>CM059433.1:60086380-60686380 GCA_030390025.1 Squalus acanthias | reverse complement strand
TATTCTTCTTTGTCCTGCTCTCTCCTGCTGTCCATGTACTTAGTGTATACCTTTTCCTTACCCTCAATTTTTCCCTTATGTCTTTATTCATCTATGGTGTCTCATTAGTGTTCTTGTTTTTTAGCGGAATATATTTTTCCTGGACTCTGTTGAACACCGTTTTAAATGTTTCCCATTGTTGTTCTACATCATTGTTTGCCAATATTGTTGTCCATTTATTTTCCCAAGTTCTATTCTCAGCCCCCCAAAATTGGCTTTTCGCCAATCTATTACCCTGGTCTTCGTCATACTAATGTCTTTCTCAATTATTATCTTAAAGCGTATTATATTATGGTCACTATTGCCCAGGTATTCCCCTATTTTTACTTCTCTTATTTGCTCTGGTTTATTCCCCATTACTAGATCCAGTAGCGAATCCTCCCTTGTTGGGTTTCTTACATATTGGGTTAGAAAGGCATCCTGTACACATTGTAGGAACTCCATTCCCTTACCCCTTTTACCTTTCTCTTCTGGCCAGTTAATTTTGGGGTAGTTGACATCCCCCATGATTATTCTATTTTTTTACTCATTTCCCTAATTTGTTGGCATATTTCTTCCTCCACCTCCCTTCCACTATTAGCTGGTCTGTAGATTACCCCTATTAGTGTGATTGATCCTTTATTATCTTTTATATCTCTCCATATGGATTCTATTTCTGTCTTACTGATAGCTGTGTCACTTTTTCTACTGCCATTATGTTATCTCTAATAAGTACAGCTGCTCTACCTCCCCTTTTTCCCTCTTATCTTTTCTAAATATGCTACACCCTGCAGTGTTTACTTCTCAGCCCTGATTTTTCTGTAGCAATGTCTCAGTAATCCCTACTATATCTGGTTCCTCGCAATGTATTATTACCTCCAGTTCCCCTGTTGTATTACAGACACTGTGCACTGTGCTGTGCAGAAAATTTAACTCATTTTTAATCGCAGTTCCTCTCACTTTTTATTTTTAACCATCTTTCTACACTCCTGCTCTACAACTACTTATTCCCTGGCCATCTATGTCCCCCCTTAGTTTAGTCTTTCCTATGTTCTCCTTTTTCTGTTTCATTTAAATTTAGGCTGGTTTCATTTCTTGTAGTTTTTTTGAGTTTGTGTTCAGTATGGAAGGTACAACATGAAAAGTGATGCAATACTCTGTTCTACCAGAAATAACAACAGAAAGCGCTGGTAAAACTCAGCAGGCCAGGCAACATCCGTGGAGAGAGAAACAGAGTTAACGTTTCAGGTCGAAGACCCTTCGTCAGAACTGAGAAAAAAGCAGGAAATGAAACACATGAGCAAGTTTGGAGGCTGGGGGAGGGAATAAAAGAACAAAAGGGGAGGTCTGTGAGAAGAAGAGACATTAAGAGATACTCGAGGCGAGACGAGATGGTAATAGGACAGGTTAAGAAACAAAAGATGGCTCTAGAAGTGTGAAATGTGCTGGCAGAATGAAAGACAGCTGCCCTGTGGGAGAGAGGAAAAAAAAGGGAAAAAGCACAAACCAAAAGTGTGGATAAAAAAAAATATAGATAGCGAGATAGAGAGATAGTTATAGTAGGGGCCGAGGTTATGATCTGAAATTGTTGAACTCGATATTGAGTCCGGAAGGCTGTAAAGTGCCTAATCGGAAGATGAGGTGCTGTTCCTCGAGCTTACGCTGAGCTTCCGTGGGACAATGCAAGAGGTGGAATGGTGAATTAAAATGACAGGCGACCGGAAGCTCGGGGTCACCCTTACGGACTGAATGGAGGTGTTCCGCAAAGCGGTCACCCAATCTGCGTTTGGTCTCCCCAATGTAGAGGAGACCACATCGTGAGCAGCGAATACAGTATACTAGATTGCAAGAAGTACAAGCCTGCCCTTATACCTCCCCCCTTCCCACTCTCCAGGGCCCCAAACACCCCTTCCAGGTGAAACAGCGATTTACTTGTACTACTTGCAATCTAGTATACTGTATTCGCTGCTCACGATGTGGTCTCCTCTACATTGGGGAGACCAAACGCAGATTGGGTGACCGCTTTGCGGAACACCTCCATTCAGTCCGTAAGGGTGACCCTGAGCTTCCGGTCGCCTGTCATTTTAATTCACCGCTCCACGCCCACTCAGACCTCACCGTCCTCGGCCTCTTGCATTGTTCCACGGAAGCTCAGCGTAAGCTCGAGGAACAGCACCTCATCTTCCGATTAGGCACTTTACAGCCTTCCGGACTCAATATCGAGTTCAACAATTTCAGATCATAACCTCGGCCCCTACTATAACTATCTCTCTATCTATATTTTTTTTTATCCACACTTTTGGTTTGTGCCTTTTCCCTTTTTCTCTCTCCCACATGGCAGCTGTCTTTCATTCTGCCAGCGCATTTCACACTTCCAGAGCCATCTTTTGTTTCTTAACCTGTCCTATTACCTCGTCTCACCTTGAGTATCTCTTAATGTCTCTTCTTCTCACAGACCTCCCCTTTTGTTCTTTTATTCCCTCCCCCAGCCTCCAAACTTGCTTTTTCATGTGTTTCATTTCCTGCTTTTTTCTCAGTTCTGACGAAGGGTCTTCGACCTGAAACGTTAACTCTGTTTCTCTCTCCACGGATGTTGCCTGGCCTGCTGAGTTTTTCCAGCGCTTTCTGTTATTTCAGTTTTCCAGCATCCGCAGTATTTTGCTATTGTATCTCTGTTCTACCAGTCTTAGTTGTTCATGAAGAAGAACAACAGCAACATAGTAAAATGTCCCAAGGCACTTCACGGGTGCGTTATAAAACAAAATTTGACACTGAGCCACATGAGTTATTGGGGCAGACGACCAAAAGCTTGGTTAAAGAACTAGGCTTTAAGAAGCATCTTAAAGGAGGTAGTGAGGCAGAGAGGTTTAGAGTGGGAATTCCAGAGCTTGGGGCCCAGGCAGCTGGAGGCATGGCCGCCGATGGTGGAGCGATTAAAATTGGGGATGCGCAAAAGGCCAGAATTGGAGGAATGCAGAGATCTTGGAGGGGTGTAGGGCTGGAGGAGGTTACAGAGGTAGGTGTGGCGAGGCCATTAAAGGATTTGAAATCAAAGATGAGAATTTTAAAATTGAGGCATTGCTTAACCGGAAGCCAATGTAGGTCAGCAAGCACAGAGGTGATGGGTGAATGGGACTTGGTGCGAGTTAGGGCATGGGCAGCAGAGTTTTGGATGAATTCAAGTTTATAGAGGGTGGAAGATGGGATGCTGGTGTTGGAATAGTCATGTCTAGAGGTAACAAAGTAATGGATGAGGGTTTCAACAGCAAATGAGCTGAGGTAAGTGCGGAGTCGGGTGATGTTACGGAGGTGGAAGTAGGCGGACTTGGTGATGGAGCGGATATGTGGTTGAAAACTTATCTCGGGGTCAAGTACAACACCGAGGTTATGAACAGTCTGGTTCAGCCTCAGACATTTGCCAGGGAGAGAGATGGAGTCGGTGGTTAGGGAATGGGGTTTATGGTGGGGACCAAAGGCAATGGCTGCGGTCTTCCCAATATTTAGTTGGAAGAAATTTCTGCTCATCCACTACTGGATGTCGAACAAGCAATGTGAAAAATTAGAGATAATGGAGGGGTTGACAGAGGGGCTGGTGAGGTAGAGCTGGGTGTTGTCAGCAGACATGTGGAACCTGACGTGTTTTCGGATGATGTCACCAAGGGGCAGCATGTAGATGAGAAATAGGAGGGGGCGAAAGATAGATCCCTGGTGGATTCCTGCGGTAGTGGTGCGGGAGCGGGCAGAGAAGCCAATGCAAGCATTTTTCTGGCTACGACTGGATAGATAAGAATGGAACCAGGCGAGTGCAGTCCCACTGGACAAGAGGAGAGGCTTTGGAGTAGGATGGTGTGGTCAGCCATGTCAAAGGCTGCAGACAGGTCAAGAAGGATGAGGAGGAATAGCTTACCACGGTCATAGTCACATAGGATGTCATTTGTGACTTTGTATTGTGGACGAGGAGGAAACCTGATTTAAGGGATTCAAACATGGAGAACAAGGTCTTTGTCAGTTTTGGGCTAGTACGTGCATAGGTTTAGCAGCTTTTTTTATAAACATGTGGTCTATTTTGCTTTCTCTTCCTCTCTTTTGAAACCCTCATTTGTGAGGGTGGCATGTTCGAGGCTGTGAACATCTTTGCAGATGCTTATCCCAATCTTGTTAGTTTCCTGCTCCAATACTTGGAAAAAGCGGCTTTCTACATTTTTATGCATAGCTCACTAGAATCAACCTAGTACAGAGCAATTCCATAGATCCTTCTCAATACAACATAACTGGCCCGAATTTGCTGGAGCAGGGCATCTTGTGGCATGCGCGGTTAGTTAGACTTTCTCCTGCATCCTTCAACTTAAAGTTTTTTGCCCTGTAAGTTGCTGAAAGTGCAAGCTGATGGTGCGGCCAGGGCATCTGGGATCTTGGTGAACAGAGGGAGCAACAGTGGATCTCCTTAATCAATGAGATTTAATGAATGAGAAATAAACAGACTGAGAAGGAGGGTAAATTAGAATGGGTGAATTCAGTATCAAATCAGGTACAGAAAGAGAAATAAAGAGAGGGAAAGAAAGATTGGATTAAGAGGGAGAAAAAAAGAGGAGAAAAAAAATTGATATTTTTAAAACCTCCAAGAACAATTCACTACCTGAAGGAATGAAATTCCACACTTTTAATTGTTCTCTTTCTGGGCCAGAGAGGTTGATTGGCAGTCATTAACAATTACCATGTCGTTAAAAGGGTACCTGCGCTATTAATTACTAGACTTCACTTTTTGCGGCGAGATTAATGGAAATTTAATTAGCAAATACAGCAACTTCATGAAATTCACAGGGAGGTTAAGAGTGAGATGCTGTTTTTGTAAGGCTATGGGCCAGCAACTTGTGGTGATTCACAAATCATGGGGTCTCTTCCTCGCCACAAATGGCTGGCCGATTTGCACATTAATAATGTGCTTTGTTTGTGTGTTATTTTTCAGCAAATTATGGCCCAATATCAGTGTGGAACTGTCCATCCTTCATCATTTAACATTATGAATATCTTTCTCGAGTTTGTTGCCATATATCACATTAATTTAAATTTAATCTGAATCTTACTGATACGCTTGCATTGGTTTGCTTTTTTCATTGATGTTTTAAACTGCTTGCATGATTAGTTATATGAAAGGCGATGCCAGTTTAGATCTAAATTTGGCCAGGTTCTCTAAGGCCTGTGAAGGAACTGACTATTTTGTCTGTTCAGGTCCCTGTCAAATCTTTGCAGGGTGAGGACTCTCTCTAGCCCTTTTGTAGCTAGACATGAGTCTGTCCTGAACACCTGTAATTGTATGAGGGTATGGATTTAGATATAGTCACTGCTCCAAAAACAAACCATTGGAAGGATTCCCAGTCATTGAGCTGCAAAGTTTGGCTGCCACCCCCACCATTCTGGATTAAGTTTATTGCAGATAACTAAACAAACCTAATGCTGAGTGCTTTACAGTGTTAGCAACAGGAATATATTCAGACACTGACTATTTTGATCTAAATGTTCCTACTCTCACGTTATCACTGTAACTACAGTAAAGGCAGCACAGTTGCGTTATCACCATAATAACCAATCTTCCCTCTAAGGTGCACGGATGCCCAGTGTCTCTCAGATCCCACGCCTGCCGCTCACTGCCTTTTGCATTATAAAAACGGTGCATGCGTAAAATTTGAATGAGTCACGCAGCAATTTAAAGGGACCATGCATTAAAAAAAAATTAGAGGCAACATTGATAATAACCTTGTAAAAGGACCTAGCTGTTTGAGAGGGTGAACTCCAATCTCCTGTTCTTTGCTTCAGTGGAATAAAACATATTTTCAAGAAGAGATAACATTTCTATTAAAGTCAGTATTTTACAAACATTTTTACACGATTGGTGCATTATTTTCTCTCCATTGTTGCCTCTTGTATCACACCCTAGATTGCCACTGAAAGGATGAGTGGGACAGTGAATGTGCCTGTGCCATTCTGTGATTATCCAAATATTATGGAAATCCTGCTAATTTTGTTCCTTCCCATCAGCTTTTTTCCACTTGATGTGCCTAATGACTGCTTGAATCGGTGACTTGCTGCTTGTAGGATGCCAACGTTTATTTCTATAAACTTCTTATTACTTTTTTGCCATTTTATTTCAATTTAGATGGTGGAAAACCAGTTTATTCTCTCCTTCATGCATCGCTTTCTCGAATATCGTGGAGCAACAACCTACTTTGCATTTTGCTTCCCGTTCACATACTCTGAATGTCAAGAGATGCTAATGCAACTGGATGAGAAGTTTGAATATTGTAAACACCTGACTTTAAGGAGGTAGGGTGCAATCTCAGAGCTTCAACTGAGAATACTTTGTGTAATTAGTTTTCCAAATAATTTCCATGAAAATACAGTTGCCCTTTGGGAAGCAACTTGTATATTAAGTTTTGTATACATTTTTGATGTGCAAATTTAACTGGTGGGAATGCACTGTTGATTTTCACTTAGTGAATTTAGAAACATCGAAACATAGAAAAATAGGAGCAGGAGTAGGCCCTTCGAGCCTGCTCCGCCATTCAATATGATCATGGCTGATCCTCTATCTCAATACCATATTCCCGCTCTCTCCCCATACCCCTTGATGCCTTTTGTGTCTAGAAATCTATCTTTCTCCTTCTTAAATATATTCAGTGACTTGGCCTCCACAGCCTTCTGTGGTAGAGAATTCCACAGGTTCACCACCCTCTGAGTGAAGAAATTTCTTCTCATCTCAGTCCTAAATGTCCTACCCCGTATCCTGAGACTGTGACCCCTCGTTCTAGACTCCCCAGCCAGGGGAAACATCCTCCCTGCATCCAGTCTGTCTAGCCCTGTCAGAATTTTATACGTTTCAATGAGATCCCCTCTCATTCTTCTAAACTCTAGTGACTACAGGTCTAGTCGACCCAATCTCTCCTCATACGACAGTCCTGCCATCCCAGGAATCAGTCTGTGAACCTTCTCTGCGCTTCCTCTATGGCAAGTATATCCTTTCTTAGGTAAGGAGACCAAAACTGCACACAGTACTCCAGGTGTGGTCTCACCAAGGCCCTGTATAACTGTAGTAAGACATCCTTGCTCCTGTACTCAAATCCTCTTGCAATGAAGGCCAACATACCATTTGCCTTCCTAACTGCTTGCTGCACCTGCATGTTTGCTTTCAGTGACTGGTGTACAAGGACACCTAGGTCCTTTGTACATCAACATTTCCCAATCTATCACCATTTAAATAATACTCTGCCTTTCTGTTTTTCCTACCGAAGTGGATAACTTCACATTTATCCACGTTATACTGCATCTACCATGTATTTGCCCACTCATTCAACTTGTCTAAATCGCCTTGAAGCCTCTTTGCATCCTCTTCACAACTCTCAATCCCACCTAGTTTCGTGTCGTCAGCAAACTTGGAATTATTACATTTGGTTCCCTCATCCAAATCATTGATATATATTGTGAATAGCTGGGGCCCAAGCACTGATCCCTGCGGTACCCCACTAGTCACCGCCTGCCACCCCGAAAAAGACCCATTTATTCCTACTCTCTGTTTCCTGTCTGTTAACCAATTTTCAATCCATGCCAGTATATTACCCCCAATCCCATGTGGTTTAATTTTGCACACTAACCTCTTATGTGGGACTTTATCAAAGGCCTTCTGAAAATCCAAATGCACCACATCCACTGGTTTTCCTTATCTATTCTACCAGTTACATCCTCAAAAAACTCCAGTAGGTTTGTCAAACACGATTTCCCTTTCATAAATCCATGTTGACTTTGTCTAATCCCGTTGATATTTTCTAAGTGTCCTGTTATCTCATCCTTTATAATAGACTCTAGCATTTTCCCTACTACTGATGTTAGGCTAACCGGTCTGTAGTTCCCTGTTTTTTCTCTCCCTCCTTTTTTAAATAGTGGGGTTACATTTGCCACCCTCCAATCTGCAGGAACTGTTCCATAATCTATAGAATTTTGGAAGATGACAACCAATGCATCCACTATTTCCATGGCTACCTCTTTTAGTACTCTGGGATGCAGATTATCAGGCCCTGGGGATTTATCGGCTTTCAGTCCGATTAATTTCTCCAGCACTATTTTTTTTACTAATACTAATTTTCTTTAATTCCTCCTTCTCACTAGACCCTTGGTTCCCTAGCATTTCTGGGAAGTTATTTGTGTCCTCTTCTGTGAAGACAGAACCAAAGTATTTGTTTAATTGCTCTGCCATTTCCTTGTTCTCCATTATAAATTCTCCCGTTTCTGACTGTAAGGGACCTTCATTTGTCTTCACTAATCTTTTTCTTTTTACATACTTGTAGAAGCTTTTACAGTCTGCTTTTATGTTCCTTGCAAGTTTACTCTCATACTCTATTTTTCCCCTCTTAATCAATCTCTTGGTCCTTTTTTGCTGAATTCTAAACTGCTCCCAATCCTCAGGCTTGCTACTTTTTCTGGCAACTTTATATGACTCCTCTTTGGATCTAATACTATCCTTAATTTCTTTTGTTAGCCATGGTTGGGCCGCTTTTTTTTTGTGTTTTTTGCGCCAGAAAGGAATGTATAGCTGTTGCAATTCATGCATTTGTTCCTTAAATGTTAGCCATTGCCTATCCACCGTCATGCCTTTTAATGAAACTCCCCAATCTATCATCGCCAACTCACTCCTCATACCTTCGTAGTTTCCTTTGTTTAGGTTTAGGACCCTAGTTTCGGATTGAACTACTTCACTTTCCATCTTAATAAAGAATTCTATCATGTTATGGTCACTCTTCCCTAAAGGACCCCACACAACAAGATTATTAATTAACCCTAGTTGGCTCCTCAACGTACTGGTCTAAAAAATCATCTTGTACACACTCCAGGAATTCATCCTCCACAGTATTATTGCTAATATGTAGATTAAAGTCACCCATGATTACTGTAGTACCCTTGTTACATGCATCTCTGATTTCCTGTTTGATGCCGTCCCCTACATTACCACTACTGCTTGGAGGCCAATAGACAACTCCCACCAATGTTTTCTGCCCCCTGGTGCTTCTTAGCTCCACCCAGACTGATTCTACATCTTGATTTTCTGAGCCAATATCCTTTCTCACTATTGCTCTGATTTCATCCTTTACTAACAACGCCACCCCACCTCCTTTTCCTTTTTGCCTGTCCTTCCTAAATATCTAATATCCTTGGATATTCAGCTCCCAGCCTTGGTCACCCTACAGCCATGTCTCCGTAATTGCAATTATATCGTATCCGTTTACGTCTATTTGCGCTGTTAATTCATCTACCTTATTACGAATGCTTCGTGCATTCAGATACAGTGCCTTTTAGATTTGTCTTTTTAACATTTTTAGACATCTTAACATTTTTTTGTACTTTGGCCCTATTTGTTCTATTACCATTTTTTCTTACCCGGACCCTATTTGTTCGTGCACCCTTTTGTTTGTACGCTCTGTCCCTTCCTGACACAATCTGGTTATCCTTACCCCAATCACTTTCCTGCACTGCTTCCTTGTCTTTTCTCTTTAGCATTCTAGATTTCTCTCCACCGGGACCCATCTCCGCCGCCCCCCCCCGCCCCCCCTTATTTAGTTTGAAGCCCTATCTACCTCCCTAGTTATTCGATTCGCTAGAACTCTGGTCCCAGCATGGTTCAGGTGTAGTCCATCCCAACAGAACAGCTTTCTCTTTCCCCAGTACTGGTGCCAGTGCCCCACGAATTTGCACCATATTAGTTCATGTCCAGGATTTTCAGGAAAGCTATGTGAAAACCATGTGTATATCTGGGAACTGGGGAAGCTTTCACAAATACAGATAAATGAGCAGTTAAACCTGATGGTATATTTAAAAAAAACTTGGTGCCAATAAATTCCAAAGACTTTGGCTGTTTTTCCTGTCCCTTCTACTTAGTATTTGCCAATTCCTGAGCATTACGGACAAGGAAGAGTGGCAGAGACTCATTACAAAAATTGTGTTGCTAGGCTGCACCTTAAGATTTGAAGATCTTCAAATGAGTAGCCAGCAAGATTCCTTTATTTTAGCCAGGCCAATCGTAGACATTGTTTCTTACTTCGCTTTATTAGCTTAAAGACAATTTATTCAACATTGTAAAGAAGGAGGATCAAAGAAGGGCCAGTATTATTTCCCTTCTGTAGGTTCTAAGTTTTGTTTCCTCCTAGTCTTAAATAAATAGACACTGACCCTCCAGTGTTAGTTGTGGCTCAGTGGTTCCACTCTCACCTCTGACTCATTAGGTTGTGGGTTCCATCCAATCCAGAGATTTGAGCACATAATCCAGGCTGACACCAGTGCAGTACTGAGGGAATGCTGCACTGTCTGAGGTATCGTCTTTTGGGTGAGACGATAAACCGAGACCCCGTCTTCACCCTCAAGTGAACGTAAAAGATCTCATGGCATTATTTTGAAGAGAAGGGGAGTTCTCGCCGGTGTCCTGGGCAATATTCATCCTTCAACCAACATCACTGAAACAGATTAGCTGCTCATTATCTCATTGCTGTTTGTGGGAGCTTACATTATAAGTAACTATTCTTCAAAGTACAAATTGGCTGTGAAGTGCTTTGGGATGTCCTGAGGTTGTGAAAGGTGCTATATAAATTCGAGTCTTTCTTTGGTGCAGCAGGGCTACTCTGAGTGGGTAGAGGTTATTTTCCTGCAAACAGAAACAACAGCCAGCAGGGCAAAATTCTGTTTAGTCTTCATGGTGCTGCAGGCCTTTAAGGCCTGTATAGCTACAGCATAACTTCTACCCCCTAGTATTCTAGTCCTCTCGATATAAAGGCCAGCATTCCATTAGCCTTTTTGATTATTTTCTGTATCTGTTCATGACATTTTAATGATCTATGTACCTGGACCCCCAAGTCTCTTTGGACCTCCACTGTTTTTAGCTTTTCACCATTTAGAAAGTACCCTGTTCTATCCTTTTTAGGTCCAAAGTGATGACCTCACATTTGTCTACATTGAAATCTATTTGCCAGAGTTTTGCCTGTTCACTTAATCTATCAATATCCCTTTATAATTTTATGCTTTCGTCTACACTGCCGCCTATCTTTGTGTCATCGGCAAATTTGGATATGTGGCTTTTTAACATCTAAGTTGTTAATAAATACTGTGAATAGTTGAGGCCCCAACACAGATCCCTGCGGGACACCACTAGTCACATCCTGCCAATTAGACTACCTGCCCATTATCCCTACTCGCTGTCTCCTGCTGCTCGGCCAATTTCCTGACCAGGTCAATAATTCGTCTTCAATTCCATTTTCTTCAACCTTAGTTAACAGTCTCTTATGAGGAACTTTATCAACTACCTTCTGGAAGTCCATATAAATAACATCCATAGACATTCCCCTGTCCATTACTTTAGTCTTAACGGGAACGGTGGCATAGTGGTTACGTTACTGGATTAGTAATCCAGAGGCTTGGACTAATGTTCAAATCCCACCAGCTGGGGAATTTAAATTCAGTTAAATAAATCTGGAATAAAAAGCTAGTATCAGTAATGGTGTCTTTTTAGGGAAGGAAACCTGCTGTCCTTACCCGGTCTGGCCTCTGTGACTCTAGACCCACAGCAATGTAACTGCCCCTCTGAAATGGCCTAGCAAGTCCCTCTGTTGTCAAGCAGCTCACCACCACCTTCTTCGGACAATTAGGGATGGGCAATAGATGCTGGCTTTGCCCACATCCAGTGAATAAATAAAAAAAAAAGTCACCTCTTCAAATAATTGAATCAGGTTTGTCAGGCATGACCTATCTTTTACAAATCCATGATCTCTGATCAGCTGAAAAAGTTCAAGTTGTTCAGTCACCCTATCCTTAATTATAGATTCTAGTAATTTCCCGACAGCAGATGTTAGGCTAACTGGTCTATAATTCCCTGGTTTCCCCCTCTCACCATTCTTAAACAGCAGAGTGACATGCGCAATTTTCCAATCTAAAGGAACGGTTCCAGAATCGAGAGAACTTTGGAAGATTATAGTTAGGGCATCTGCAATGTGCTCACCTACTTCCTTGGAAACCATCTGGTCCTGGGGATTAGTTTTGTGCTGTAGGCCCATGCTGGCTATGAATTGAATTGTGACTGCTCAAACCCATTTTACATAGGATCCTTACAGCAAGCAGGCAGGGAAACTTTCGTTCCATCAGTCTGGGCTTGATTTGAACTCTGGTCGCAAGTAAAAGGCCAGTTTGTAACCCACTGTGCCACCCAGGTCCTCTTTGTACATTTAATACCACAAAAGATCTAAAAACAGAGGTCTATGCTGGGTTTCGGAGCTCCCACAGGCTGCTGGCCACGACATGAAGTTGAAGTTCTTAAATTATCTCTGAAAAAGTCTCTCTTATCCCCCTTCTTTGTATATGTTCAATTCAAAGTACTTCCCCATATACAAACACTCTTGCTGCCTTTTTTTCTCCATTGTTCTACTATTGGCATACTCTTAGTACCTTTTTATTAACATGGGTTTATTAGTTTAATTTTTTGAAGAGTCTAACTTATAACGAAAACAAATCTTGTTTCAGTCCTGCAGATACAATTTACTATCACCGTGAGCCTCTGTGTTATTCCTTGGATAAACTACGTGTTGACCTTATCACCATTACTTCATGTCATGGAATGATGGTAGAATGTGAACCACGACTAGAAAAACTTTTTCCAGATCATTCCACTTCTCGCCCACAGCAGTTCTCTGGAAAGCAAGTAAGAAAACCCAAAGCTGTCAATTTTATGTATGAAGGCTTTGCTAACGCTCCTGCATTTCCATATACAAAGCTGGAGAAGAACTGGGTGTGGGAGGGGGTATCCAGTTGTTGTGGTCCACATAGAAACCAATGACATAGGTAGAACTAGGAATGAGGTTCTTCTGAGAGATGGAGGAGCTAGGTTCGAAATTAAAACGCAGAACCTCACAGATAACAATCTCTTGATTGTTAGCAGTGCCTCGTGCAAATTGGCATAGGGACAAACCGATTAGGTTAAATGCGTGGCTCAAAGAGTGGTGTGGGAAGCAGGGGTTTCACTTCATGGGGCGCTGGCACCAGTACTGGGGAAAGAGGGAGCTGTTCTGTTGGGGCGGGCTCCACTTAAACTGCAGCAGCAATCAACTTCATGGCACCATGGGTGGTTCTGCTACACAGGACGGGAGGAAAAAGAGCGGGAGAGCTATAGTGATGGGGGATTCTATTGTAAGGGGAATAGATAGGCGTTTCTGCGGCCGCAAACGAGACTCCAGGATGGTATGTTGCCTCACTGGTGCAAGGGTCAAGGATGTCTCGGAGCGGCTGCAGGGCATTCTGGAGGGGGAGGGTGAACAGCCAGTTGTCGTGGTGCATATAGGTACCAACGATATAGGAAAAAAACGGGATGAACTCCTAAAAGCTGAATATAGGGAGTTAGGAGGTAAATTAAAGAATAGGATTTCAAAGGTAGTAATCTCAGGATTGCTACCAGTGCCACGTGCTAGTCAGAGTAGAAAAAGAAGGGTATTTCAGATGAATACGTGGCTAGAGGAATGGTGCAAGGGGGAGGGATTCAAATTCCTGTGACATTGGAACCGGTTCTGGGGGAGGTGGGACCAGTACAAACTGGACCGTTTGCACCTGGGCAGGACCGGGACCGATGTCCTAGGGGGAGTGTTTGCTAGTGCTGTTGGGGAGGGTTTAAACTAAAATGGCAGGGGGTTAGGAACCTGTGCAAGGAGACAGAGGAAAGGGAAGCAGGATAGAAGCAAAAGACAGGAAGGAGAAAAGCAAAAGTGGAAGTCAGAGAAATCAAGGGTGTAAATCAAACATGGCCACAGTAAGCAATAATTCTAAAAAGTCTAAGGGGTAAAAATTCAGTTGGTTGCGCCTCCCGTTAGCGCCTTAAGAGGGCGCTAATGGGGCGCAAAGCCGCTAACGCCCGGGTGCAGCGATGTTTGCGCCGCTCGGGAACTTAACTAGACATTGTGCGGCGGCGCTAAACTTTACCGCTGCGACCACCTGCGCGCGCAGATTGTGACGTCATTCCATGGTGCAACGCCCTTGTGGCGCCCCGGAGCGGAAATTGAGTGGCGCCCCCTGCCTTACCGCCTGACGCTAGCAACGACAGGTTGAGGGGAGCGTTCTGCAGTCATGAAGGGAAAGGGGGAGCGCTATTTAAAGGTGACCGCTTCCTGCCTTTTATTGTTGGTGGCATTTTTGAACTACGCATTCTGAGAGAGAGAGGGAGAGACTTCTGGAGAGATTCAACGTTGTGTGAAGGAGTTTTGGGTACTGAGCAGCACTTTGCAGGTTCATTTTGATTTGCCATTCCTTGTATCGATTTAGCAGAGACTGTGGGAGCTGCACTCTGAGCTCTTTGCCTGGTACTCTCCATTGTTCTTTCCAGCACATTTGATGTGCAAGTCTCTCCAGGCCGAGATTCAAGGCTGCAATGAACAGGATGTGGATGGAAAGCAAGATTAACCATCCCCTTTAAGAACTGGCCCGTGCCATTGTGTGTGTGTTCCATTGCTGACTGACATTACATGAGCTTCGCCAGCGCTCTGAGTTAGCGCCTCACTCCTTGGCCTTTGCGCCTTAAGACAGGTGTGCAGCGCCTGATTTAGCGCTCCACTCACCTCCCGGGGCGGTAAAAGTGAAGTTTCCAGTCAGTGGCGCTAATTAGCGCCAGGCGCTAATATTTGCGTCCAGACGATATTTGCGCCCCAAATGGGGCGCGACCTAATTTTTCCCGCTAAGAGTGTTAAAAAAACAAGCCTGAAGGCTTTGTGTCTTAATGGGAGGAGCATTCGTAATAAGGTGGATGAATTAGCTGCGCAAATAGATGTAAACGGATATGATATAATTGGGATTACGGATACATGGCTCCAGGGTGACCAAGGCTGGGAATTCAACATCCAGGGGTATTCAATATTCAGGAAGGACAGGCAAAAAGGAAAAGGAGGTGGGTAGCATTGCTGGTTAAAGAGGAGATTAACACAATAGTAAGGAAGGATATTAGCTCTGATGATGTGGAATCTGTATGGGTAGAGCTGAAAAATACCAAGGGGCAGAAAACGTTAGTGGGAGTTGTATACAGACCCCCAAACAGTAATGCTGAGGTTGGGGATGGCATTAAACGGAAAATTAGAGACGCGTGCAATAAGGGCACAGCAGTTATCATGGGTGACTTTAATCTACATATAGATTGGGCTAACGAAATTAGTAACAATACTGTGGAGGAGGAATTCCTAGAGTGCACACGGGATGGTTTCCTGGACCAATATGTTGAGGAACCAACGCGAGATCAGGCCATCTTAGACTGGGTATTATGTAATGAGAAAGGATTAATTAGCAATCTTGTTGTGCGAGGTCCCTTGGGGAGGAGCGATCATAATATGATAGAATTCTTCATTAAGATGGAGAGTGAAGTAGTTGACTCAGAGACTAGGGTCCTGAATTTAAATAAAGGAAACTACGATGGTATGAGGCGCGAGTTGGCTAGGATGGATTGGGGAATGTTACTTAAAGGGTTGATGGTGGATAGGCAATGGCAAACATTTAAAGATCGCATGGATGAACTACAGAATTTGTTCATCCCTGTTTGGCATAAAAATAAAACAAAAAAGGTGGCGCAACCGTGGCTAACATGGGAAATTAGGGATAGCATAAGATCCAAGGAGAGGACATATAAATTGGCCAGAAAAAGCAGCAAACCTGAGGATTGGGAGCAGTTTAGGATTCAGCAAAGGAGGACAAAAGGATTAATTAAGAGGGGGAAAATAGAGTATGAGAGTAAGCTTTCAGGGAACATAAAAACTGACTGTAAAAGCTTCTATCGATATGTGAAGAGAAAAAGATTGGTGAAGAGAAAAAGATTGGTGAAGTCAAGCGTAGGTCCTTTGCAGTCAGAATCAGGGGAATTTATAATGGGGAACAAAGAAATGGCTGACCAATTAAATATATACTTTGGTTCTGTCTTCGCAAAGGAGGACACAAATAACCTCCCAGAGTTGTCGGGGAACATAGGGTCGAATGAGAGAGAGAGGAACTGAATGAAATCAGTATTTGTAGGGAAATGGTGTTGGGGAAATTGACGGGATTGAAGGCCGATAAATCCCCAGGGCCTGATAATCTGCATCCTAGGGTACTTAAGGAAGTGGCCCTAGAAATAGTAGATGCATTGCTGGTCATCTTCCAAAATTCTATAGACTCTGGAACAGTTCCCATGAATTGGAGGGTAGCTAATGTAACCCCACTATTTAAAAAAGGTGGTAGAGAGAAAACGGGGAATTATAGACCGGTAAGCCTGACATTGGTAGTGGGGAAAATGCTAGAGTCCATTATAAAAGATGTAATAGCAGAGCACTTGGAAAACAGTGACAGGATCGGATAAAGTCAACATGGATTTACAAAACGTAAATCATGCTTGACTAATCTACTGGAATTTTTTGAGGATGTAACTGGTAGAATAGATAAGGGAGAACCAGTGGATGTGGTGTATTTGGACTTTCAGAAGGCTTTCGATAAGGTCCCGCATAAGAGATTAGTGTGAAAAGTTAAAGCACATGGGATTGGGGGTAAGGTACTGACTTGGATAGAAAACTGGTTGGCAGACAGGAAGCAAAGAGTTGGAATAAACGGGTCTTTTTCCGAGTGGCAGGCAGTGACTAGTGGGGTACCGCAGGGATCGGTGCTAAGACCCCAGCTATTCACAATATATATTAATGATCTAGACGAGGGAACTAGATGTAATATCTCCAAGTTTGCAGACGACACAAAGCTGGGTGGGCGTGTGTGTTGTGAGGAGGATGCAGAGAAACTCCAGTATGATTTGGACAAGTTGGGTGATTGGGCAGATGCATGGCAGATGCAGTATAATGTGGATAAATGCGAGGTTATCCACTTTGGTGGCAAAACTAGGAAGGCAGATTATTATCTGAACGGCAGTAGATTGGGAAAAGGGGAAGTGCAACGAGACCTGGGTGTCCTTGTGCACCAGTTGCTGAAGGTAAGCATGCAGCTGCAGCAGGCGGTTAAGAAGGCAAATGGTATGTTGGCCTTCATAGCGAGAGGATTCGAGTACAGGAGCAAGGATGTCTTGCTGCAGTTGTACAGGGCCTTGGTGAGACCACACCACGAGTATTGTGTGCAGTTTTGGTCTCCTTATCTGAGGAAGGATGTTCTTGCCATGGAGGGAGTGCAGTGAAGATTCACCAGACTGATACCTGGGATGGCAGGAATGACATATGAAGAGAGATTGGGTCGATTAGGCTTATATTCGCTCGAGTTTAGAAGAATGAGAGGGGATCTCATTGAAACTTATAAAATTCTAACAGGACTAGACAGACTAGATGCAGGAAGGCTGTTCCCGATGGCGGGGGAGTCCAGAACCAGGGGTCACAGTCTAAGGATAAGGGGTAAGCCATTTAGGACTGAGATGAGGAGGAATTTCTTTACCCAGAGAGTGGTGAACCTGTGGAATTCTCTACCACAGAAGGCAGTTGAGGCCAACTAATTAAATATATTCAAGAAGGAGTTAGATATATTTCTTAAGGCTAAGGGGATCAAGGGATATGGGGAGAAAGCAGGGACAGGGTACTGAATTTGGATGATCAGCCATGATCTCATTGAATGGCGGGGCAGGCTTGTAGTAGTTGTAGTGTCGGGCCCAGGATAAATCAGGAAATTAGAGGTGCATATAACAAGGATCATACAGTAATCATGTGGGACTTTAATATTCATATAAACTGGGCAAACCAAATTTGCAGTAATAGTGCGGAGGACGAGTTCATGGAATGCATTCAAGATAGTTTTCTAGATCAGTATGTCGAGGAACAAATAAGGGAATAGGCTATTTTAGATCTAGTATTGTGCAATGAGAAAGGGTTAATTAATAACCTTTTAGTAAAGGGGCCTTTAGGGAAGAGTGACCATAATATGATAGAATTTTGTATTGAGTTTGAGAGTGATTTAGTTAAATCCAAAATTAGGGTCTTAAATCTGAACAAAGCAAACTACATTGGTCTGAGGGCGAGTTGGCCAAGGTAGATTGGGAAACTAGATTAAAAGATATGACTGTCCATAAGCAATGGCAAACATTTAAAGAAACCATTCATAATTCACAACAAATATACATTCCCTTAAGGAATAAAAACCCCACGTGAAAATTGGTCCAACCGTGGCTAAGAAGAGAAGTTAAATATAGTATTAGATTAAAGGAAGAGGCTTATAATGTTGCCAAAAAGTGTAGTAAAGTAAGCCTGAGATTGGGGGGATTTTAGAATTCAGCAAAGGATGACTTAAGAAATTAATAAAGAAAGAGAAGAGAGAATGAGAGTAAACTAGCAAGAGACATAAAAACAGGTTGTAAAAGCTTCTATAGGTATGTAAAAAGGAAGAGATTAGCAAAAGTAAACGTTGGGTCCCTTACAGGCAGAGACAGGAGAAATTATAATGGGGAATAAGGAAATGGCGAGACATTAAACAAATAATTTGTATCTGTTTTCATGGAAGAAGACACAAAAACCATCTGGAAATAATGGGGAACCAAGGGTCTCGTGAGAATGAGGAACTTAAAGAAATTAGTATTTGCAAAGAAATAGTACTGGAGAAATTAATGGGACTAAAAGCCGTCAAATTCCCTGGACCTGATAGCCTACATTCTAAGGTTTTAAAAGAGGTGGCTACAGAGATAGTGGAAGCATTGGTTTTGATCTTCCACATTTCCTTAGATTCTAGGATGGTCCCTGCACATTGGAAGGTAGTAAATGTAACCCCGCTATTCAAGAAAGGATGGAGAGAGAAAACAGTGAACTGTAAACCAGTTAGCCTGACATCAGTAGTAGGGAACATGCTAGAAGTTATTATTAGGGACGTGGTAACAGGGCACTTAGAAAATCATAATATGATTGATTGGACAGAGTCAACACAGATTTATGAAAGGGAAATTGTGTTTGACAAATTTAATAGAATTTTTTGAGGTTGTAACTAGCAGGGTAGATAAGGGGGAACCAGTATTTGGATTTTCAAAAAGCATTCGATAAGGTGCCACATAAGAGGTTATTACACAAAATTATGGCTCATGGGATTGGGGGTAATATATTAGCATGGATTGAGGATTAGTTAACGACAGAAAACAGAGATTAGGAATAAACGTGTGATTTTCGGGTTTGCAGGCTGTAACGAGTGGTATATCGCAAGGATCAGTGCTGGGCCTCCGCTATTTACCATCTATATTAATGACTTCGGTGAGGGGACTGAGTATAATGTATCCAAGTTTGCAGACAATACAAAGCTAGATGGGAATGTAAGTTGTGAGGAGGACACAAAGAGGCCGCAAAGGGATATAGACATGTTAAGTGAATGGGCAAGAACATGGCAGATGGAAAATAATGTGAAGTTATCCACTTTGGTAGGGAAAAAAGGAAAAGCAGAATATTTTTTAAATGTTGAGAGTGGGAAATGTTGGTATTTAAAGAGGCCTGGGTGTCCTTGTACGTGAATCACTGAAAGCTAACATGCTGGCACAGCAAACAATTAGGAAAGCAAATGGTATGTTAGCCTTTATTACAAAAGGATTGGAGTATAAGAGTAAAGAAAGTTTACTGCAATGTATAGGGCCTTGGTAGAGACCACACCTGGAGTACTGTGTACAGTTTTGGTCTGCTTACCTAAGGAAGGATATACTTGTCTTGGAGGGAATGCAACAAAGGGTCACTAGATTGATTCCTGGGATGGGGGGAATTGTCCTATGAGGAGAGATTGAGTAGACTAGGCCCATTTAAAATAAAAAGAGGAGAAATATTGAACAAATTAATCAAACTCAGAGGATAAAACCCCTGGTCTGGAGGAATTACATCCATGCATTTTAGTAGAATCTAGGGAAGAGATAGCAGAGGCGCTATTACACATATTTAATAATTCGTTAGAAAAAGGTGTAGCGCCAGAGAACTGGCGGATAGCTAACATAATACCTATATTTAAGAAGGGAGATAGAACATGTCCAGGGAACTATAGACCAGTCAGCTTAACATCGGTGGTAGGAAAAATAATGGAATCCCTACTAAAGGAGAAAATAGAAGAACATCTTGAAACGAAAAGTATAATAATGAATAGTCAGCATGGATTTCAAAAGGGAAAGTTTGCTTAACCAACCTCATTGAATTCTTTGAAGAGGTAACGGAGATTAGACAAGAGTAATGCAGTAGATGTAATTTATCTAGATTTCCAAAAGGCCTTCGATAAGGTACCACTCAATAGATTAATGAATAAGGTCAGAGAATGCAGAGTCGGGACAAATAGCAGAATGGATAGCTAGCTGGCTGCAAGACAGAAAGCAGAGAGTAATTAAAGGGTAGCTATTCAGACTGGCAGAAGTGGAAAGTGGGGTCCCACAAGGATCAGTGCTGGGACCAATGTTTTTCACAATTTATATTAACGATTTGGACTTTGGAAACAAAAACACTTTCTAAATTTGCGGATGACACCAAATTTGGTTGGGTGGGTATGGGTGATTGTCAATACTGAGGAGGACTGCAACAAATTACAAGAACACATTAATATACTTGCAGAATGGGCATATAATTGGCAAATTAATTTCAACACCGATAAATGTGAGTGATTACATTTTAGTAAGAAAAAGGTCACATATTACTTGGAAAATAAGAATCTAAATGGCGTAGAAAAGCAAAGGGCTCTCTGAGTACAAGTACACATCACTAAAAGTAGCAACGCTGGTTAATAAGGCCATTTAAAAAAAAAAGCAAACCAAGCACTAGGGTTTTTTTTTCTAGAGGGATAGAATTGAAAAGTAGAGAAGTTAAGCTAAAGTAGAGAAGTTAAGCTAAACTTGAATTGAACCTTGGTTAGACCACACTTGTGTACAATTCTGGTCGCCAGATTATAAAAAGGATATCGAGGGACTGGAGCGTGTGCAAATTTTTTTTACAAGTTTGATACCAGAAATGCGAGTTTATACCTATCAGCAAAGGATGAACAGGCTGGGTTGTCTGAGGGGTGACCTAATAGAGGTCTTTAGAATTATGAAAGGTTTTAATTGAGTAGACACAGAGAGAGTGTTTCCACTTATGGGGAAGAGCAAAACTAGAGGCCATCAATATAAGATAGTCACCAAGAAATAAAATTGGGAATTCAGAAGAAACTTCTTCACCCAGAGAGTGGTGAGTGGTTGAAGCGAATAGTATAGATGCATTTCAGGGGAGGCTAGATAAGCAAAAGAGGGAGAAGAGAATAGAGGGTTATGCTGATAGTTAGATGAGGAAAGACTGGAGGAGGAGGCTCGAGTGGAGCATAAATACTGGCATGGACTGGTTGGGCCGAATGGCCTGTTTCTGTGCTGTATATCCTATGTATATTCCCTTGAGTTTAGAAGAATAAGAGGTGATCTCATTGAAACGTATAAAATTCTTAAGGGGCTTGACAGGGTAGATGCTGGGAGGCGCTTTCCCCTGGCTGGGAAGTCTAGAACTCGGGGTCACAGTCTCAGAATAAGCGGTCAGCCATTTAGGACTGAGCTAAGGAGAAATTTCTTCACCCAAAGGGTTGTGAATTTTTGGAATTTTCTACCCCAGTGAGCTGTGGATGCTCAGTCATTGAGTGTATTCAAGATGGAGATCAACAGATTTTTTGGATACTAAGCGAAGAAAGGGATATGGGGATAGTGCTGGAAGGTGGAGTTGAAGTGGAAGATCAGTCATGATTCTATTTAAAGTTGGAGAAGGTTTGAAGGGCCGAATGCCCTACTCCTGCTCCTATTATGTTATTTTCTTACTTAGCAATCTGTGCTGATAGACAAAAGCAGTTCATGGTTAAATTCTGTTTTTGATTTATTGTTGTGGGTAGTTTTATAAAGAGAAATATTAACTCATCTGGGAGACAATTTTGAATGTGGTTATACAACTTGTTAGATTTTCTAGACATTGTTGCTCTTAATTTTTTTTAAATTCACCCAGATTCAATCAAGTGCTAACTGTCCAGTAATGAACAGAACACCATTATTTGAAAAGTATTCCTGTTTCCAGTTTAGCAAGCTTTTTACTTTGTGTAAAGCTGATGTGCAACATTGATCATTTTAGTAATCCAAGTGGGAAGTCCAAACTTAGATTTTCTGCTGTGTAGTAGGTCCAATTTTTAGTTAACAACCCTTTTAAAGAACTGAGCGTCTATAGTATCCTTGATGGTTTAAATTGTTTTGTTTCCCGACTTTTCTGCCCTCCTCTCCTGAAGGTGCTGACTTGCACTGGGGTAAAGAATTACGCAGAAATTCCAACAGGCCATCGGGGCCAACCAGTCCATGTGTTGGTGTTTATCCTCAACTTGAGCAGTCGTCCTAATCCCTCATGTGCCCATTATGTTCTTATGACCCTTTATCTCCATTTCCTTCAACCACCTATCATTAAATGTTGACTTGGTCTCTGCTTTAATCACTAACCCTGGTAGTGCATTCCACAATCTTATAAACCACTGGTAAAGTTTCTCCTGCTCCCGATCCTAAATCTCCTATTACATTTAATATTAAATATATGTTTGTTTATTCTAGATTCCTCAATCACTGGAAATAATCTATTTCTATGTACTCTGTCCCATTGCCTTCCTAACTTTAAACGCCTAGAACAGTACAGCACAGTACAGGCCCTTCGGCCCTCGATGTTGTGCCGAGCATTGTCCGAAACCAAGATCAAGCTATCCCACTCCCTATCATTCTGGTGTGCTCCATGTGCTTATCCAATAACCGCTTGAAAGTTCCTAAAGTGTCCGACTCCACTATCACAGCAGGCAGTCCATTCCACACCCCAACCACTCTCTGAGTAAAGAATCTACCTCGGACATCCCTTCTATATCTCCCCCCATGCACCTTATAGTTATGCCCCCTTATAACAGCTACCTCCACCCGAGGAAATAGTCTCTGAACATCCACTCTATCTATCCCCCTCATCATCTTATAAACCTCTATTAAGTCGCCTCTCATCCTCCTCCGCTCTAAAGAGAAAAGCCCTAACTCCCTCAATCTTTCCTCATAAGACCTCCCCCCCAAACCAGGCAGCATCCTGGTAAATCTCCTTTGCACTCTTTCCAATGCTTCCACGTCCTTCCTATAGTGAGGTGACCAGAACTGCACACACTATTCCAAATGTGGTCTCACCAAGGTCCTGTACAGTTGCAGCATAACCTCACGGTTCTTAAACTCAAACCCCTTGTTAATAAACGCTAACACACTATAGGCCTTCTTTACTGCTCTATCCACTTGAGTGGCAACCTTCAGAGATCTGTGGATATGAACCCCCAGATCCCTCTGTTCCTCAGAACCCTGCCGTTGACCCTGTAATCCTTATTCAAATTTGCCCTACCAAAATGAATCACCTCGCACTTATCAGGGTTAAATTCCATCTGCCATTTTTCGGCCCAGCTCTGCATCCTATCAATGTCTCTTTGCAGCCGACAACAGCCCTCCACCTCATCCACTACTCCACCAATTTTGGTGTCATCAGCAAATTTACTGATCCACCCTTCAGTCCCCTCCTCCAAGTCATTGATAAAAATCACAAACAGCAGAGGACCCAGCACCGACCCCTGTGGCACACCGCTGGTAACTGGTCTCCAGTCCGAAAATTTTCCATCCACCACCACCCTCTGCCTTCTATGAGATAGCCAGTTACTTATCCAATCGGCCAAATTTCCCTTTATCCCACAACTCCTTACTTTCTTCATGAGCCGACCATGGGGAACCTTATCAAACGCCTTACTAAAATCCATGTATACGACATCAACTGCTCTACCTTCATCTACACACTTAGTTACCTCCCCAAAGAATTCAATCAAATTTGTTAGGCAAGACTTACCCTTCACGAATCCGTGTTGACTATCCCTGATTAAGTTGCCTCTTTCCAAATGGTCATAAATCCTATCCCTCAGGACCTTTTCCATTATCTTACCAACCACCGAAGTAAGACTAACCGGCCTATAATTACCAGGGTCATTCCTATTTCCTTTCTTGAAGAGAGGAACAACATTCGCCACTCTCCAGTCCTCTGGCACCATCCCCGTGGACAGTGAGGACCCAAAGATCAAAGCCAAAGGCTCTGCAATCTCCTCCCTTGCCTCCCAAAGAATCCTAGGATATATCCCATCTGGCCCAGAGGACTTATCGACCCTCAGGTTCTTCAAAGTTGCTAAAACATCTTCCCTCAGAACATCTACCTCCTCCAGCCTATCCACCTTTATCACACTCTCATCCTCAAAAACATGGCCCCTCTCCTCTGTGAACACTGCCTCTATCAAATCATTCCTTAATCTCCTAAGAAAAAGCAGTTTTTGTTTGAGTCTTTTCTCATATTTATATTTCCTCATACCATAGCATCCTAATGAATCTGTGCTGTACTCTCACTATTGCCTCCGGATTATTCCTATAGTGTGGAGGCCAAAACTGCACACACTATTCCAACTGTGGTCATAGGAATCGGAGTAGGCCGTTTCGTCCCTCAAACCATTCAGTTAGATCCTAGCCAATATTTTACTGAGTGTGGCATCAAAGAGCCCTAGTAAAACTGAAGTCAGTGGGAATGCGGGGTAAAACTTTCCACTGGCTGGAGTCAGACCTAGCACAAAGGAAGATGGTTGTGGTGGTTGGAGGTCAATCATCACAGCCCCAGGACATCGCTGCAGGAGTTCCTCAGGACAGTGTCCTAGGCCCAACCATCTTCAACTACTTCATCAATGACCTTCCCTCCAACATAAGGTCAGAAATAGGGATGTTCGCTGATGACTGCACAGTGTTCAGTGCCGTTCACAACTCCTCAGATAATGAAGCAGTCCATGCCCGCATGCAACAAGACCTGGACGACATTCAGGCTTGGGTTGATAAGTGGCAGGTAACATTCGCGCCACACAAGTGCCAGGCAATGACTATCTCCAACAAGCGAGAGTCTAACCACCGCCCCTTGACATTCAACGGCAATACCATCGCTGAATCCCCCACCATCAACATCCTGGGGGATCACCATTGACCAGAAACTTAACTGGACCAGCCACATAAATACTGTGGCTACAAGAGCAGGTCAGAGGCTAGGTATTCTGTGGCGAGTGTCTCACCTCCTGACTCCCCAAAGCCTTTCCACCATCTACAAGGCACAAGTAAGGAGTGTGATGGAATACTCTCCACTTGCCTGGATGAGTGCAGCTCCAACAACACTCGAAGCTCGACACCATCCAAGACGAAGCAACCCGCTTTATTGGCACCCCATCCACCACCTTAAACATTCACTTTCTCCACCACCGGCGTACCGTGGCTGCAGTGTGTACCATCTACAAGATGCACTGCAGCAACTCGCCAAGGCTTCTTTGGCAGCACCTCCCAAACCCGCGACCTCTTCCACCTAGCAGGACAAGGGCAGCAGGCGCATGGGAACACCACCACCTCCAAGTTCCCCTCCAAGTCACACACCATCCTGACTTAGAAGTATATCGCCGTTCCTTCATCGTCACTGGGTCAAATTCCTGGAATTCCCTCCCTAACAGCACTGTGGGAGTACCTTCACCACATGGACTGCAGCGGTTCAAGAATGCGACTCACCAGCACCTTTTTAAGGGCAATTAGTGATGGGCAATAAATGCTGGCCTTGCCAGCGATATCAACATCACTAAAACAGATTCTGGTCATTATCACATTGTTGTTTATGGGACCTTACTGTGTGTAAATTGGCTGAAGCGTTTCCTACATTGCAGCAGTGACTACACTTCAAAAAGTACTTTGTTGACTGTAAAGTGCTTTGGGATGTCCGGTGGTCATGAAAGGTGCTATATAAATGCAAATCTTTTCTTTCATGGCTGATCTGTACCTCAGCCCCATTTACCCATCTTTGATGCATATCCCTTGATACCCTTAAATTTAAAAACAATCTATTTATCTCAGTCTTGAAAATTTACCTAGCATCCACAGCTTTTTTGGGGGAGAGAGTTCTAGGTTTCTTATACCCTTTGTGTAAAGAAGTGCTTCCTGATTTTACTCCTGAATGGTCTGGCTCTAATTTTAAGATTATGCCCTGTTGTTCTGGATTCCCCATCAGAGAAAAGAGTTTCTCTTTACCCTATCAAATCCTTTTATCATTTTAAACACCTTGATTAGATCACCCCTCAATCTTCTATACTCGATCAAATACAAGCCAAGTTGCATCTCAACTTTTCTATTCTATACTTCTAGCCATGAAACCCAGCAGTCTGCTTTTCTATAACCATACCCACTTAAGATGGTACCATAACCCTCTTCCACATCACCCAGCTTTCCCCCATTCAAAGTTTTTTTAAATTAAAATGTACCACTTTTACTGAGATTGAATTCCATCTGCCACTTTTTTGCCCATTCCACTGTCTTATCAACATCCCTTTGTGGCTTCCTTTGGTCCTCAGAATTATTTACTATGCTTCCTATTTTAGTATTGTCTGCAAATCTGGCCACTACTCCCTCTAGACCTACATCCAAATCATTGATGTACACCGTGAATAGAAGTGGTCCCAGACACCACTACTCACTTCTAACCATTCTGCGAAACTGCCCTTAACTTGTCAGAACTGACAAAGGGCTATGTCTGAAACATAACATTCTTCCTTTCTTTACGTCGGCTGCCTGGCTTGCTGAGAGTTTCCAGAATTTTCAGGTTTTGATTCAGATATCCAGTAATTTGTTTTTTGTTCTCGGTTTCCTCCTTTCTAACCAGTTTCTAATCCAATTTGCTGCCCTCCCACTTATTTCCATACCCCTTAATCTTCTTCATTCGTCAATATGGTACCCTGCCAAATGCTTCCTGAAAGTCCATGTACACCACATCAACTGCATTTCTCCCATCTACCAAATCTGTCACCTCCTCAAAGAATTCGATCAGGTTTTTCAGGAATTATGTTCCTTTCTGAAATCTCTGTTAATGCTAATTATTTTCTCTTCTAAATAATTTAGTAATTTCATCTTTTTAATTAAACATTCCAAAATTTCCCTACCGCAGATGTTAAACTAACTGGAGTGTATTTACCCAGTTAGCTTCATCTCCCTTTTTGAAAATGAGTATTACATTTGCCACTCCCCAGAGGCTAAAGTATAATTTCTAGGGGCCTCTACTATTTGTTCTCCCATTTCCCACAGGATCCTTGAATGTACCCCAAAAAGCCCTGGCACTTAATCCTGCTTTAGCTGAACTAACTTTTCCAATATTTTTATTTTTATTTATCATTATATCTCTCATCTAGCTTGTAACCAATGCAGGATTTAGTTCCTCACCAATATCCTTCTCTTTTGTGAAACACTTGCAAAGTATGTGTTAAGTTTCCCCACCGATTTCTGTCTCTCCTCTCCTCTCTTTTAAAATTCATTCTCGGCATGTGGCCATCACTGGCAAGCATTTATTGACCATTCCCAATTGCCCTGAAAAGGTGGTGTTGGGTCTTCTTTATAGTGATTTGATACAACTGAGTGGCTTGCTAGGCCACTTCAGAGGACAGGTTAGAGTGAACCACGTTGGTGTGGGACTGGAGTCGCACACAGACCAGACTTCACATTTAACAACTTTATTTTTCGACATACATTTGTAGTGTATTTTACTGTTCTTTTTAATACTTAGTTCGCTGGGTGTTGATAGCTGTCTAATACTTCGATTCAAGTGGCCATTCCTCATGTGTGAGCCTAGATGGGGTATTGGCAGCATTTTGCTCATTGAGAGTATCAAAAACAAGCAGTGTTCTTACACATTCACACATGCATGGCTCATTGGATTGGCATTCGGAGTTGGAATTCTAGATTTTTTTCTTGCCATTTGTCGTCCAGAAGCTTCTGAGGTCAGCAGTAAAACCTCAAGATCAGCTGACTCAACAAAGATTGGGACTTTCTGGCCCACCTGATTTAGTTTTTAATCTGTCTGAAGTGTACAAGTAGGTTGAATTTATTGAAATTACATACAGAAGTACGAGAATACACTTCTGTTTTGCAGTTTTTATAGTTTTTCTTTAATCCTTCTCATATAACAAATTGAGGTCTATATTTAACATTGTTGCTCATGTTTTATAGGCCTAAAACTGGTACAATCATAGATTTAATCAGCACAGAAAGAGGCCATTCGGCCCATCTTTGAAAGAGCTATCTAATTAGTCCTACCCCCCCCCTGCTCTTTCCCCATAGCCATGCACTTTTTTCTTTTCAAGTATTTATCCAATTCCCTTTTGAAAGTTAATATAGAATCTGCTTCCAACACTCTTTCATGCAGTGCACTCCAGATCATCATAACATGCTACGTAATTATTTTTTTCCTCATGTTGTCTCTGGTTCTTTTGCTAATTACCTTAAATCTATGTTCCCTGGTTGCCGACCCTTTGGCCACTGGAAACAGTTTCTCATTATTTACTCTATCAAAAGCTTTCATGATTGTGAACAACTCCATCAAATCTCTCATTCTCTGCTTTAAAGAGAACAACCCCAGTTTCTCTAGTCTCTCCACGAAACGGAAGTCTTTCATCCCTGGTACCATGATAATCAGTTTAACAGTGTGGAAGCTCCTGCACTCATTTCAGACCTGGACTCCTAAATTTGTTTGCCCTATTTGGAGTTTGTGATGCAGAAGTTCTGAATGGCATTTCTGGGCCTTAAGCAGCCTAACCAGCGATCCTTAAAGGGACTGCCGGAGGCCGCTCTAAAATAGGCCCAAAAACTTTTCAGTATTTTGTGGAGTCAGAAGGAGCAGGAGTACTCCTCCTGGCTCCACAAAACAACTGCAGGCCACTGCTGGCCTAGCTCACACCCTCTTTCTCCACCCCCCCCCCCCAACTCTGGACATAGCTCTGGGCATCGGTGCAGGATGAAATTCACAAGGCCCCGACAGATGATCTGCTTTGGAATGACTGACTGATTGACGCCTGCAGCTTGCCTAATATATTCTGATGAGGCCCAAGTACAAATTTATTTCGGCACGCCGCAGGAATTGCGCCCAGTTTGGGGTGCTAAGGAATTGTCTGTTACCGTGATATACAAATGTAAAGGAAACAATTTTATATGCATTTATTAAAATTCTACGTTGATTTAAGTTACCTTGAGAAATAAATTAATATATACAGGCAACAATTGCAGCCACTCGCCTTTGAATCCAGTCATTGAAAAATAGTCATGGTTGCAGAATTCTTTCATGTTAAGCTATTTTTCCAGCACTTGAATTTTTCACACAGTTAAAATTAGTAAAAGTTTCTTCTATTGTGATCTCACAGTGTCGTCTTGGCATAATTTTTTGCTGTGGCACAAAAGATCCACCAGTTAACTTAAAATTGAAAAATTGATTATTGGGCAAAGGCTATTGCAGTTTAAAATGGTTTTTGCCTGTATTATTTTCTATATATTTTTAAATGATTATTTTGGTTGAAAAAAGTTGTCTTGCCCTCCCCTATTTTACCTGGGGTAATACAGACTGGTTATTTTCATTGCTGCAAAATATTAAGAGATCCTATAGCAGAGAATGGTTAGTATTGTCTGATTTAAAAAAAAAAATCCTCCCCTGTCCAACCCTTGAGGTGCTGTGCACTGTTAGTTTACGAGATACACTACTTAGAATTAGCACTGCTATAACCTTGAACATTTTAAGTAAGTAGCCAAATGAGTCACTGTGCTCTAACACTACTTCATATCCGTTGCCTTTTGATTGTGTATCAAATTACTTGTTTCTGGAACATGTCTGAATGAATTTACTAATATCGCAAAATGTATTTTTATTCTATTCCAGGTATTTTTCCTCAGCAGTCGAGTGCACCCTGGTGAAACTCCCTCCAGTTTTGTTTTCAATGGTTTCCTAGAGTTTATTTTACGGTCTGATGATCTTCGTGCTCGGATGCTGAGACGAATGTTTGTCTTTAAACTTATACCCATGTTGAATCCAGATGGTGTGGTGAGGGGACATTATCGGTAAGCT
The DNA here is from genome assembly GCA_030390025.1 of Squalus acanthias. Taxonomy (NCBI): domain Eukaryota; kingdom Metazoa; phylum Chordata; class Chondrichthyes; order Squaliformes; family Squalidae; genus Squalus; species Squalus acanthias. Next base: position 60,656,426 of record CM059433.1, on the reverse strand, counting down.
TTCAAATATTAAACTGTTACTGCATTAAACCAATCAGGAAACTGCACCAATCATGTCTTCAAATACCTGTTTCCTACAACTTTATCATCTAACCATATAGTGTATGGCATGAAAGTCTAATTAACAAATCAACAGTGTCAAATTCTTGTTTACATCTGTTATGTTTTGTATTTCTCAGGACTGATTCTAGAGGTGTGAACCTGAATCGTTTGTACTTGGAACCAGATTTTAATTTGCACCCTTCAATTTATGCGGCACGTGCAGTCATCCTGTATCATCATGTTAACAATCGTGTCTCTTCAGTTAATTGTGACTGGAGAATGTTCTCTTCGTTGACATCCAATGGTCCTTTATGCACAAAGGACTTGAATCATTCCATCAATACACCTTCTATCTCCTCTGAGACCTCTTTGTCAGAGATGGAGAAAAGCAAAAATTTAAACAACTTTGCAAATGGGGAGATGGATTGCATCATTTCCTGTAAAGACCTTGACCAATCAGATACATTAATACAAGGCGAAGACAACAACGGGCAGCCACTTTCAGAAACACATACTGGAGAAACTGATTCATCTAATGGTGATGGTGCACTCTGTGAGAAGGCAACTGATAGTTCTGACTCTTCAGGAACTGCTGAGCACATTCCTCCTCATGAGAGCGGGATTGCATACTATGTGGACTTGCATGGACATGCTTCAAAGCGGGGCTGTTTTATGTACGGAAATTGTCTTCCAGCTGAAAATAACCAGGTTAGTATTCAGTGAATGCATAGGATAGCATATTTTATCTGTGAGCACATAGTGATTTTATTGCACTTAGACATAAAATACTGGCTGTGACTGGCTGAGTTGTTACTGCCTCAACCACTAACCTTGGAAATAAATTCCACATCCTGTTTAACACTGGAAAGAAGTTTCTGTTGTAAATCTTTTACATTTAACCTTGTATCTAAGGCCCCTCAATCCAGACTCCTTAACTATTGTAAACAGCCTGCTTTTATCCACCTTGTCCCATTCTTTCATAATTTTAAATGCTATCATATCGCCCTGTAATCTTCGTTCTAAGGAAAACAAAGTCCCAATTTTTCAAGTCTTTCTTTGTATTTGTGTTTCATCATATTAGGCAGCATGACAGTGAATCTGCTTTGCATCCTTTCTAACGCTTCTATATCCATCTTATTGTGGGAGCACAATACTACACAGTACTGTAGAGGTTTTACTAAAGTTTTATATAGACTCATCATTACTGCTTGGTTTTTGTATTCTATACCTCGTGATGAAGCCCAGAATTCCATCAGCTTTATCAGCACTGCCTTTAATGTCCTGTGAACCTATAACTCAAATCCTTCTGCTCTTTCACAGCACCGAACCTACTTCCATTCAGAGTGTAAATAATGCTGTACTTTTTTTCACTGAAAAATATCACCTCACACTTAACTCGAATCGAATTCAATCTGCCACTTTTTTAAAAATAGGTATTACATCGGCTACTCTCCAGTCCTATGCCATACACCCACACTCAATAGCACCCTGGAATATAATTTCTAGGGCAGTGACAATTTCCTCCCTAGTCTCTCTCTCAGGGTCCTAGGATGTATCCTGTCAGGTCCTGCTGCTTTTTCTTCCTTTAGCCTAACTAACTTTTTTTAATTTTCCTTTTATCCATCATATCCTGCTTTCAACCACTTCAGGATTCCCCATCTCTCTGATATTCTCTTTAGTAAAAGACAGAGTGGAAAGCAGTAGAGTCTTTCTCATTCATTCAAATTGCACGTGCATGTTATAGTTTGAAATGGGAAAGGCAACCACTGAGCAGTTTGGTTTTTAAGGTTTGGTGACACTTGGGACTCGCATGATCTTCCCACACTCTCAATTTACACGGGGATCTGTGTAAAAGTGTACCGTTTGTTCTTTTAAAAAGCTTTGAGTTTTTGATTTGTAGACACAGAAGATGCTTTTTTGTACTTAAACTGTTTAGTTCAAGATCTGCGCAAGCTTTGTTGTTTCATTGATCTGTTAATCTGTATTCAATTTATCCCTGACTTTGGTAATCGGTGCCCAGTTTCAAAATATGCACATCTTTCCAGTGATTTGACGCTCTCAAAAAGTGTTAAGATTGTCAACTTGCGGTGGCACAGTTTACAAAGGCGCACAGGTTAAGCAACAAGGTTTATTGTGAGTGATGAACTTGCTTTTGCAGCGTAGGATGCTTCACTTGATACTGCAGACAAGGAGATGCCTCTAATCTGTTAAAGAAAAACAGTTCAAACTCTAGGTTAGAGAATCTAGCAGAGGTTGGATTCAGTTCCCTGAATGGTTGGTTGGAAAATCCTATAGGGCTTGCATCACATTCAGTTGAAGCTATAATGTTTATTGTTACTGCAGCAAAGTCACTAGAACATCAACATCATTGGAACTTTCCAGGAATGACAAAGTAAATGGATATTGGGTCTGAAATGCTTGAGGAACAGCTTGAGGTTTTGACACTGTCAACTGAACAGTGTTACTGTCAAAAATGTTTTTACTTCCATAAGTCCAAACATTTACCTTATATGCTTAGTGACCTTTCAGCTCCACAGTCATAAATAGGGTAAAGTTTTTCATTTTAATAATTTAGCTCTTTTTGTTGTCCCTGCAGGTAGAGAATATGTTGTTTCCAAAACTGATCTCCATGAACTCGGCACACTTCGATTTCACGGCGTGCAATTTCTCTGAGAGAAACATGTATGCCAAAGACAAAAGGGATGGACAGTCGAAAGAGGGAAGTGGCAGAGTGGCAATTTACAAAGCCACAGGAATTATTAACAGGTGAAAGAATAGTGTGTTTAATGTAGCTTGAGAGTTAGATTGGGTAAAAATATTCTTTGGTTATACTTAAAGCGTAGTGTTCAGTTCCATAAATTGATTTTTGTTTTTCTTTTGCTTGCATAGCTTTCAATACAAATTTGCAGAATATTAGTTTTGTAATTATACTGTATGAAAGAAGAGTGCAAATATTGAAGGCTGAAAGTCTTGAACTATTCAGACTTTAAGCTCAAGCATTAGTCAGTTTAAAAGTTAAGTGACTTTAAAAAAAAAACAATTACTTGAATGTCCCATTTGTTGTAAATATTAATTTTATTCATGATAAATATAATTGTGTAATGATTCTGTTCAAAAGCAGTGTTTTTTAACAATACATTTGTTAAATTTTCTAAAACTTGTATCTAGTCTCAAATAGGCCTATGATTTGACGATGTAAAAGGATGATAAATAAATGTGCGTCATGATGGGTTTGTTCCAGCCAATAAATAAATCTTTAAATAAATTTATATTACTTTTGCTGTTATGTACTTGCAAACTTAAGAGTTTAGCAAGCCCATCCTAATAGAAATTTATCTGTTTACCAATATAACATTTACATTTCACTTGATAATCTGAAAAAAATTCTGAAATCTACTCTTAATTCAAAGTTATAATAAAGTTTTACCGTGATTACTGTAATTTAAAAAAACTTGTCTAGTTATTTGGAATTCCATTTTGTTTTGTGTCTTCTGCCCAACAGAAAATTATACCGCCTACTCTGATCTAAAAAAGTGGGTGCTTTTAACTCTCTTTCTAACTACAGTGCAGCCTGTCTATTGTGGTCAGCACAGGCTGGCCCAATTAGCCGTGATACACAAGCAGCTGCTGTCCAGAATCCTATTTCTCTATTTAAGACTTTGTTATGTGGCTGTGATGGACAGGTGGTCACAAATACTGGTTGTACTGTATTGTATAAAGGAAAACAGAATAGTTAATATCCCTGTAATTTCTTGTCAGCACAAATACTTATATGAATATTAATCTCGTTAGTACATTTTTCCCAGAATTATTTGTGATATTTAAAAGTTTCTGTATTCTCTTCTACAGCTATACCTTGGAATGCAATTATAATACAGGTCGTTGTGTCAACCCAGTCCCTCCTGCATGCCACGACAATGGACGAGCAAGTCCACCACCTCTACCTGCTTTTCCACCTAAATACACTATAGAAATCTTTGAGCAAGTATGTAAAGTGACATTTTATAATGTGTGACATATGTACAATATTTTTGAGTTCAGGAATATTGGAATTGAAATCATGCTTCAAGGATAATCCTTAAATTGCAAGGAACATTTGTCACAATTCACTTTTATCAGTCATGTTCAATACTGACAACATAACAGCACTGATTAGTTGCTATTTGTTATTTTTGGCCTTGCACAAATCAACAGAAACATGGCCCAAGTTTTGCCATCTGTGGCAAAGGAACGGCGCTTGCCATTCATCACGCTTACAGCTTCCCACAGACTTTTTGCGGAATTTTGAGCAGCAACTTATTTAGAGATCATTTCCAGCGCGGCGCCCTCTATAGGGGATCTGTGCCGTGTGTGAGCAGGTCAAGCAACTGTGGCTCTTCAACCAATCAGATTGAAGAATCCTCACTGAGACACGCAGTCTAAACCAGGATGTATAAATTAGAATATTTACTTATTGTAAAATCATGCACATAAAGTGAAATAAAGAAAGGGAAAGAAAGATGGCATTAAGAGAGAGATAAGAGACAAATAAAAAAAGAAACTTTTTTTTTTACAGTAAAAAAAAATCTCAACAATAATTTAATTCTGAAGGAATGAGACTCCCCACTTGTAAAATTAAATTTTCAGGACCATAGAGGTTGTTTGGCAGTAATTATGAGTGATCACGCCGTTAAAAAATCACTTACACCTGAATACATCAGCCCTAACTTTTCCTGGCATGTTTAGTGGGTAAATATCACAACTTCACGCCCTTACATGGATTTCAATACTGACTCTATTGGTGAGGCACCAATATAGCGCTGCTTGTGGAGGAGCAGGGCAAATCGGACAGCAACTTCCTGATTTCCGTATTTAACTGTGCATGTGAGGACTCCGAAAGTTGCTGTCCAATTTACTTCATAAGGGTGAGCACTGATAGCCTCACCGTTATTGTTAATGCAAAATCTGGGCCATGAAGTATTCCTTCAATTCACCGGCCAGCCATAGCATTTTTTTCTCTTTATAAAATTTGCCGCAATTTTCCTGCGGTCAAGAACCTGATGTATGGCTCAGTTCTGGTGACAACTTACGATAACATTATGACCACCCTTCGTTTTTCACTAGTTACACTCCCGATACACTGGATAGCTGCCCTGGTCATTCTAACTGGTAAAATTGTTTGAAGGTCTCTGAGTTCATGCCAGAACCACTTGACTTTTATTTCCTGAATTATTTGTGTGCTTCTGTGGAGCTAATCTTCCTATTTTGTTTCTCCAACCATTTATTTCAGTTTCATCCTGCCTTTTTTGTTGAATTGCAAGTATTTTCTTAACAGTACTGCATGTGTTTGCCGATCTGCATTATCAAGTTTATTTCTTCAGTCTCGGTTACTTTATGTCATTGAATGCTAGACTGGAAATTCTGTGTCACCTGCAGGAAACCTCCCTTCATCAGTCACATACTGCAACTTCCTACTTTTTTTTTTAACCAGCATAACTTTGTTCTTGTAAAGTTTCCCCCCCCCCCCCCCTAAATATTTTCAAAAATAATTCAATTTTATTGGGCTGCAGCATCTATAATCATCTACTTTGGTTTCAGTGTACAAAAGCCGTTTAGAATAGGGATCAGTTGTAATGGGTTTTATTATTCCCATAGTTCTTCATAAGAAAGCCTTATTATAGTGAAGATCTTGCCTTTTGTTTTGCTCGAAATACATTTTCCTCGGGGAGGATCAACACTGGAAGATTGCACCACCTGTCTCTACATGGGGTGAAATCAGACATAGTTGCAATAGTTGATTTTTTCTTTCTGTTGTAAATGCAGACTCACACCAGTAGTATGGCATAGTTGTCCAGGAAGGTCAGCAATTAATGGCCCGGATTTTGCATTAAGCATAACGCTTTCAGCGCACACCGTTATTATGGAGTAAATCGGGCAGCAACTTCTGGAGTCCGCACATGCGCGGTTAAAATCTATCTCTCTCAGCCTTGAATATATGCAACGATTCAGCATCCACAGCCTTTTGGGGTAGAGAATTCCAAAGATTCACAACCCTCTGAGTGAAGAAATTCCTCCTCATCTCAGTCTTAAATGTCCGACCCCTTATCCTGAGACTATGCTGCCTAGTTCTAGACTCTCCAGCTTGTGGAAACAACCTCTCGGCATCTACCCTGTCAGTCCCCCTCAATCTTTTATGTTTCAGTGAGATCACCTCTCATTCTTCTAAACTCCAGAGAGTATAGGCCCAATCTACTCAATCTCTCCTCATAGGACAACCCTTTCATCCCAGGGATCAATCTAGTGAGCCTTTGTTGCACCCCCTCTAAGGCAAGTATATCCTTCCTCGGATAAGGAGACCAACACTCTGCACAGTACTGCAGGTGTGGTCGCACCAAAGCCCTCTACAATGTTAGCAAGACTTCCTTACTCTTGTGCTCTAACCCCCTTGCAATTAAGGCCAACATGCCATTTGCCTCCTAATTGCTTGCTGTATCTGCATGCTAACTCTCTATTTCCTGTACAAGGACACCTAAATCTCTGAACGCCAACATTTAATAGTTACTCACCATTTAAAAAAAATTCTGTTTTTTCTTCCTACCAAAGTAAATAACCTCACATTTCCCCACATTATACTCCATCTGCCATGTTCTTGACCACTCACTTAACCTGTCTATATCCCTTTGCAGGCTCTTTGTGTCCTCCTTGAAGCTTACTTTCCCACCTAGCTTTGTATCATCAGCAAACTTGGATGCATTACACTTGGTCCCTTCATCTAAGTCATTAATATAGATTGTAAATAGCTGAGGCTCAAGCACTGATCCTTCTGACACCCCACTACAGCCTGGCAACCTGAAAATGACCCGTTTATTTATCCCTACTCTCTGTTTTTTGTCCGTTAACCAATCCTCTATCCATACCCCCAACCCCATGTGCCCTTATCTTGCGTAACAACCTTTTATGTGGCACCTTATCGAATGCCTTTTGGAAATTCAAATATACTTCCTGCACTGGTTCCTTTTTATCTACCCTGCTAGTTACATCCTGAAAAAAATCTTAATAAATTTGTCAAACACGATTTCCCTTTCATAAAACCATGTTGAATCTGCCGAATTTCTAAATGTCCTTTTACCACTTCCTTAATAATGGATTCCAGCATTTTCCCGATGACTGATGTCAGGCTAACTGGCCTGTAGTTCTGTTTTCTCGCTCCCTCCTTTCTTGAATAGCGGGGTTACATTTGCTACCTTCCAATCTGCTGGGACCATTCTAGAATCTAGGGAATTTTGGAAGATCACAACCAGTGCATCCACTATCTCTGCAACCACCTCTTTTAGTACCCTAGGACGTAGGTGATAAGGTCCAGGGCATTTGTCAGCTTTTAGTTCCATTAGTTTCTCAAGTACTTTTTAACTACTGATATTAATTACTTTAAGTTCCTCACTCTCAATAGCCCCTTGTTTCCCTGCTATTTTGGTATGCTTTTTGTGTCTTCCACTGTAAAGGCAGATACAAAATATTTGTTTAAAGTCTCTGCCATTTCCTTATTCCTCGTTATAATTTGTCCTGTCTCAGCCTCGAAGGGACCAACGCTTACTTTTGCCACTCTCTTCCTTTTTACATACTTGTAGAAGCTCTTACAATCTGTTTATATAATTCTTGCTAGTTTACTCATTCTATTTTCTCTCATCAATTTTTTGGTCATCCTTTGCTGGTTTCTAAAGTTCTCCCAATCCTCAGGCTTACTATTATTTTTCGCAACATTATAAGCCTCTTTTATTCTAATACTATCCTTAACTTCTGTAGTTAGCCATGGATGGATCACTTTTCCCGTGGGGTTTTTGTCTCAATGGAATGTATATACGTTGAGAATTTTGGAATATTTCTTTAAATGTTTGCTAATGCTTATCTACCATCATACCTTTTAATATCATTTCCCAATCTGTCTTGACCAACTTGCCCCTCATACCTATGCGTTTGGCTTTATTTAAGTTTAAGACTCTAGTTTTGGACTTCAGTATTTCACTCTCAAACTCGATGTGAAATCATATTATGATCACTCTTCCCCAGAGGATCCTTTACTATGAGATTACTAATTAACCCTGTCTCATTGCACAATACAAGATTTAAAGTAGCCTCTTCCTTGGATGGTTCCACGACGTATTGTTCCAGGAAATTGTGTCGAATACATTCCACCAGACTACCTTTGCCAATTTGATTTGCCCAGTCTATATGAAGATTGAAGTCCTCCATGATTATTGTATTACCTTTGTTACAAGCTCCTATTATTTGTTGTTTAAGATTCTGTCCAATGGTATAGCTACTGTTTGGGGGCCTATAAACTACTCCCACCCGTATTTTCTGCCACTTGTTATTTCATATCTCCACCCATACTGATTCTACTTCCTGATCTTCCGAGCCAATATCCTTTCTCACTACTGTCCTTATGTCATCCTTTACTACCAGGGCTCTCTTTCTCCTCCCCCCCCCCTTTTTCCATTCTGCCTATCTTTTTGAAACATCAAGTACCCTGGAATATTTAGTTCCAACCTTGGTCACCTTGCAACCACATCTCTGTAAAGGCTATTGGATCAAACCCATTTATCTCTATTTGTGCCACTAATTTGTCTATCTTGTTATGAATGCTTTGTGCATTCAGATAAAGAGCCTTTATTTTAACTTATTACCATTATTTCCTGCTATCACTTTATTCGCTTATGCACTATTACTGTTAAACTCGCTGTCCCTTCCTGTCACACTCTGGTTATCTTTACCCAAACCGCTACACTGATCCGTTGCCTTGACCTTTCTCTTTAGATTTCTAAATTTCCCCTTCACCTGAATCCTCCACCCTCCGCCCCCCCACCCCCCCTTTGAGTTTAAAGCCCAATTTACAGCCCTAGTTATTCGATTCGCCAAGACACTGGTCCCAGCCTAGTTTAAGTGGAGCCCGTCCCAACGGAACAGATCCCTCTTTCCCTGGTGCCAATGCCCCATGACTTGAAACCCCTTCCTCTGACACCACTCTTTGAGCCACACATTTAACTCTTTGATCTGCTTGTCCCTATGCCAATTTGCGCGTGGCAAAAAGCAGCACCTCTTCCCCTCGGCTCCGATTTCCCACTCTCTCCAAATTCCCAACTAAAGCACTCTGTTTAATCCGTTTAGGACCACTTTGTGCAGACCACTAACCATTAACCATGTCTCCACATCATTGGGACACCAAGATAAACTGGGGATTAAAGAAGTGAGGGGTTGGATTTTTTATTTTGAAAACCTGATTTGGGGATTCAGTTTTCATTTAGATATTTACAGAAATCCCAAAACCTGAACACTGCACAACAGTACTCGGCCTTTTGGTGTCGTGGAAGTTATGTTTGAATATATAAAAAATTGTACAGCTGGAACTTAGCCTGGTTTGGACAAGACATATGACCAGTTGTGGTACATGCAGTTTCTGGTTTTAGATCACTTTAGGTAATAGGTCAAGAAACTTCAATATTGAACTGTAGAAAATTGGAGACTTAATCTGAAACTTGAATTTAAGGATTGAAGAATTGATTAACAAATACTGACTTCCTGACTACCAGTTTTATAATGCCACCTGTACATCAGCATTTAATTGTAAGTGAATAATCAGTGAATGAATTTTGAGAGCATGAGGCTGCCATGGTTGGATTGGATGTTCAGAGGCTCCAGAAATATGAAGTAGAGACATGACTTTAAGATCTTGCCTTTCATTTGGTCAAAGAATTATCCACTTGAGTGGGTCTGCAAATATTTGGTGAAAAAATAACCTTTTTGAGAGGGGTATGAGGGGGGAACCACTGCTGTTATATAAAAGGAATTGTTTGATCTGTTGAATAGCTATCTGCTTCCCTCATTTCTTCAGGTGGGGAGAGCTGTAGCCATTGCAGCCTTAGATATGGCTGACTGTAACCCTTGGCCAAGAGTTATTATGTCAGAATACAGCTGCCTGACTAAACTTCGCGCATGGATGTTGAAGCACGTTCGAAACACAAGAAGCGCAGCAACGTCAAAGAAAAATGTTACAAGGATTTCTAAAGGTTCCAGGTAATTTAAAAAATGTTCTGTCATGACAATTTCTTGTCAGTAATTTTACAAAGTCACTTCCCAGGTTTTCAGCATTTAAGTCCCATTTTCTAAAACTGTAGCTCAATATTAAATTACATGGTAGTACTGATGTATTTTAAGTGACCTGTGTTGCAATATACACTGAATAATTATGTACAAAAGACTCTCTTTATTAGCATGTATTAGCTTTTACACTTATTTCTAGTTTAGTTCAAGACCTTTGATGAAACACTCCACACATCTTAATCTCCCTGGGAGATGGGCTTTATTTTTAATATGTAGATTCCACAATATTACAACTAGTATACTAAATGAATGCAACATATTCTTGAGCTTCTACAAAAGAGAATACATTGTAATATTTATACAATATTATAGTTATATAGTAATGTGCAGTTAAACGTGGAAATCAGGAAGTTGCCCTGCTCTTCCACAAGCTTTGCTATAACAATATCTCGCTGAGACAACGCAGCATTGAAATACATAGAACAGTGTGAAGTTGCTGTACTTATGTGATAGATACACACAAAACTCGCCAGAAAAAGTTAGGGCTTGTCCATTTCAGTGCAAGTAAAGTTTTAATCGTGTGATGAGTCTTAATTACTGCAAAGCAACCTAACCTCTGTTTCTGAAAAATAACTCTTACAGGTGTTGAGTCTCATTCCTTGAGATTTTAATTATTGTTGGAGATTTTTAAAAATTAAAAATTCAAATAATTTTTTTAACTTTTTCTTTGTCTCTTTTATTTCTCTCAATCCCATCTTTCTTTCCCTCTCTCTTTCGCTTTCTGTACCTGTTTTGACATTGAATTAACTATTCTAACTGACACTTCCTGGTCTAGACTCTGCGCTGCGCATCAATGCTTGTTCAGTCTGATTGTTTAGGGAGATACACAGTTGCTTGCCATGTTTATACAGGTCCTAGATCCCCTGTAGAGGACACCGCGCTGTTTTGGCTCTCTAATATACAGTAAGTTCCAGTGCAAAATCCCATACAAAGGCCCAAAAATTCGGCTGAATACGGGAGAGTATGAACTGTGTACTCTCGCGTATTCGGTCCCGAAGTGCCGGTTTCCTGCATGCACTGCGCATGCGCGGGAAACCGGCACTTCCGGTATGGCGAAGGGGGCGGTTCCTAAGTGAACCGCATGCGCACTACAGGCGGTGCGCACGCAGCACACTTAGGTTTTTTTCAGGTTTCAACGCGAAGGTAAGTATGGAATATTTTACACATGAAGAAAGGAGGCGTAAGACCCCCTTTTAACAAGGTAAGTAGTTAATTAAGTATTTAAACAAATTTTCAACAGGTTTATCTTTTTTAGAGACTTTAAAGAAAGGTAAGTTTATTTTTATAACTTTTAAAAAGAATTTAAATTTTTTCAAAAATTTAAATTTTTGTTTAAAGTGGTTAATTTATTTAACTATTATTATTTTACATTAACTACATTATTTTATTAATGTGATGGGGTTTTTTTTTAATTTATTTGAGGTTTAGCTGTTCTTTTGGGGGCAATTTGTATTCATAGTTTTGACAGTTCTCCTGTCAAATCTATGAATGAAAGATAGTGTGCTGCCATTGGCTCTCCATGGCCCACGTGATCCCAGAGGTCGCATCGAACTAACTGCGCCTCTGGGACAAGCACACACTGCGCACCGGCACCAGGGAGAGGCCCAGGACCAGAAGTTCGTGTGGGCCCGAAACACAACGGCAGGCAAGATCGCGCGCGATCCTTACCCCCGCGGCAAGCCTCCGAGTCAAATTTCTGGGCCAAAGTCTCTGGGCTTTTGCCGCTGAGAGCAAAATCTGATACTGTTCGCTTTTCTAATGAATTGTTATATATATGTAATTATGCCTCTGCTATCTCTTCTCTAGCTTCTATTAGTATGTGTGGATGCAATCCATCTGGATGAAGGGTTTTATCCTTTCTACTTATGACTAGTTTATCAATTATCTCTGCCTTTTCTATCTTAAATGATGTGATATCTTGATCTCTTCTAATGTCATGTCCACCCTGTTAATCTCCCTGGTAAATACGGTGGCAAAGTAATTATTCAATATTTTTGCTATTTTGCTGTCATTACCTGTGAGTTTATCTTGTGCATCCCTTGGTGGCCCTATCCCTATCCTAATTTGCCTTTTGATATTTGTGTCTGTAGAATATCATTTCTTTTTATATTCCTTGATAATTTAATGTTGTAGTTCCTCTTTGCCTTCCTAATTTTTTTGACTTCTTTCCTAACCTCTTCATATTCCCTCTTGTCATTCATTGTTTTATTATCTATGTATTTAGTGTCTACCTGTGCCTTGTATGCACAGATATTAAATGGTTGGAGTTGCAATTTATCCTTCTAAAGAATCTACTGAACATAAAATGCAGTGTACAGGTCATACCTTCACACAGGTTTTTATGATCTGTAAATCTGGGGTGTAGTTTGCACAATTTAGATGCTTGCCCTTTCCGCATGTACCTTATGGGTGCAATTAATGCACTGGATTTTTATGGTACCAAGTTATAAAGTGGCTGTCACCAAAATGTTTATACCCATCAAGGTTGAATGGAGCTTGATTTCCATTGAGGTTAGTTTGTTCTACAGTTGAATATTTTCTGAATATTAGAAAATATTGAAATGAGATTTAAGAGTTCTTTGAATATTGTTTTTGACTACAAGCTTGTCAAAACTTAAAAACCTCAATGATAACTTGCCATGGATGTGTCTGAGGGCATGTATCTCCACTATGTTGTTTGACTTCTGTTTTTTATTTATAATTAGATACTAGCTGATCTCCCATGATGCTGCACATGGGGAGTTAAGACCAAGTATAGTCTTCAGGTGGAATGGGGTGAGAGGCCAGGGAATAATTGGATCAGATATATTGAATCTGCATTTTAAAGTCATGCATAAGAATTAGGAGCAGGAGTAAGCCATACGGCCCCTTGAGCCTGCTCTGCCATTCATTAAGATCATGGCTGATCATGACCTCAACTCCACTTTCCCCACCCGATCCCCATATCCCTTGATTCCCCTAGGGTCCAAAAATCTATCTATCTCAGCCTTGAATATAATTAACGACTCAGCATCCACAGTCTTTCGGGTAGAGAAGTCCAAAGATTCACAACCCTCTTGAGTGAAGAAATTCTTCCTCATCTCAGTCTTAAATGGTCGACTGCTTATCCTGAGACTATGCCCCCTAGTTCTAGACTCTCCAGCCAGGGGAAACAATCTCTCAGCATCTACCTTGTCAATCCCCCTCAGAATCTTTTATGTTTCAATGAGATCACACCTCATTCATCTAAACTCCAGTACAGGCTCAATCTCTCCTCCTGGGACAACCCTCTCATCCCAGGAATCAATCAAGTAAACCTTTGCACCGCCTCTAAGGTATGTATATCCTTCCTCCGATAAGGAGACCAAAATTGTGCACAGTACTCCAAGTGTGGTCTCGCCAAAGCCCTGTACAATTGTAGTAAGACTTCCTTACTCTTGTACTCCAGCCCCCTTGCAATAAAGGCCAACATGCCATTTGCCTTCCTAATTGCTTGCTATATCTGCACGCTAACTCTGTTTCCTGTACGAGAACGCCGAAGTCTCTCTGAACACCAACATTTAATAGTTTTTCACCATTTAAAAAATATTCTGTTTTTCTAATCTTCCTACCAAAGTGAATAACCTCACATTTCCCCACATTATACGCCATCTGTCATCTTATTGCCCACTGACTTAACCTGTCTATATCCCTTTGCAGGCTCCTTGTGTCCTCCTCACAGCTTACTTTCCCACCTAGCTTTGTATCGTCAGCAAACTTGGGTACATTACACGCAGTCTCTTCATCTAAGTCATTAATTTAGATTGTAAATAGCTGAGGCCCAAGCACTGATCCTTGCGGCACCCCACCAGTTACAACTTGAAAATGACCCGTTTGTCCTTACACTCTTTTCTATCCGTTAACCAATCCTCTATCCATACTAATATATTACCCCCCAACCCCATGTGCCCTTATCTTGCGTAACAACCTTTTATGTGGCACCTTATCGAATGCCTTTTGGAAATCCAAATATACTACATCCACTGGTTCCTCTTTATCTACCCTGCTAGTTACATCCTGAAAAAACTCTAATAAATTTGTCAAACACGATTTCCCTTTCATAAAACATGAGAGCATCTTTCATAAAACAATAGAGCATGCCAAGAGCAGCACCAGGCATACCTAAAAATGAGGTGCCAACCTGGGGAAGCTGCAACACAGGACTACATGCATGCTAAACAACAGAAGCAGCATGCTATAGACAGAGCTACGTGATTCCACAACCAACGGATCAGATCAAAGCTCTGCAGTCCTGCCACATCCAGTCGTGAATGGTGGTGGAGCATTAAACAACTGATGGGAGGAGGAGGCTCCATGAACATCCCCATCCTCCATGATGGCGGAGCCCAGCACACGAGTGCAAAAGACAAGGCTGAAGCGTTTGCAACCATCTTCAGCCAGAAGTGCCGAGTGGATGATCGGCCTCCTCCTGAGACCCCACCATCACAGAAGCCAGTCTTCAGCCAATTCGATTCACTCTGTGATATCAAGAAATGGCTGAGCGCACTGGATACAGCAAAGGCTATGGACCCCGACAATATCCCAGCTGTTGTGCTGAAGACTTGTGCTCCAGAACTAGCTGCGCCTCTAGCCAAGCTGTTCCAGTACAGCTACAACACTGGCATCAACCCGACAATGTGAAAAACTGCCCAGGTTGTCCTATCCACAAAAAACAGGACAAATCAAATCCAGCCAATTACCGCCCCATCAGTCTACGCTCAGTCATCAGCAAAGTGATGGAAGGTGTTGTTGACAGTACTCTCAAGCGGCACTCACCAATAACCTGCTCACCGATGCTCAGTTTGGGTTCCGCCAGGACCACTCTGCTCCAGACCTCATTACAGCCATGGTCCAAACATGGACAGAAGAGCTGAATTCTAGAGGTGAGATGAGAGTGACTGCCTTTGACATTGAGGTAGCATTTGACACAGTGTGACATCAAGGAGCCCTAGTAAAACTGAAGTCAATGGGAATCAGGGAAAAGACTCTCCACTGGCTTGAGTCATCCCTAGCACTAAGGAAGATGGTTATGGTTGTTGGAGGCAATCATCTCAGCCCCAGGACATAGCTGCAGGAGTTCCTCAGGGCAGTGTCCTAGGCCCAACCATCTTCAGCTGCTTCATCAATGACCTTCCCTCCATCGTAAGGTCGAAGTAGGGCTGTTCGCTGATGATTGCACAGTGTTCAGTTCCATTCGCAACTCCTCATAATGAAACAGTCTGTGCCTGCATGCAGCAAGACCTGGATGACATTCAAGCTTGGGCTGATAAGTGACAAGTAACATTTGTGCCACACAAGTGCCAGGCAATGACCATCTCCAACAAGAGAGCGTCTAACCACCGCCCCTTGACATTTAACGGCATTACCATTGCTGAATCCCCCAACATCAACATCCTGGGGATCACCATTGACCAGAAACTTAACTGGACCAGCCACATAAATACTGTGGCTACAAGAGCAGGTCAGAGACTGGGTATTCTGTGGCGAGTGTCTCACCTCCTGACTCCCCAAAGCTTTTCCACCATCTACAAGGCACAAGTCAGGAGTGTGATGGAATACTCTCCACTTGCCTGGATGAGTGCAGCTCCATCAACACTCAAAAAGCTCGACGCCATCCAGGACAAAGCAGCCGGCTCGATTGGCACCCCATCCACCACCTTAAGCATTCACTCCCTCCACCACCGGTGTACCGTGGCTGCAGTGTGTACCATCTACAAGATGTACTGCAGCAACTCGCCAAGGCTTCTTCGACAGCACCTCCCAAATCCACGACCTCTACCACCTATAAGGACAAGGGCAGCAGGCACATGGGACCACCATCACCTCCAAGTTCTCCTCCAAGTCACACAGCATCCTGACTTGGAAATATATCACCATTGCTTCATAATCGCTGGGTCAAAATCCTGGAACTCCCTCCCTAACAGCACTATGGGAGTACCTTCACCACGCGGACTGTAGCGGTTCAAGAAGGCGGCTCGCCACCACCTTCTCGAGGGCAATTAGGGATGGGCAATAAATGCTGGCCTTGCCAGCGATGCCCACATCCCAGGAACTAATTAAAAAAAAAAGTTGACTCTGCCTAATCATATTATGATTTTATAAGTGCCCTGTTACCAGTTCCTTAATAATGGATTTCAGCATTTTCCTGATGATTGATGTCAGGCTAACTAGCCTGTAGTTCCCTGTTTTCTCTCTTCCTCCTTTCTTGAATAGATGGGTTTCCACCTTCCAATCCGCTGCGACTGTTGTAGAATCTAGGGAATTTTATAAGATCACAACCAATGCATCCACTATCTCTGCAGCCACTTTTTTTAGAACCCTAGTAGATAGGCTATAAGGACATGGGAATTTGTTGGCTTTTAGTCCCATTAGTTTCTTAAGTACTTTTTCTCTACTGATATTGATTACTCACATTAGGCCCTTGGTTCCCTAATATTTTTGGTATGCTTTTTGTATCTTCTACTGTGAAGACAGATACAAAATATTTGTTTAAAGTCTCTGACATTTCCTTATTCCCTATTATAATTTCTCCTGTTATAGCCTCCAAGGGACCAATGCTTACTTTTGCCACTCTTTTCCTTTGTACATACTTGTAGAAGCTCTGTTGTACCTGGTTTTATATTACTTGCTCGTTTACTCTCCTATTTTCTCCCTTTTGATCAATGTTTTGGTCATCCTTTGCTAGTTTCTAAAGCTCCCCCAATCCTCAGGCTTACTACTATTCTTCGCAGCATTATAAACCACCTTTTAATCTAATACTATCCTTAGCTTCTGTAGTTAGCCATGGATGGATCACTTTTCCCGTGGAGTTTTATGTGTCAGTGGAATGTATATTCGTTGAGAATTTTGGAATATTTCTTTAAATGTTCGTCACTGCTCATCTACCGTCATACCTTTTAATCTAATTTCCCAATCCACCTTAGCCAACTCGCCCCTCATACCTGTGTAATTGGCTTTATTTAAGTTTAAGACTCTCGTTTCCGACTGAAGTATTTCACTCTCAAACTCAATGTAAAATGTTATCATGTTATGATCACTCTTCCCCAGAGGATCCTTTTACTATGAGATTACTAATTAACCCTGTCTCATTGCACAATACAAGATCTAAAATAGCCTGTTGCCTGGTTCGTTCCACAATGTATCGTTTTAGGAAACTCTCAAATGCATTCCATGGACTCATCCTCCAGACTACTGTTGCCATTTTGATTTGCCCAATCTCTATGAAGATTAAAGTTCCCCATGATGATTGCCTTTGTTACAAGCCCCTATAATTTGTTGATTAAGATTCTGTCCAGTGGTATAGCTACTGTTAGGAGGCTTATAAACTACCCCCACCAGTGTTTATTGCCCTTTGTTATTTCACATCTCCACCCATACTGATTTAACTTCCTGATCTTCTGAGCCAAGATCCTTTCTCACTACTGCCCTTATGCCATCCTTTATTATCAGGGCTACCCCCCTCTTTTTTCCATTCTGCCTGTCTTTTAAAATGTCAAGTACCCTGGAATATTTAGTTCCCTATCTTGGTTACCTTGCAACCAAGACTCTGTAAAGGCTATTCGATCAAACCCATTTATCTCTGTGCCACTAATTCATCTATCTTGTTACGAATGCTTTGTGCATTCAGATAATGAGCCTTTAATTTTAACGTTTTACTATTGTTCCATGCTTTCATCATATTTGCTTATGCACTATTACTGGTAAACTCTCTGTTCCTTCCTGTCACTCTCTGCTTATCTTTACCCAAATTGCTACACTGTTCCATTGCCTTGACTTTTCTCTTTAGATTTCTAAATTTCCCCTCACCTGACCCTTCCCCCACTTTTCGTTTAAAGCCCTAGTTTTTCGATTCGCCAGGACATTGGTCTCAGCCCCATTTAAGTGGAGCCTGTCCCAGCGGAACAGCTCCTTCTTTCCCCAGTACTGGTGCCAGTGCCCCATGAATTGAAACCCCTTCTTTCCACACCACTCTTTGATCCACACATTTAACTCTCTGATCTGCTTGTCCCTATGTCAATTTGTAGATAGTACTTTTGAAATGTGGTCTTCAGGTGAAGCAGCGAGGGATAATTTCACTGCCGATTGTAAATTTGTCATGCTGTAATTACAGGAAGACAAGTTTTCTTCGGCATTTTCCATTTAAAATGTGGACATAAGAACTTATAAATGGGAAAAGTGGATAGGAAGAGTGTGCAAATGTAAGATTTGAATAGATTTTTTTTTTTAAGGATAAACTCGCTTCTTTAGTTTGGAAACCTCTAAATTGTATGTTAATACTATTTCTAAGAGGTGCATAGAGTGAGATTACACTAAATATAAAACACATTTCTGCTAGTTAAGTAATTGCTAATCCATCTCTACCAGGACAAAATATAGAAAAGGTACAGCTTCCAAATTGCAGGGAATGAGGTTCACTTACAGGAACTGTTGTTAGACTGTAGCGATAGATGGCACTTAAAAATCCAAAGCTGTTTCAAGGATTTGGGTGATATGTTGAACCACTACAGTGAACCCAAAGAACGTCGCACCATGCTTTAAAAATATATTAATTTATATTGATGAACTGCTGTCGCTGTTTCTTTCTGTTTGCTTTATCAATGGTTAGTATTGCATTATTGTAGTAGATTTTTGCTGTTGAAGCTTTATATTCTGTAATGGCAAAAGAGAACTTTACATACTTTACTATTTAAAGTGACATTGTTCTACTGAGGGGAAATAATTATTTACTAGGCTGATTGTAGTTGTGCTTTATATCAAATGTTTTGAAATATTTATTCTCTCTTTACTTAAACATAGTGGGATAACATCCTCCGTCTCAGAAAATTCCCTCAGTAAGACCAAGAGTAATGGGAGTGGCATTTCTGGAAACAGCAATGGGCACCAAAATCCACCTCAGATTAAAGCATCTCCCAGTTTCACATTTGGCTACAGCCCTGGAATAGCCAAAGGGGCCTGTGCACCAGGATCAAATCATCATCCTCCAAAAGGTGGCCACAAAACGCTCGGACCAGTAAGAGGTAAGATGTCCCCTGGTACGTACTGCAATCAGTTACTGAGATATATTTACTGTTAACCCCTTTTATGTACAGAAAACTTAATTGCTGTTGATGGTTTCCTTCATTTCACTCCAAATTGTTTCTTTTTTAAATGTACTCCGTGATATTTGGTATAAATTTATAGCACATAAAAACATATATTCCTTACGACTTTTTCAATTGTTCACGTATAGAAATAGACCAGTTTAGTTCACACAAACCAGTTGTCTTTTTGGTTTGGGCTTGTTGTGTCTGGCTACTAGAATAGCTATTTGCTGAAACCATGGTGAGTGGGAGAATAAAAGTTTGGTGACAAGAAACTAACAATGCCAGTCCATAATGTTATCTGCACTTAAGAAAAAAATCCCTCCTCTTCCATTAACCCCATAGGTACTGTTTACTGGTCCCTTTAGCTGGGTGGACAGAATAGTGAGGGCTAGTGGACACACCATGATTAATGGTGGTTGATTTATGTAACTGGCTGTCAAGGTGTCCATTTACAGTGGAACAAGCTGTCCATTTTTGCCTTGTTCACAGAACCTTCAAAAGATCTTTGTTAGCAGTTGCAAATACCCTTAAGTAATTGGCAGCCATGGCACTTGAGCCAATAGTGATTTGGGGGCAATTTAGTTACTACTGGGCCTCCATAAATACAGTATTGACCAGTAAAGGGACAGTGAGTTTGTTCTATCACTGTGAATTCCCTTTTTAACTTTTTCCTCATATGCTGCACAAATATAGCTTGGAAAAAAGGGCCTACACAAGAGCCAGCTGCTTACTATAAGAAGGTATTTTTTAACACTTCTCTATAGAAGTTGTGACATACTCTGTTAGGTATTTCCATTGCCCAGACATGTTTTTTATTTGCTTTTCTAATTGGTGATAATTGCTCTTTTATTTTTGTGCCTCTGGAATTCCTCTTTCATTTCCCCAAGAATTCTAAAATAAGGCATATAATAGTGTGCACTTTACTAGCATGAGAAAACCTTTCATATTTTTTGAGCAATTTCAAAGTCTTGTGTTATAGAACTATTCAGTTAAATCCAAACTACTATGATTACTGTTATCACTTCTGTCCTTATGCCAGTATTGTTGCAAAGGGTGAGGGTGCAGAATGTTAAATGTCAATTAAAATAGAAATCTTGTGTAAAAGTAGAATAAATATATGGCAGCTAGTACAAATTGAACAATCTAAAGGCAAAAGAGTAACAACTGAAATAAATGTTGGTAATGCACCAAAATAAAATATGTGAGTGTGTTTTGAAATTAATTACAGGGTATATATTGTGATACAGGCTACTGATCTCAAATATAGTTTTGCTCTTGGGCAATGAATATCACAAATACATATATAATAAACTGATGCAACTTGATGCATACATTTTCCATGTGCTGATTTGATGTGGTATGCCATTCTTGGATCTAAATATCTAAACTGCCTGTCACATCTTTCTCAAGATTACAGTACTGAAATTTTGTTGAATTGCATTAAGACCTCATTGGCAAACTTGTTAGAGTTCTGATAAACTATACCAGAATAACTGAAGAGTATTGTAAATGTGAACACTTATTTCTTAAACTTTGCTGCTGGAATTTTTGGTAAATCTATGTTTTTGTAGAATTTTCTTCTGTTTTGAGCTGGCAGATGAACAACTATCAGATAAAGTGAGAGTTTTCTGTGCACAGAGCTCTGGTTTGCTCATGCAACTCTATTTTTAAGGGAATAGTTATCTCCATGCCTTTACTGAACTCTATTAACTAGACTTTTCTTCCTTTTTAGTTCCTGAGTCCTTGAGCCAGGCCTAAACAACCAGTTGTAGGTAGAGCAAGTGATTTGGTGCGGCATAACACCCTGCAACAATCCTGAGAGTGTCTAAACTGGGTGCATTGTGATTCGCTGCCAAAATAGCGCAGTTTTACGTAGTCCTGGAGGCAATAAAAATGACAGTAACTGAACAATAGTAAAGATGATGGTATTTGAACAATAACAAAAATGACATTATCTGAACAATAGCAAACCACTTGCTGCAGAAAACCACTTGTCCTAATGATAGACAGCCGCTTTCTATTGAATGATATGTGGAAAAATAATCTTACAATTGTTTTACATTAACCAAAGAAAAGTAAGTATTCAGTCAGGATGTTAAAAATGTGTCTCAGTTGCTACAACACATATGTTCTTATGTATTTAAATACAATTTAGTAAATATGGTGTGGTATTTATCCTTCATTCAGTTAACCTTCCTAGAATTTATTCGATGGGTTAATTGCAGAGTCATCATCCTTCTGCCTTTTTTCCTACACTGATGTGATCCTGCCATCTTCATTCTGCATCTTCCATATACTGTAGTTCTGGGAAAGCTAGGTGCTAAGCATCCAAACGAAAATAAAATCATGATATTTCAGATAGGCAATGTCGTCTTCCACTTCCTCAACATGTAAACACTTGGGACCTGTCCCATTTTTCCTTCGTTAAATGTTCTCTTTTCAAGTTGGTCACTAGAAAATGGTGGCAGCAAAATATATATTTATAATGCTCCCTTTATTCAGGTACTGTCACTTTCACGTTCAAACCTGACATCATCATCCCCTCTTTAAAAAAAAAACAACTCGCCCTGGACCCATTTGTGCACTCCACTATCACTCTATCTCTAACATTGCATTCTTCTCTGAAGGACCTTGAGCACCATTGCCTCCTCGTTCTATAACCATCTCTCTTAAAACCAGCTGTTCTAATCCTTCCAGTCTGGCTCTGCCCTTCTCATAGTACTGCTAAAGTCATGAATTGCATCCTCTGTGACTGTGTGCATCATCACTCCTTATCCTCCTGTGCAGCATTTGATATGGTCAACCAAACCCCTCCCCTCCATCATCTCTCCTCTGTTGTCCAACATCATGGGACTACCCTTGGTTCCACTCCTACCTATCTGGATATAGCCAGAGCATCTCCAGCATTCGCAGGCATGGAGCGGGCTTCCATAGATATGTTGACATGACTGAGCTCTGGCACTTTACAACCTTTTTTAACTCCACAACCATATGCATGCTGTCAGACTACCTGACTGATATCGAGCCATGAATAAATCACAACTTCCTTAAATTGAACATTGGGAAGATCAAAGTCACCAGCCCGGATTTTGCGGTGGTAATGATGGCGAAATTGTCAGCGTTCGCCGTCATTACCCCTCTGAAACTGACAGCAACTTCAGGATTTAGCGCATGCACAGATAAATGCAGAAATCTAGAAGTTGCGGTCTGTCATTCCCTGCTCTGCCACAGGTTGCGCTGTGGAACTCACCAGAGCCGGCAATCAATTCAAATCACTTGAACTGACTAAAACTTCTCCTTTTACGATGGAATATCGTTGCTAAAAGTCCCCTAAAACGTTAAGCCTTATTGAAAGAGGTGTAACTGGGGTTTTTAACGGCGTACTGACTGCTGAACAACCATTCTGGCCCTGAAAAACTAATTTTATATTTATGGAATGTCAAATTTTCCATTAATATGATCAAGAATGAAGTTTTTAATTTTTAAAAAAGTTTGTTTGCTATTTTAGCTTCTACCTTAATCCTATGTATATGTCCCAATCTTTATTTCGCGCACTGTAAAATTTATTAAAAGTAAATTATAATCTGTGCATTTTACTTCCTGGTTTGCTGTCTGAGAATTATTCAATGTGATTGGCTGCTTAGCCAGCTTGATTACATCACTTGCTGGACACTGCTGATTCGCTTGATTTAGCCCCAGATTCAAACTAAAGTCAGGAGAGCTGAAATCGACACCACAGAGATCGCTAGACCTTTGGGGGCAGCTTTCTTTGAGATCAGCAGTGATCACCGTCACTTTGCCGCTGACTGCAAATTCCGGGCCTTCATTTTTGGCCCTCGTAGTAAATTCTGCATTCTCGACACTGACTTCATTCCCCTCTTCAGCCATACGATCAGAATAAACCAGGCCATATATAACATTGGTGTCCTATTTGACCCAGAAATTCAAATCAAACATCACCAAGACTGCTTATTTCCACCTCTGCAACATTGCTCTGCTCAGCTCAGCTCCTAGGTCTTTCACTGATATCTATAGAGACATCGCTTTACTCAGTTAATCCAGTTACCTTCTTGCCAGCCTCCCATCCTCACCTTTCATAAACTCCAGGCTGTCTAAATCCAGCTGCCCCATCCTGTCCTGCTATTAAGTCTTGCTCACCCATCACCTCACTCCCCGCAGCTAACCCTCTGTTGGCTCCATGTCCTCCAGTGCTTTAAATTTAAAATACTTGTACTTGTCTTCAGATTCCTCAGAGGATTTGCCCACTCTCTTTCAGCAATCTTGTATGCCTTCTCACTCTCTGACCCCTCCGACTCCCAGCATTTTATGCATCTCTACGCGCGCCGCAACCTCTCTACCCTACCATTGGTGGCACAACCATCAGCTGTGTTGGCCTTAGTGTCTGGAGCTCAGTCTCTAAACGCCTCCATCACTTCAGTATTCCTTCCACCTTTTAAAAAATGCTGAAAATCTAACTGTTTAACCTAACTAATGGTCACCCTTCCTAATTTCTCTTTCCGTGGCTTGGTGTCCACTCTCCTATTTCTGTTGTGAAGTGCTTTGGGATTTTTTTAATATTGAATGTGCTTTATAAATGCAATTTGTTGGTGCAGCTGAGGATTTACAGAAAGATTTAGGCAGAAAACTAACAGGTGTGCTTAATATTGAAAAATGGAAAGTGTTGCAAATTGGCTGAGGTAACGTGTGACACAGGTTCTAAATGAATTAGGGCTAGGAGACTCGGAGGGACCTGGGAGTAATAGTGGACTTGTCACTGTCAATCGCTAAATAATGTGCTAAAGCAATTTAAAAAACAAAACTAACAAAGCATTGGAATATATAGTCAGAGCAGTGGAATACAAACGAGGATACGCTGAGACTGTACAGTGCACTTATCAGACCACACTTGGAGTACTGTTTACAATTCAGATCGCTACACTACCAAAGGAATGTACAAGCATGTGAAAAGATTCAGAGAAGAACAAGAAGAATAATCCAAAATGTAAGGGAGATGAGCTATGAGGAAAAGTTTTTAAAAAGCTTAATCTCTGCAGCCTTTGGACACTGCATCAAGGTTAGTTCACTAAAATCCCTCACTTATATTGCACACATATGAGCCAGCTACATAAAATAATAGGCTTAACACTTCACCTTAATTGAATCCATGTTTAGACTCCGACATGTTGACTAATGTATTGCTAATGATAGGGAGGGCAGTGTTGGGCACAAGTCCCCAGACCAAGGATATATTTATCAATCTTGCACTCGGAGACATTACCACCGTTATTCCACTTTTTATTTGTATGGAATAAACGGGTCTTTTTCCGAGTGGCAGGCAGTGACTAGTGGGGTACCGCAGGGATCGGTGCTAGGACCCCAGTTATTCACAATATATATTAATGATCTAGACGAGGGAACTAGATGTAATCTCTCCAAGTTTGCAGACGACACAAAGCTGGGTGGACGTGTGTGTTGTGAGGAGGATGCAGAGAAACTCCAGTATGATTTGGACAAGTTGGGTGATTGGGCAGATGCATGGCAGATGCAGTATAATGTGGATAAATGCGAGGTTATCCACTTTGGTGGCAAAAACAGGAAGGCAGATTATTATCTGAACGGCAATAGATTGGGGAAAAAGGGAAGTGCAACGAGACCTGGGAGTCCTTGTGCACCAGTCGTTGAGGGTAAGCATGCAGGTGCAGCAGGCGGTTAAGAAGGCAAATGGTATGTTGGCCTTCATAGCGAGAGGATTCGAGTACAGGAGCAAGGATGTCTTGCTGCAGTTGTACAGGGCCTTGGTGAGACCACACCACGAGTATTGTGTGCAGTTTTGGTCGCCTTATCTGAGGAAGGATGTTCTTGCCATGGAGGGAGTGCAGCGAAGATTCACCAGACTGATACCTGGGATGGCAGGAATGACGTATGAAGAGAGATTGGGACAATTGGGCTTGTATTCGCTAGAGTTTAGAAGAATGAGAGGGGATCTCATTGAAACTTATAAAATTCTAACAGGTCTAGACAGACTAGATGCAGGAAGGATGCTCCCGATGGCGGGGGAGTCCAGAACCAGGGGTCACCAGTCTAAGGATAAGGGGTAAGCCATTTAGGACTGAGATGAGGAGGAATTTCTTCACCCAGAGAGTGGTGAACCTGTGGAATTCTCTACCACAGAAGGCAGTTGAGGCCAATTCATTAAATATATTCAAGGAGGAGTTAGATATATTTCTTAAGGCTAAAGGGATATGGGGAGAAAGCAGGGACAGGGTACTGAATTTGGATGATCAGCCATGATCTCATTAAATGGCGGAGCAGGCTCGAGGGGCCGAATGGCCTACTCCTGCTCCTATCTTCTATGTTTCTATCTCCAAAACAGTTATGCTGGGGTTTGACTTTGTATCACATTGGATGAATGCTGTTAGTTCTCGTAATGTTTCCTATTGTCAAGTGGGTACCACTACAGTGCTTCCAGGAGTGCATTTATCAATGTGACTGAGTTGAGGGGTGGACTTGCTAGTTCTTGGGATAAGACTGAGCCTGATCCTAGTTATTTTTGGAAGGGAGGAAGAAAAGGGCTTGTCATTGAAGGTCCTTGGTTGAATGTGGATTTCAAGTAAATGTTGACGATGGATAAGTAAAACTCCTTCCTGGTCTATGTGTATTGTCTGTTTAAAGAAATATTTTATGACACAATTACATAGCTTCTCTGTGGAATCCAGTGTATATCCATTTCAGGCAGCTCTAAATGGAGCAGATAAACTGGAATGGAGTAACTAAGGGTATCCCTCTTCAGAATCATTGGTGTTTGTTCTTTTGATACACCAAACATTGACAAGCTGCTGATTTAGTATAACTTTTCTTGGGGGAAAAAAAACTGGATTGCAGCTAGTCTGAACTGAAAACATTGAAGCTAATGATTCTGAGTGGTTACACTATGTAGAGCTAACATATTTAAATAGTGCAGTGCCAAGTGACACCACAGGATTTTTAGTACCGTAATCGTCCCATCAGAACACTTTGTGGTCTGAGGCATACCTCCGCGTACGGCTCCGACCCAATAAAAAAAATCTACACCTACCTGCTGGCTCCCGGGCTTAGGAGACTTCAGGTCCTGGACCTGCAGGTGTACATCTGCGTAAAGGCCCACGGATCCCAGGGACGCAGGCAGTTCAGAAGCATCCTTGGGATCAAGTGGGCCAGGTCCTCCTATCAGAAAGGAGGATGCCTCAAATGCTTATGGGGATTCCATTTATGAATTGAATCCGTATTAGCATATGAAGAATCTCCTAATAATTAAATAATTTACACAACTGAAATAAAAATAAATGTTCCCATTTTCACATTTAATTAAAAGTTCCTTTAGTGAAGCATTTACAATAAAAATAAATTTTGAAAAATAATTTTAAACATTTTAATCTGGACCAAAATTTGCGTAAACTAATTTTAAATGTTTGTGTATGATTTATTAGTTTTAAACTTTTAATTTAACATTTATATTAACCCTTATGCTGGTGAAAGCAGGCCCTACGATGTGGAAACCCAAAATTTGCGGGCCTTTAACAAGGCTTACAATGGCATACTCCGTCATGCGGAACGGAAAATCTGTGCCATTAGAATAAACATCTGTAGTAGAGTGGAGAACATGTTACTGACACTCCCTTGGCTTTATTGTGAAGCCAATCATCTAGTACTGGTAGAGTACCTCCATGGAAGAAAATTAAAGACTAAGCTAATTTCTTTCCAGCACATTTAAGGCTATCTGTGTTCTGAACTTTTGATGCATGTTTGTTTCAGTTACCACCCCCCTCAAAATCTGATGCAAATGCATTAGAATCTGGAAGCTTTGAGATATGGGGCTTGAGTACAGTTTTGCTTTGGTGCCTTCTTAAGCACTTTGTATTAATTGCACAACCCCTTTTTGATTATTCAGAGGTTAGAGGGTATTACACTTTGGTGACTTATTGAATATCTTGCTTGTATTATTATTCTGTGAACAGAAATGTAATCAGCTTGACTTCTATCAGAATAGTTTGTTTTTGTAACAAAATTAGGATTAGAAAAATAATTGTATGAAGATATGCAACAAGCAGATTATGTTGGAGGATGGGACAGTTGGGTAATTAACGTGCATCAGTGATAATTTTTGAAATCTTTAAATCTGAAATCCTCGTAAAATAATTACCTAAATTGCCACATTTTTTGGAGAAACACAAGGGTTTGCTTGCACCGAGACCTGAACAGAACATTGTGTACACAGATAAATGAGATAAACATTAACTTAGTTTGTGTAGAATTCCAGAATAATTTGTTTCAGGTAGAAATTGCATGTAGAATTTCTGTTTCTTGTTCATTAATTTTGCAGCTTTTGTGTTTTGTTCACTTAGAAACTAGAGCACAGGAGAAGCGTCGTCAGCATCAGGCCGTACTGAGAGCAGCAGCAGTCAACAATCCCAGCAGCCAGCATAGCTCTCCTACCCATCGGTGCCCTACATCTGTCTCCCTCAGCTTCTCCAGAGACCCATCCCAAGTCCAGCATTCCAGCTTGGGGCCTTGCTCTCTTCCAACCTCCTTCAACATGGCAGGTTTGTATGCAATCCAAACTCCAAGCATTTCCAAGTTTTACCCATCTCTAAAATCCATGTCCAAGCCAAGCCTGTTGAACAAAGCCTTAAGCAAACACCTATCACCTCTGCTTCACCCCAGCCTTCCTTCCCTGAGGTTTCTGAGTGAAAGAAACAGCATTTTGGGATCTTCATATGCCATCAATAGCCAACAAGGAAGGGAAAATCAGAATTGAGGAAAAAGTATGTCTAACAGAAGGAAAATACATAACTCTACATTTTCATTGTGGAAAGAACTGTTCTAAGAGAGAGGGACCAAGATGATTCTATTGTTATTAGGCTTTCTTAATATAACAGTTGATTGTGCATTCAGTTCCACAAGCTGGTAAGAGGCCAATTCAACCAGGAAATGCAATATTAAATTTATCTCTCTCACTTTTCTATTTTGAATCATTGATGACGCTAATGAAGAACAACATTCCAGTAAAAGTAACTATGCTGTTCTTCACTGCTGACAGAATTTAATCAAACAAACGTAAGTCAAGGAAGTAAAATATCACCCTGAAAGAGATTATGTTCTTTTATACTGGTCCCACATAGGCTAATTTGAGTTCCAAGTCACAGGAGATTTTGATTTTTCTCCAAGTGCAACCATGCTTTGAAAGCTTAAATTTACCAAAGACAAAGGAATAATTTGCTTACAGGTTTCAATATTATCAGAAATTAAATTATATCGGAATGAGAACATTTAACTGTGACATTTTACAGCCAATTCATTTGTTAACATTAAATTGCATATGTTACTCGGCTCTGTTTTCTGTATCTCTGTACCCTTATTAACATTTGTCACCCTCTAGCCAGGGTATTATTGACTCAAAGGCCGGAAGTTTTACCTTTCTGACGCTTTGGCAGCAGGGGTGCCCTGGGTTGCGTGGGGAACCCGGAAGTTTAAACGGCGCGTTTTGCAGTGGCTTTTTAACGAAGCCACTGCATTTGCATCTGACTTCCTGGTTTCCTGACCAATTAATGGTTGCGTGCATGATGACATCACGCATGGGTCCACTTCAGCTCAGGCATTTAAAGGAGAAATGCAAAGATGACAGTTGGAAGTTGGAGAGACATTGGTGGGGGAGAGAGAGTGATTTGTTTCTGTAGAGAGATTTGTTTGCTTGTAGAGAGATTTGGTTTTGTTGCAGAACAAAAAAATGCAGTTTTAGCATCTGAAAGCTGCCCCTAGATTTAGTGATGCCTCCCTGGTACTCCTGCTGCAAAGAGTTAGGGCCCGCAGGGAGGTCCTGTTCCCTGCTGATGGGAGGAAGAGGCCAGCCTCCAACACCAAGAAGGCATGGCTGGAGATAACGTCAGAGTGTGGTGGCGAGATCCCGGATACAGTGCAGGAAGAGATTTAATGACCTCATAAGGTCAGGAAAGGTGAGTACAATGCCACATTCAACTACATCCTGATATGCGTGTCACCCCAACGCCCTCAATCTGCCTTCCTAAGCCTACTCCTGCACATCACTACTCTCGCCAACCTACCCTGCAGGTGCACACATCCCTCTCTGTCTATGAATTTACTCGCATCCCCATCTTTCTGTCCACCACTAACACTCACTTTCATCTTAATGCAGTGTCACGATTCTCCCTCATAGTCACCCTCTACAGATGTTGTCCATCAAGACACGATTTAACTGCGAGTAATGGGTATCTGTGACAGGAGTGATTTGGTCATTTTAGGACTGCTTTTTGGCTGGGCAGGGGGGGGAAAGTTGGTTCAGCATCTGGGTGCACTGGTGCAACCTAACTAAATTGTGCCATTATGAGGCCATCCCAGGCATAAGAACATAAGAAATAGGAGCAGGAGCAGGAGTCGGCCAATCGGCCCCTCGAGCCTGCTCCGCCATTCAATAAGATCATGGCTGATCTGATCCTAACCGCCAATCTACTATCTATCACAGAACCATCTCCTGCATCTAACAGAATTGCACACACGAAATAGGAGCAGAATCAGGCTACACGGTCCCTGGGCCCGCTCCACTACCCACAGGGCCATGACCGATCCGAACCTAGACTCATGTCCAAATTCCTGCCCGCTCCCCGTAACCCTTAATGCCCTTTACTTCTAGGAAACTGTCTATTTCTGTTTTAAATTTATTTAATGATGTAGCTTCTACAGCTTTTTGTGGCAGCATATTCCATGGACCTACCACCCTCTGAGTGAAGTAGTTCCTCCTCATCTCAGTTTTGAAAGAGCAGCCCCTTATTCTAAGACTATGTCCCCTAGTTCTAGTCTCACCCGTCATCGGGAACATCCTCCCCGCATCCACCCGATCCAACCCCTTCACAATCTTATATGTTTCAATAAGATCGCCTCTCATTCTTCTGAACTCCAATGAGTACAGTCCCAATCTACCCAACCTCTCCTCATATGACCACCCCCTCATCCCTGGGATTAACCGAGTGAACCTTTTTTGCACTGCCTCGAGAGCAAGGATGTCTTTCCTTAAGTAAGGACACCAAAACTGTATGCAGTATTCCAGGTGCGGTCTCACCAATACCTTGTACAACTGAAGCAATACCTCCCTATTTTTATATTCTATCCCCCTAGCAATGAAAGCCAACATTCCATTTGCCTTCTTAATCACTTGCTGCACCTGCATACTAACCTTTTGAGTTTCGTGCACCAGGAACCCCAGATCCCTTTGCACTTCAGTACTCTCCAGTTTCTTGCCATTAAGATAACAGGCAGTAATGTGCGCCGTTGCTGTTGCCATCTCTGCCGCTGAAGAGGCTCTGCGCCTTGCTCCTCTGTAGTGCAGGCATCTGATGGGCATCTTCAGCATCCCGATTGCTTGCTCTATTACACATCTTGTTGTCATTTAGCTTTGATTGTAGCGCTCTTCGGCCTCATTGCTTGGCCTCCTCAAGGGTGTCATCAGCCACGTCTTCAGTGGATACCCCTTGTCTCCAAGCAGCCAGCCAGCAAGTCTGGTCGGAGTGTGAAGAGCTGAGGGAGGGTGGACTGGCGCAGGACGAATGAATCATGACAGCTGCCTGGGAATATGGCACACACATGCATGATCTTTTTGTGGTTGCAGACGAGCTGCACATTGAGGCCGTGGAAGCCCTTACGGCCCTGGATGATATGGGGGTGCCTTAATGGCCACATGTCTGCAGTCGATGATGCCCTGCACCTGTGGGCAGCCAGCCAGAGCAGCAAAGCCGAGCACCTGCTCATTCTGACTGGCTTCATTGGTGGCAAAGTGCATAACTGCCTGCCCTGGCAAACATGGCATTGGTTACCTGGGTGATGCATTTGTGGGCAGCTGACTGCGAGATCCTGCAAATGTCTCCTGTCGATCCCTGGAAGGAGCCTGAGGCAAAAAGGTTGAGGGCGGTGGTCACTTTGATGGCCACTGATAATGCATGTCCACTTGGCAGCAGGTCTTCTCCAGCAGGCTACAAATGTCTGACGCGATACCCTGAGCCTCTTGAGGCACTGATGTTCAGTCATGTCCAGAAAGCTGATCCTCTGCCTATATACCCTGTGTTGGGGATATCGCCTCCTGTGGAGCAGCAGGTCGGTGAGGAGAAAGCTGCTGTTGCTCTTGCTGGTGCTCATCTTGGTCCTCACCTGATGTCCAAGGTGAAACAGCTTAAGTGGTACCCCTGCTGATCTGATATATGACGGATGTAAAGTAGAGATCAGATAGACAATCCTCCAGTGTAGTGAGCGTGACCTCTAGTTGTAGAAATCACCTGCAAGCTCCTGAAAGCAAACTCTCAGAACAAGTGATGTCAGCCTTTCCCTTAGCCAAAGAAGCAGGTGCGAGGTCTGAGTATTTATGGGATTTTTTGGCTGTCGTTTGTTCAGCCCCTCAATTGCTGCTCTGCACTTGACTTGTTTTCACTGGCGAGGTTCAGGAATCCCATGGACACACAGTCCCCCCTGTCTCCGCCCCCCCCCCCCCCCCAAGGTAAACATGGCTCTTAATAGCCTTTTAACTAGCTGTTAATTGCTTTAAAAAGCTAATCTGATTCTCCCGAGGGGGTTTCTCGCTCGCAGCTGAACACGCTCCAATTAAATGCGGAAGCCGGCGGTTTGAAGTCGGCTTCCCGATGTGCTGTTAAGTTCAGTGCTTTTAACCTCCCACCTGCTCCCAAACCCACACACTGTTTTGATAAAATTCCAGCCAAAGTGTGCATTTTATACTTGACATCAAAGAGTGAATCTAAACTCCTAAACCCACCCGACATCAAAATCCAAGTGTTAATGTAGTGATGTTGACCAGCTTGTACCTTTACCTGTTGCCATGAAGAGACTATTCTTCATGCATGAATGTAGATTGTGTGGGAGAATAGTTTAGCCATTGAAGAACTTTTGCAGCTGAGCCTGACTCAGTCTTCACCTGGCATCCACCCACACTTCCATTTGGGGCGACTGGGTACCCGGGGTGGTAGCCCATACTATTTTTTTTGTTCCTCCCACCTCCTCTTTGGCTTTGGAAAGCTGAGGTCCGTTGTAGTGCCCCAAGTACCATTCCAGTTGAGAATGGCTAACTTAGCACAGACCAAGAATAAAAGCTTGGACCTTCCTGGTCTCTGGCTTACTGGCACACCATCTCTTGTGTTTACCTACTGAGCCATAGTTGGCTCCAGATCATAGTTTTTTAATTTATAATTTACCAGTGTTGCTAAATAGGTTTCCCTTTCTCCAAATTTACCAGTTGCAAGTATTGCAGTAGTGTGTGCCATCATTCCATTGTTTTATAAGAGGACAGTAACATCAAGATTGTGTCTGAGACGTTTTCTTAAAAATATTCAAGGTGGTGGTGTGGTGGCACATGTTCGAGCAGCATACAGTGGTAAGACACTGGTTTAATACTCTATTGCACTTAGCTTCCCATTTCAGACTGAGGAGGCACTAACGGAGACTAGACACCTACCTGCAGGGGAACAGGGACTCAGGTGGGAAATCTCCACTCTTGTACTGCTTCAGACTAAAAGCTTTGGTGGTCTTGGTGCACTTCGCTTTTACTCTCCCTTGCTGGACAAAGGTGGTATGACCTTGGGGGACTAATGAGTGGGAATATCAGTATGGTGTGGGGAAGAGGGTGAAAAGAGTGTTCGTACTTTCATGGGATGGCAATATACTACTGAAGTACAGCATATTTTGCCACTTTTTAAACTGTAAAAGGATACTGTCTCCTTTAACTGTTAGGTTGCTGAAAGCTTGGTCTCGGGCTGATTTTACAGCTGTCATTGTAAAAATTCTACAATTTTCTTATAGCATCCTTAGATGTGGAAGTTGTTCGAGAGGACTAGAGGGTTGCCAATGTAACACCTCTATTCCAAAATGGAGAAACCAGGTAACTACAGAACAGTCAGCCTAACATTACTAGTGTGTAAGCTTCTGTAAGTCATAATACAGGAGGAAATAATGGAATGTACTGAAATGCGTGGATGTTGTATATAAATGTTTGAAAGCAGTTTGCTGAAGTGTCATATGGGAGGCTTGTGAATAAAATTAAGACAGCGGTATTAGACTGTGGCAGTATGGATAGGAAGGTGGTTAAAGGACAGAAAACAAATAGTAGTAGTTCATGTGTGTTTTTCTGCCTGGAGGGGTATAGACAGTGGTGTCCTAGAGGGGTCTGCTTTATGATCATTGCTTTTCTAACTTTCTCTCGATCTTTCTCTCTATCTTTATCATGCTCCCCCTCCCCCTCCCAATCTCTTTTCTCTTTCTGCCTCTCAAAAAAGGATTTGGACTCTGGTATGGGGCATCCTAATAAAATTTGCTGACAACACAAATAGGGAGTGTGGCTAACTGATGACTAAGATTTCAAATGGATGTAGACAGGTCAATAGATTCAGCAGATTGATGTCAGTTGAAATTTTAATTTGGAGAAAGGTGTGATACATTTTGGGAATAAGAATAAGAGGTTAATAATTAAACTTCAAAAGGAGTTGAAGAGCAGACACACTTTGGGTTCAGATGTACAAATCTTTAAAAATGGGAAGACAAGTGGCCAGTCCATCGATATCTTCCTGCAGTCTACAGCTTTCTTCCTCACTATCAACCATGCAGCCAATTTTTGTATCATCTGCAAACTTCTTAATCATGCTCCCTACATTGAAGTCTGAATCATTGAGGAGGGTCGATGAGGGTAGCGCATTTGATGTAGTCTACGTGGATTTTAGCAAGGCTTTTGATAAGGTCCCACATGGCAGACTGGTCAGAAAAGTAAAAGCCCATGGGATCCAAAATTGGCTCAGTGGGAGGAAGTAAAGGGTAATAGTCGACGGATGTTTTTATGACTGGAAGACTGTTTCCAGTGGGGTTCCACAGGGCTCAGTACTAGGTCCCTTGCTTTTTGTGGTATATATCAATGATTTAGAGGCTATGGGGAGACTTAATTGAGGTGTATAAAATTATGAGGGGCCTCGATAGAATGGATAGGAAAGACCTATTTCCCTCAGCAGAGAAGTCAATAACCAGGGGGCATAGATTAAAAATAATTGGTAGAAGGATTAGAGGGGAGTTGAGGACAACTTTTTTCACCCAGAGGGTGGTGGGTGTCTGGAACTCACTGCCTGAAAGGGTGGTAGAGGCAGAAACCCTCATCACATTTAAAATGTACTTGGATATGCACTTGAAGTGCAGCAACCTACAAGGCTACGGACCAAGAGCTGGAAAGTGGGATTAGGGTGGATAGCTCTCTTTCATTTGGCACAGACAGGATGGGCTGAATGGCCTCCTTCTGTGCCATAAATTTCTGTAATTTTAAGTTATAAAATGCATTTGGGATCCTAGGTTTCATAGAGTTAGAGTACAAAAGCAAAAAATTTAAAAAGGGAAGTGGATAAATATTTGAAAAATGTTAAAGGTATAGGGAACGGGAAAGTCAGTTTTTCCTCCTGGGGCATGTACCGTCTGACCTAACACATTCGTGGGCAACCTACTTTTAGACCTCCATCTACACTGCTGTTGAACATTAGAAAATGTACTAAAGTATCCTGGTGATAACGCTCATTCCTAAATTTCTCTTCTCTTCTGCGGGGGATGTGCCTGTCCTTCACTCACTATCCTCATTATCACAACCAAGATTTGTCACTGAGCAGTGTAGAGTGTTATCAGCAGGCACTTGGTGTGCAGTCCAGGAAGATCAAAATGGTGGCCTAGCATATGAATCCTCATCAATAATATACAATTGTAAGTGGTGCATTGTGTTGAAACACAAAAGTTTGGTTCAATTTAATCTACTCACCTTGGCTCAGTGGTATTACTGTTGCCTCTGAGTCAGGAGGCTGTGGGTTCAAGCTCCACTCCAGAGACTTGATCACATTTTCAAGGCTGACACTTCAGCACAACAGGTGCCAGAGGTGCTGTCATAAAAGAACCCGTCTGCCCTCTCTGGTGGACTTCAAAGATGCTATGGCACTTTTTGAAGAGCAGGGGAGTTCTCCCGATGTCCTGACCAACATATATCCCTCCACAACATCACTACAACAGATTATCTGGTTATTTATCTCATCGTTGTTTGTGGGACTTTACTATGTACAAATTGGCTGCCACTTTTCCCTACATTACAACAGTGACCACACTTCAAAAGTACTTGGCTGTGAAGTGCTTTGGCATGTTCTGAGGTCATGAAAGGCACTATATAACTGCAAGTTTTTTCTGATTTGGCTGAGTTTCACCCATTGTGAAGATGTGTGGAGCAGAAGCCAGAAGTTGCCCACAACTTTTGATGAGTAATTGGAAAGTTGATTTATTCCTGACCTTTGCTGTGATACTTCTTAACCGGTAGATCACTTGGGAATGCAGGGGGTGTGGGAATAGATCACTTGTGCCACCTTGGACATATGTGGGAGCCATTTTGGAGGAAATAAATAAGAAAGTAGTGTAATTACCATAAATTATTGTCTGTTTAATATAAGTGGAGCTATAAAATTAACCAGGCAGGAGTAACTGCTTTCATTTTGATTTTAAACTAAATTCAAACTGCATGCTTTTAAGACCTATTTTTAAAAACTCCAGGCGTATAAACATCCAATGATTTGAAACTAACGTACCAACAGTAAAGGAAAGGTTACTTCAAATATTGTTTTTGAAAATATAGCCACTCAAATAAGCTTTAAATTGCAGTGATATTAAAATCACCAAACTAATATCCTCTGTATAATTAAATTTGTTGTACATCGCACTAAGCACTCGCACTGGTGTGATCAGCTGGAATGGCCTCCTTCTGTTCTATAATTTCCATGATTCTACCTGATTTATGTACTAGTATGGCATTGGACAGCATATATAGTGGAAAAAATAGGTTACTTTCTACTCCATGTGATTCATGGTCCAGGATCCAGCAACATGACTGGCATACAGACATGCCAGATTTATTCTAGCAGGAACTTGATAGTTCACACAGGACCAAAGTCATTGTTACAATGCACTATTGATAAATCTTCCCTTTCTGCAAGATAACAAGTCCATATTAGGCAGTTAATTTATTGCTTATCCAGTATTTACCAGGCCAAGAAACCACTGAGCTGTGTCTGACGTAAGAAAACTACTAGGCACTTGGTCTAAGCGTTAAACAAAGCTTTAATCAACTGTTTTACAACATGGAGGTCAGTTCCTGTTAACAATGTCCTGCGCAAGCTGGGCCCATGTCCGAGTATTTATACTCTCCCTGGACAGCGCCACCCACAGGCCACTCGGTATTATTTCATAAGTCATGAATGACAGATTCATGTCTGTCAGTTACATGATAACCTTGTAAACCTTTTGAATTTCATTTAATATGGCTGTAAAATCAAATTTAAACCTACCTGTTGTAGAATTAGTTCCTTATGCCAAGTGCAGCCTTTGCTTGGAAGTTCAAGGTGGCAAAAGAGTGACTTCTTTAGGAAGAGGTAAAAAGGTTTATCATATTTTAATATGGTCAATATGCCCTAAATATGGAAGTGCTACATCAATGAAGTAACCTAAAACTTTGGTTATAATTACATAAAGGGAAACAAGATATTTCCCAGGTGGCAGAGTGGTTTTGTAAGGTCCCTTGGTTCTGAATCCAGAGTTGCAACCACTGTCTCCACTCCGCCTCAATGTATTAGAATGATTCATCAAGGAAGGAAACACATCTGAGAGACTCCACATATTCCAGAAAATTGATTTAAAAAAAACAAAACATTTTTCTAAGTATAGTTTTCTCTAAAATGGAGTGCAATGAACAAAAAGGACTTCCTAGACTTTCCTTTTAAAATAAACAAATCCAATCAAGCAAGGGTAAAGGGGCATTCAAAATCAGCTGCATATAAGTTCAGCCTGCAAATCATTAACCAGCTGATGTATATATGTGCTTATACCACACACAAGTGAAGCCTCTTCATTTACATATCTTTGTATGTTATGGAGATGATGTCATGAATTGAGAGCAGATTGTCACGTAAGGTTCAGGATGATGTCACTGGAACCTGTAAGCAATATAGTTTAGATTTAAAATTACTTTTTTAAATAAAATATCTAGCATGCCTAATCAGTGCATGAATAAGGTTTGTTTGTTATGAATTACATGCTACTTCTGATCAGCAAAGTTGTTTCTTATTGGGCCAGCCTGCTTATGGGCTATATCTGATCCTAGGGACCATATTCATGTGTCCTCTACATTTACTAAGAAGGGAGAATAAAATGCAAGATAAATTTAAGTCTCTTTGTTTTTGGGACTGGCCACATGAACTTAGACCAGTCAGATGGACTGCAGTTTTTTCTGTTCCTGTACTTCGCTGTGTTCTTATATCTTGAACATTGTGCAAGATTTTTGAAAGGAATTATATTCTTACCTCCTTTGTCATAGATCTGAATTTAGTTTGAATAGGTTTTTTCCAAGACACTAAACATAAATGGTATTTGTTTCACTGACTTAATTTTGTGCAAGTTATGTTGTGATATTAAATGCACATAATACCCAGTAAACATAGGAAAAACTTGAAAAGCAGCCTTATAGTAAAGGCAAAGTCAAATGTGAAATTTTCTCCAGTACAAAAATTACCACTTTAATTAAAACATTTCAACACTGAACTAAAGGAATCAAGACAACTATTTGTCTCTTGACATAACGTAACATCCGAGTTTGTTCAATAAGCCTATTTTTATTCTGTTTAAAAAATCTCATCCCATTAGAAGTTTATTAAAATATTAGAAGACTAAACTGTTTTCTTTTGTCACATTGTACTTTGCATTAAGAATTACTTTTTACTGTTTGTTTTTATTGACATATTTAGTCATGAAATAGGTCACATTTTCGAACCTATTAGACAGCTGTTAGCACTGTGGGGCAGAGAAGTGAAGAAGGAGGCCATATTCATGAATTCTAAAGTTCAGCATAGACATCGAAGATGCGTCATGTGTTTAACCAGTTGCAGTTGGAACAGCACTAATTTAGGATAGAATAAATGGGTAGAATTGCAACAACTGGCATTAATACTGTTTCTTTTAAGTTTGTTGCTCTGAAAAGCATTGAGTGAAAGTGTGTATTAATAGTTATTGTATTCCCAAAATATGTTTCAGTAGATGCAGCAAAAATGGATCTGAGCGTGAAAATACTTATTGCATGCCCAAAACTGTGTGTCTCTCCAGTGTAGTATAAATAGATCCATATTTGAGATTGCAGGAACACTTGATTAGAATCTTAGCAATTTTTCACTATTATAATACACATGTGTTTGGCAGTAATTTGATACTAGGCAATACATGAAACCTGTTTGGAGGAAAGACATTCATTCGGATCTAAATGACCAGAATTGAATTTGTTCTTTCAGTCTGAAGAATACAAGCATATGTTTTACTTCTCCTAGTACCAGATATGCTGGAAATGCGAGGATTGATCATACAATCAAATCCTGCTTTATAGTACCACTGACCCTATGTCCTGTCAATGTTCTTTCTGTAAATTCCCATCCCCCACACCCCCAACACACATGTGCACAAGTTAACTCAAATTTGAATATATTACATAGAAAAGCTTTAACTGTACATTTCGTTTTGTGATCGTGTTCGCCAGTTGGTTGCCAAATTTTCTTAATATGATTTGAGACCATTTTGGTTTTTGTGGTGTGGCCAAAAATGTTCTTCATGGCAATAGATAAAATCCTGATAACACAGGAAAACTGGAACCAGGGCCAAACTGGAGCAGCTTTTTACGCAGTTGTAATATATTGATAAGAGGATAATTTTATTATATACTTAATGCAGGTGACCACATGAGAATCCTTTCAATTGGAGTCTAATGTTGTTTTGATTAACAAACTGAAAAACAATCCAATAGCTTTGATTGTTCTATTATGTAGTAAGGTTCAACTACCTGATTCTACTGCTCTTCTACATGTAAGATTATCTGCTTTATGCTGTAATAACTGATCATTTATTTTAAATAACTACTTTTTGATTTGTTTATGTTTGAATTCATTCTCTGGAGGGATCATTTAAGCAACTGTGGAATGTTCATTTGAGTAATTGTATTCTTGACTCTGCAGTGTAAAAGATACTGTTTTATAAATCTTTTTCAAAAATATTTGATAACCAAGTTGACTTTTTACACAACATGCCTAGTCTTTTACTAATTCTTTTTCAGTGTTTGGTACTGGCTCACAACTTTGTGCTTTTCAAACTTACTAAATTACGTTGATTTGATTTGGCAGATTGTGGGAAATTTCTTAATATTGATTTGTACTTTTATTTTCTCCTTGTAATGACAGCCTTTCAGTCAGAGGTTTTTGTGTCTGTGTTGGTTCTTTTCTAAATATGGAAATTTTACATTGTGTAAATGTACATGAGACTTCAGAATTATCTATATTCAGAAATTATTTGTGTTTCAAATAATTTTTCTCTTATCCTTCATGTCTCCTACCTTTCATTCTCAGATTAGAGAGTGCACAAGTGACATCCCAGTGCCACAGCGTAAGTGGCCACTGATGGCAGTGAGAGTAATGAGGGGTTAAACTTTTTTCTACCCCCACCCTCATTAAAGAAGTGTTTTGTCTCAATTCAGTACTTTCAGTTGATAGTTCATTTGGGATTGGAAACGTGTCTCTAATTACAAATTGACAGGCAATTTTACAGCAGTCAAATTTTTCACTTGCCAAATTTTTCATTATACATCTGATTCTGTAAAAGGAGCCAGTGAAGCCGTTAAAGATAGACCCATAGAGTGTTGAACATTTTTATTTAGTAATTTCCACGTAGACTTTGCAGTGTGACATTGAAAGGAATTTTATATTCTGTTTATTACTGATTTAGTTTTGAAAACTATTTACATAGTTATATATGAGGACTACAGTGTAACAAAGGTCAGACAAAATTAATGTTTTATTTCCTGTGTTTTTAATATGCTAGAATATGAAGTATGCTGTTCTGGGTGGGGGTGCAGGGATGAAATTGCAGAACTGTTTATGGCACAAGTAAAGTAAGACTGATTCAGAAAATGGGAAAGATATAAAATAACACACAGCACCGACTATAAAATGAGGAAACAATGGCCGCTTTACAAAATAACAAAAGTGACAGAAATGTGCTCCTGAAATAAGGGGAGTGGAGAACAGGGGTCTTTGTTATAATGTAGCTCCATCATTTATATTAGCATAAATACAAAAGCAGTCAGGGGAAATGTTGGGAAGCATTAAATTTGTCTGCTACAATTTGTCATTTATTTACTTCTCCCCTGTTTTCGCTTGCTAATTTGTTACATTTGAGAAAAACCTGAGTTTTCCTATAAGTAGTTCAAATTTTCATGCCAATTGCTTTTTTGTGTAATTTGAATGTTCTTGCTACGATTTTGTCATTCTTGTGGAGTTTGTGAAGTTGTTTCAGATGTGTGTTTTTGGTAAATAAACTTTATTTGTATGTTTTTGAAAAAATATTTTCTCTTGCATTGTTCCCTTTTTTCCTATTGCGATCATGTGTGTACATATAACTAAAGCATATAAATCACAAGCCTGTTTGAGCACTGATTTGTTTTTGTTGTAAAGTAGATCTTTCCCTGGAATGGTGAACATTAATGTGGGAAGCAATATGTTCAATGAAGTAATCTCCTTTGCCCCTGCAAAAAAAAACACCCTAGTTATTGTGGGAGGGATACCTGCACCTGTTGGGAGATATTCATACACTTAAACTGGTTTTCCCCCCATTTGTGTAAATTATTGCAAGCTTCAACATAAAAGTGAGAGTGGCTTCACTGACATCAGTAACAAGGACCATCAATGGGAATCCACAGATCAGTATCCAGGCTCAATCTGGATGCTGATCTGGAGACTTCTGAGCTGGTTAATATTCAGTGCTTGCCCAGTTCACTTCAACACTGAGTTTCCATTGAATTTTGAAGATTTGGCTGATGACCAGTCAACATCAAGTTGGGCCTGGATGCCCTTTAGAATGATTTCCTGTAGAATTGCTCTCTGAATTCTTGTTTCTGACTTTAGCAGAGCATCTTCTTGCTATGAGTTCTGATTTTTTTTTTGGGTGTGGGCGGGGGGTTAGCAGATACAAAAATGGGAATGCAGTGTCTTCTGTAAGAATACTGTGCTCGAGTACATAGGAAGAGCAGAAGCTGAAGACTATTATGAAAAGTACATCTACAGTTGACCCCCTTATTACAAATTTCAGTGGTCTTCACTGGACATTCTCTCGGGTTCTGCATCACGGGTCACTCCCATAAGAGGACCACGTATCCCTTCTGATCTAGAGTGCATCCTATCTATTTAAATGATAGCACGTTACAGGGATCATAACAGACCCCGGCTTGTGTATACTAGCTACTGTAATCTCACATGTAATGCCATGTACATTATCTTGTTTTTATGGAAGACTGACTAAAGCATTCCAGTGAGATGAGGCACAATTGTAAACCAAGAAACTTCTTTATTTATATGAAATACATGAATGAACAAAATACAGTTTTTACAAGATTCATAAATTTCCTACTGCTTGTACCATAAAAATAATACATCCATCTGCTGTTCTGACTGGAAACGTGCTTTTTAACTTTCTCCCCCAAAAGAGGTCCTTCACGTGGGTCCGGTGGCTCACTCTCAGGGACCATGTGTTTTGCACTAGACACACTATCAAGGCTGCTAATCTTTATGGACACACGGATTCCACAGAATGTGTGGCAACCAACACATTAGTCATGCCAGTCCTGTGTCTAGTGCCTATATTACCTTACTCCAACCATGGTGCCATGTATTCTGCAATTCAGTCTGCCAGTGCAGCATGCCCAGCATTGAATGGCCCATGCAGCTGAACTACCATGCACTGCTAGCTTTGTCCCAAGACTAGCTGTGTGCTGTTCACGAGTTTTGCCACTGTCTGTCCCTGCCCATTAACTTGCCATTTAGCTGAAGTAGCCATGGCTAGTGAACGAGGCACTCTATTCCTAGCCTGTTCATATATCACATGACTTCCCATATCATTCCTTAAGCTGTGGTCACTATTTCCCAATTGTTTACCTATTCTCACGTCAGTTAATTACTCCACTTAATTTCCCAGAACAAAATCAAACCATGCTGCTTTCCTTATTAAACAAGAAAATTACTAATCTGGGAAGCAATCCTGAATCCATTCTATAAAGAGTATCCTACCATGGCCACATGCATTACCTTTTATATTCTATCTGATAGTTACTTTCAACAATAAGGTTGGTGACTCTTATATTTTTGGTTTCTAGATGTTTTTCTATTACGTCTTTGAGTAAAGTTTCCATTATCTTTCCGACCACCAATGTTAAGGTAACTAGTCTATAGTTACCTTACCTGTTCTATCTCCCTTTTTAAAAATAGGAATGACATTATTCCCTTTTCTAATTGATTGTTATATAGTGCCTCCTCAGCTATCTTTTCCCTAGATTCTTTTAGTATGCGCATCCATCTGGACCTGGGGTTTTATTCTCTCTAAGTTTGACTAGTTTAGCCCCTTTTCTATACTGGCTACTGTAAACTCACATCTGCTGCCCTGAGTGTTCTCCTGCCCTTATGGTGCAATTTATTAATTCCATATTGCTTCTTTACCATAAAAATAATAAATGTATCCCCGTTGCCATTCTGGACAGAAAATCACGTTTCACAGAATCATAGAATGGTTA
Source organism: Squalus acanthias (assembly GCA_030390025.1). NCBI lineage: Eukaryota > Metazoa > Chordata > Chondrichthyes > Squaliformes > Squalidae > Squalus > Squalus acanthias. The sequence continues at coordinate 60,613,452 of CM059433.1, read as the reverse complement.
CAGCACAGAAGGAGGCCATTTGGCCCGTCGAGCCTGTACTGGTTCTCTGCAAGAGCACTTCAGCTAGTCCCACTCCCCCGCCCTTTCCCCATAGCCCTGCAATTTTTTTCCTTTCAGGTACTTAACCAATTCCCTTTTGAAAGCCACGATTGAATCTGCCTCCACCACCCTTTCAGACAGTACCTTCCAGATCCTAACCACTCGCTGCGTAAAAATATTTTTCCTCATGTTGCCTTTGGTTCTTCTGCCAATCACTTTAAATCTGTGTCCTCTGGTTCTCGACCCTTCCGCCAATGGGAACAGTTTCTCTCTCTCTACTCTGTCTAGATCCATCATGATTTTGAACACCGCTATCAAATCTCATCTCAACCTTCTCTGCTCTAAGGAGAACAACCCCAGCTTCTCTAGTCTATCCATGTAACTGAAGTTCCTCATCCCTGGAGCAATTCTCTTAAATCTTTTCTGCACCCTCTCTAAGTAAGGCCTTCACATCCTTCCTAAAGTGCAGTGCCCAGAATTGGACACAGTACTCCAGTTGAGGCTGAACCAGTGTTTTATAAAGGTTCATCATAACTACTTTGCTTTTGTACTCTATGCCTCTATTTATGAAGCCTAGGATCCCGTATGCTTTTTTAACCACTTTCTCAACCTCCCTGCCACCTTCAACAATTTGTGCACATATACCCCCAGGTCTCTCTGTTCATGCACCCCCTTTACTTTATATTGGCTCTCCTCATTCTTCCTACCAAAATGTATCACTTCGCACTCTTCTGCGTTAAATTTCATCTGCCACGTGTCCGCCCATTTCACCAGCTTGTCCACGTCTTCTTGAAGTCTATCACTATCCTCCTCACTGATTACTATGCTTCCAAGTTTTGTGTCATCTGCAAATTTTGAAACTGTGTCCTGTATACCCAAGTCCAATTCATAAATGTATATCAAGAAATGCAATGGTCCTAGTACCGACCCCTGGGGAACACCTTCCTCCAGTTCGAAAAACAACCGTTCACCACTACTCTGCTTCTTGTCCCTTAGCCAATTTCGAATCCATGCTGCCACTGTCCCTTTTATTCCATGGGCTTCAACTTTGCTGGCACTTCATCAAATGCTTTTTGGAAGTCCATGTACACCACATCAACCGCATTGCCCTCATCAAAAAACTCAATCATGTTAGTTAAACACGATTTGCCTTTAACAAATCTGCTGGCTTTCCTTAATTAATCCACACTTGTCCAAGTGACTGTTAATTTTGTCCCTGATTATCGTTACTAAAAGTTTCCCCACTACCGAGGTTAAACTGACTGGCCTGTAGTTGCTGGGTTTATCCTTGCACCCTTTTTTGAACAAGGATGTAACATTTGCAATTCTCCAGTCCTCTGGCACCACTCCTGTATCTAAAGAGGATTGGAAGATTATGGCCAATACCTCTGCGATTTCCACCTTAACTTCCCTCCGCATCCTAGGATGTATTCAATCCGGTCCTGATGACTTATCTACTTTAAGTACAGCCAGCCTTTCTAGTACCTCCTCTTTATCAATTTTTATCCCATCCAGTATCTCCACTACCTCCTCTTTCACTATGACTTTGGCAGCATCCTCTTCCTTGGTAAAGACAGATGCAAAGTACTCATTTAGTACCTCAGCCATTCCCTCTGCCTTCATGCGTAGGTCTCCCTGTTTGGTCTCTAATTGGCCCTACCCCTCCTCTGTTTACTATTTATATATGCCGATTAAAAGACTTTTGAATTCTCGTTTATGTTAGCTGCCAATCTATTCTCATACTCTCTATTTGCCTCCCTTATTTTCTTTTACACTTCCCCTCTGAACTTTCTATATTTAGCCTGATTCTCAACCTGACATCTGTCATATGCACTCTTTTTCTGCTTCATCTTACTCTCTATTTCTTTTGCCATCCAGGAAGCTCTGACTTTGGTTGCCCTACCTTCCCCCTCGTGGGAATGTACTGCGACTACCCAAACCAGCTCCTCTTTAAAGGCAGCCCATTGTTCAATTACAGTTTTGCCTGCCAATCTTTAATTCCAATTTACCCGGGCCAGATCTGTTCTCAACCCACTGAAATTGACCTTCCTCCAATTAAGTATTTTTTACTCTAGATTGCTCCCTGTCCTTTTCCATAGCTAATCTAAACCTTATGATACTATGATCTCTGTTCCCGAAATGTTCCCCTACTGACACTTGCTCCACTTGACCTACCTCATTCCCAGAATCAGAGCCAGCAATGCCTCCTTCCTCATGGGCCGGAAATGTACTGATCAAGAAAGTTCTCCTGAACAAACTTCAGAAATTCTTCCCCCTCTCTCTGCCCTTTGCACTATTACTAACCCAGTCTATATTAGGATAGTTGAAGTCCCCCATTATCACTACTCTATAGTTCTTGCACCTCTCTGTAATTTCCCTGCAAATTTGCTCCTCTATATCCTTCCCACTAGTTGGTAGCCTATAGAATACACCTAGTAGTGTAATGGCACCTCTATTATTTCCGAACTCTAACCAAATAGATTCTGTCCTTGACCCCTCCAAGACATCCTCTCTCTCTAGCACTGTAATATTCTTCTTAACCAATACTGCCACCCCATCTCCTTTCTTTCCTTCCCTAGCTTTCCTGAACACCTTTATGTCCAGGAATATTTAGTACCCAATCCTGCCCTTTTTTGACCAAGGTCTCCGTTATCGCCATGACATCATATTCCCATGTGGCTATTTGCGCCTGCAGCTCACCAACCTTATTTAACACGCTTTACCATGTGTTTACACACGTGCTCTTTAAACCTATCTTAGACCTTTTATTCTCTTAGTCTGACCCCACCTAGTACCTTACTATTTCTTACTCTAGTGCTACCTGTCTCTCCCTTCTAATGCTACATCCTGGTGCCCATCCCCCTGCTAAATTATTTTAAACCCTCCCCAACAGCACGAGCAAACCCCCCTACGAGGATATTGGTCCCGGCTCTGTTGAGGTGCAACCCGTCCGGCCTGTCCAGGTCCCACCTCCCCCAGAACCGGTCCCAATCCTGTGGTGCCGTGGACTTGGCTCTGGCTGTACTCCCCAGAGGAACCATCGTCCTCACCAGTATTCAGTACTGGATACTGGTTGGAGAATGAGATGCACTCAGAGGACTCCTGCACTACCTGCCTGGTCCTCCTTGTCTGTCTGACAGTCACCCATTCCCTCTCTGCCTGCGCACTCTTATCCTGAAACGTGCTATCCACGTAGCTCTCAGCCTCAGGGATGCACTGCAGTGATGCCGGCTGCTGCTCAAGCTCTGAAACCCGGAGCTCGAGCTCCTCCAGCCGACGACACTTCCTGCACATGTGGTTGTCCAGGACTAGGGAAGCATCCTGGACTTCCCACATGGCACAGGATGTGCATTCCATGGGACTGAGGTGCCCTGCCATGCCTCTATTTAATAGACCATTAACTAACTTAACAGAAATAAATTTAAGACTAAGAGTCTTAAAAGTCGGGCCTACTTTTATCTCCAGCCGCTTCTCTCGCTCTCTTCGTTAAAGTCTTTATTCAAACGATTATTTATAGTTATATTAATTAGTTTATCTAGTTGAGTTTAGAGAGGAAAAAAAGCTAATACTCACCCACCAATCCACCTACCTGCTGTCTTGTGATGTTACTCCTTGTTTTTATGCTGTTCTTTTGGAATTCACCAGATTTGTACTGCTGCCGACTCCTTCCAGGTCTTTTCAATCTGTTCTTAAGCTAACTGGTCTTGCCTTCCTCTGTTGCAGGCTTTCTATGCTTGTATTACAACTTGCAGTCTTTATCTCTCTGTCTCTCATTGACTTAGCCAGAGAGATGGGGGAAAAAGATACAAACAGTCAACCGATTCCTCTCTCAACTCCATGTGCCTTGAACTGGCCCATCAAGCTATAAATCGAAGTTCTCACCTTGAATGCCATGCCCTTGGTGTGGGATCTTGCAGCACCCTGCCTTGTTCGGCCAAGTGCCATGCCAGGAAACCATTCCAGCATTATGGCAAGAAATGCTTAGGATCAAACTTATTGTCTCAACCTAATGTAACATGCAAAAGTAAACAGTCTGTTAGCTGGTTTATTTGGTATCTCATCAGGGTATAAATTATAATGGAAGATACTCAACAACTTCCTTTTTTTCCTAATTAACATAATATATGGTTGTGGAAAATAGTATTGTCAGAATACTGTGACGCTGCCAGTAAAAGACAAAATGCCACATCCTTTTCAAAAGCAAGTAGGGTATTTCAACAAATACTTGGAGCAGAATGTTTCCTCCTGCTCCATCAATAAAGGTAGCTACGTTTAGAACAGTTATCTTTATGAATTCTGCCATTTGACCTTCCTTTTCTTAGTCTACGTGCCTGCATGGGAGAAAATGTCCTTGGAACTGATTTTGAGCTTGTCGTTCTGAGCTTTTTAAATATGCTTTCAAACCTGTATCTGTGCATGGAAAAGTGGAAGATATGGTTTTATGCCAAATTAAATTAGGAAACTTTTCCTATTACAGAAGGACACAATTGTGCATTCTAATGGATTATAATTTTACTTTGTGTTTGAAATGAAGCATAGAATCTGTGCTTGAGATTGTCGTGATCATAATCACTGAAGCAGTGGTGTCTGCTGTAGCTCATTCATCCTTTTTGACAATGTCCCTTATTAACCCCATTCCCATGAGGAAAAATTAAGCAGAAAAACCTGCATCAAATTGTTAATTTTTATGTTCTGTTTCTAAGACTTGGCAAAACATAAGTGTTAGACAACAGAAAACGCTGGAAAAACTCAGCAGGCGAGGCAGCATCCGTGGAGAGAGAAACAGGGTTAACATTTCAGGTCGAAGACCTTTCGTCAGAACTGGAAATAGCAGGAAATGGAATAGATTTAAGGCAAGGATAAAGCTGGGAAAAGGGGGAGGATATGAAAGAACAAAAGGAGAGATTAAGAGACATTAAGAGATATTCAAGGCAAGAGGAGGTGTTAATGTGACAGGTTAAGGCTAAAAGAAGTGTGAAATGCACTGGCAGAATGAAGGACAGCTGCCAGCTTCTAGGAGGAGAAAAAAGGGGGGGGGGGGCAAACAAAAGGCTGGATGAAAAAATAAAATATAAATGTGATTGGGGCTGAGGTTATGATCTAAAACTGTTGAACTCGATATTGAGTCCAGAGGGCTGTAGGGTGCCTAAACAAGAGATGAGGTGCTGTTCCTCGAGCTTACGCGGCGCTTCCGTGGAACAGTGTAGTAGGCCGAGGACGGTGAGGTCAGAGTGGGAGTGAAGCGGTGAATTAAAGTGACAGGCGACCGGGAGCTCGGGGTCCCCCTTAGGGACTGAACGGAGGTGTTCTGCAAAGCGGTCACCCAATCTGCGTTTGGTCTCCCCAATATAAGTGTTAGACATCCTGGAGAGATGTATATTGGACATCTTGGGGAGTTAAAAGTTTAACAGTCGAACGTCTTTGTTAAACAGGTTTTCCTGGCTTTCCAATATAAACAGGATGACATTGAAGTGTCATAAAAGGAATGCATAGTCAGGCTTTCCGATATAAGCAGGATGACTTTGAAGTATAGTAAAAAGAATGCATTGCTTGTTTTCTAAGATGTAAAGTGATTGTTTAATGGAGTAAGTGTTAGTAATGACATCACCCATGAATGGTTTAGTTTTGGGGTAATAAAACAGGGGTAGCGAGTCCTTTTGCTGAAGATAACAGTAGGTAAAGGAAGCTTAAGGGAAGTGTTAGAGGTAAACAATTTACATAATCTGTTTTCAAAGGATTTTGACATTTTCCTTTGATGTAGTAAAATATAGTGTATAAAGGAGCACTGTTTTCAACAGTTTGTCCGAGTGTACTCAAAAGATATAGAAACCGAATATACCACTCTCTGTATACAGTTAAGACTGATCACTTTTACTGTGCATCGATATAGTCTGTTCTGTATACTCCACTATGAAGTCTCATGCTGACTCAAAACGTGTTATGAACCAGAGGAGAAAGGAGGTTGCTTAACAATAAGCAGAAAAATAAAATTAATTGTGGGGTGGGGGAATCCTGTCTGAAATTTTTAGAGAGGAGGAGATGGAAGACAATATTTGAATTAATTTGGCATTCAAGTGGTAAAATCTTAGAATATGTTGTGGTGTGCAGTAAGGCAAATACGTTATAGGCTTCGATTTCCTAGGTGCTAAGGCAAGCCCAAGGTGAAGCCAAATTGAATCAAAGGAACTTCCTGAATAGTTACATAGCTGTATCTTTGGTGATGGTATGCTTCCATTGCCTGAATAATGTCATCATCCTTTTTTATCTTCTGCTTTTACCCCAGATTTCCAATTCAGAATGCAAGTGGGGGGTGAGGGGTTGGTGTGTGGTCAGTGACGAAAGCAAGAAAGAGGAAAGACAAAATACTAAGAATAAAAGTCTTGCCTCTCAGTTTGAAAGCATTCTCTTGATGGTTTGAGATGAAAATGAGGAAAAAGCCCAGTCATATCTGCAAAGCTATGTATGCTTCTTTGAAACGGATTTCCACCTCTGCAGATATGGGTAGCCCGGGCCCAACTTAAATGTGTTAGTTCTACTAGCGGGTACCCTAGTGATAGGGAAGCCATGGTTCAGAGTTTTATGCCTGATGTTGCATCTATTTTTGTACTCTGCTAGGCTAGGCACTTTGCAAGTAACAGAATGTGGTCACTCAAGCCCCCCCACCCCTCCCCAACCACAGCTAATGAGTATGGATATATCATTGACAGAGTAGAGTTGATATCCCTAGAACACATTTGAAATCCATAGGGATAATGGGCACTCAGGCTTAAAGGCAACCTGGCTTATCCTTCAATGGTTCTAAACATATCAGAGGAGTCAGCCACCTGTGGACGAAAAAGCTACATTATTGTGGATAATTAACTGAGAAGCTGTGAAGGTTGCAACTACCTCTACAAAAGTCCTGAAGTGCAGAGACAGTGTACCTTACTGGTTTAAGATCACCGAAACAGGAACCACATGCACTTTGCTGTATCTGCCATTCTACAAAAGACTAGGAAGTAACAATTTAAAGTTGACACAGCAGAGTTAGGAATAGAAGTAGGCCATTTGACTCGTTGAGCATGTTCCACCATTGTGTTAGCCTTGTCAGCACTACAAAGTTGTACCCTATGATACCCTCGACATTTCCAGGAAAAATACATTTTTTGTGTGCTTCACTCTTACCATAAATGCCAACCTACAAACTTATAAGGGAATGAAGGGATATGGGGATCGGGCGGGAAAGTGGAGTTGAGGTCGAAGATCAGCCATGATTTTATTGACTGGCTGAGCAGGCTCCAGGGGTCGTATGAGCCTACTCCTGCTCCTAATTCTTGTGTTCTTACAAATACTGACTAATACTGACTTTTTGTGACCAGGGACTTGAGCACAAAAGTCTAGGCTGACACTCCAGTGCAGTGCTGAGGGAGTGCTGCACTGCTGGAGGTGTTGTCTTTCGGATGAGACGTTAAACCGTCTGCGTTCTCAGGCAGGTGGACGTAAAAGTTCCCATGGCACTATTTCGAAGAAGAGCAGGGGAGTTATCCCCGGTGTCTTGGCCAATATTTATCCCTCAATCAACATAACAAAAACAGATTATCTGGTCTTTATCACATTGCTGTTTGTGGGACCTTGCTGTGTGAAAATTGGCTGCCATGTTTCCTACATTACAACAGTGACTACACTCCAAAAGTACTTCATTGGCTGTAAAGCACTTTGAGACGCCCGGTGGTCATGAAAGGCGCTATATAAATGCCAGTTTTTCTTTAATAGTTTCAAAAAAGCATCACCATAGAACTGAAAACCAGCACTGACAAAGGCCATTGCTTTAAGGTGACAAAGTCAAATTATTACATTTGATAGAAGGTTTTTTTCAGTTTTTCCTTTTGTAAACTGAAACCCAAAGGCCTTGCACATAACCTCTGAAAAGAAGTAGTCATAATGACAGTGTAGTGGCGCATGAACTTGTCAGCTACATCCAGTATTCCCATCTATTGTACTATATGAGAAAGAATGCAGGTACACAAAAGTGCCATTCTTGCAGAGGGAGATCTAGATATTTTTGAAGGGGGAAATGAGCTCTTGATGGTGTACAGTTTATTTCCTGTGGAGGTGGAGGGTATTCCCTTTACCCCCAGGCAAATTTTGATTCTTGATAATGGTGTATTTTCCAGAACTTTGAAGTGTATTTTGATTCAGGATTTGGAGGCACAAAAATATGTTGCATGGGTTATATATTAATTAAACATAGTTGTTATGAGTCCCAACTGACTCTTGATTTTTGCCCCATCAGAAGGAAATACTCAATAACTATTGATTGCATGGATTTAGACACAACTCTTGGTGATTTGAGAACTGCAACTTTTCCTGGCAGGCATCATTTCTGATCAGTCAGGGCTGACACTGATTTATAACTTCTGGTAGTTGCACACAATGAAATGTGCCTGTTTCTCACCTACTGTAAAATCAGCAGCATACCATGCAGACTGAGGTAATGCCCGCCATAGAATTGGTGCAGCACCTAGCGATTTTGTTCAGCTAGGTGAAGTGTTACAAAGCAATACTCAAATGTTCACAAACAAATATTTTGTTATCCGATTAATGTATCCGAACTGTGATTAAAAATCACAGCGCTTAGTACCTGCACCACAGCTCTGGTCACCAGCTTATAGAACTGCCCCACAAGACCTTGGGTAGGGTTGGAGGGCCTTGTTTACACTGATTAGCATCAGCAAACACTGACAGGGCCCCAAAACACTGACCATCAACATGAAATGCTGATAATTGGTGTGCAGGCTTTCAGTATGGGAAGACCAGAGATTCCCCTCTCATCATTGGAGGACCCGCATAGCAGGGTAAAAACTCTTTTTATTTCTGTCTGTGTTGAGTGCTAAAGGAAGAATAGTACATGTGCAGAAGCAGCAAGTTACAAATTTTATGAAGCGGGAGTCACTTAAATCCAGAAACAATGTTTGAGGTGCTACTATCCAAACAAAGCACATGATGATCAAAAGCAGGTTGTCTGCTCCAAATGCAGATGGTTGGCAACTATGCTGCCAAACTTATTAGTCATAACTAGAGAGAGAGAACATGGGTAATAAATCCCATTGAGGACCTTCTTTGGCCTGAATCTTCATACATTAGGTCCAGTAGTGTCAGCTGTGGCTCAGTTGGTAGCACCCTCACCTCGGAGTCAGAAGGTTGTGGGTTCAAGTACCACGCCAGGGACTTGAGCACAAAAATCTAGGCTGACTGACAGTGCAGTACTGAGGGAGTGCAGCACTGTCAGAGGGTGCCATCTTTCGGATGAGATGTTAAACCGAGGTCCCGTCTGACCTCTCGGGTGGACGTAAAAGATCCTATGGCACTATTTCGAAGAGGAGCAGGGGAGTTATCCCCAGTGTCCTGGCTAATATTTATCCCTCAATCAACATCACTGGGGAAAAAAAACCAGATGATCTGGTCATTATCACATTGCTGTTTGTAGGAGTTTGCTGTGTGCAATTTGGCTGCTGTGTTGCCTACATTACAACAGTGACTGCACTCCAAACAATACTCAGTTGGTCATGAAAGGCGCTATATAAATGCAAGTCTTTCTTTTTGTTGTGCCATTAGTAATTGTTGCAAGTGCACTTAGTCCATCTTATGAAAGAAGCCGATCTGAAGAAATCACTGTTTCATGCAGCTTAAGCCTGAATTAGACTGAGGCAAACAAAAATTTCTCAAAGGAGCCTAAAGATTGAAGGGATATAAAATTCAAAAGTGAACAGTGGTGGACTGGTACTCCTACAGCAAGAGTTTGGTCTAGGAATGAAGTGAATGTCGGATTTCAACAGTTCTATCAGGACCAAGTGGAAATTACGCAAGGAACAATGAGGGTAAGTCACTTTGTGCAGCTATCCTGCTCTACCTTGGGTTTGTGTCAAAAATGTAATTGGTAAGGCCTTGATGATGGGTCACTTGCTTTTTCTATACTAGGGAGCAGGTTTTTTAACCCTCCTGCTCTGTCCGGGAGTCTCCAGGAATGAAAGCTTAATCTCCCAGACACTGCTGTGATCAACCCAAGAAAAAAATCCTGGGGGCGTAAAGATGTTTGACTGATGTTTGAAGAATTATGCAATAGGATAACAAAAAGTCTGTTCACTTTCCAATTGGTCTGGAAAGGCAGTGTGCGGCGAGGATAGACATGTTGGGCAAAATGGCGGGAGCCTGGGGGCAGAGCATTTGGAACCTCCTGGAATACACACAACTAGAGTTGGAAATCCTACTGGGGAGGGGGGAAATGGAGAGCGTCAAAAATTACAATGGGGTTTTAAAAGTTTTTTTTCAAAAGATAAGGCACCTATATTGGGTCAGAACATCAACAAATCCTGCTTTTATGGTGAGAAGATAGGCAGGTGGGGTTGACATATGGAAATATAACTGGTATGATTGGCCTGTTCCTAAAAACTCATGTTCTGAAATTTTGTTTTGTGACAAAGAATGTAAATTCACACACAGTTCCTAGAATCAAGTTGAAGTTCATTTTCTCCTCAAGTCCTGGAAAATTTGCAGAGTACACTTAAATAGTCAGGATGCGGCTCTGAAAGCTTGTGATTTCAAATAAAACTGTTGGACTATAACCTGGTGTTGTGCGACTTCTCATTTTTAAATAGTCAGAGAAGCCAAGACAAATGCTACAGTTTTAAAAATGCATAAGGATTTAGATCAGTTATGCAACAAGACAGGCAAATAGTGAATGAATGTTGCAGCTGATAAATGTAAATGTTTGCACATTGACCAAAGAGAGTGCACTGTATGTATATATTGAATGGAATTGAATTAGTACAGGGTGGGAGTGGTGCTGGAAAGGGATTTCATTACTTTCAATGTCTTAGACAATGTGAGAAAGTAATTAAAAATTGCTAATAGAATGCTGGGATATTTAGCCAAAATAGTAGACTGCAAGTTTAGAGGTTATGCAATGGCTTTACAGTGCACAATTGGAATATGGTGATTAATTCTGGTCACGACACCACATTTAATGGAGAGATACAAGAATAATTCCAAGTTTGAAGGGGCGAGCTGTGATGAAAGATGAGGGAAGCTCAAGCTTCTATATTTGAAGCAGAGGAAGGTACACTGCGGTGGTTAGAATGTGGGACAGTGAGGTTAATTTTGGATTGCTCTAGCAAAGAGCCAGCAAGTTTAAGAGATACCTCTGCTAAAATATAAAGAACATAAATGGTTTAAATAAGTAAATCCAGGATATTACTTGAAAATAAGCAGGCTAGTGGGATTCTAAATTTAAATCAGTGAAATGTAAATTTAAAATAAATATCAGGAAAAACTTTCCTTCTCCAAGGATGATAAATGCTTGGAATAATGTGCCAAGTGTGGTAGTGGAGACAAGGGACATTCAAAATGAAATTGGAGCTTGACTTGATAATTATAGTATTCGAAATGTGAGTCTTGATGTACCAAATGGTCCTTTCTTGTCCTTGCATTGTAATATTTAATGCATTTCAGGCAGGAAAAGATCATTAGTTTATCTAGTCTGCCCAGCCAATTATCTCCTTTCTTTCCTGTAAGGTATCTCTTATCTTCATTCATAAAATTTAATAACCGTGAATCCTTTTGGATGTCACAAAGGCTGAAGAGATTCATTACTTTCTCCCTATCAACCAAATGTTTGAAAAGCACTGCATTTTTTTTTAACATGGGCCCATTTGCCCTTTCAGCTAGGAAAGCTCATCTCCTCTTCAGGATAGGCCTAGTCACGGACATATTTCCTGGAAATCTCTTCACTTTCACAGGCCAGATTCCAGGTTGATCAAATTAAGTAGCAAAATGCTGCCTATGAGCCTTCAGGAGACTAATTATGCTGGAACCAAACTCTCCAATATGGGGGTTCTAAAGTTATGGCCTGGCACTCCTTTGATTTGGCTCGTGAAACCCATGTAGGTTCCTTTCTTCTTTGCGTAGCTGTGCACAAAGCTGACTTTGATTTCAACTCTGGGGCTTAGAGGACTGGACAAGGCTGCCCTTGAGCTTCAAGGTTCAATGTCCTTGCTCTAATATATCACTTAATCATTGTGGATCTTGTTTCCGTCACAGGTTGTCGATGAGAGTAAATTGCAAGAATAGTTACAAAACATTCTTCTGTCATCCTTTCTTCCTTGGGGAAACTCATTTGTATTATAGATGGACCCAGGGCACATTTATGTACTAAATATAGTCACCCTGAACGACACACAATTTGGCATTTTGGCAACGTTTTGAATCTTTGATGTAAAAGCAGTTAATACTTTCGTGGCTGGAGAACAGTACAGTGGCCTATTTTATGAATAAACAAGACAAATGTTATTTGGATGATCCACAATTGGCAGAGAAGACACTATCACATTGATTGTTTTGCATTTAGTGAACGTACTGACAGACCTCTTCAGTATTAGTGTTATATATACCACAAAAACACTCTTCACATGAAACGCCTCGCTGGACACTTTTTTAAGCAAGTCCAGGACCACCTATTTGACCTTTTACCTTTTCTGTCGGATAGGTTATGCGGAAATATGGTCAGTTCCTTCAGAAAAGGAAGGAAAGGGAACTTTGAGGTAGACAGTAGCCTTGACTGAGAATATATAGTTCAATAACTGGAGATTCCCATTACAGTTTGCAATCTCTCATTGCTTCATTTTGATCCACTTTGATCCTAAAAAAAAAGGCAATTATCCTAATGGCTTTTAATTGGTTTTCAGATTACTTTCCCCCACCCCTTTATTGGAGACTACATTTCCTCCTACCAGACAGAAGGAACAGAGATCCAGGGGCATAGCTACAGATTTTTTAAAGCAGGATTTTGTGTGGGGGAAAAAATCATTAAAAGGGCAAATGGTATTCTGGCTTTTATATCTAGGGCATTGAATGCCAAAGCAAGTAGTGGCTGATGAATCTTTACAAACTATTGGTTAGGCCACAGTTGGAGTGCTGTCTACAACTCTCATTATGGAAAGAGCAATGGAGCCACAGAAAAGGTATAGTGTAGATTTGCTAAGATAATGCACCACAGTCATGTACAATGTCAGTTGTGACTTTGGTTACGGTTGTTTCAGTGCTGTGGCAGAGGCGGAAACCACAGGGTAAAAAAGAATGGCACTGATTTGGGAAGCTACAACATCTTCAAGGACTTGAGATAAAATGGAGATTGGAGATGGGGCGCAGTTGGCATGGGCAGAGGAGTCAAGGGCGTTTTATTGGGGGGGGAGGGTTGATGGCAGTTTTGAAAGTGAAGGGGACAGTACCTCAGGACAGGGAACCATTTACAATGGCAGCTAGCATGGATCCAGGAAGGGCAATGGGAATAGGGTCGAGGGAGCAAGAGGTGGGTCTTATGGCTAGGAAAGGGTATGAGGGTAGATGGGAGAGAGACAGGAAGTTAGCGCTAGGCCAGGGAGGATGTATGGGGGATGTTTGGCATGGTGAGCAAGGGAAATGGGGAAGCAGCAAAGGCTGATGAACAGAACATTCCAATCTTAGTGACAGAGGTTCGTGAGCCCCTTGCTCAGGTTGTTGGAGGTGAGGGTGATGGGGCATGGAAGAGGAGTTTAAAGAAATGGTTGGTAATAAAGAGAAGAATCTTTGCTCTCTCTGGTGATCCTGGAGTCTTGGGCAGTTTTTGCAGAGGAGAGTGAGGCACAATAGTGCTTGATATAATCCAGCAAGATCTGGTGATGAATGGCTAAACCAGGTGTTGCCAGATATGCTCAAGTCTACACCCTTGGATTTGAAAGCGTGAAGATAGCCATACAAGAAAAATGACCAGATGGGAGACTGTAAAGGTATTTCTGGAGCCAAGGGCATTAAAGGTGGAGGTGAGGGGAACAAGAGCTGCAGACATATCATGGCAAATGGAAGAGCAAAGCCTAGACGGTTAGGAGTCTGAAAATGCAATTGTAAGTGATTTGGGAGAGAGATTTCCCCCCAGGAATGGTGCAGAAGGAAGTGGGGTTGAAATGGAGCAGGGTAACATTGGTAGCTAGGGATACAAGGAAGTGGGCTCATCAATGATCAAGCCCATGGGAATGGCCATGAATATGGGTAAGAGAGTTTATATGGATGGAGAGGATATCTTGGGGGTGAACTTGGAAATGAGGCTTGTGGAAGTGGTACATAACAAGGATTTTAAAGGAGAGGTGAGGGTTTGAACAAAGTGAGATGCTTGGAGGAGAAGATGCCAGAGGAGTAGGGGGAAGAGACCAAAGTGACATGGTGGCACGGACCACACCGCCACCACAGCAGTTTGGGCAGGACAGGCGGGGAGGCTTTAGTAAGCGGCAAGGTGCTGCAACCCGTGAGCCACGCAGTAAAAGCCAGGATGTTAGCGCAATCATCCACAATAAGGTCATAAAGACAAGGGCGTTGTTCGTGAGTGAATGAACATTCTGGACAGAAATGCAAAGAGGGCTGGTGATTGATCTTTCAGCATCCAAGGGGCTGTAGTGGTAGTTGGGAGGAATGGGATGGGAAGAAGGTTGTTGAGGTTAGTTTCCAGCGGATGTGCTGAGCGGGAAGGTCAGCAAGTGAGGAAGATGGGGCAGTGGGTATTGCTGCTCAAAAACAGGCAGAGATGGGTGCCTCAATAAGTGCTTTGGAGAGTGATGAGAGGCACAGAGGGTGGCTATTCCTCCCAACTACCACTACAGCACTTTGGATGCTGAAAGATCAGAATGTTCATCCACACGCGAACAATGCCCTTGCCTTTATGACCTTATTGTGGATGATTGCGTTGACATCCTGGCTTTTACTGAAACTTGGCTCATGGGTTGCGGCTTCTTGCCGCTTACTAAAGCCTCCCCGCCTGATGTGGTAGATTCAGGACTGGGATAGCTGCAGAAGAATAGTGAGCAGAGTAGTAGTATTGGGTTGGGATTGTGGGGGCAGAAGAGGAGAAATGAAAAGTGATGTGACTGAATGACAGGAAGGGGAGGAGAAAAGAGAGATGTGTATGAGCGCAGCCAACTGAAGGAGCCGCAAGTAATTTGCTTTAAAAGTCTGTAATGCGAAATGGAAATGTTTTTTTTGTTGGGGGAAAAATCAGTAACTTCTCAAACTTTGATTTCCTAACAATCTTGCTTCACTTAATCTGCAGTTTATATTCTGATATAAATTGATTCCCATCAGAGTTTGTTTGGCAGCCTCTAAGAACCAGAATGTCATTGGAGTGCTGAAATTTAGGAAGATCAAATATTTCTTAAGACCTCTGACACTCGTATAGAACCTCAATCTTGTTCTCTATCAACTTTTTTCCTTTTGAGTTTATATCATTGTGACCTCTGTTTTTTGTAAGCAAAATGGTTATACTTTTGGCTTTTGTTTCTGTATGCAAACTCCTAGGAGCTTCAAGCTTCATTCAGTGGATCCTGCCATCTTTTCCTTGAAACTTCAATTGGGCTGCCCCGTCCCAAGATTTTTGCAAAAATTCCTTTGACTTTCACCTCTCGAACTTTTGTACTGGCATTGTTAGCTAGCACTGCATCCCTTGGAAGTCGCGTTTATGCTAACCTTTTTAGAGCCCAACATACTAATACAAAAGGACTAAAGATTTTTTACAATTCTGGACAATTTTCATTAGGTAATAAAATAAGAAATCAACATTATATTGAAGGGATGCAGTGCTAGTAAAAATGTTGAAACCAGTCTCTTGAGGAGGAAAAAACTGAAGCAATCTTTGAAATCAATCCCATTTCTAAAGAGCATAGTGCAAAATGTTTTTTTGTTACATATGGATGATTGCCAGGAAAACATAAAGCCCCACCATCTGTAAGGCAATGACATAGAACCAGCTCTAACTAAACACTATGAGAGCATAAAGTAAGGAGTAAGATCACTGATCCATCAAGCCTGCTCCTTCCACAGTCTGTATAAGAACATAAGAAATAGGAGCAGGAGTAGGCCAATTGGCCCCTTGAGCCTGCTCCGCCATTCAATAAGATCATGGCTGATCTGATCCTAACCGCCAATCTACTATCACAGAACCATCTCCTGAACCTAACAGAATTGGACACACGAAATAGGAGCGGCATCAGGCTACACGGCCCCTGGGCCCACTACGCTACCCACAGGGCCATGACCGATCCAAACCTAGACTCATGTCCAAATTCCTGCCCGCTCCCCGTAACCCTTTACTTCGAGGAAACTGTCTATTTCTGTTTTAAATTTATGTAATGATGTAGCTTTTTGGGGCAGCATATTCCATGGACCTACCACCCTCTAAGTGAAGTAGTTCCTTCTCATCTCAGTTTTGAAAGAGCAGCCCCTTATTCTAAGACTATGCCCCCTAGTTCTAGTTTCACCCATCATCGGGAACATCCTCCCCGCATCCACCCGATCCAACCCCTTCACAATCTTATATGTTTCAATAAGATCGCCTCTCATTCTTCTGAACTCCAATGAGTACAGTCCCAATCTACCCAACCTCTCCTCATATGTCCATCCCCTCATCCCCGGGATTAACCGAGTGAACCTTCTTTGTACTGACTCGAGAGCAAGTATGTCTTTTCTTAAGTATGGACACCAAAACTGTATGCAGTATTCCAGGTGCGGTCTCACCAATACCTTGTACAACTGAAGCAATACCTCCCTATTTTTATATTCTATCCCCCTAGCAATGAAAGCCAACATTTCATTGGCCTCCTAAATCATTTGCTGCACCTGCATACTAACCTTTTGAGTTTCGTGCACCAGGACCCCCAGATCCCTTTGTACTTCAGTACTTTCCAGTTTCTTGCCATTAAGATAATAACTTGCTCTACTATTTTTCCTGCCAAAGTGCATAACCTCACACTTTCCAGTATTGTATTCCATCTGCCAAATCTCTGCCCACTTACTTAGCCTGTCTATGTCCCCTTGCAGATTGTTTATGTCCTCCTCACTCACTACTTTCCCTCCCATCTTAGTATCATCTGCAAACTTTGATATGTTACACTCGGTCCCCTCCTCCAAATCGTTAATATAGATTGTAAAGAATTGGGGACCCAGCACTGACCCCTGCGGAACACCACTAGTTACTGATTGCCAGTCTGAGAATGAACCATTTATCCCAACTCTCTGCCTTCTGTTAGATAGCCAATCCTCTATCCATGCCAGAATATTACCCCCAATCCCGTGATTTTTTTATCTTAAGCAATAATCTTTTGTGTGGCACCTTGTCAAATGCCTTTTGGAAGTCTAAAGACACCACATCCACTGGTTCCCCTTTATCCACCCTGTATGTTACTTCCTCAAAGAACTTCAGCAAATTTGTCAAACATGACTTCCCCTTCATAAAACCATGCTGACTTTGTCCTATTAAATTATGATTATCCAAATGTCCCGTTACTGTCTCCTTAATAATGGACTCCAAAATTTTACCTACCACCGATGTTAGGCTATAGTTTCCAGCCTTCTGTCTACTGCCCTTTTTAAATAAGGGTGTTACATTAGCAGTTTTCCAGTCTGCCGGGATCTTTGCTGAGTCCAGGGAGTTTTGGAAAATTATTACCAATGCATCCACAATCCCTACCGCCACTTCCCTCAAGACCCTAGGATGTAAGCCATCAGGTCCAGGTGATTTATCCGCCTTGAGTCCCATTATTTTACTGAGTACCACTTCCTTAGTGATTTTGATTGTGTTTAGCTCCTCCCCCCTATAGCCCCCTGTTTGTCCAGTGTTGGGATATTCTTAGTGTCCTCTACTGTAAAGACTGATACAAAATATTCATTCAGTATATTTGCCATCTCCATATTTCCCATGATATGCACTATCATAATGCCACTGATTGTGTCCTGAGGATAAGTTCTACAAAGCCTTTCCCTGACCTCTAAAGGCAATTGAGCAAAACTCCTGAATATTTATCCCAGCTTCGCTTCTCTAACATTTAACTTTGGCTCATTGCTTTTCAGAGATTAATCACAGCAGCCATAAATTATTTTCATTTCTGCCTACACTATAACTTTTGATCTCATTTCTAAACAGATATATATCAGTCCTTTTTTGAAGTCCTGAAGCAACACCACATTAACTGCTTTTATTTAAGTCCGTTATACATATACATAGAAATTACAACATGGAAACGGACTGTTCAGACCAACCAATCCCTGTTAGCCTTTATCCTCCACATGACCAGTAGTCCTTATTCCATGTGCCCATCTGTTATTAAATGCTGTTATCCCCCTTTCCTTCAACCACTACCTAACCTGTTCATTAACATTGGCCAGGATTTTGTTCTGGGAGTGGGGGTGCGGTGGGACTGAGGTGGGCTTGAGAGGCTGGCTGCGGGTGGGTAGGCCCCAGTTGTGAGGGGTCGGTCCGGGGGAGGGATCGCGGGGGTCAGGACTGGCGGGAGGAGGTTTGGCAATCTGGAGGGGGGAGAGCGGATCGGGGGGTTGCAGGATCAGCAGGCGATGGGGCAGGTCGGGGATTGTGGGGGGTGGGGCAGTGGAGGAGCGAGGCCAGCCGCCGCCTCATCGTTTTGCGGGGGGGGTGGTGGTGGTGTGGAGGGGGTGCGGGGAGTCCTGGGAAGGTGGTTGGAGGCCTCGTGGGGGGGTCTCCGATCACGGCGGGGGTGGGGGGTAGGGTATGTTCAGGACCCTGGATCCAGGAGGTAGGTATAAATCCACTTCCCTCTTGGATGCAGCAGTCCCCACCTCGGTTTAACTGCCGGGTTTCATGAATCGTGTGAAACCCGTCCCCAGGCAGTTAAATTCAAAATGGAGGGGAAAATAGAGTCTTCCATCCTCATTACAATATTTAAATGGAGGTAACACCTCTTGGGAGCGGGTTGGCTTCCTGCCTCTGGCAAAACCACCGGAAGTGGGCGGGTTGGAGGCGGGATCAGGTCGGGATTCACATTTTTAACAATTTAACTGCCCCACGCTCCAAGAAAAGGCCCTCCTGGTCTCTGCTGAAAACTTCTAGTATTTAATCTTCTATCAATCTCCCCTCATTCTAGACCCATCAACCACTGGAAATAATCTGTTTCTACCTACCCTGTTCCATCGATTCATAACTTTAAGCACCTCTATCAAATTACCCTGTATTCTCAGTTCTAACAAAAACAAGCCCTAATTTTTCAGGTCTTTCACAAGTTTCTATTTCCTCATACCAGGTAGCATCCGATTGAATCTGCACTGTACCCTCTCTATTGCCTCAACAGCATTCTTCCTATAGTATGGAGTCCAAAACTGCACACACTACTCCAGCTGTCGTACTAAGTTTTTGTATAGATTCACCATTATATTGATTTTTATATTTATTGCCATAAAACCCAGTATTCCATTAGCTTTCTTGATGACCTTGTTCACTTGAGGTACTGCTTTTAATGTCTTGTAAACCTAAACTACTAATGCCCTTTACTCTTCCACATTACCCAGCTTTCTCCAATTCAGAGTATAATTATTACTTCTTGTTACCAGAATGTACTTCACACTTAGTGAAATTGAATGTTATATGCCACTCTTTTGCCCATTCCACCATTTTATCAATAACCCCTTGCAGCTTTCTTTGGTCCTCAGAATGATTTACTCTGCCTCCTATTTTAGTATCATCCTCAAATTTGAACACCACTCCCTGTAGCCATAAATCCAAATCGATGATGTGCACAGTGAACAGAAGCGGTCCCAGTTTCTCTCTATCTACTCTGTCCAGACCACTCATGATTTTGAACACATCTATCAAATCTCCTCTCAATCTTCTCTGCTCTAAGGAGAACAACCCCAACTTCTCCCTGGAATCATTCTCGTAAATCTTTTCTGCACTCTCTCTAAGGCCTTCACATCCTTCATAAAGTGCGGTGCCCAGAATTGGACACAATACTCCAGTTGAGGCCGAACCAGTGTTTTATACAGGTTCATCATAATTTCCACGCTTTTGTACTCTATACCTCTATTCACGAAGCCCAGGATCCCGTAAGCTTTTTTAACTGCTTTCTCAACCTGCCCTGCCACCTTCAACGATTTATGCACATATACTCCTAGGTGTCTGCATAGAAGATAGGAGCAGGAGTAGGCCATTCGGCCCCTCGAGCCTGCTCCGCCATTTAATGAGATCATGGCTGATCATCCAAATTCAGTACCCTGTCCCTGCTTTCTCCCCATATCCCTTGATCCCTTTAGCCTTAAGAAATATATCTATCTCCTTCTTGAATATATTTAATGAATTGGCCTCAACTGCCTTCTGTGGTAGAGAATTCCACAGGTTCACCACTCTCTGGGTGAAGAAATTCCTCCTCATCTCAGTCCAAAATGGCTTACCCCTTATCCTTAGACTGTGACCTCTGGTTCTGGACTCCCCCGCCATCGGGAACGTCTGTGTTCATGCACACCCTTTAGGATTGTACCCTTTAGTTTATATTTCCTCTCTTCATTCTTTCCACCAAAATGTATCACTTCGCACTTTTCTGCGTTAAATTTCATCTGCCACGTGTCTGCCCATTCCACCAGCCTGTCTATGTCCTCCTCACTGTTCACTATACTTCCAAGTTTTGTGTCATCTGCAAATTTTGAATTTGTGCCCTGTACACCCACATCCAAGTCATTAATATATATCAAGAAAAGCAGTGGTCCTAGTACCGACCCCTGGGGAACACTACTGTATAGCTTTCTCCAGTCCGAAAAACAACCGGTCACCACGACTCTCTGTTTCCTATCACTTAGCCAATTCAGTATCCATGCTGCCACTGTCCCTTTTATTCCATGGGCTTCAACTTTGCTGGCAAGCCTATTATGTGGCACTTTGTCGAATGCCGTTTAGAAGTCCATGTACACGTCAACCGCTTTGCCCTCATCAACCCTCTCTGTTACCTCATCAAAAAACTCGATCAAGTTGGTTAAACACGATTTGCCTTTAACAAACCCGTGCTGGCTTTCCTTAATTAATCCACACTTGTCCAAGGGACTGTTAATTTTGTCCCTGATTATTGTTTCTAAACTACTTAATTTGACTGGCCTGTAGTTTATCTTTACACCCTTTTTTGAACAAGGATGGTAACATTTGCAATTCTCCAATTCTCTGGCACCACTCCCGTTTCTAAGGAGGATTGGAAAATTATGGCCAATACCTCCGTGATTTCTTCCTTCACTTCACTCAGCATCCTGGGATGCATCCCATTTGGTCCTGGTGACTTATCTACTTTAAGTACAGCCAGCCTTTCTAGTACCTCCTCTTTATCAATTTTTATCCCATCCAGTGTCTCCTCTACCTCCCCCTTCACTATGTCTACAGGCCACACTTGTAGCCGCCTTTCTATTTTAGTTTGTATCTAGCTTCTTTATTTATCCACAACATCCTGAAATTTGAAGTAATCTCCCTTTTCAATGGTCCATATTTATTTTTGAATCTTTGGAATCTCCTTTTAAAAAATATCCCATTGTTGATCTGTCTGCCAATTTCTCTCGGCTAGCTCACTCCTCATCTATCTAAAATCTGTCCTATTCCAAACTGGTGCTCTTATTGTACTAACTTTTCCCTTTCTATTTGAACCTTAAACCTTACCACATTATTACTCCCGAGGTGTTCACCCACATTTAGTTCATCTACCTAATATATTTAGTTACTCATAACTAAATTTAGCAATGCATAGGAACATACTGCTTGAGGAAGGAGTCCTGCACACATTTTAGGAATTTCTCTTTCTCTGTTTACTCCTAGTCCCAATCAATGAGTAGGTAATTAAAATCTCCGAGAACAATAGTTTTATTATTTTTACTCATCTCCCTGATCTATACACTCATTGATCTGGTTAAAAATTCATAATTATTTCGATTTATCCTTTGTGAAGATTCATAGAACATTAGTACATTGGCTTTTAATGCAGGATTTAAGATTAGAGCATAAATAACCCACATCTAAATGTTTGGCATGATTGTTGCGCTCTCCTAGTGTATGTGAAGCATGAATGAATGAGCAACAAAGCTCTGGTATCACCCGTATTCTTTGAATGCCATTTATTTTTCTGTTTCTTCAAAATGGAGTGTTTAAAGATCATACCAAAGGTAGTAATCTAGATTTTTGGTAGTTTTAGGCTGAGCTAGAAGGGTGTGAATTGTATTTACCAAAACTAACCTCTAAGTTTAATTCAGTTTTGAGGGATTGCATAGTTTCTGCAAAGCTGCATTGACCAACAGATCAATATTCTACAAGTTTTTCTGTGCCTCATTTGATCTGATGTGGAATGTAGATTGTTTTGTGGTGCTGCTCAAGGACTAATTTTAAATGTAGAAAGAATATGTAGGCGTTTCTGGATATACCATCCTACTTTGTCCTATGGAAATAAAGCAAGTGATTAGTGAAAAATGTCCGTTACCTCTGGTGAAATCCCTTTCGAAGGTAAAGTATCCATATGCAGTAATCCTGACACTTTTGCAGCCTATTGTCATTTGGATGAATCTATTAGATACATGCAGTTTGCTAGGACATTTCTGTTACCCTGACAGACATACCAATCCTCCCTAGTAAAATGAACCGTTTGAGGAGAATAAACAATGACTTGTGGAGTAGAATGAATGACGAAAAATAGGTTACTCACCAAAGATAAAATGCCCCTTATTCTTTAACTGAAGCATTACATATCAACTTCTTCGCCTGTCTCCTTTATAGTTCCTGATGTACTGACATCTCTGCTTTCAACACCTCTTATCTTCAGTGCCAACAGAGGTAGCAATGAATTGGGAGAGACTTGGATGTCTCTTCTGCAAGTAGGTTTCTTTTCAAAAATGCATTTGTGAATCTAAAGATCCGTATCTGTAACATTTCATTGACCCCCTTCTAAAGACATATATTAGATGTACTTGGTCCCATTGAAGTGAATGAAATGTGACAATAGTGGAAAATAGTAAATTTTCTGGGTCATGTCACACCTAAAGTGTAATGTTAGCTTGAACCCTTTTGCAGCATTATTAGCTTTGATTACATTTTGTAGAGAACATTCCTATAAATATTATATGATATACGTTCTCTGGTATTTTTTGAGAGGATGAGAACCATTTTCTTCCCAGTCTTCCTTGTTTTCCTCATGTTCTCTTGGCCTGGCAACTAGACCTCTTCCAGTGCTGCTCAGAGCCAACCATTAGAGTGTATATGGCAAGGGCTGAGAACCAACTCCATGCCAGCGTACGCAGGCTAGCAATGTAGTTGCTCACTCATGCTCCTGTTTGGACCTTCCTGAACTCAATGAGGAAGGTTCAAACAGAAAAGTGATTTGTTCAGTTTGGAAGTGACAAATCTGTTGAATGGAATTACCAATGTAGTGCAAACTATAAACTGAATTATGCAATAGCTCAAGTGTGACTATTGACATAAGAATTGTGCCAATTGAAAATAGTGACAGTTCCTGAAATTCATTGTCCTTCAGGAGTCGTAGAGGCAAGGATTGGGAGCAAAGTTAATTTCCAAAAATGTATTCTCTGAAGTGGGAAAGGTAATATAACATTTGAGATTGCATGGAACAAATAAGCTGGTGAAGATGTTAAAACCTGCATTATGCTAAATGCTTATATTTACAATTATTAACATTCTAGGGTTCAAAGGCACTACCCTGTCTGGTGCACTTAAAAATGGCATTCCTCATGAAATGTTAGAACGCTCTCAGCCATTGGAAAATAATACAGGTGCTGGAAGGACAATTCATCTACAGGTACAAAACAACTCATTTTTAATCCTCTGAGTAATGACAAAAATGACTTGGATAAGTTTGAGGATACAAACTAAATCACGCCTTGTTCAAAATCATGTTTGACACAAATACTTAGTTCTGACTTTCAGCCACAATAGAGAAATGTAGTTAGATTCATAATAATGAAATACATTTTTAGAATACTTTTGTCATATAATTCACTTATCCTTAAGAACTTACTGACTTAAATATTATGAAAATTGCGGTTAGATCCCAAATCTTGACATTATTAAAATTTTGGAGTAAACAATGCTCATTTAGGAGCCAACTATAATCATTTTATTTTGATTTTCCCTTCCTTTAACTCTCAATAAGCATACTGTAAAGAAGGTTAATCATATTCATATATAAAATGTATATGATGCATTAACCTCTTAACACATCTCTTTGTACTTATTAAAGTAATCGCAACTCTGGATTAAAACTTAATTTGTAAAAGCAAAACAAAATTAACCATGGACATTTTATGATTTTGTTGTGACGCATATTACACATAGAAAATCTGTTGCCATTGTTACTTGTGGTTACTACTGGTGCCTTTTAATTCTAATTTCTAACTCCAGGTTGGAACCTTACATTTCCTTTGTTTCCTTCTTTCTGTCAAAGATCTGCCGAGATTGGAAACTCTATGTGGGAAATCGCAGATGATAATACATATCCTATTGCTTTGTGTTACCACTGTTTCACCAGGCCAATTTAAAAAAAAAAATGAATTATTGGGACATGGGCATCACTGGCAAGGCCAGTATTTATTGCCCATTCCAGTTGCTCTGTGAAGGTGGCAGTGGGCCGCCTTCTTGAACTGCTGCAGTCGGTGTTGTGTTATTCTTTGCAGCAATTTGATGCAACCTATGTGGCTTGCTCGGTCACTTCAGGGGACAGTTTAAAGTCAACCACTTTGGTGCAGGTCTAGAGCCACATATAGGCAAGGTCAGGAAAGGTTTCCTTTTTCACATTAGAGAACCAGTTGGGTTTTTATGACAGTCGGACATGGTCATTTTTACTGATACCAGCCTTTTTATTTCCAGATTTTTTTGAAAACTGAATTCAAATTCTCAAACTGCTGTGGTAGGATTTGAACTCGTGTACTCTGGATTATTAGTCTAGGCCTCTGCCTTCGTTAATGATCTAGTAACATAATAACTACACAACCGTCTATGGGCAGTTTGGTAGTTTGTTGAGAGAAAAGATTTTGCTACATTTAGTTACAATTTTTTTACCCAATATTTCCTCAGCAATCTTCACTGTGCCTCTTCTCCCATAGAACCATAGTTTACAACACAGAAGGAGGCCATTCAGCCATCTTATCTATGCTAGGTTTTGCTAGGGCAATACAAAACAATTCCATTGCCTGGTTCTATTCCTTGCTTCAAATATTTATCCAGTTTTTCCTTAAAAGGTGCAGTGGTCTCTGCCTCAACTACTCCCTGTGGCAAAGCACTTCCTGCTCCAACAACCCTCTGTCAATTAAATTCTCCTAACCTCCATCTCCAATGTCTAGTGACATTTAAATTGATGAATCCTCATCACTGACTTCTCAACCAAAGGACAGTATTTCCTTAGTCACTGCAAAAACCCTTCATAATTTTGAAAAACCTGTTTCAAATCTCCGAATAGCCTTCCCTGTTCCAATGGAAATAGTTCCATTAGCTCTAGTCTCTCCTCATAACTATTGTTTCCCCATCCCTGGCAGCATCCTGGTGAATCTGAGCTCTATGCAATGTTATACCCTTTCTATAATGGAGCACCCAAAAGTGCGCACAATACTCTGGCTCAACCAATGGTTCATACAAATTTATCAGGAATTCTTTTATGCTCTATGCCTCTATTTATAAAACCCAAAATACTGTAGGCCTTTTTACTGTTTTATCCACCTGCACTCGCACTTTCAGAGGATTATGTATTTGAACCTCCAGGTCTCTCTGTTCATCACACCTTTCAGTGTTTTTCAATTAAGTGTATACTCCCATTCATTGTTTTTCCTCCCAGAACATTTATTCATCTTAAACTGCATCTGCCACCAATGTTCCCTTTAATTTTTTTTGGGTGCTTCGCCTCTTTAAGGAGCTGCACAGCCCATTCAGAATACCATGCATGTGTGGTTATTTACCATTTAAAAGCCGGTGAGCTGCAGAGTGCTGCGCGGCTGTGCAGATTAAAGGGAACATTGCCTGACACCCGTCTGCTCATTCCACTAACTTGCTTATGTCTGACTGAAGTCTTTTGCAGTCCTCTTCACTGTTCACCAAGAACAAAAGTGGGCCCAAACCTGACCCCTGGATACATCACTTGCAACCCGAGCAACATCCAGTTCCCATTTACCGTAACTCTTCATTTTCTATCCATCAATCAACCTTCTATCCATGCTGCTCCACTTCCTCTTAAGCCATACACCAGCATTTTTCTCACAGGCCTCTTGTGAGACATGTTATTAAAGTCCTTCCAAAAATCCAGAAATACTACTCCACCGCATTCTCGTTCTTTATTCAAATGGTCACTTCTTCAAAAAAAAACTCTTAAATTTGTTAACTATCACTTGGCTTTAACAAATTGCTGCTGGCTATCTTTGATTAACCCATGTATTTCTATATTATTTTTAATTTATTTTGAATTATGGATTCTTAGGAGTTTGCCCACAACTGATGGTCTTAACTGTGGTTATGCCCACTTTATCCTCTTCTCCTTTTTGAACAAAGGTGTTACATTGGCTATTCTCCAGTCCCATGGCACAATTTGCATATTTAAGGAAGATTGAAAAATTGTGGCCAGAGACTTGTCTGATCCACCTTGAGTTCTGTTAAACTTTTCAGAACCAATTCCTTGTCTACAGTTATTTCTAACAATTGTTCCATATCCTCTTCCAATGTACACCTACATTCAAATATCATTTGTAAAAACTGATGCAAAATATTTGATATTTCTGCCATTCCTTCCCGATTCACAATTAGACTCCTTCCTTTACCGAGTGGTTGTACCCAATTTTATAAGCGTATAAAAAGAATAGTCAAAAAGCCCTCAATATTTCCTTTTATATTATCTGCACATTTTTTTGATATTCCCATTTCACTCTGCTATTCTTCCTTTCTACCGCCCCCCACACCCCCCAACTATACTTTTATGTTCCTCATGGTTTCCTTTAGTATTCTTAACCTCAATTTTATCACATGACTCCCTTTTAAGTTTGTTTAGTTTTATTCTATTTATCCACAGAGCCCTATTCTTTGATGTACCCCTTTTCCACCTTACAAGAATATGTTAATTTTGTACTCTATCTATCTCGTATATGAAGATTTCCCATTGCTGATCCAGCAATTGGTGCCAAATTTTCTGCCCTGTCAATTTTGGCCAGGTTCCCTTTTATCTCACAGAACTTGTCTATTTCTGGTCCTGCAGCCTTATCTTTGACTCCTCATTATCCTTTTCTATTTTTATATTGAATCTATGTTGTGGTCACTACTTCGAATTTGTTCTCCTCCTCACTATCATGTTAGGTTTCAATATAACTAAGATGTTGGCTTAGAAATTCGATCATGCAGGAATAATTAAGAATCACCCTTGTACAACCCCTTAGTGCCTGCCTGTATGTTCGTTTACCTATCCTAGTGCTCCTACAAAATGTTTCCCCAGTGGCTACAGCTTGGGAGGTTCGAAGACTGCTGAGCTTCCATTGAAGTCACCAAATGGCCATGGTGGGCGACCTCGAGCAGCTCTGGGCCTTCAGGCTGTAGCATTAACAAAGGGCACAGGCATAGTGGGTGGTGGGGAAGCAGGCATGCTGTCATCCTGAGAGAGGACAACAGGTTCCTATCCCATGGAGCCATGGTCACTCTCCTGGGACGGCACCTCAGCACTCCTATGGCTCAGCTCGAAACAGAATGCAGGAGTGATGTGATGCTCTAGAAGTCCCTGTCAACACTGGCCCAGAGCCAAGCTGCCATGGATGCTGTCAGAGCTTTTAGCAGATGCTTCATCATGGTGGGTGCCACTGTCTTATTCATGGAGTTGACCACTCGCTTCATGTTGGACAGAATAGTCTCCATGCTCTGCACGAAGTCCTGGCACAAGTTGGAGCTGGACTCCTCCATGCTCTGAGACATTGTGCACAATCTTGCTGGCAAGCTTTCCAGTGCACCTGTCATTCCCTGGTGTATACCTGGGCCCTCGAAGTCAGCATCTGAGTCCTCTGCAGCAGCGCTAGTATGTGCTCTTGCTCTCCAGCGAGCTGGAACCTGTGGCGTCCTACCCTCTGCCATAACTGCTGCACACGTGGCCAGTGATTCCCCACATGAAGATCCCTCCTCCAACCTGCCCTCTAAAGTATGTGTGGTGCCAGTCTCAGAACCTGTGCTTGCTAGGGTCAGATCGAGTGATGGCCAGCATGTTTTGTTCCAGAGTGGACAAGGTGTGCAGACAAACTCTGCCTCAGGGGGAGCGTGTTAGTGACAGACTCGTGGTGTGTTTTGAGAATATGGCTGCCATGGTGGAATAATTTGTATGTTGTGGGGAAGTGAGGGTTATGATAGTTGTGGGAGTAGGAAGGTCAAAGTGTGAGTAGGAGGTGGAGTGAAGTGTGGCGCAGTGATTGTCGGAGAGTGGAGGGTAACGGAGGGGAACTCTGTGAGCAGTGAGGCTGCAGGTGATGGAGGTGTGGGGAGCGAGTAATTGATGTGAGAGGTAAGATTTTTACCTTGATAGCTCTGATGAGGTCATTGCAGCTATGTGCTGGGAGCTAAGCTCCTGGTATTAACCTCCTATGCAACCTCTTCCCACTGGTGGTGGAAGTGTTGCCTGGAGGGCTTTCTGCTCCCCTAGGGGGACAGGATCTCACTCGCCCTGCCCGTTGCCTGAACCAGGGCCTCCAAAGTGGCATCGGAGAACCTGAGGCCTCGGTCTGCAGTTCTTGCAGTTGTTTCTCTCCTTACAAGCGTTCTGTGCTGTCTGCAGCCAGATTACACCTCCCTTTAAGAGTTGCTGGCTGCCTTTAAGTGATGTCAGTGAAGCCCCAATTTCCTTCCTACCCACCCAAAAACAGGCATGCAGCCAATGAATAGTATGGGTAGTGCTGGCTGTTCACATGACTCATAATGAGTTGACAGCACCACATGTAGCTTGCATCCTGACCCTGCATGTCCATTTTTGGACATGATTAAATTTCTGAGCCATTGATTCTTAGATTGTTTAAAAAAAAATGTCATACGACTGGACTAGTAGTCGTGCATATATTATTTGTGGATTAATTTCTTATCTGTTATGTTTGTTAATGAACCCAATCTTATTTGTCTTATAGTTCTATTTTGTTCCCCAGAACCCATTGAAGAAAAACAAATTAAAATTCAGGACATCTTTCGATAATACCAGGTAGTAGAACATTTTTTATTGTTTTTCTTAACCAAGTTATTCTCTCTCGGAACCCTCCTTCCCTCCCTCTCCCTGCACCAACTCGTAGCTCTTGGCACCAATCAAGGTCAGTTTGGCGAAACACCTGTTCTCATTACAATTGCTTTCAGTTGCATTTTATGTTATGACACCTAAAGTACCATAGAACTAACCTCTCTGGTTTTTTTAATGCATGCATCAATACATTGGGCTGGATTTTGCGATAAGAGCAATGGTGAGGCTACACAGCGCTCACGGTTGTAATGGGGTAAATCAGATAGCAACTTCTAGCGTCCGCACTGTGCAGTTAAACATGCAAATCCGGAAGTTGCTGTCAGAGATACCCTGCTCCTCCACAGGGTGCTTTGTTGCAGTTCTCGCCGATAGACACAGCACTGAAATGAATGCAATGGTGTGAACTTGGGGTACTTGCCCACTAGTTCCACACTAAAGACGGCAGAAAATGTTAGGGCAGGTGCATTCAGGAGTAAGTGAGTTTTTAACAACATAGTAAGTGATAATTACTGCTGAACAACCTCTCTGGCCCTGAAAAATAAATTTTACAAGTGTGGAGTCTCATTCCCTCAGAAGAGGGAGATTTAAAAAACACAAAAACATTTTTTACTTTTTCTGTCTGTCTCTCTCTTTTATCTCTCTCCCTAATTTATACTTCCTGCTTTATACTTCCTGGTTTAGACTCTGTGTGTCTCACTGAAGATTCTTCAATCTGGTTAGTTGAAGAGCCCCGGTGTTGCTTGGCCTGCTCACTGGTGCTGCAGATGCCCTGCAGAGGGTGCCGTGCTGGATCAGATGCTGAATTAGAGCAAGTCTCTGCTCAAAAGCCCGCGAAAACTTTGTGGGCAGCTGTCAGCGAGGTGCATGGCGAGCAACGTTGCTTCGCCACTGATTGCAAAATCCAGGCCAATGTGTTTACATAAGCTTTGTTTAGTGCATCAGCAATTTTATATCTGAAGCTTATGCTGCAGTTTTTATTTGATTCCACAAAAAAGAAAGGAGCACAAACTTAAATATACAGTTAAATGCCCTTTTCAGATATGCATTTGGACTTGAGAGTTCAGAACCAGTCACATGCTTTGCCTAATAACAACAGAAAACGCTGGAAAAACTCAGCAGGCCAGGCAACATCCGTGGAGAGAGAAAGAGAGTTAACGTTTCAGGTCGAAACCCTTCGTCGGAACTGAAAGAGCAGGAAATAAACAGATAAAAATGCAAGGGGGAGGCTGGGGGAAGGAATAAAAGAACAAAAGGGATGGTCTTTAGTAAGTAGAGACATTGAGAGATGCTCAAGGCAAGACGAGATGGTAATGGGACAGGTTGAGAAACAAAAGGTAAGGTGTGAAATGCTGGCAGAATCAGAGACAGCTGCCGTGGGGGGAGAGAGAGAGAGAAAATAAAGGAAAAAGGCACGGACCAAAAGAGTGGATAAAATGTATACATATGTGGTAGGGCCCGGGGTTATGATCTGAAATTGTTGAACTCGATATTGAGTCCGGAAGGCTGTAAAGTGCCTAAACGGAAGATGAGGTGCTGTTCCTGGAGCTTACGCTGCGCTTCCGTGGAACAATGCAAGAGGCCGAGGACGGTGAGGTCTGAGTGAGCGTGGAGGGGTGAATTAAAATGACAAGCGACCGGAAGCTCGGGGTCACCCTTACGGACTGAACGGAGGTGTTCCGCAAAGCGGTCACCCAATCTGCGTTTGGTCTCCCCAATGTAGAGGAGACCACATCGTGAGCAGCGAATACAGTATACTAGATTGCAAGAAGTACAAGTAAATCGCTGTTTCACCTGGAAGGGGTGTTTGGGGCCCTGGAGAGTGGGAAGGGGGGGGATGTACATGCTTTGCCTAAATGTCTTTTCCAGTTTCCAAATTACACATTGCTTTCTTTCTGCAGAACCTGTCTTGTTGTAATGAACTATACACGCTGCTGTGAAATGTGATATTTAAGTTTTCTGTTCTGACTGAGGGTTTTACCCAAAATGTTAAGCTGCCTTTTCTCTTTACATATGCTGCCTGACCTGGTTATTTCCTGCATTTTCTGTTCTTGTTCAGATTTCCAACATTTACATTTTTTATTTTTATTTGTGCATTGTTTTAGTTTTGAAAAATAGACATTCTCAGGAAAAAACCTGCTAATTTTTGTTACAGTTAAGCCCAAAGTTTTGTTGCTTCATGCTTCATATAACATGAACTACATAGGAATTGCCAGATGAATAAGGACCACGGTCCACCTGCTTCCCCTTCTACCATCCTGGTAATTACATGATACAACGACAATGGAGTTGTTAACTAATCATATCAATCAATCTCTCTTAATTAGTCTACAACAGACCCAGAAATGAGGCGAGGAAAACCCCAATGGTTGAGAACTTTGAGAATCATAGGTCCAAACTAGCAGTTTTTGATTAATATCTCTCTCTGTGACCTATTAAATGGCTCAGTTATTTAAGTAATGTGTCTTGCATCATGAATATACTTGTGACTAAATACTGGAAAGTACAGTGTAGTGTTAAAGGCATAGAATGATTGTTTGATTTGACTGAGGTTAGAGTTTCAAAATTCACCCATTTTATAAGGATCCACACAGTGACCATTCCTCCTTTTGAGTGCCAAGCGAATTAACCCACAATATGACCATACCTTGATTTTAGTGCTGAAGTCTATATTTAGCATTGGGGGTGGTTCTGCTGCACAGGACGGGAGGAAAAAGAGCAGGAGAGCTATAGTGATAGGGGATTCTATTGTAAGGGGAATAGATGGGTGTTTCTGCGGCCGCAAACGAGACTCCAGGATGGTATGTTGCCTCGCTGTTGCAAGGGTTAAGGATGTCTCGGAGCGGCTGCAGGGCATTCTGGAGGGGGAGGGTGAACAGCCAGTTGTCGTGGTGCATATAGGTACCAACGATATAGGTAAAAAACGGGATGAGGTCCTAAAAGCTGAATATAGGCAGTTAGGAGGTAAATTAAAAAATAGGACCTCAAAGGTAGTAATCTCAGGATTGCTACCAGTGCCACATGCTAGTCAGAGTAGAAATAGGAGGATACTTCAGATGAATACGTGATGAGAGGAATGGTGCAAGGGGGAGGGAATCAAATTCCTGGGACATTGGAACCGGTTCTGGGGGAGGTGGGACCAGGACAAACTGGATGGTTTGCACCTGGCCAGGACCGGGACCGATGTCCTAGGGGGAGTGTTTGCGAGTGCTGTTGGGGAGGGTTTAAACTAAAATGGCAGGGGGTTGGGAACCTGTGCAGGGAGACAAAGGAAAGGGAATCAAGGATAGAAGCAAAAGACAGGAAGGAGAAAAGCAAAAGTGGAAGGCAGAGAAATCAAGGGTGTAAATCAAACAGGGCCACAGTAAACAATAATTCTAAAAGGACTAAGAGTGTTAAAAAAACAAGCCTGAAGGTTTTGTGTCTTAATGCGAGGAGCATTCGTAATAAGGTGGATGAATGAGCTGCGCAAATAGATGTAAACGGATATGATATAATTGGGATTATGGAGACTTGGCTCCAGGGTGACAAGGCTGGGAATTCAATATTCAGGAAGGACAGGCAAAAAGGAAAAAGAGGTGGGGTAGCATTGCTGGTTAAAGTGGAGATTAACACAATAGTAAGGAAGGATATTAGCTCTGATGATGTGGAATCTGTATGGGTAGAGCTGAGAAATACCAAGGGGCAGAAAACATTAGTGGGAGTTGTATACAGACCCCCAAACAGTAATGCTGAGGTTGGGGATGGCATTAAACGGGAAATTAGAGATGCGTGCAACAAGGGCACAGCAGTTATCATGGGTGACTTTAATCTACATATAGATTGGGCTAACCAAATTAGTAACAATACTGTGGAGGAGGAATTCCTAGAGTGTATACGGGATGGTTTCCTGGACCAATATGTCAAGGAACCAACTAGAGATCAGGCCATCTTAGACTGGGTATTATGTAATGAGAAAGGATTAATTAACAATCTTATTGTGCGAGGTCCCTTGGGGAGGAGCGATCATAATATGATAGAATTCTTCATTAAGATGGAGAGTGAAGTAGTTGACTCAGAGACTAGGGTCCTGAATTTAAATAAAGGAAACTATGATGGTATGAGGCGCGAGTTGGCTAGGATGGATTGGGGAATGTTACTTAAAGGGTTGATGGTGGATAGGCAATGGCAAACATTTAAAGATCACATGGATGAACTACAGAATTTGTTCATCCCTGTTTGGCATAAAAATAAAACAAAAAAGGTGGCGCAACCGTGGCTAACATGGGAAATTAGGGATAGCATAAGATCCAAGGAGAGGACATATAAATTGGCCAGAAAAAGCAGCAAAACTGAGGATTGGGAGCAGTTTAGGATTCAGCAAAGGAGGACAAAAGGATTAATTAAGAGGGGGAAAATAGAGTATGAGAGTAAGCTTTCAGGGAACATAAAAACTGACTGTAAAAGCTTCTATAGATATGTGAAGAGAAAAAGATTGGTGAAGAGAAAAAGATTGGTGAAGTCAAGCGTAGGTCCTTTGCAGTCAGAATCAGGGGAATTTATAATGGGGAACAAAGAAATGGCTGACCAATTAAATACATACTTTGGTTCTGTCTTCGCAAAGGAGGACACAAATAACCTCCCAGAGTTGTCAGGGAACATAGGGTCTTATGAGGGGGAGGAACTGAATGAAATCAGTATTTGTAGGGAAATGGTGTTAGGGAAATTGACGGGATTGAAGGCCGATAAATCCCCAGGGCCTGATAATCTACATCCTAGGGTACTTCAGGAAGTGGCCCTAGAAATAGTAGATGCATTGCTGGTCATCTTCCAAAATTCTATAGACTCTGGCACAGTTCCCATGGATTGGAGGATAGCTAATGTAAGTAACCCCACTATTTAAAAAAGGTGGTGGAGAGAAAACGGGGAATTATAGACCGGTAAGCCTGACATCGGTAGGGGGGAAAATGCTAGAGTCCATTATAAAAGATGTAATAGCAGAGCACTTGGAAAACAGTGACAGGATCGGACAAAGTCAACATGGATTTACAAAAGGTAAATCATGCTTGACAAATCTACTGGAATTTTTTGAGGATGTAACTGGTAGAATAGATAAGGGAGAACCAGTGGATGTGGTGTATTTGGACTTTCAGAAGGCTTTCGATAAGGTCCCGCATAAGAGATTAGCGTGCAAAGTTAAGGCACATGGGATTGGGGGTAAGGTACTGACTTGGATAGAGAACTGGTTGGCAGACAGGAAGCAAAGAGTTAGAATAAACTGGTCTTTTTCCGAGTGGCAGGCAGTGACTAGTGGGGTACCGCAGGGATTGGTGCTAGAACCCCAGCTATTACAATATATATTAATGATCTAGACGAGGGAACTAGATGTAATATCTCCAAGTTTGCAGATGACACAAAGCTGGGTGGGCGTGTGTGCTGTGAGGAGGATGCAGAGAAACTCCAGTATGATTTGGACAGGCTGGGTGATTGGGCAGATGCATGGCAGATGCAGTTTAATGTGGATAAATGCGAGGTTATCCACTTTGGTGGCAAAAACAGGAAGGCAGATTATTATCTGAACGGCAATAGATTGGGAGAAGGGAAAGTGCAACGAGACCTGGGTGTCCTTGTGCATCAGTCGCTGAAGGTAAGCATGCAGGTGCAGCAGGCGGTTAAGAAGGCAAATGGTATGTTGACCTTCATAGCGAAAGGATTCGAGTACAGGAGCAAGGATGTCTTGCTGCAGTTGTACAGGGCCTTGGTGAGACCACACCTTGAGTATTGTGTGCAGTTTTGGTCGCCTTATCTGAGGAAGGATGTTCTTGCCATGGAGGGAGTGCAGCGAAGATTCACCAGACTGACACCTGGGATGGCAGGAATGACATATGAAGAGAGATTGGGTCGATTAGGCTTATATTCGCTAGAGTTTAGAAGAATGAGAGGGGATCTCATTGAAACTTATAAAATTCTAACAGGACTAGACAGACTAGATGCAGGAAGGATGTTCCCGATGGTGGGGGAGTCCAGAACCAGGGGTCACAGTCTAAGGATAAGGGGTAAGCCATTTAGGACTGAGATGAGGAGGAATTTCTTCACCCAGAGAGTGGTGAACCTGTGGAATTCTCTACCACAGAAGGCAGTTGAGGCCAATTCGTTAAATATATTCAAGAAGGAGTTAGATATATTTCTTAAGACTAAAGGGATCAAGGGATATGGGGAGAAAGCAGGGACAGGGTACTGAATTTGGATGATCAGCCATGATCTCATTAAATGGCGGAGCAGGCTCGAAGGGCCGAATGGCCTACTCCTGCTCCTATCTTCTATGTCTATGTTTCTAGTACTCAACAGATTGGCTTTAATGAAAGATGTCACTTTGCAATTAAAGAATTACTGACCAACCCAAAACAAGGTCTGCTCATATAATGGCAATGCAAATAACTAGATAAATCACATTGATTACTAACTTTATAATTGAAAACCAATTGGCTGGGACTAACTTGCACATTATAATGGTCATGGGCTTTGGGAAAAATGTTTTTTGGCAGGAAATCTGCTTTTGGTAGTATTGCTGCTACTCCTGTGTTTTACTCAGTGCTAAATACAATGTTAAACATTGCTGTTAAAGTGACTAATCGGTGTAAACTAACATAAAAGCAAAGGATTTTCGTGTAAACTAACAATTCCTTTCAATACCATTAGCATGCCCTAAAATAAACCTTGATACAACTGTCGCTAAACAGTGCCTTCAACATAGAAAAATGTCCCAGATTCCAGTATTATGCTCCACCGTAGTTAGGGCATGCGCATACACTGTTGTTTCTTGTCACCATACGGAGTTGTAATGTCTATTGATGCTGGAATTCTTGTTTCAACATCAGATGGGTTATGGAAGAAAGAAATTGGGGGATCAAGTGCAAAGGACTAATTATTTGCTGTTATCAGAATCAACTGATGGAGTTGTGCAAATAATGACAGACAGGTTTAGCAGTATCGTCTGTAACTGCAGCTGGCTCACAGGTGGCTGGGAAAACTAGTGCTGTTATGAGCTTTCATTTTTTTTAGGGTGCAAAAAATGATTTTTCTCGGGCAAAACAAAAACAAAATACTGCGGAAGCTGGAAGTCTGAAATAAAAACAGAAAATGCTGGAAATACTCAGCAGGTCAGGCAGTATCTGTAGAGAAACAGAGTTAACGTTTCAGGTCGATGACCTTTCATCAGAACTGGAAAAAGTTGGAGATGTAGCAGGTTTTAAGCAAGTACAGAGACAGGGAAAGGGAGAAGGGGAGGAAAGAACAAAAGGGAAGGCAGGAGAGGTTAAATGACAAAAGGTATGATTGTACAAAGCAAAAGGAGATGGTAATGGGACAAGTAAAGAAACAAAAGATGGGTCTGGAAGAGGTGTAAATGGGAATAGCAGAATCATCAACAGCTGGCGTCCGAAAAAATGGGGGCAGAGGTTATGGTCTGAAATTGTTGAACTCAGTGTTGAGTCCAGAAGGCTGTAAAGTGCCTAATCGAAAGATGAGGTGCTGTTCCTCGAGCTTACGTTGAGCTTCGTTGGAACATTGCAAGAGACCGAGGTCAGAGTGGGAATGAAGGGAAGAATTCAAGTGACAGGTGACTGGAAGCTTGGGGTCACGCTTGCAGACTGAACGGAGGTGTTCCGCAAAGTGGTCACCCAATCTGCATAGTGAGCAGCGAATACAGTATACTAAATTGAAAGAAGTACAAGTAAATCGCTGTTTCACCTGGAAGGACTGTTTGGGGCCCTGGACAGTGGGAAAGGAGGAGGTAAAAGGGTAGGTGTTGCATCTCCTGTGCTTGCATGGGAAGGTGCCGTGGGAAGGGGAGGGGGTGTTGGGGGTGATTGAGAGTGGACCAGGGTGTCGTGGAGGGAGCAGTTCCTTTGGAATGCTGAAAGGGTAAGGGAGGGGAAGATGTGTTTGGTAGTGGGATCAGACTGGAGGAGGCAGAAATGGCGATGGTGTTCCGTTGAATGTGGAGGCTGGTGGGGTGAAAGGTGAGGACAAGGGGAACCCTATCGTGGTTCTTGGGAGTAAGGGGAAGGGGTGAGAGCAGAAGTGCGGGAAATGAAACGTACACAGTCGAGGGCCATGTCAACCATGGTAGAGAGGAGTCCGCTGTTGAGGAAAAAGGAAGACATATCGGAAGCCCTATAATGGAAGGTGGCATCGTCAGAACAGATGCGGTGGAGAAACTGGGAGAATGGAATACAGTCCTTACAGGAAGCGGGTTGGGAGAAAGTATAGTCCAGGTAGCTGTGGGAGTCAGTGAGCTTATAGTGGATGTTTGTCGACAGCCTATTATTCTCAGTCAACCATGTTTATTTGCTTGAGGGGGTTACCAATGCAGGGATAAAGAAGTTATCGAAAGCAATTTGCAACTTACAAACTGTTTTATGCTCTACTGGTTCCCTGAAGTGTCATTTGTCTGCAGATAAGTTGAGACAGGTGCTCAACTATCCATGTTTACATCTGTAGGAAAGTATTTTTTCACAAATATGCAATCCAGGAGTCTCTGTTTAATGTTTCTAATCTATATAAATGACCTTGATACCAAAACTAAATGTAAGCTTGTCAAATTTGCTTATGACACTAAAATAGGAAGAGCAGCAGAGACAGAAAGTATAGCTAAATAAATGCAGGATTTAGCTGTGCAATGGAGAAGATAAATGGAAAGTCAAATACAGTAAACTCTTGTTTAAACGGCACTTAATCATCCGGAATTCTTTAATAACCGGCAAAATAGATAACTGGTAATCTTGCCGAATCCATCCATTTTTCGTTTTTCCGAGTTTCCTGTGGTGGCCGAGTTAGTCAGTGGTTTTTTTTTGTTAAAAATTGCCTACCTCTCTGTTATCCAGAATTTTTGATCAACCGGCACCATCCTGGTCCCGTAGGTGCCGGATACGAAAGAGTTCACTGTATAACACTCTCAATTGCACATTGATAGCTCTCTCATCTCTGAGTCAGGAAGTCGTGGATGCAAGCCCCACTCCAGAGGCTTGAGCACATAACCTGGGCTGGCACTTCAGTGCAGTACTAAAAAAAAAAAAATCATAGAATGGTTACAGCATGGAAGAAGGCCATTCAGCCCGTCGAGCCCGTGCTGGAGTGTTGCATTGTCAGGGGTGCCGTTTTCCAGCTGAGACGTAAACCGAGGCCTGATCTACCCTTTCAGGTGGACATAAAAGATCCCATGCCACTATTCGAAGAAGAGAAAGGCAGTGCCAAGTGAATGATCCATCTCAGCCTCCTCCTGATGCTAGCCTTCAGCCAATTTGATTCACTCCACGTGACATCAAGAAATGGCTGAGTGCACTGGACACAGCAAAGACTACGGACCCAACAATATCCTGGCTGTAGTGCTGAAGACCTGAGCTCCAGAACTATCCTTAGCTGAGCGGTTCCAGTACAGCTGCAACACTGGCATCTATCCGTCGATGCGGAAAAGCACCCAGGTATGTCCTGTCCACAAAAAGCAGGACAAATCCAACCCGGCCAATTACCGCCCGATCAGTCTACTCTCAATCATCAGCAAAGTGATGAAAGAAGTTGTTAATAGTGCTATCAAGTGGCACTTAACAATAATCTGCTCACCGATGCTCAGTTTAGGTTCTACCAGAACCACTCCGCTCCAGACCTCATTACGGCCTTAGTCCAAACATGGACACAAGCTGAGTTCCAGAGGTTAGGTGACCGTTGTTGTTGTTTCGTATGATGGGAAAAGCTTTATACAGGAAACTTTTTATTAACCGGCACCCAAATATCCGGAAATCTCTCTTAACCGGCAAAATTCTTGAGTAGGTGACCGGGGTTTTCCTTCATCTCTCGTTTAAAATTAACTTTAAAAAAAACCCCGAGGCGTTTGCCTTGTATCGGAGCGTGTAGATTGGGAGGGGAATGTGCAGCCCGGGTAGGCAGCGGACACGACAGATGGTCAGCTGGCGGTCCCCGGGGAGACGGAGCTCCGAATGCAGGCGCATGTCAATGTGTATGGGGCTCTCGTACGTTGGGAGATATAACTCTCCGTTATCCGGACTTTTTGATAAACCGGCACCACGCCGGTCCCATCGGTGCCGGTTAATAAAGAGTTTCCTGTAATAGGATGTCTGGTTTGTCTATCCATTCGATGGCCTTCTGAGATGCTGAGTGGAGAAATGAGGTGCTTCCCACAACAGATCTTAGTAGGGTGGTTGATGTGTGTTCCATGGTCTAGGACTCATGGCCACAGTTACACTTCGGGTCGTCCCTCATTTTCCACTTGTGGAGCAGGTGCTCTGTGCGGATTCGGTTGAGCGCTGTTCAACCTCTGCTGTTGGGTCAATGATGAGGTGTTGGTTCTTTATATTGCATCTGTTCCACGATTCCATCCATCTGGTTAGTGGCTGCTGTTTCCCAGAATGGCCGGCGGATTTTAAGCACTTTCGTGCTGGATTTTTCAAGTCTTTAGGTGACGGTGACTGCCCTACAAAGGAGCCATATTGAAAATGAAGTCAATGGGGATCGGGGGAAAACTCTCCACTGGCGCGAGTCATATCTGGTACAAAGGAAGTTGGATGTGGTTGTTGGAGGCCAATCATTTCAGCCCCAGGACATCGCTGCAGGAGTTTCTCAGGCAGTCCCCTAGGCCCAACCATCTTCAGCTGCTGCATCAATGACCTTCCCTGCATCATAATGTTAGTAGTGGGGCTGTTCGCTGATGATTGCAGTGTTCAGCTCCATTCACAGTTCCTCAGATAATGAAGCAGTCTGTGCCCGCATGCAGCAAGACCTGGACAACATCAAGGCTTGGGCTGATAAGTGTCAGGTAACATTTGCGCATACAAGTATCAGAAAATGGCCATCTCCAACAAGAAAGAGCATCACTTCCTCCCCTTGACATTCAATGGCAAATCCCCCCACTGTCAACATCCTGGGGGTCACCATTGACCATAAACTGAACTGGACCAGCAACATATTGCCGTGGCTACTAGAGCAGGTCAGTAGCTGGGTATTCAGCGGTGAGTGGCTTGCCTCCTGACTCCACAAAGCCTCTCTGCCACCTTCAAGGCACAAGTCAGGAGTGTGATGGAATACTCTCCACTTGCCTGGATGAGTGCAGCTCCAACAGTCAAGAAGCTCAATTCTATCCAGGACAAAGCAGTCTGCTTGGTCGGCACCCCATCCACTGTCTTAAACATCCAATCCCTCCACCATCAGCATACCGTGGCTGCAGTGTATCTAAAGAATGCACTGCAGCAACTCGCCAAGGCTTCTTCGGCAGCACCTTCCGAACCCGCGACTTCCACCATCTAGAAGGACAAAGACAGGAGGTGCATGGAAACACCATCAGTTCTAAGTTCCTCTCCCAAGTCATACACCACCCTGACTTGACCATAGATAACCATTCCTTCATTGTCACTTGGTGAAAAGCATGTAACTCCATGCCTAACAGCATTGTGGGATCACCTTCACCAAATGGACTGCAGCGGTTCTAGTACAAGGCCCACCACCACCTTCTCGAGGGAAATACTGCTGAAGTTTAACCTGCTGAAACCATGCAAGTTTACCAATTCAGAATTTCCTGTTGCTTGTCCAGTGGTATTGGCTTGTGGGGTTATCTGAAGCTAAATGGGAAGAATTCCAGCCCTTAGTGACAGGTCTACTCCTCCAGGTTCCGTTAGTGAACCAAGCTGATCAATAATCAACAACATCCTGGAATACTGAGTACCTTCCTGGTTCAGGTATCAGATAACGGAGTCAGGGGTAACCGTGGCTGCACAGCTTAAAGGGAACATTGGTATGGTCCTAAATCTTGCATATAGGCTGGAAAAAACCCTTTCATTGCATGCCCAAGACTTCTGAACCCTGTTTAGACAATTGCTTTATATACCACAAACTTAACTTGCAATAGGACTTTGTTGTCATTGGAGAAAGACTAGAAAGATCATAAATGCCCTTAACCTTTCTCAGCACAGTCCCAAAGGACTGTGTCCAGGCTGAAGTTGGCATCCAACAGGATTCCAAGTGTCACTACGAATCAACAATGGACCAGATGCTTTTTGTATCTTCCAATTAATACCTTGCGAGATCCCCTCTTAGGCTGTACTTGGGAGCACTGACCTTACTGATAAGCCCATTGTTCAAGATGGTGGGTAGGATGCACGAGATCCCCAGTTGAGTCCACCAACAACACAATGGCCCAGAAATTGATCTCGCTCTGTTCCCGCGGGGGTAAGGAGCAGGCGCGATCTCTCACTCCGCGTTGGCTTTTTCAGATCCAGCTCGCACGAACTTGATGTTCCAGACATCAGCTGGGCAGTGCTTGCGTATCCCACCGGCGTAGTGAATTCGTGCGAGCTGTGGGATCACGTGACTCAGTTAGAGCCAATGGCAGCACACCATCTTCCATTCATAAGTTTCACATACGTGCTGTGAAAGCTATGAATCTTACACCCCCCCAAAATAACAGCTAAACCTCAATTAAATTTTTTTTTAAAAACCATCACATTAATAAAAAAAGTATAGTTAAATAAATTAACCATTTTAAATAAAAAATTTAATTTTTGAAAAAATTTAAAATCTTTTAAAAAGTTATAAAAATAAACTTACCTGTCTTTAAAGTCTCTAAAAAAGATATACCTGTTAAAAAAAAATTCAAAAAAATACTTAATTCACTACTTACCTTGTTAAAAGTGGGTCTTACTCCTTTTTCCATTTCTAAAATCTTCCGTCCTTACCTGCGCGTCCAAAGCACGAAGTGCACAGCGTGCGCGCAGCCTGTAGTGCGCACGCGATGCACCGAGGAACCGCCCCCTTTTCCAAAGACCAAGTGCCGGTTTTCAGCGCATGCGCAGGGCATGCAGAAAACCGGCAATTGTAGAGAGAATACGCGAGAGTACGCAGTGCGTACTCTCGCGCAGCGGGATGAATTTTTGGCCCAATATCATTGTGAAAAGGAGCACTGCAATACTTTGAGAAATGCTCCAATTCTATCATACAAACATAAGTCATTTACGGGCAGGTAAAGAGCAGCTGGTCCATCAAGTCTGCGCCATACGATGATGCCTGGACCATCATGGCTAAAAACTCCTTCCCTCTCCCGACATTCTCCCCATCCATTCCCGCAGCCATATATTCTCCTGGGAGAGGCAAAAAATCCAGGGTCAATAAGGGGAAAAATTTCCTCTCAAACCCCCTCAGGCGATCAAAACCAGTCCAGGAGATCACATGGACCAAATGTTTTCTATAAGGACACTTACCTTCTATATGATGTGATCTCTGCCCCAGTCAGGAACCAGTCCAGCTCCCTCTTGAAGTCATGCAGAGTCAGCACCCTCCACACCAGCTGTCAATCTATACCAGAGGCTCACTACTCTCTGGGAGAAGAACTGCTGAACATCCAGTGTATTCCTACTCTTACATGATTTAAACTCGTGTGTCCAGGCCCTCCCCAATCTGTTAAACTGGAATAGTCTATCAATAGGGACGATATCCAGCCCTTTAATTATTTTATAGATCTCTGTCAGGTCACCTCTAAGTCTGCGCTGCTCTAATGTAAATAGACCAAGGTCCTCGAGTCTATCTGAGTAGCTGAGGATCTTTAAGCCAGAAATCATTCTTGTAGCTCTCCTCTGGACCTTTTCCAAGGTCACTATATCACCCATCGTGTGATATAGGGACCAAAACTGGGCACAGTACTGTAGATGCGGTCGGACCAGCGACGTGTACAGTGTCAAAATGGTGTCCTTTGATTATCATCATTCAACAAAAATGTGTGGGTTAGGTTGATTTGGCTATGACAAATTGACCCTTAGTGTTAGGGGGGATTAAATATGTGGGGTTATGGGGATAGGATGGGATATGTTAGGGGGAATTAAATACGTGGGGTTACGGGGGTAGGGTGGGATATGTGTACTGTGGGGATTAAAGCAGGGACAGGGTACTGGATTTGGATGATCAGCCATGATCGTATTGAATGGCGGAGCAGGCTCGACGGGCCGAATGGCCTACTCCTGCTCCTAGATTCTATGTTTCTATGTTTCTATGTTTCTATGTAACACATCATTGATAAAAACATTGAATAGGATGGGTAATAGTGTGATACCTTGCCTCACTTCTCTTTTAAGAGATAGGTTCAATGGGTTTCTCATCTACCATTGTGGATCTTGACACTCTTGACTAATGATAGATGAAGGAAAGAAAACTAATACAGTACTATCAAAAAACACTGAGTTTTTCAATTTAATCAACTTCATGTCCCTTATCACAGCATAAACTGTCGTGAAATATTTAATTATATTGCCTGGATTTTCCTGCTCTTGACGGCAGACTTCCGACCAAGGCCTTGAACCTTTTTCCTCTCTTGGGACTGCTTGTTTATATAGGAG
The DNA here is from genome assembly GCA_030390025.1 of Squalus acanthias. Classification (NCBI taxonomy): domain Eukaryota; kingdom Metazoa; phylum Chordata; class Chondrichthyes; order Squaliformes; family Squalidae; genus Squalus; species Squalus acanthias. Next base: position 60,569,984 of record CM059433.1, on the reverse strand, counting down.
GGATCAATGGGAGGGAGCCCACCAGTGCTGGGAAGCAACATTTGGTGGTGCAGTAGTGGGATATACAGAGCTGGAAGAGGCAGAAGAGCCCCAAAGATTTTGTTTTCAATTTCAGGAAATCCTAATCCTGAGCCTAGAGACCTTAGAAAAGGGAGAGGAGCCCAGTATTGGGTCCGTTCCCTCCAAATGCTGTTCAATGGGATTGCCACCTCTGCCTTAGGATCTGCAGTCATCACCCTCTTGAGTGGTTTCTGGGGGTGGCACTGCCATGGATGAGTAGGTTGTTGGGCTCTGCCTCCCCACTGTCATTTACATGTGGATGGGCAGTGGGCCTTCCCTGCTGGGATGTGATGGGAGGGGGAAGGAAAAATTAGGTCTGGACTGGGATGTAGCACTAGGCCTCGCCGTCCAATTCTCTCATTATTTCTGCTGCTATCGCACTCGATTTGGAATGGGATAGTAGAGGAATATCCAGGTTATAAAATGAATTGGCATGCTTTTTGCCCTACAGGCTCACTGGCCTACACTCTCCTGATATTTTCTGTGGTCAATGAACACTTTGTTCTACGGGTGCACACCAGACACAATACTTTTAATTATATTGATAGATACTGTGGGGAGCTTTAACCCCAAAAAACAGGCAGATTTGGGTCAGGTGGTAGAAATCTGAACCCCAACCCCAACCCGCCCACTTCCATTTTTAACGGAGGGCGGGCAGGTGGCCAATCCACTCCCAGGAGGCAGGTTGGCACTTTAAATATTATAATGAGGCTGCGTGCCTCATTTTTGAATCTCCATTTTAAATTTAACACTGGGTGGCCGGGTTTCCCAGGCCTCGGGGAAACCCACCAGCTAAAGGAAGGCAAGGAGTGCTGGATCCAAGGGATAAGTACCTTTCCACTTACCTGCTGGATCCAGTGTCCCTACCTTGCCCACCCCCCAACCCCCCCCCCCCCCCCGCAATCAGACACTCGCGACCCTTCCGATCTTCCTTCGACCTCCCCCATGAGGCCTCTGATCCCCTGAGCCCCTCCCTCCCCAGCCGGACTTCCCATCCCTGGCCCCCGACCCCCCTCCGGCCCACTGATTCCAGCTTTCTGACCCCTATCTGATCCCGGCCTTCCGACTTCCCCCGATCTCTGACCCCCCCCCCCACCTCCTCTCTGCTCCCCGGCTGTGGCCTGGTGCCGCAGGCCTACCCGCCCAACAGCCAGCCAGCCTCTCAATCTGGGGGGGAAACAGGAAAAAAAAAATGTTAATCAGGCCCTGCCGTTAAATTTGGCAGGGCCTGAGGGAAACCCGTTCTCCCGGGTTTCCCGACCATAATCCAGCCCCCCACCCTGCTCCCTACCCACTATATCCAGCTAATCTATAAAAAGGCCTTTAGAGCAACCAAATACAGGGTTTTGTTTTCTTGGAAGACAGCGTTCTTCCAGAATAAAAGTTAAAGATTTTGAAATTTTTCGTGTGTTTCTGGTCAGTGGTGATATCACAAATGTTGGCTTGTGTTTTCTCTTCATTCATAGTTCTGAACAACAGCTGAGACCCAGTAGAATCCCAGTGAGAAAAAGTGACGTGCTTGCAACCCATGGAAATCTGCGCCTGACCAGTGCAGCCAGTCCTAACCCTGTGCTGAACGTGTTGAAAAGCGTACGGTCAAATGTTATACAGCAAGAGTCTAAAGGATGTAAGTGCAAAATTCCTAGTTCTAATTAGCCTCTTACTTTTGGGTTTTATTCTGGGTATTTTTCTTGGCTTCAGACCATCACGTCGGTAAGCCTTCAATCCCTAGCATCTTCTTACCTGCCCAATACCTAGATGATTGGTACTGAACCAGAAAACTCTTGTCCACAGCTCTTCGGTTACCAGTTATATCATGTTCCCTCACATGATCCTCTTTATCTTTACAAGATGGTGGAATACATTTTTCATGAGGCCATGTCTATAAATTGCCAAACAGAATTATTAACTATTAAATGGATAAATGAAAAGAAGCAATTACACATTGTAGATTTACTGTGGTCGCAGGCTTACTTACCCTCCTCTCCTTCAGAAGGTAGGAAAAGAACAAAGTTCAGTTGAACTAAACTGCATTGACGCAATATCCCTGAAAATTAATCTTTACATGTTAGTTTGTGGTTGGTAGCCCATGGATTCTGTCTGGTCTATTTATTGCTCTCTGATGACTTCAGATAGACTGTCCAATTTGAACCAAACAGGCTGGAAAATACTTCTCAAAATTAGACCAGGTCTCTTAAACACAATAAGAGCTGCTAGTCAAACATGTATGCAAACAAAACCCCACAAGATGCTTGTATTTGAATTCAATGGTTTGGCCCCTCCTTTGGACACTAGGCCAGACACACCTATACTCTGGAGCAATTGTGTCAAAGAAGGTCGGCAAATTTCTGTGAGTGAACCTGGTTTTAAACCCATATGTACTGTGACAGAAAGAAAGAAACCAATGATACATGATAGACAAAAATGCCTCATTTACGTCACAGTAACCATGACTTTCCTCTACCATTGCAAACCTTATTTGTACAGTCCTTTTTACACGTTGAAGGAGGGTAAGGGATATGAAGAAGTGGTTGGAGATGATCAAGGTCACAGGAGTGGAGAGGTCACAAGAGATGGGTAGGAGAGTTTATATGGAGGGGAGAGGTTTTGAGAGGACAGAAGAGTAGTACATTTGCAAGAGTGCAAGGGGAGCTGGAATGGAGATTGAAATCACCACAGATGAGGAATTGCTCCACCCAGAGGCTGAGGGAGGGATTGAAGAAAGAAGGAAGACTACTTGGAGAGAAACTCAGGATGGGCTATTAAACAATGAAGATTTTAAAGCAGCGGCAAGAGAGCTGGAACAGAGTTAGGTGGAGAAGATGCAAGAGGTGAAGGGGGAAGAGCCAAGGTGTGGCTTGTTGATGAGGGTCATGACACCAATGCAGCAGTTTGAGTGTGGGATAGGTAGATATGCATAAAAACACATAGTTACAACATGGAAACAGGCCATTCAGCCTAACCAGTCCATGTTGGCACTTGCCCTCCACAAAAGCAAATAGTTCTCATCACATTTACTCACCCTGTTCTCGTATCCCATCAACCTAGCCAATCTAAACTTGCCTCAACTACTAATCCTGGAAGTGAATTTCACAGCCTTACAATTCTCTCTGTAAAGAAGTTTCTCCTGCCCACTATCTTAAATTTATTGCCTTTAATTTTGTATCTATAACTCCTTGTTCTTGACCCCTTAACTGCTGGAAACAGTTTGCTTCGATCTACCCTGTCCCATCCTTTCATAACATTAAACACTTCTATCATATTACCCCATAATCTGCATTGTACCAACAAAAACCACTCAATTTCTGAAGTCTTTCTTTGTATTTATACCAGGTAACATCCGAGTAAATATCTGTTGCACCGTCCCCAAAGTCTCTATATCCTTCCGATCGTGTGGAGCCCAATGCTGTACAGAGTACTCTAACTGAGGTCTTACTAAGGTTTTATATAGGATCACCATTACCACTTGGCTTTTATATTCTATACCTTTCGTGATAAAGCCAAGATTCCATTTGCTTTGTTTTTTACAGTCTTATCAACCTGAGGTGCTGCCATTAATGTCCTGTGAACCTGTAGCCCCCAAATCCCTCTGTTCTTCCGCAGAACCAAGCCTATTTCCATTTAGAGTATAATGGCTGCCAGTAGGGGAGTTTGCCTTGCGGGGGCCCTGTGCAAAGGTTTGGTTTGTGGTCCTACAATTTACTAGACAAACTTATTACTAGATCTGTTTGGGGTCCCTGACTGGCTCGGGGCCCTGTGCAATTTCACAGGTTGTATGGTCCTGTCGTTGCCCTGATTACTGCTGTTATTTTATTTACCAAGATGTATCACTTCACACTTAATGACACTGAATTCCATCTACTTTTTAGCTCAATCCCCCATCTTATCAATATCCCTTTGCAGCTTCCTCTGATCTTCTAAAGAATTAACTGTGCGTCCTATTTTGTTATCATCTGCAAATTTCAGCACCACTCCCTCTAGGCCTACATCCAAATCATTGATGTACACAGTGAACAGAAGTGGCTCCAGAACTGAACCCTGTGGGACACCACTACCCATTTCTGTATCACTTTGAAAAGCCACCCTTAACTCCGACTCACTGTTTTCTCCTTTCCAACCAATTTTTCATCCAGTTTGCTCTTCTGCCCCCAAATTGCATACACTTTAATCTTCTCGTAATCTGCTGCATGAGACCTTGTCAAAGGCTTTCCTAAAGTCCATGTACACTACATCCATTGCATTTCCTCATCTACAATGACTGTTAGCTCCTCAAAGGATTCTCTGAGGTTTGTAGGTACGTACATCCCTTTTGATAGCTGTGCTACTTCTAACTATTTTCTCTTTTACCTCAATAATTGGTGATTTTATCCTTAATTAAAATCTTCCAGATTAATAATTTTGTTATTGCTACTCATCTCTCTAATCTGACTCCAGAATTCCACTTCCATTTCCTTCCCACAATTTGGAAGTCTGTAATACCACTCTACTCATGTAACAAGCCCTTTTTCTTTATCTTTGCGCTTCAGCCATATTGACTCGGTACCCCTTGCTTGTCGACATCATCCCACTCCAAAGCATGTATTCCCTCTTCTACCAATATTGCCACTCTGCCTCCCTTCTATTCCTCCTAAATATATGATATCCCAGTATGTTTATTTTCCATTCTTGTCTGGTTAACCAGCCAGGTTTCTGTTAATGTTATTACATCGAGATCTTTTTGTAAAATAATTGCTTCCAGTTCCCCCATTTTATTTCCCACACTCTGCGCATTGCAATACCTGCATTTTAACCTTTTTTGTAAGACTATTGGATTTGTTTTGTCTTAAGATACCCCCTACTTTTCCTTCAGTCTTTTCCCTGTTTATAACTTGTCTATATCCCTCTTACTAAATTGTTTTTTGTATGAATATTATCCTCATCATCTGGAACTTCTAAACTGGAATAGGGCTAACTTCAATGGGATGTGAAAGGATCTAGCCAGGGTAAAATGGAACCAAAGACTGACAGGAAAAATTGTAACGGAACAATGGGTGATCTTTAAGGAGGAGATGTTCCAAGTACAGGCTAGGTACATTCCAACAAGAGGGAAGGGTAAGAGAACCAAAGCAAGGGCTCCTTGGATGATGAGGGAGATAGAGAAGATGATGAAACAAAAAATGAGGGTGTATGGTAAATGTCAGGTGAATTCTTCAAGGGAGAACCAGACCAAATACAATAAGTTGAGCGGGGAAGTGAAGATGAAAATAAGATTGGCAAAGAGAGAATATGAGAGTAGAATGGCGGTTAACATAAAAGGGAACCCAAAAATCTTCTACCGGCATGTAAACAGTAAGTGGGTAGTAAGAGGCGGGGTGGGGCCTATTAGGGACAAAGGTGGTGATATATGCTTAGAGGCGCAGGGCAAGGCTAGAATACTCAATGAGTACTTTGTATCGGTGTTTACTAAGGAGGTGGATGCTGACAAAATATCGGTAGAAGTGGAAAAGGTAGAAGCAATGGAAGGGGTGAAAATTGATAGACAGGATGTACTAGAAAGGCTGGGTATGCTTAGAGTGGATAAGTCGCCTGGTCCAGATGGCTTGCATCCCAGATTGCTAAGAGAATTGGGGGAGGAGATAGCAGAAGGGCTTGCCATAATTTTCCAATCTTCCGCAGATGCAGGGGAGGTGCCTGAGGATTGGAAAGTGGCAAATGTGACACCATTGTTCAAGAAAGGGTGCAAGGACAATCCTAGTAACTACAGGCTGGTCAGTTTAACATCAGTGGTGGGTAAAGTTTTAGAAACAATAATCAAGGAAAAAATTAACGGGCACTTGGAAAGCTTTAAGCTAATTAAGGAGAGCCAACACTGATTTGTAAAAGGCAGATCGTGTTTGACTAATCGAATTGAATTTTTTGATGAAGTAACAGGGAGGATTGATGAAGGGAATGCAATGGATGTTGTCTACATGGATTTTAGGAAGGCGTTTGACAAAGTACCACATAGAAGGCTGGTTAACAAACTTGAGGCTCATGGAATAGGTGGGTCAGTGGCAGCTTGGATAAGGAATTGGCTTAAGGACAGAAAACAGCGAGTTGTGGTAAATGGCTGTTTTTCAGACTGGGGGATGGTAGACAGTGGTGTTCCCCAAGGGTCAGTGCTGGGGCCACTGCTTTTTTTGATATATATAAATGACCTGGATATTGGAATAGAGAGTAGAATTTCTAAATTTGCTGATGACACCAGTGTGGCAAACAGTGAGGATGATACCAATCGACTGCAACAGGACATAGAAAGGCTAGCAGAATGGGCAGACAAGTGGCAGATGGAATTAATACAGAGAAGGGTGATGCATTTTGGCAGAAGGAACAGGAAGAAGCAATATACACTTAATGGCACAGTTTTAAAGAGTGTGCAGGGACAGAGGGACCTGGGAGTTAATGTGCATAGGTCCCTGAAGGTGGGAGAACATATTGAGAGAGTGGTTAACAAAGCATATGGGATGTTGGGCTTCATAAATAGAGGTATTGAGTACAAAAGTAGAGAAGTTATGCTGAACCTTTATAAAGCGCTGGTTAGGCCACAACTGGAGTATTGCATCCAGTTCTGGTCACCACACATGTGAAGGCACTTGAGAGGGTGCAGAGGAGATTTACCAGAATGGTTCCGGGGATGGGGGATCTTAGCTACAAGGACAGATTGGAGAAGCTGGATTTGTTTTAATTAGAGCAAAGGAGGTTGAGGGGTGATTTGATAGAGGTGTACAAGATTATGACGGGTTTGGATAGGATAGACGGGGAAAGGCTGTTCCCACTCACTAGTTGATGGTACAAGGACTAGGGGACACAGATTTAAGGTTTTGGGCAAGAGATACAGGGGGGATGTGAGGAAAAACTTTTTTATGCAGCGAGTGGTGAGGACCTGGAATTCGCTGCCGACGGAAGTGGTGGAAGTGGAGACACTCAATGTTTTCAAGGGGAGACTGGATAGGCACTTGAGGGAAATAAACTTGCAGGGCTACGGGGATAGAGAGGGGGAATGGGACTGACTGGATTGCTCGACAAAGAGCTGGCATGGACTCGATATGCCGTTATGACTCTATGACTCATCTATTTCTCACTTCTCTGAATAGCTCTCACCTATCCCAGAATTGGTGCCAGTGCCCAAATTCCTGTTTTAGAAGACGTTACTTTCACTGTTCCCAGCTCAATCAATGATGTGCTCTTCACTCAAGCTGGACCCTTGCAACTATCTCCCTTTATATACCTTTCAGACACAAACCAGTTTCAACAGCCAATCAGCCTCCAATTACACAGCATCTAATTAGAATTTGCTCAGGTGAGCTTCTTACAGATGACTGATGGTTAACTGCCAACTGACATAAGTTCAATAAAAAGCACATTTTACTCCTACTCACCACTGAATTCCCACTCTCACTGAATTCCCATTTTAGAAGACCTTACTCTCTATTACCAGCTCACTCCATGATGTGCTCTCAGTAGTGGAAAGTAAAGCCAGGTGGGGAAGCTTCAGTAAGAGGCAAGGTGTCGCCACTATCTTTGTAATCTGAGTCCAATACGTTTGACCCTGTTTACAGAGTTGGGTTAATTCCGTGACTTTACCTGGAAAGTTGTACTCTAAGGGAGAGCATGTCAGAGATGGGGCTACAGCATTGTAGACCTGATTCCCCAACCCATACTACCTCTTGGAGTCTAAGAATTAACCCTAGTGTTCCCTGATCCGTATCCTCCTTCATGTGCCCCATTTTGACATTCTTCTAAATGGGGCACGTGGCGTTGGATCTCAATTTATTGGCTCCACTGTACTTTCAATTCCTTTCTATATGGAGAAGCACAAATATCTGATTTTAGGATTCAGGCATAGAAATTATGATGTCAGCAGCATAAACTGTGCATTGAAGCCCATTTGCAACACCTACCTTAATTCAAATAAAATCATGTCTCCAGAATGAACCGTGCAGTGAAAAATGTGGAATTCTAATTTCTTCATGTATTTAGTTATGTTTGCCTAGTTTATGGTGACTGCACTTCAACATAATTCATTGTTAAGTGTTTTGAGATATTTCCGGAAATGTGATGAGACGCGATATAAATTCAAGTCTCTCATAATTAATTGAATTGTCAATAATTCCATATAAATGCAAACATTGGGAAGGTTGGTGGGATAGATGAAGAGGAAGTAAGTAAAACATTTTAAAGATTATTTTAACTTAATATTCATTTTTAAAGTTTTGGGATTCAAATATTGAAGAAGTCACAGTTTGAAATATACATATTTACACACCAGATTATTCCTAATTTGACCTGAGATAAGAGTGGTAAATAATCAGTGTATTCTGTTTCTTGACAGGTAGCATGTTGGATTGTTCTGCAATGACCTTGGCTCCATCAGTACTGAAATGTGGAACTCAAGACTCTGTATGCACCATTAATAGTGAAGCAGAAACTCAGCTGGATATCTCTGAGAAGGTACTCATAATTGGCATAGATCATAGTATCTTTTGCCCAGCACGGGACAGTGCTAAACTGTCTGCAGTAGCACAGTTAAGCTGTTTGCTTCACAACCCTGTGGTGGCAGGTTTATTTTTCCAATCTAAGTGCATTTCCACACAAGTATCATTCAAGGAAATAATGCATAGTTTGCAAAAAACATATATTCCTCTAGGGCATAAAAACCCAAAAGGAAAAGTGATCCAGCCATGGCTAACAAAAGAAATTAAAGCTAGTATTAAGTCCAAGGAGGAAGCTTATAAAGTTGCCAGAAAAAGCGGTCAGCCTGAGGATTGGGATCTTTTTAGAAATCAGCAAAGGGGGACCAAGAAATTGATAAAGAAAGGGAAAATGGAATATGAGCACAAACTAGCGAAAAATATAAAAACGGATTGTAAAAGCTTCTATAGGTATGTGAAAAGGAAAAGACTGGCGAAGGTAAATGTAGGTCCATTACAGTCAGAGACAGGAGAATTTATAATGGAGAATGAGGAAATGGCAGAGAAATTAAATAAATACTTTGTTTCTGTCTTCGCGGAGGAAGACACAAAAAACCTCCCAGAAATACAAGAAAACCAAGGGTATGGCGAGAATGAGGAACTTAAAGAAATTATTATTAGTAAAAAAACAGTACTAGCAAAATTAATGGGACTAAAAGTCGATAAATCTCAAGGACTGGATGACCTACATCCTAGGGTTTTGAAAGAGGTGTGGCCATTGGAATAGTGGACGCATTGGTTGTCATCTTCCAAAATTCTATAGATTCTGGAACGGTACCTGCAGATTGGAGGATAGCAAATATAACCCCGTTATTTAAGAAAGGAGGGAGAGAGAAAACGGGGAACTACAGACCTGTTAGCCTCACATCAGTAGTTGGGAAAATGCTGGAATCTATTATAAAGGATGCAATAACTGGGCACTTAGAAACTGATAGTAAGATTGGGCAGAGTCAACATGGATTTATGAAAGGGAAGTCCTGTTTGACAAACCTATTGGAGTTCTTTGAGGATGTAATTAGTGGAGTAGACAAAGGGGAACCGGTAGATGTGGTGTATTTGGATTTTCAGAAGGCCTTCGATAAGGTCCCACACAAGAGGTTGGTGAACAAAATTAGGGCACATGGATTGGGGGTAATATACTAGCATGGATTGAGAATTGGTTAACAGACAGAAAACAAAGAGTAGGGATAAATGGGTCTTTTTCAGGATGGCAGGCTGTGACTAGTGGGGTACCACAAGGATCGGTGCTTGGGCCCCAGCTATTCACAATCTATATCAATGATTTGGATGAGGGGACTAAATGTAGCATTTCCAAATTTGCTGATGACACAAAACTAGGTGGCAGTGTCAGTTGCGAAGAGGATGTGAAGAGGCTTCAAGGGGATCTCGACAGGCTCAGTGAGTGGGCGAGAACATGACAGATGGATTATAATGTGGATAAATGTGAAGTTATCCACTTTGGTAGAAAAAACAGAAAGGCAGGGTATTTCCTAAATGGTGAAAGATTGGGGAATGCAGATGCTCAAAGGGACCTGGGTGTCCTTGTACATGAGTCACTGAAAGTGAATGTGCAGGTGCAGCAAGCCATTAGGAAGGCAAATAGTATGCTGGCCTTCATTACAAGAGGATTTGAGTACAGGAGTAAAGAAGTCTTACTCCAATTATATAGGGCCTTGTTGAGACCATACCTGGAGTACTGTGTACAATTTTGGTCTCCTTACCTAAGGAAGGATATACTTGCCATAGAGGGAGTGCAACGAAGGTTCACGAGATTGATTCCTGGGATGGCGGGACTGTCGTATGAGAAGAGATTGAGTAAACTAGGCCTGTATTCTCTTGAATTCAGAAGAATGAGAGGGGATCTCATTGAAGCATACACAATTATTACAGGGCTTGATAGGGTGGATGCTGGGAGAATGTTTCCCTTGGCTAGGGAGTCTAGAACCAGGGGCCACAGCCTCAGGATAAAGGGTAGGCCATTCAGGACTGAGATGAGAAGAAATTTCTTCACACAGAGGGTGGTGAATCTTTGGAATTCTCTACCCCAGAGGGCTGTGGAGGCTCAGTCATTGGGTATATTCAAAACAGTAGTCGATAGATTTCTGACTGGTAAGGGCATCAAGGGATATGGCGATAGGGCCGGTGAATGGAATTGAGGCAGAAGATCAGCCATGATCTCATTGAATGGCGGAGCAGGCTCGAAGGGCCGAATGGCCTACTCCTGCTCCTATTTCTTATGTAGCCAAGTGCATAATTAGCTTTTATCAGTTTAGGGCACCCAGCACTTCACTTACTGAAAAGTAAATTGACACTTTTTCTGCCTCATGCTGCAATTAATGTTATCTTATGTCTACCAAACACAGCAACACATTTATTTTCAAAAACTAAAATCATCCTATCCCTTACTCCGAAAGATTTCACCACAATTAAAAATTGAATTTGAGTTGAACGTGTATCACCAAATTTATTCTTGCTGCAGCATTCTCGTTTCTGATTTGTTTCTTTTACATTTAATCATAAGATGCTTTCCAAAACAATATTAAGTTAAAAAAATAGACACTGTTTTTATTTGCACAGAGGTGGTGTGCTTGATTTATGAAGCAGTGCAAATTGGAGGTCCAAGATACTGCTCCACCCAGTGAAAGGACATTGATTTATACTTGCGATTACTCCATTTCTCCCCATCACTTCTGAAGCTAGTGAGTCTTGCTAGGGTAAGGTTCCAAAGGCATCTCGTGATCATTGTTCATGTGAGCCCAGATCATGTGGGTTGTGGGATTATTGGCAATGAGGATATCACTGGTGATCCCAATCCCGTCTTCGCCCAATGTCCACAAGGGACACTGGAAACGATCAGGAATCCTAGGTGACCATTTCCTCTCACAAGCCCAGAGACACTGAGGCAAGTTGTACCATCCCATTACTGTCCAAGATCAAACTAATTCAGCACAGACTTGAGACAAAACGTGGGGCCATCCTGGTCTATATGGGTCAGTACCTTTTACCAGCGCATTTACCATTGGAGTATCCCACATGTTTAATGCATAAGTGCAGCCTTAATTGGCTAACTGAAGGGATGTGTTGACTATTACTACTTTCTATTCTTTTCAATCAGAATTGAATATTTTAGCAACTATAGACTATTTGTAGGCACATATATATTGTGACAAAAATGAAGTACTTTTGTCTATGATTTGTTTTTGCCTCCTGTTTTGGTGGTCACAGTATCAGAAGGGTTAAAAACCCAGGTTAACTTATAGAAGTTAGCCAGTCCATGTGATACACAAGAGCCGATTACCTAGGAGGTAGTTTAGATCGGCTTTGATTGGGCATGCTTATATTATTGGAAATTCTGTGGTTGTTGCCTGGTTCATTTTGTTCCAAATTACTGTTGTAAACTGGTAAAGTGTCCAAGTGTCAGAACTAGGTTACTATAGCAACAATTTGTTGGTTTGGTCTCAGGTGGGTGCAGGGGAGTCAAGTAGATATTTTTTTAAATATATGTTTGATTGACAGCTGTATTTGTGTGAGCAAACACTGTTTGAATCCTGTGAACGATTCGCCACTTAATTCAGTTGTGAATATTGTTTCTTCCAATATATCTTGAAAGGATTTTGAATGGTTCTGAGACTGACTTCTTCCCATTCAGTAGTCAGGGTTAGGAGCAAGTCAGGGTAATAAACCGTTGCATTAGACTAATCCGGGAATGCGTTTTGAGGTTCAGTTTTATAGTGAGGAGTATAGTAAAGGCTGCAATTATTGAAAACCTACTGTTTGTATTTAATGCCCAGTGCCTGCTCTGCTCCGGGCTGCCCAATTTCTCAGAGGGTCCTAAAAAAAATTAGGCTGCTCATTAACATATGGAAGGGACCGAATCCCTGTTTTAGATGGTCATCCGGAACGCCTGAAAATTGTCTGATCCCAAAACGACATTGTGACGTTTCTCAGGCATCCTTGGGGCGCAGGGCATAGTCCTGCAAAACTGGTCATTTTTGTCCCCATTTTCCATCCGGAAAACGTGCAATAAGAACCATTTTATAACCCATATTTTACAGTTTCTATCTATCAGTATGACTCCCACGGCATTATTCATGGTGTGTCAGGTGATGAGGTATTTTATAACAACCGGAATGTGGCACAGCTCACTGTGCTGGTAGTGAATATATAGATGGCATTTTAAATTATATAGATGGTAAAACTTTCTGTACTAACGTTCATTTTAAAAATCAAACTCAATTTGATATAATTAAAGTGACGATTAGACCCCATGTTATAAGTTAATTGGAAAATGGCTGTTTTATTTTAAGTATTATACAAGTATTATATGTCAAGTAACAGAACAACAAGCAACAAAAAAGAAATATAATACACATAGAGAGAAGTATGTAAGGCTTTTTGACCTTTTTACTACACTAAAGTAGTATTTTGAATAAGTAGTATTTTGATGAGTATTCTGTTAAAACATTTTGCTTATAATTTAGACATATTTTAAGAAAAATCTGAAGTGTGTTCTACATTCCTTTCCCCCACCCCCCAAGATAGTCAGTTTCTGTAATTTAAGTATACGCCATCTCCCAGAATGTCCTCAATAGCCATAGGTTTTGGACACTAATTGTATAGGAGTGCAATGGATTGAAACAGTGATTGAACACTGAAACAAATGAAGAAAATGACACAGCAATGTATTTAATTCATTTCAAATTTTACATAAGTTTAGATGATTGAAGAAAATTATTAGAATAGTTCTGATTATCATTGTTTCCATAGTAATTTTTGTACCTTTTTCAACAGCTTTCACTGGCAACTGGAACAGAGCAGTTACCCACATATAGACAAATATTTTCATTTTGCACTGATGGCTGATACCATAATTCTACTGTTTCTTTGGTTTGTATTGAGATCTTTTATTGTGTGTATTTTAGGTCTGCCTGAATTGGGTGTGTGTCTGGTGTCAATTTACCTGCAACTTTTATCCGTGTGATTTAAGTTGGTGTACGGACAAGCTGCTTCTAGCTCAAAGCTAGCATTGTCTCAATATGCCTTCAGTGGAATGTTAGTGGTTCCCTATTCTCATGGGGTAATAAGCTAGGGTATTTTGTACAGCACTATTGGTCTAAACAGTACCTTTTTACATAGTTTAAAAATACTTTACCAACTCTTAACATTGATTCTCAAACTTTTCATCAGAGACTGGATTGCTTAATAAACGGACCACACGTGGACCACTTGTGTCCCATTGAAGAAAATAGTAGAGCCAATTTTGTTGGCCCTTGTTCCCTGCCCCCACTCCCCCACCCGAGTAACAGTCACTTCCCTGGACGCAAAGGCCAGGAAATGGGGACGATGAGCCAGATCACGGGGTCTCTGCCCATTTAATGATTCCCCAGGATTTCTCAAAGTATTGAAAATAAAATTGGTGAGTGAGAAGTACAAATTGTTATGGAGGGTATGATATTATAGCATTAACAAAGTTTAGGCTCAGCCAGGACTGAGAGCTGAACATTCCTGGTTACAAAATATTCAGGAAGGATAGGGTAGAAAGAAAAGGAGGCAGAGTGATGCTAATATTCAAAGAAACCATTGCAGCAATATAAAATAGGGTTGATACCAAAGCTGAATCCTTTTGGTTATATAATAAGATGGGAACTGCTACTTTACTGGGAGTATATTGTGGACCACCAAATAATAGAAAGGAGATGGAGGAAGCGATAATATAAGAACATAAGAAATAGGAGCAGGAATAGGCCACTTGGCCCCTCGAGCCTGCTCCGCCATTCAATAAGATCATGGCTGATCTTGGGCTCAAAGCCACTTCGCAGCCCGCTCCCCATAACCCTTCACTCCCTTATCTTGCAAAAATTTGTCTATCTCCACCTTAAATGTATTTAATGACCCAGCCTCCACAGCTCTCTGGGCGCTGAGAATTCCACAGATTTATGACCCCCTGAGAGAAGAAATTCCTCCTTATCTCAGTTCTAAAAGGGCGACCTTTTATTCTGAAACTATGCCCCCGAGTTCTAGATTCCCCCACGAGGGGAAACATCCTCTCTGCATCTACCTTGTCGAGCCCCCTCAGTATCTTATATGTTTCAATGGGATCACCTCTCATTCTTCTAAATTCCAATGAGTATAGGCCCAACCTGCTCAACCTTTCCTCATAAGTCAGCCTGCTCAACCTTTCCTCATTAGTCAACCCCCTCATCTCTGGAATTAACCTAGTGAATCGTCTCTGAACTGCCTCCAATGCAAGTATATCCTTCCTTAAATAAGGAGACCAAAACTGTACACAGTACTCAAGGTGTGGTCTCGCCAATACCCTGTACAGTTGTAGCAGGATTTCCTGCTTTTATACTCCAACCCCCTTGAAATAAAGGCCAACATTCCATTTGCCTTTTTGATTACTTGCTGTACCTGTATGCTAACTTTTTGTGTTTCATGCACAAGGACCCCCAGGTCCCTCTGAACTGTAGCATTTTGTAATCTCTCTCCATTTAAATAATAGTTTGCTTTTTTATTTTTCCTGCCAAAGTGGATAACCTCGCACTTTCCCACATTATACTCCATCGGCCAAATGTTTGCCCACTCACTTAGCCTGTCTATATCCCTTTGCAGATTCTTTGAGTCTTCTGCACAACTTGCTTTCCCACCCATCTTTGTATCATCCGCAAACTTGGCTACATTACACTCGGTCCCTTCATCCAAGTCATTAATGCAGATTGTAAATAGTTGAGGCCCCAGCACTGATCACTGTGGCACCCCACTAGTTACCGTTTGCCAACCGGAAAATTACCCATTTATCCCGACTCTCTGCTTTCTGTTAGTTAGCCAATTCTCTATCCGTGCTAATATATTACCCCCAATTCCGTGAACTCTTATCTTATGCAGTAACCTTTTATGTGGCACCTTATCGAATGCCTTCTGGAAGTCTAAATACACCACATCCACTGGCTCACCCTTGTCCACCCTGCTCGCTACATTCTCAAAGAACTCCAGCAAATTTGTTAAACATGATTTCCCTTTCATAAAACCATGCTGACTCTGCTTGACTGCATTATGATTTTCCAAATGCCCTGCTACTGCTTCCTTAATGAAGGACTCCAGCATTTTCCCAACGACAGATGTTCGGTTAACTGGTCTATAGTTTCCTGCTTTCTGTCTTCCTCCTTTCTTAAATAGGGATGTTACATTTGCGGTTTTCCAATCCACTGGGACCTCTCCAGAGTCCAAGGAATTTTGGTATATTGCAACCAATGCATCCACTATCTCTGCAGCCACTTCTTTTAAGACCCTGGGATGCAGGCCATCTGGTCCAGGGGACTTGTCGTCTTTTAGTCCCATTATTTTACCAAGTACTTTTTCCTTAGTGATTGTCTTTAGTTCCCCCTCCCTGTGGCCCCTTGATTATCCATTATTGGGATGTTGTTAGTGTCTTCTACCGTGAAGACCGATACAAAATATTTGTTCAGAGTCTCTACCATTTCCCCGTTCCCCATTATTAATTCCCCAGTCTCATCCTCTAAGGGACCAATGTTTACTTTAGCTACTCTCTTCCTTTTTATATACCTGTAGAAGCTCTTACTATACGTAGACAAATTAGAGAAAAATGCAGGCACAATGGGTTATAGGAGCAGGAGTAGGCCGTATGTCTATAGTGACTACAGCATAATTAAATTACATATAAAAATTGAAAAGGAGAGCAGTTAAAATAAAGGTACTTGAATGAAGAAAGCCAATTTCAGTGAGATAAAAAGGGAACTAACCTAGATAAATTGAAAAGAAAAATTGGCAGATAAAACCACGCGCAAACAATAGGAAACATTCAAACAGGAGGTGATTAGGGTACTGACTTGACATATCCGCAAAAGAAGAAAAGATGGTTCTTTAACTGAATAGATAAATTAAACTTTTAAAAAAAAGAGCTGTATAACAAACTTAGGGCTAATAATACAAAAGAAAATCAAATGCAATGTGAAGGGGGAAAAAAGAGTTTTATAAAGCTAAGAGGCGATAGATGAAAGAATGACAGGCAACTTAAAAAGAAATAGTAAAGGAGTTTATAATCTCAGAAAAGTCAAAGAATAGTTAAAGAAATTATGGAGCTGATTAGATATGAAAAAGGAAATCTTATGAAGGAATGGCGTAGATACTTTCTGAATACTTTGCCTCGGTGTTCACAGAAGAGTGTGGGAATCGGAATGAAAGGGTACAAGGGGTGCAGGTGGAGTAATTAGGTAGGATAAGTATAGATAAGGAAGTAGAATTGAAAAATTTATTAAAACTCAAAATGGAAAAGGCTGTGTGGCCACGAAGCCACCCATCCTAGAATGCTGAGTGAAGTCAGAGAGGAAATAGCAGAGGTTCCGGCCTACATGTGACTGCCGTTTCAGGCCCCACGGTTGAATCTTAATGCCCTCCGGGCAACTAGGGATGGGCAATAAATGCTGCCTTGCTGGTGTTGCCCACAGCCCAAGAACAAAAAAAAGGCATCCTTCGATACAGAAGATTTGAGAGGATTTGATGCCTCTGTTCCAAAAGGGAGAAAAGTATAAACTAGGTAACTGTAGACCTACCATCAGCAGTGGGTAACTATAGATCCACCATCAGTAGTGGGTAACTGTAGACCTACCATCAGTAGTGGGTAACTGTAGACCTACCATCAGCAGTGGGTAACTCTAGACCTACCATCAGCAGTGGGTAACTGTAGACCTACCATCAGCAGTGGGTAACTGTAGACCTACCATCAGCAGCGGGTAACTGTAGACCTACCATCAGTAGTGGGTAACTGTAGACCTACCATCAGCAGTGGGTAACTGTAGACCTACCATCAGCAGTGGGTAACTGTAGACCTACCATCAGCAGTGGGTAACTCTAGACCTACCATCAGCAGTGGGAACTGTAGAATTACCATCAGCAGTGGGTAACTGTAGAATTACCGTCAGCAGTGGGTAACTGTAGACCTACCATCAGCAGTGGGTAACTGTAGACCTACCATCAGTAGTGAGTAACTGTAGACCTACCATCAGCAGTGGGTAACTCTAGACCTACCATCAGCAGTGGGTAACTGTAGACCTACCATCAGTAGTGGGTAACTGTAGACCTACCATCAGTGGTGGGTAACTGTAGACCTACCATCAGCAGTGGGTAACTGTAGACCTACCATCAGCAGTGGGTAACTCTAGACCTACCATCAGCAGTGGGTAACTGTAGACCTACCATCAGCAGTGGGAACTGTAGAATTACCATCAGCAGTGGGTAACTGTAGAATTACCGTCAGCAGTGGGTAACTGTAGACCTACCATCAGCAGTGGGTAACTGTAGACCTACCATCAGTAGTGAGTAACTGTAGACCTACCATCAGCAGTGGGTAACTCTAGACCTACCATCAGCAGTGGGTAACTGTAGACCTACCATCAGTAGTGGGTAACTGTAGACCTACCATCAGTGGTGGGTAACTGTAGACCTACCATCAGCAGTGGGTAACTGTAGACCTACCATCAGTGGTGGGTAACTCTAGACCTACCATCAGCAGTGGGTAACTGTAGACCTACCATCAGCAGTGGGTAACTGTAGACCCACCATCAGTAGTGGGTAACTGTAGACCTACCATCAGTGGTGGGTAACTGTAGACCTACCATCAGCAGTGGGTAACTGTAGACCCACCATCAGTAGTGGGTAACTGTAGACATACCATCAGCAGTGGGTAACTGTAGACCTACCATCAGTGGTGGGTAACTGTAGACCTACCATCAGTGGTGGGTAACTGTAGACCTACCATCAGCGGTGGGTAACTGTAGACCTACCATCAGCAGTGGGTAACTGTAGACCTACCATCAGCAGTGGGTACTCTAGACCTACCATCAGCAGTGGGAACTGTAGACCTACCATCAGTAGTGAGTAACTGTAGACCCACCATCAGTGGTGGGGAACTGTAGACCTACCATCAGTCGTGGGTAACTGTAGACCTACCATCAGTGGTGGGTAACTGTAGACCTACCATCAGCAGTGAGTAACTGTAGACCTACCATCAGCAGTGGGTAACTGTAGACCTACCATCAGCAGTGGGTAACTGTAGACCTACCATCAGCAGTGGGTAAATCTAGACCTACCATCAGCAGTGGGTAACTCTAGACCTACCATCAGCAGTGGGTAATTGTAGACCTACCATCAGCAGTGGGTAACTCTAGACCTACCATCAGCAGTGGGTAACTGTAGACCTACCATCAGCAGTGGGTAACTCTAGACCTACCATCAGCAGTGAGTAACTGTAGACCTACCATCAGTAGTGGGTAACTCTAGACCTACCATCAGTCGTGGGTAACTGTAGACCTACCATCAGCGGTGGGTAACTGTAGACCTACCATCAGCAGTGGGTAACTCTAGACCTACCATCAGTGGTGGGTAACTGTAGACCTACCATCAGCAGTGGGTAACTCTAGACCTACCATCAGCAGTGGGTAACTGTAGACCTACCATCAGCAGTGGGTAACTGTAGACCTGCCATCAGCAGTGGGTAACTCTAGACCTACCATCAGTGGTGGGTAACTGTAGACCTACCATCAGCAGTGGGTAACTGTAGACCTACCATCAGCAGTGGGTAACTGTAGACCTGCCATCAGCAGTGGGTAACTCTAGACCTACCATCAGTGGTGGGTAACTGTAGACCTACCATCAGCAGTGGGTAACTCTAGACCTACCATCGGCAGTGAGTAACTGTAGACCTACCATCAGTAGTGAGTAACTGTAGACCTACCATCAGCAGTGGGTAACTCTAGACCTACCATCAGCGGTGGGTAACTGTAGACCTGCCATCAGCAGTGGGTAACTGTAGAATTACCATCAGCAGTGGGTAACTCTAGACCTACCATCAGCAGTGGGTAACTGTAGACCTACCATCAGCAGTGGGTAACTCTAGACCTACCATCAGTCGTGGGTAACTCTAGACCTACCATCAGTCGTGGGTAACTCTAGACCTACCATCAGTAGTGGGTAACTGTAGACCTACCATCAGCAGCTTCTAGAGTTCTTTGAGAAATTAATGGAGTGCATTGATGAAGAAAATGCAGTGGGCATTGTATAAATGGATTTTGCAAAAACATTTGATAAGGTGCTGCATTTGAGGCTTGTAGATGAAAGTAAAGCACGGTGTTAAAGGGAATATGACAGCATGGATTGGAAGTTAGTTGAAGTAATAGTGATTGATAGATTTTTTAGACTGGGGGGATGTGAACAATGGTGTTCTCTCGGGGTCAGTGTTGAGATCATTGTTCTTCTCAATTGCACGTAATTTCTGTGGGGGTTCTCCCAATTGTCTGCCGTAACTTTGGCGGAAACCCTGAGAAAACGGTGTTAATGGCTGTTTATGCTGATTCTCCCGAATTACTGCCAAAGTTACAGCGGGAGATTGGGGAATCCCCGTGGAAATTCTACACCAATACATGTGAGTGGTCTGAACTTGGCTGTGGGGGTGCAATATCAATATTTGCAGATGACATAAAAATGGAAAGCATGGTTAATGGTGAAGTGGACTGTAAGCAACTTCAGGGAGACATGGACAAAGTTGTGTATTGGGCAGATATCGAATGAAATTTCATATGGAGAATTGTGAGGTGATACATTTTGGGGAAAAAAATGAGAACATATGTACCAAATGGTAAAACTGTAAGGGAAGTAGAGAGTTTTAGGGATTCAGATACACAAATCTTCTCAAATGGGAGGACATTTTGATAAAGCATACGGGATCCTAGGTTTTATTAATAGGGGGCACTGAACAAAAACACAAAGTGGTAATGCTAAACCTATACAAATCATTGGTTCGGCTGCAGTTGAAATATCATGTCTAATTTTGGGTGTCTTTCTTTAGGAAACACGCCAAAGTTATGGAGAGCATGTGGAAGAGATCCGCAAAGATGGAACTAAAGATAAGAGACGGGATCTTTTCTTTAGAACAAAGAAGATTGAGAGCGATCTGACAAAGGTGTTCAATAATATTCCAGTGGGAAATCTAAGTCATGAAGTCCTGCAGAAAACAGTGCTGGAAACAGAATTCATAACAGCTTTTAAATGAAATTAGATAAATATTTGAAGAATAAAAAATTTAAAGGAATATAAAGAAAGGGTAAAGCATAGCTCTTTCGGAGAAGTGGCACAGACATGATGGGCCAAATGGCCTCCTCAGCTCTAATGTTTTATAATTCTGTAAAGTTGAATCCACACTTGGAAGTATTTATTTACATTTTAAAGCATGAATATTCTGCTGTATCATACAGAAAAAAACCTGAGTATGCATACTTTAAAATGGAAAGAAGTGCTCATGATTACACTGGAGTTGCTGCAGATTGACTTGTGCTTTTCTTCTCACAACTGATATATTATCAGAGCATGCACTGCCATTTATGAAATTTTGAAAATTAGTTCCCTCTTTAAAAACTTAATCAAATTTAAAGAAAACCTGTAATTTGTGAAGTCAGCACATTGTGGTTTCCAAGATTGTGTGCATGATTTCTAATTTAATCTTCTAAAATGACCAAATTAATAACCATGCCAGAAAAGTCGAAGTTCCACAAAATACACATTTAAAAATTATATGAAGTCCCAACACAGATACAGCAGTGTTACACAATAGCACCCGCACTAAACTTTTTAACATTGGGACATTTTTGATTACAATGACATTTCCATTTCAGTGTAGCTTAGGATACTTAAGATTTATCATAAGGGTGGATTTTGTTGTGACTGTTGGCACGTATAGTTTGTTTCTTGACATAAAAGATAAAATCAAATGTTCTGACACTAATCGCACAAGCAATTTGTAATGGGTTTAATGATGTCTGTGGTGCACTGTCTGATTTTTTTATTTTGCTGCCACACAGAGTCAGATAAAATGACTTGGACCCAGTCATTTCCCTTATCATAACCCACTCAATGATGATAAACAGCATTATCTTCTGCCCATCCTACAGGCTCATGGGTTATGAAGTCCAGTGTTAATCTGATTTATTTTTCAGTAAACCAATTTTCATCATCAAACTCTCAGTTCTGAAGTCTGCCTGCAGCTTAAAACTGTGAACTTCACTGCTTGGAAACCAATTAGTGCAAACCTGGGTTAACAATAGAGATGAGCAGATCAGTATCTGAACTGAGCTATTATAAAGTGCACTAATACAAAAAGAAAATACTGCAGATGCTGGAAATCTGAAATAAAAACAGAAAATGCTGGAGATACTCAGCAGGTCAGGCAGCATCTGTGAAGAGAGAAACAGAGTTAATGTTTCAGGTCGATGACCTTTTGTCAGAACTGGAAAAAAGCAGGAAATGGAACAGATTTTTAAGCAAGTGTAGGAGCTGGGAAAGGGGAGATGCAACACATGCCCTTGTACCTCCTCCCTTCCCACTGTCCAGGGCCCCAAACACCCCTTCCAGGTGAAACAACGATTTACTTGTACATCTTGCAATTTAGTATACTGTATTCGCTGCTCACGATGCGGTCTCCTCTACATTGGGAAGACCAAACGCAGATTGGGTGACCGCTTTGCGGAACACCTCCGTTCAGTCTGTCAGGGGGACCCCGAGCTTTCGGTCGCCTGTCACTTTAATTCTCCACTGCACTCCCACTCAGACTTCACCGTCCTTGGCCTATTACATTGTTCCACTGAAGCTCAGCGTAAGCTCGAGGAACAGCACCTCATCTTTCGATTAGGCACTTTTAGCCTTCTGGACTCAATATAGAGTTCAACAATTTCAGATCATAACCTCGGCCCCTATCATATTTATTTTTTTTCCACACTTTTTGTTTGTGTCTTCTTTTCTTCTCTCCCACATGGCAGCTGTCTTTCATTCTGCCAGCGTAATTTACACTTCGTCTAGAGCCATCTTTTGTTTCTTAACCTGTCCTATTACCATCTCCTTTTGCCTTGAATATCTCTTAATGTCTCTTAACCTGTCCTGCCTTCTATCCTATCACAGACCTTCCCTTTTGTTCTTTCATTCCCTCCCCCCTTTCCCAGCCCCTACACTTGCTTAAAAATCTGTTCCATTTCCTGCTTCTTTCCAGTTCTGACGAAAGGTCATCGAACTGAAACGTTAACTCTGTTTCTCTCTTCACAGATGCTGCCTGACCTGCTGAGTATCTCCAGCATTTTCTGTTTTTATTACAAAGTGAGGTTCTGTGGAACCCCTGCTGGGAACATCCTATGGTGCACAAGATAGCCCCATAATAATTTGTTGCAGTTAAGTAATTATCATTAAATGCATGTGTCGCCATCTTAATTGGCTGCAAATGCCCTGTCTGACTGATTTCTAAAGGATATAAAACTTGATCCACTGGGCTTCATAGGACTGAGTCTGTTACATCACCACAGCAAGAGATTATGAAGAATTTATTTGGATTACACCTAGCTATACTGTACCTGGTTACAAAAATTCTGATCTGTAGTCATTCCAATGGGCTGTGGTATTTCTTGGTGTCTGCCCTTTTTGTAGTCTACTAATCCAGTACCAGCATTGGCTAGGAGCTGTGCCTACAAAGCAGCAACTCCTGCCTAAAATGTGCTTCTGAACCAGCACTTTTTTAACATTATAAAGCATTCAGTTGCAAATACTCCTTTTAAGCAGCCTTTCTGCAACAAGATACCTATTTACTGTCGTGCTACACAAGTGCCTACTGAAATATATAGAACCATAAATGTTCCAGCACAGTTCGGCCCGTCAATTCAGCGCTGGTGTTTCAGTTTTAAGAAATTGACAGAAGAAACTAAATAATCATTGCAGAGGAGTTCATAACCTGCATGACCTTGGTTATGGAGACATATTATCCAGTTTTTGTTTTCTAGAATCTGGATCTTTAACTCCTTTACACCACCTATATTATTTAGAACTGTTTGAATGTTTGGCTCATTCCTACTTTAGAAATCACTACGGACATAGTTCCTGTTAGCTTTAAAATTTGCATTTGACAAATTTCTGTAATCTGAACATTTTCCTAATATATTTTTCAATCTAGAAATGGAACACTTTTGCAAAGTGAAAATGCCGTTCCCGATGAGCATGTAAACTTTGGAGACAAGCTTTTGTACAAATTGTTAGACATTCTGTAATATTTTGTGAATCTGGAGTAATGTGATTATGGAAATAGTTATAATGAAATGCATCTGTAATGTATGTGGGGGTACTGTATATCCAAGTTCAAAACAGTTTGGTTATTTGTATTATGCAGTCCATCAAGGTGTGTCGCTTCCATCTTTCATCAATAGACCAGTCAATGTAAACTTTAATTGTGCAAATAACATTCACTTGAATCCCTAAATTATCACTGGGAAATCATTCTTCATAACGAATGATTAATAACTATTACACTATCAGTTGCAGTAATGATGATATTAAAGTCTTTGTACTAGTTTGCGAGTTTTCCCATTATTATTTATGGCATAAATAGAGCCAGACTTAGTTCAAGATCTGGGTAAAATTCAGGTGTATTTGATTTGATTTTCACCCCTCTTCCCCCATTTGTGTTTTTTAAATGATAATCATTTGGTTTACTTATTTGCACAATTAAAGATCTCTGGGTACAATTTTTGCTATTGTTACACTTACATTTTTATAATGGTATCTCCTGCTACAATATCTGGCAGGAAATTTAGGTAACTGATTTTATATGCTTTGTTTTTCTTTGTAATACAGTAATATGTTTGTGCCTTTCTAGGAATATTTTAACATTTTGCAGAGCAATTCAAAATAAAACAAGTTTTTTACTTTGTAAACCCAGTACTGGAAAACTGAGTTGCGCAATGGAAATCAAACCCACTATTTTAAGTGATCTTTTCTCTCTTCTCTCTTCCCCTCGCACCAGACTGTAAATTATGCACTTCACCTCTTAGATGTATAATTTACATGTGTTTTAAAGGTATACTTCATAAAGTCCGTGACAACTTTTTATTTTGGTCTGGGTAAGGAAACCAGCCAGATGAGCTCTACAGCTTTTCTATATTGTTGATGTCACATGCAGTTCACACGTGTTTAGAAACCAGATTTCCATGGTGTCTAAGTGATGTCCTACTGTAGATTACATTTTTCACAACCACTGTGCACCTGAAGCTAACATTTTTCTATTAAAACCTACCACAAGTTGACAATTTCCACTTTGAGCACAACTGAATATAAAAGTGTATTGCAGGCCATCATATGAGTTTTGGGTTTCTTTTGAGATCTGGACTTGTTTAGATTTTCATTCTCTTGGTTTCTAACTGGTTAAAAGAACAGGGTAGGAGAAAGTTCGCCAGTTTATCCAGCTACAGCATAGGCACCATTAATCTTGTTAATTGTAGGAGTACTTGCAAATGGACCTTTAGACTCAATAAACTAAATTTTTCCTATTTTAATGCGCAGAATTATGATAAATTTCCATGGACAAGCATTTCTTCAGGTCACAACTATTTTGATATTTTTAAACGAGAATTTGACAAAGTAATGTTCTGATCAGTGGATCATTTTCCCTCCATGAACTAAATGTTAGAGTAAAATGGAAACTGAACACACACTTACAAAAAAATAACTAACCAGTATAAAGTTAATTTGCACAGCAGTTTAAATATTTGGAATGGGATATTATCTAGATACGGTAACTTGTCATGCTTGTATCTGTGATTTACAAAGATACAAGCAGATTGAATATTTGCTATTTAATAAACTATAAGTATTGCAAGAACTTAATGCTTAAATAAAATGTACACCGTATGACCCAAGGCAAATTAACAAAGATGAAACAATCCTATTGAAATATTCTGCAGCAACAGCAAGTCGAATGTTAACGGGCATTGTTGCACTTTATTACACCATTGAGGTTATCCATCCACTCGCTGTAATTCTGTATTGGTAGTAACTTAGTTATGTACCACTTAGTTAGATCTGATTTGTCTCCTTGACGTATCTAAACAAGATTAGCCATCTAAAGTAGTACTAACTACTCTTTTACAAAAAATTGGGGACATTAAAAAAATCTTAAATTCAGAACAATGAACACCCTTTCTTTTTGATTGGCATTCATAAAATCATCATTTATTTTCTATTGTTACATAAACTGTTTAACAATGATGAAAGATGCTACAGAAATGAGGATTTATGTGTGTACCAAAGATCCTAATGACCAATACAAAGACACTTGTAGGTTGTAGAAATCTGAAGAAGCAGGATGAAAGAGGGGTAGCTCTTCATTTATGTTGTCCTACTCGGGAATTATTCTGCCAGGAAAAAGGCCAGTAAAGCTTAAGCTCTTGTCTAAATAGTTTTCGTAGCATCTAAAACTGTTACAAGTATGTGAACGAGAAATTCACTTACACTCAAAGCTGCCCCCACCCACCTTAAAGTACTGCACATGGTACGGAGAAATCCTCCACTAGTTTGGAGCCAGGTACATGGCTATTTGTCCAGCTGATATTTGTAACTGTATGAAGGTGGTATTACAACTTGGGTGAGAATAAAATCTCATGTAAACCAAGTGCATTGTAAAAAGCAACATTGAAGTGATAGAAAAACATATCCGTGGAAATTTTCAAAGGTCTTTTCAAGTCTGTATCATTCAAATCTAAATGACCCAGGCTCCAAAATGCACTAAACATCTCATGATCGTGCAATTATTTTGTCACAATGTGTGTATAATATGAAATTATTACACCATTTTACTGAATGAGAATCAGCTGTGCCTGTGCTGACTGACTAGTGGTGTGAATTCACACCCTGCTGTGAATTCTGATGCAAATACTATGAAAGGGAAATTAAGATGCTTCATCAGATAACTAAAGTAAATGGCCTGCATTTCTATACCAGCACAGTCTGCAGTGAGTTATTTTGGGGTAGCTTTATTCTAAAACTCGGGTACTGTATACTTTGGAGTAAATTGTCTAATTGAAATGCAGTCAAGTTCAAAAAATTTCAAATTACCTGCCTCCAAGTGCGTTAACACAAAAGATTATAGTGTTTGCACAATTTTACTAAACAAATTCACTTCATTTTTTAATCTGTAAAATAAGGTAGCAGTTTCAGTAATTTTAGAGCTTCATGTTTTTAGGTTTTATTTATGAAAATGAATCACCAGGAATTTTTTGGTGTTTCTTTTGGACTTTTTTTAAAAAGCAAAAAATATATGGCAAGGGTTTGAAAAAGAGGTTACACATTTGAAACATCAACAGCGTGCACATCAACAGTTTTCTTATTCTCTGTTATAGTGTGAGGGTGTAAAATGCAAATGTATTTCATGGAATTATTTTAAGGCATAAAGAGAAACATAGGTTTCTGGGAAATTGGAAGCAGTGACTCCCGTTCAAATTGATGGATGGGTTTAAAAACAAAGAATAAAACCAAAAGAGTGAAATCGGGGGAAAAAATTGCTACGAAGGAAAAAATGGACAATGTGGAAATAGATGTATGTAAAAATGTTTTGTTGAAAATCAATTTTGTGTGCAAAAATTTTCTTAGTATTTTGTCTATGAAAATGTTGTAAGCTTTGTACATTTTGTTATGGTAAAAATATCTTTTTAATAAAAATTTCTTGAGTCCTGTACATTGTATTTGTCATTAACTTCATGACCATTGAGTCTGTTGCTTACTTTGAGCTGGCTAATTTTCTTCCACTTGAATGTTCAAGTCTTTTTCTTTTTCTTCTTTTTAATTGGTTAATTTCTACTTCTCATTTAACAGTTGTATTATGAGAAACCTTACTCCCCAATCACATTTCAGCAAAAAGTTCAAAGATACAGTTGCCATGACCGTTTCCCATCCTTCTCACTACGTATAAACAAAACCCATCACAAGTCTGTCCATTCAATTCCCTTCGCCCCCTACCAAAGAGTTTGTGCACTTCTATCCCTGGCTTCTGAACGTCCTGAACTCGAGCGACTCCCCTCCACCCCCATGCTAAATGATGTCTGTTTGACAACCTGAGTTCCCATGTTTGAAGACCTCTTAATGCAACCACTTGTGGGATTACAGTACCCAAAAGACCAGCTGACTCTTGGACCCCGATATTTGCGGTGAGGGTACGGGGGAATGTAATAGCGTGGGTGGGGGGTTAGACCCGGAGAGGCCAAGCTCCCGCCAAATTTAACGGTAAGACCTCACAATTTTTTTGCCATTTCCCACCCAACATAACAGTTGGGGGCAGTCCCCGGCAATCGTGGCTTGAGTTCAGGGATCGGGGGTGGTGGGGAGCCCGGCAATGGTGAAGGAGAGATTGGGGCTAGAGGAAAGGCGGAGGGAGGCCGAAGGCTTAATTGAGGGACCGGGGGAAGCACTTGTGTTCCGCCTGGCCCACAAGGAGTGCTATAAAAAGCACTAGCCTGCTGGAGATGGCAGCAATTGCTTCCATTTTGCTGCCGGGTTTCCCGAGCCCTGGGAAACCCGGCCGGCAACTGCACTGTGGGAGCCTGATTTAAATATGATAATGAATTGTCCCACCTCTCCAAGATGGGATATACATGCATACCGCACAATCCACCGGCATAAAAATGGCTGCAGATACATACATGGCGGGTTGGGGATGCGTTCCCCGATTTTTGATTTTTAACCTCCCACCCCCGACCTGCTCCCGCCCATCATGGGGAAGTTAATATTGAGGCCTTGATGTTTGGTAGCCCTCCTGATGCCTCTAAGAATGAACTGGCTAGTCGTCTGTCTCCATATGGGCAAATGCATCACCTGGCTCCAGGCAGGGGTACAATTTCCAAGAGTCTCAGTACTGTTCTCTACTCTCAGACCAAATTTGCTGTCTTGCTGATATTTTGTGTTTTTGATTCCTCCTTTATTTGCTGTCAAGTTGTACTGCGCCTGGGCTGGTTGCTATCCTGCTGTGCTTCCCCAGTTTTCCCCTCAATTACACAATAGCTCAAAATATATTTGGCCAGCTTGCACAAAGCATCAGGAGTCAGTCAGGCTGATAAATGAGGCTACTGTACCCTATTTTTTACAATATGGCAGGTCTTAGTCATGCTTTAAGGCCTTGAATGATCAGTTTAATAATTTGGACAGACAAGTATGGGGAAAGAGCACGGGAGTGGGATTAATTAGCTCTACCAAAGAGTCGGCACAGGCACGATGGACCGAATGGCCTCCTTCTCTGCTGAATCATTCTATGATTCTATGAAGTGGACGTTACACTTGTGGGAGGATAAAAGTAAGATGAAATTGGAAAAATAATATGGGGAGAAGAAAGGTCCAGTTGCAAAGAAGGCCCAAGGATTAACTGAGAACACTGGGACGAGTGCAAGGCACCTCCTTCTTGGTATAATATGTTGTATAAAGAAAAGAAGACATGAACAAAATTAGTCTGAGATCAATGAAGGGAAGACATAATTCTCTCTCAATCATCCTCTGTAATCACTTCTTCCACAGTGAGCAAGACGCCAGCTCCAACCCATGAACAGCCAGAGATGAATTAATTGTCAGTAACCCAGAGTCCAGTGGGATCACTGGAGGAAGACTCAAGACACAACACAGTGGGCTGGGGGTGATAGAAAGACTTCCTCTGGACTTGATGTCTTGCAGGCCCGAGCGACCTCCGATTTCCCCCCCTGCCCCCCTCACCAGGCTTCCGATCCCCCCACGAGGCCTCCCCTCTCAGGCCTCCTCCAGCCCTCTCTGTGTTGCTCCTCTGACCCCCAATCCTCTTTGGACTGCCCCTGACTCGATCATCCTCCAGCCACCCACCAGCCCCCGATCATCTACCTGGCCCCTGATCAACTACCCGGCCCCCGATCA
This sequence comes from Squalus acanthias, assembly GCA_030390025.1. Taxonomy (NCBI): domain Eukaryota; kingdom Metazoa; phylum Chordata; class Chondrichthyes; order Squaliformes; family Squalidae; genus Squalus; species Squalus acanthias. The sequence continues at coordinate 60,540,693 of CM059433.1, read as the reverse complement.
TCTACCCAGCCCCCGATCATCTACCCCCAATCATCTACCCGGCCCCCGATCATCTACCCCCGATCATCTACCCAGCTCCTGATCATCTACCCCCGATCATCTTCCCCCGATCATCTACCCGGCCCCCGATCATCTACCCCCGATCATCTACCCGGCCCCCGATCATCTACCCGGCTCCTGATCATCTGGCTCCTGATCATCTACCCCCGATCATCTACCCCTGATCATCTACCCGGCCCCCGATCATCTACCCGGCCCCCGATCATCTACCCGACCCCCGATCATCTACCCGGCCCCCGATCATCTACCCCCGATCATCTACCCCCGATCATCTACCCGGCTCCTGATCATCTACCCGGCCCCCGATCATCTACCCCCGATCATCTACCCGGCCCCCGATCATCTACCCCCGATCATCTACCCGGCCCCCGATCATCTACCCCCGATCATCTACCCGGCCCCCGATCATCTACCCGGCTCCTGATCATCTACCCCTGATCATCTACCCGGCCCCCGATCATCTACCCGGCCCCCGATCATCTACCCGACCCCCCGATCATCTACCCGGCACCCGATCATCTACCCGGCCCCCGATCATCTACCCCCGATCATCTACCCGGCCCCCGATCATCTACCCGGCCCCCAATCATCTGCCCGGCCCCCGATCATCTACCCGGCCACCGATCATCTACCCGGCATCCGATCATCTACCCGGCCCCCGATCATCTACCCCCGATCATCTACCCGGCCCCCGATCATCTACCCGGCCCCCGATCATCTACCCGGCCCCCGATCATCTACCCCCGATCATCTACCCAGCCCCCAATCATCTACCCGGCCCCCGATCATCTACCCGGCTCCCGATCATCTACCCGACCCCCGACCTTCTTCCTGGCCCCCATGTGATCCCACCCTCCCTCCTCTCAATCTGGCTGGCTGTGGATGGGAAACAGAGGCTTCCCATTCAAATCAGGCCCTGCCAATAAATCAGGCAAGGCCTGCGGGAAACTTGTTCTCCTGGGTTTTCCGACCACCTCGGAGCACCCACTGCTCCCAACCCACCTTCCCCATTAAAATTCAGCCCTCAGGCTGCAAAGTAGGAAGTAAAAAGCAGGAAATATAAATTAGATTTAAATCATTTTTCAGAAAGTGAAATAAAGATTGGGCCATAAACATGGGATTAAGGAAGAAACATTGAATAGAAAAACACAAAAACTTTTTCTTCTGAGGGAATGAGACTTCACACCAGTAAAATTAAATTTTCTGGGCCAGAGAGTTTGTTCAGCAGTATATATCACTTATTACACCGTTAAAAACTCAGCTACCACAAAGCTCAAAGACTGCCTGTGAAGGAGTAGGGTATCACTGACAGCAACCTCCAGATTTCCGCATTTAACTGCGCATGTGCGGATACCAGCAGTTGCTGTCAGTTTTACCCAGTAATAACGGTGAGTGCTGACAGCCTTGTCGTTATTAAGGTAGCAAAATCCGCTAATTAGTAACCTACATCTGAACAAAATGAAGGAAAACATTTTTTTAAGGGAAGAAATTATATTTCAATTAAGGGAACAGCAATTAATAGCTCCTGTAAATTTTCACATTTTCATCTTTTTTGTACTTTGGCTTTTTGTTATTGTTTTACTTTCCTGTTTCCGTCTTTTGTTCTCAATTTCTGCTGGTGCAAAGTAAAGCAAAGTGTTAGGCGCAAGCAAATTTCTAACTCACTATAACCTGTATGGGTAATACAGAAATAAAACAAAGTACTGTATTTCTGTTAACTGCCTTTTCTTTGAGAATGAGCAATTTCTCAAGTTGCTTTTGCTCCTTTTTTTGTGATCCCTTTTTTTTATTCGTTCATGGGATGTGGGTGTCACTGGCAAGGCCAGCATTTATTGCCCATCCCTAATTGCCCTTGAGAAGGTGGTGGTGAGCTGCCTTCTTGAACCACTGAAGTCCGTGTGGTGAAGGTACTCCCACAGTGCTGTTAGGGAGGGAGTTCCAGGATTTTGACCCAGCGACGATGAATGAAATGCGATATACTTCCAAGTCAGGATGGTGTGTGACTTGGAGGGGAACTTGGAGGTGGTGGTGTTCCCATGCGTCTGCTGCCCTTGTCCTTCTAGGTGGAAGAGGTTGTGGATTTGGGAGGTGCTGCTGAAGAAGCCTTGGCGAGTTGCTGCAGTGCATCTTGTAGATGGTACACACTGCAGCCATAGTCTGCTGGTGGTGGAGGGAGTGAATGTTTAAGGTGGTGGATGGGGTGCCAATCAAGTGAGCTGCTTTGACCTGGATGGTGTCGAGCTTCTTGAGTGTTGTTGGAGCTGCACTCATCCAGGCAAGTGGAGAGTATTCCATCACACTCCTTACTTGTGCCTCGTAGATGGTGGAAAGGCTTTGGGGAGTCAGGAGGTGAGACACTCGCTGCAGAATACCTAGCCTCTGACATGCTCTTGTTGCCACAGTATTTATGTGGCTGGTCCAGTTAAGTTTCTGGTCAATGGTGAACCCCAGGATGTTGATGGTGGGGGATTCGGTGATGGTAATGCCATTGAATGTCAAGGGGCGGTGTTTAGACTCTCGCTTGTTGGAGATAGTCATTGCTTGGCACTTCTGTGGCGCGAATGTTACCTGCCACTTATCAGCCCAAGCCTGAACGTCATCCAGGTCTTGTTGCATGCGGGCATGGACTGCTTCATTATCTGAGGAGTTGTGAATGACACTGAACACTGTGCAGTCATCAGCGAACATCCCCATTTCTGACCTTATGTTGGAGGGAAGGTCATTGATGAAGCAGCTGAAGATGGTTGGGCCTAGGACACTGCCCTGAGGAACTCCTGCAGCGATGGCCTGGGGCTATGATGATTGACCTTCAATCACCACAACCATCTCCCTTTGTGCTAGGTATGACTCCAGCCAGTGGAGAGTTTTCCCCCCGATTCCCATTGACTTCAGTTTTACGAGGGCTCCTTGATGCCACACTTGGTCAAATGCTGCCTTGATGTCAAGGGCAGTCACTCTCTCTTCTCCTCTGAATTCAGCTCCTTTGTCCATGTTTGGACCAAGGCTGTAATGAGGTTGGGAGCCGAGTGGTCTTGGCGGAACACAAACTGGGCATCAGTGAGCAGGTTATTGGTGAGTAAGTGCCGCTTGATAGCACTGTCGATGACACCCTCCATCACTTTGCTGATGATTGAGAGTAGACTGATGGGGCGGTAATTGGCCGGATTGGATTTGTCCTGCTTTTTGTGGACAGGACATACCTGGGCAGTTTTCCACATTGTCGGACAGATGCCAGTGTTGTAGCTATAATGGAACAGCTTGACTAGAGGCGCGGCTAGTTCTGGAGCACAAGTCTTCAGTACGATAGCTGGGATGTTGTCGGGGCCCATAGCCTTTGCTGTATCCAATGCACTCAGCCGTTCCTTGATATTACGTGGAGTGAATCGAATTGGCTGAAGACTGGCTTCTGAGATGGTGGGGACCTCAGGAGGAGGCCTATATGGATCATCCACTCGGCACTTTTGGCTGAAGATGGTTGCAAACGCTTCAGCCTTGTCTTTTGCACTCATGTGCTGGGCTCCACCATCATTGAGGATGGGGATATTCATGGAGCCTCCTCCTCCCGTTAGTTGTTTAATGGTCCAGCACCATTCATGACTGGATGTGGCAGGACTGCAGAGCTTTGATCTGATCCGTTGATTGTGGGATCGCTTAGCTCTGTCTATAGCATGCTGCTTCTGCTTTTTAGCATACATGTAGTCCTGTGTTGCAACTTCCCCAGGTTGGCACCTCATTTTTAGGTATGCCTGGTGCTGCTCCTGGCATGCTCTTCTACACTCCTTATTGAACCAGGGTTGGTCCCCTGGCTTGATTGTAATGGTAGAGTGAGGGATATGCCAGGCCATGAGATTACAGATTGTGGTGGATTACAATTCTGCTGCTGATGATTGCCCACAGCGGCTCATGGATGCCAAGTTTTGAGCTGCTAGATCTGTTCTGAATCTAACCCATTTAGCACGGTGGTAGTGCCACACAACACGATGGAGGGTGTCCTCAGTGTGAAGACGGGACTTCGTCTCCACAATGACTGTGCGGTGGTCACTGCTACCAATACTGTCATGGACAGATGCATCTGCGACAGGTAGATTGGTGAGGACGAGGTTATGTAGGTTTTTCCCTCGTGTTGGTTCTCTCACGACCTGTCGCAGGCCCAGACTGGCAGCTGTGTCCTTCAGGACTCGGCCAGCTCGGTCAGTAGTGGTGCTACCGAGCCACTCTTGGTGATGGACATTGAAGTCCCCCACCCAGAGTACATTCTGTGCCCTTACTACTCTCAGTGCTACTTCCAAGTGGTGTTGAACATGGCAGAGTACTGATTCAGCAGCAGAGGGAGGGCGGCAGGTGGTAATCAGCAGGAGGTTTCCTTGCCCATGCTTGACCTGAAGCCATGAGACTTCATGGGGTCCGGAGACAATATTGAGGATTCCCAAGGCCACTCCCTCCTGACTGTATACTACTGTGCCGCCACCCCTGGTGGGTCTGTCCTGCCGGTGGGACAGGACATACCCAGGGATGGTGATGGAGGAGTTTCGGACATTGGCTGAAAGTTATGATTCTGTGAATATGACTATGTCAGGCTGTTGCTTTACTAGTCTGTGGGACAGCTCTCCCAATTTTGGCACAAGTCCCCAGATGTTGGTGAGGAGGACTTTGCAGTGTTGACTGGGCTGGGTGAGCCGTTGCCGTGTCCGTAGCTGGTGCCGAGATCGATGCCGGGTGGTCCGTCCGGTTTCATTTTTATTATTTTGTTTCGCAGCGGTTTGTTACAACTGAGTGGCTTGCTAGGCCAATTCAGAGGGCAGTTAAGAGTCAACCACATTGCTGTGGGTCTGGAGTCACATATAGGCCAGACCAGGTAAGGACGGCCGATTTCCTTCGCTAAAGGACATTAGTGAACCAGATGGGTTTTTACGACAATCGATAGTTTCATGGTTACCATTACTGATACTAGCTTTTTATTCCAGATTTATTTAATTAACTGAATTTAAATTCCCCAGCTGCCGTGGTGGGATTTGAACTCATGTCTCTGGATCATTAGTCCAGGCCTCTGGATTACTAGCCCAGTGACATTACCACTATGTTACTGTACCCTAGGATCAGAAGGATATTAGGTATTGAATTAATTGGGCAGGTGTGATTCGCACAGCTCTCGAAGGATTCGGTCTTGGAACCCCTGCAGTTCACAATATTGGCCCAGATTTTATGGTCAGCGGTGAAGGAACGGCATTCGTCGTTCATTACGCTTATAGCTGCCCACAGACTTTTTGCAGGCTTTTACACAGCAACTTACAGTTACTGGAGATCCATTTCGGCGCGGTGCCCTCCACAGGGGATCTGTGGCGTGTGTGAGCAGGCCAAGCAACAACGTGGCTCTTCACTCAATCAGAATGAAGAATCCTCACTGAGACACACAGGGGTAAAAATTGAGTCGCGCCCCATTTGGGGCGCTAACCTCGCCGGGGCGCGACTTTTAGCGCCCCGAAAAAATTAGCGGCCCCGCGCCGGACCTTCAGTGGTTGCGCCCCAAGAGGGAAGCGGGGCGCCACTGGAAGCACCCCGCATCCCTCTTGGGGCGCTGCGAGTGAATATCCTGGCGCTACATGCCGCAGCGCCACGCGCTGCGGCACGTCGCGCCGCGGTATTGCAGGCCTTCCTCCCCTTCTTAAAGGGGAGGGACCCTGCGCAGCGCGAACCGGGGCCCAGCTGGGCCCCCAGGGATCGGGAGTGCCGGCAAAAGAGCCCGGCACTCAAGAGAAGTGCCGGGCTCTTGGAGCGCAGCCGGCACTTCACGGTGGGGGGGCTTCATGGGGGCCGGGGACAGCAGGTGCTGGCAGGCGGCCAGCAACAAAAATGGCCGCCTGCCACCTCCCCTTTAAATATCGCCGCCCCGGCCGCACGTACGCCTCCCTGAACCCGTCGGACATAGCATCTGGCGGTAAATCAGGGGGCGCGACTGATGATCACGGCCGGGGCGCGAGCGGGGTGCTGCGCACGGCGATGACGTCATCGCCGGCGGCGCAGCGCCACAGGGCGCTACCGGCTGCCGCCGCCGCTAACCTCCCACTAAATTTTTCGGGAGGCGTGGGCGGCGCTGCGCCCGGGCGTTAGCTGCTTTACGCCCCATTAGCGCCCTCTTAAGGCGCTAACGGCAGGCGCAAGCAGCTGAATTTTTCCCCCTGTCTAAACTGGGATGTATAATTTCGAATAATTCATTGTAAAATCATATACAGAAAGCAAAATAAAGTGAGGGATAGAAAGATAGGATTAAAAGAGAGAGCTAAATAAGACAGAAAGAAAAAGTAAGAAAACATTTTCTATTTTCATTTTTTTTTTTAAATCTCCAACAATAATTAAATTCTGAAGGAATTAGACTCCACAATTGTAAAATTAAGTTTTCAGTGCCAGAGAGGTTGTTTAGCAGTAATTAAAATTTATCACATTGTTAAAAATTCACTTACACCTGAATGCACCAGCCCTAACCTTTCCTGACGTGTTTAGTGGGTAACTCGTGGGAAAGTACCGCAACTCCACGCCCTTCCTGTATTTTAATGCCGAGTCTATTGCGAGGTATAGTGCTGCTCGTGGAGGTGGGGGGCAAATCAGACTGCAACTTCCTGATTTCTGCATTTGTCTGCACATGTGCAGACTCCGGAAGTTGATGTTTGATTTACTCCCTAATAACATAATAAAGCCTTACCGTTATTCTTAACGCAAAATCCGACCATTAATTGCTCACCTTGATGAAAGTAGGTCAAAGTTTGTGGTTTATAACCACGTTAGTGAGCTTATTGAATTCATTACTGTATTATGAAACAGTATCAGGTAGAAGTAGAAAGAAACAGACTGCTCAATTTAAAATCTGATTGGGTAGCCCCTGAAAGGAAGGTGAGTTATGTCAATGCTTATACTGTGCATGAAAAATAGTTTTTAAAAAATTACTTTTGACAGACTGAATGCAACTTTGTTTGGAATTGACTAATTTGTTTTTGAAACGATAAATTTGAATTTGTTAGGTAGTTGGTGGGAGAATAATATGTACTCGAGTTTCAACTGTCAATTAAGTAATCTATTTAAGCAATAATCTCTTCTTCTTAGGCAGTCCCTCGGAACCGAGGATGACTTGCTTCCACACTAAAAATGAGTTCTCAGGTAACTGATGAGTCCAATGCGGGACCTACAGTCTCTGTCACAGGTGGGGCAGACGCTGGTTGGAGGGGCGGGTGGGTGGGGTGCTTGGGTTGACGTGCGCTCTTTCCGCTGTTGTGCTTGGCTTCCGCTTGCTCCCGGCAAAGAGACTCAAGGCGCCTTCCCGGATGCTTCTCCTCCACTTTGTGCGGTCTTGGGCCAGGGATTCCCAGGTGTCGGTGGGGATGTTGCACTTTTTCAAGGAGGCTTTGAAGGTGTCCTTGAAGCATTTCCTCTGCCCACCTGGGGCTCTCTTGCCATGCCGAAGCTCCGAGTAGAACGCTTGTTTTGGGAGTCTCGTATTGGGCATGCGGACGATGTGGCCTGTCCATCGGAGCTGATCGAACGTGGTCAAAGCTTTGATGCTGGGGATGTTGGCCTGAGCGAGAACACTGACGTTGGTGCGCCTATCCTGCCAATGGATTTGCAGGATCTTGCGGAGGCAGTGTTGGTGGTACCTCTCCAGTGCTTTGAGGTGCCTGCTGTACATGGTCCATGTCTCTGAAGCATACAGGAGGGCAGGTATCACTACTGCTCTGTAGACCATGAGCTTGGTGCTGGGTTTGAGGTCCTAGTCTTCAAACACTCTCTTCTTCAGGTGACCGAAGGCTGCACTGGCACACTGAAGGCGGTGTTGGACTTCATCATCGACGTCTGCCCTTGTTGACAGTAGGCTCCAATAATCTTGGGATAACTTATGGAATACACTGCCTCCTGGTGTGGTGTATGTAAATTAAATTCCTGATCAAGAGACAGTAGAGTGATTCAGTGTTGGTTCCAGACCAGGAAAATGATTCAGATCTTTAACAAGAAGTGGAGTGATGTAGGCAGTCTCATTTCATTCACTATGCTTCCAATTTACACCCTTCCCGCACCTTCACATGGTCCATCTCCGACTCTTCCCTTCCGTTCCTCGACTTCTCCGTCTTCATCTCTCAGGATAGGTTATTGACTAACAAGCCCACTGACTCCCACAGCTACCTGGACTACACTTCCTCCCACCCCGCCTCCTGTAAGGACTCTATTCCATTCTCCCAGTTTCTCCGTTTCCGCCGCATCTGCTCTGACGATGCCACCTTCCATACCAGTGCTTCCGACATGTCTTCCTTTTTCCTCAACCAAGGATTCCCCTCTACTGTGGTCGACATGGCCCTCGACCGTGTCCGTTCTATCGCCCGCACTTCTGCCCTCACCCCTGCCCCTCCCTCCTGGAACCACGATAGAGTTCCCCTTGTCCTCACCTTTCACCCCACCAGCCTCCACATTCAACGGATCATCCTCCGCCATTTCCGCCACCTCCAGCGTGATCCCACCACCAAACGCATCTTCCCCTCACCTCCCCTTTCAGCATTCCGCAGGGACCGCTCCCTCCGCGACACCCTAGTCCACTCCTCTACCACCCCCAGCACCCCTTCCTCTTCGCCCGACACCTTCCCGTGCAAGCGCAGGAGATGCAACACATGCCCTTATACCTCCCCTCTTCCCACTGTCCAGGGCCCCAAACACCCCTTCCAGGTGAAAAAGCGATTTACTTGTACTTCCTGCAATTTAGTATACTGTATTCGCTGCTCACGATGTGATCTCCTCTACATTGGGGAGACCAAACGCAGATTGGGTGACCGCTTTGCGGAACACCTCCGTTCAGTCCGTAAGGGGGACCCCGAGCTTCTGGTGGCCTGTCACTTTAATTCTCCGCTCCACTCCCACTCTGACCTCACCGTCCTCGGCCTATTACACTGTTCCACGGAAGCTCAGCGGAAGCTCGAGGAACAGCACCTCATCTTTTGTTTAGGCACCCTACAGCCCTCTGGACTCAACATCGAGTTCAACAATTTTAGATCATAACCTCAGCCCCTATCACATTTATATTTTATTTTTTCATCCACCCTTTTGTTTGGCCCCCCCCCTTTTTTTTCCCCTCCCAGAAGCTGGCAGCTGTCCTTCATTCTGCCAGTGCATTTCCCACTTCTTTTAGCCTCAACCTGTCACATTAACACCACCTCGTGCCTTGATCATCTCTTAATGTCTTTCAATGTCTATTAATCTCTCCTTTTGTTCTTTTATCCCCTCCCCTTTTCCCAGCTTTATCCTTGCTTTAAATCTATTTCATTTCCTGCTTTTTTCCAGTTCTGACGAAAGGTCTTCGACCTGAAACGTTAACTCTGTTTCTCTCTCCACGGATGCTGCCTGGCCTGCTGAGTTTTTCCAGCATTTTCTGTTGTTATTTAGGCAGTCTCACCTGTCTCTTTTGGATCTCTTCTCATTGTGTCCTTCACAGGTGCATATGGAGGTGCTGGAAATGTGTGCATTGTGTTCACTATTGTTGTGCATGTGTTTCTACTGTCTGCAACTATAACCATGACAACAGAGTGGGTATTGTAGGGAAATGTACAGCACAATGGGTCAGAACACAGTTCTGTCACTGGGTCCTGGGTTTAAATCCAGTTCAAATTAATTGAATGAAAGTAAACAAAAATGAAACATGCTGGAAATATTCAGCATCTGTGATAAGCAAACATTTCAAGTGTTCTTGTGGCTCTTGCAATTCTGATGAAGGCGCCTCATTTGTAATGTTAAATCCTGTTCTCTCCACAGCTGCTGACTGAATGAAAATGTATGTAAAATCAGTTTGGGCAGCCTGAATCGGGTTCTTGTGGCCACAGCCCATTGCAGAAATTGCCCATAATTTGGCACTAAATTGACATTCTCACTCAGAGAGGCGACAGAATGGGTGATGGGGGAAATGGACCTGTTGCACAGATACAGAAGACGGATGCTGTTCTGTTCCTGCAGGTGGCGCTGAGCAGGGAGGGTCCTAGATGAAGTTCCGGTCATGGGCTGCAGGTGGCGCAGAGCAGGGAGGGCCCTAGGTGAAGTTCCGCTCATGGACTGCAGGTGGCGCTGTGCAAGGAGCGCTCCGGGTGACGCGCAGCTCTTGGCCTGCAGGTGGTGCTGTGCGGGGAGTGCTCCGGGTGAAGCGCCGCTCCTGGCCTGCAGGTGGCGCTGTGCGGGGAGCGCTCCGAGTGAGACGCCGCTCTTGGCCGGCTCTGCCGCTCCTCGCTGCCGGTCGGTCGGTCTCGGTGCGGATTCCGCGGCTCGGTCCGCTCGATGCCATTTGCAGCCATGTTTTCTTACGAGTATGTCACGGAGGAGCAGCTGGCGGGGTTCGACAAGTACAAGGTAACCGGGCCGGATTTCTGTCGGCTCAGTCCCTTCTCACCCGCCGCTTGTGAAGAGCAAGGAGCGGTCGGACCGCGGGCCCCCATCCGGCCGGCGCAGAGATCGGCACCGCTCCACTGCGGGGGGCCGGGGTCAGGAACCAGGGGTCTGGGCGCTGCCCACGCTTCCTTCCTGCCAGAGGTCTGCAAACCGGCCATAATCAGGGACAAAATTGACAGTTGGACAAGTGTGGATTAATTAAGGAAAGCCAGCACGGGTTTGTTTAACCAACTTGGTTGAGTTTTTTGATGAGGTAACAGAGAGGGTTGATGAGGGCAATGTGGTTGATGTGGTTGATGTGGTTGGTGTACATCGACTTCCAAAAGAGGTTGGCTAAAGTGCCACATAATAGGCTCGCCAACAAAGTTGAAGCCCATGGAATAAAAGGGACAGTGGCAGCATGGATAGAAATTGGCTAAGTGACAGGAAACGGAGTCAGACTGGAGGAAGGTATACAGTGGTGTTCCCCAGGGGTCGATACGAGGACCACTGCTTTTCTTGATATATATTAATGACTTGGATGTGGGTGTACAGGGCACAATTTCAAAATTTGCAGATGACACAAAACTTGGAAGTATAGTGAACAGTGAAGAGAATAGTGATAGACTTCAGGAAGACATAGACAGGCTGATGGAATGGGCAGACACGTGGCAGATGAAATTTAATGCCGAAAAGTGTGAAGTGATAGATTTTCATAGAAAGAATGAGGAGAGGACATATAAACTAAATGGTACAATCCTGAAGGGGGTGCGTGAACAGAGAGACTTGGGGGTATATGTGCACAAATCATTGAAGGTGGTAGGGCAGGTTGAGAAAGTGGTTAAAAAAGCTTACTGGATCTTGGGCTTCATAAATAGAGGTATAGAGTACAAAAGCAGGGAAGTTATGATGAACCTGTATAAAACACTGGTTTGGCCGCAACTGGAGTATTGTGTCCAATTCGGGGCACTGCACTTTAGGAAGGATGTGAAGGCCTTAGAGAGGGTGCAGAAAAGATTTACGAGAGTGATTCCAGGGATGAGGGACTTCAGTTATGTTGATAGACTGGAGAAGCTGGGGTTGCTATCCTTGGAGCAGAGAAGATTGAGAGGAGATTTGATAGAGGTGTTCAAAATCATGAGGCGTCTGGACAGAGTAGATAGAAACTGTTCCCATTGGCGGAAGGGTCGAGAACCAGAGGACACAGATTCAAGTTGATTGGCAAAAGAACCAAAGGCGACGTAAGAAAAAACTTTTTTACGCAGTGAGTGGTTAAGATCTGGAATGCACTGCCTGAAAGGGTGGTGGAGGTGGATTCAATCTTATCTTTCAAAAGGCAGTTGGATAAGTGTGAAGGAAAAAAATTTGCAGGGCTACGGGGAAAGGGCGGGGGAGTGGGACTAGCTGAAGTGCTCTTGCAGAGAGCCGGCATGGGCTTGACGGACTGAATGGCCTACTTCCATGCTGTAACCATTCTATGAAATGGACCGTCTACCTTGATGAAATCACCCTCGATAATTCATCACCGGAGCTGACTAGAGGAAACCATAGGATTACATAGGATATACGGCACAGAAACAAGCCATTCGGTCCAACCAGTCCATGCCGGCATTTATGCTCCACTCGAGCCTCCTCCTGTTTTTCCTCATCTAATTCTGTCAGCATAACCCTCGATTCCTTCTCCCTCATATGCTTATCTAACCGCCCCTTAATTGCATCTATACTATAAAATCACTCCCTGTAGCGAGTTCCACATTCTCGCCACCCTCTGGGTAAAGAAATTTCTCCTGAATTCCTTACTGGATTTATTAGTGATTATCTTATATTTATGGCCCTTAGTTCTGGTCTCGCCCGCTTCTCTACATCTACCATATGGAACCCCTTCAAAATTTTAAAGACCTCTATCTGGTCACGTCTGTCTTTTCTAGAGAAAAGTGCCCTGTTCAGTATTCTCTGACCGTTGTATCCTCTCAGTTCTGGTATCATTGTTGTAAATCTTTTTTGCACTTTCTCCAGTGCTTCTATATATTTTTTTATAATACGGAGACCAGAACTGCTCACAGTACTCAAAAGTGTGGTCTAACCAAGTTTTTGTACAAGTTTAACATAACTTCTCTGCTTTTGAATTCTATTCCTCTTTAAAAAAAATTTTTAAAAAATAAACCCCAGTGTTTTGTTTTCACTTCTTATGGCTTTCTTAACCTGCATTGCTACTTTCAATGATTTGTGAATCTATAATCCTAGATCCCTTTGAGTCTGTACCCCATTAAGACCCTTATTTTCCAAGGAATATGTGGCCTCCTTATTCTTTATACCAAAATGCAGCACCTCATACTTACCTATATTGAAATTTATTTGCCATTTACACAACCATTCTTAAAGTTTGTAAATGTCTTGTGTTATGTTGCAGTCTTCCTCAGTATTAACTGCACTCCCCAATTTAGTATCTGCAAATTTTGATGATGTACTTCAAATTTCCAAATCCAAATCCATTATGTAAATGGTGAACAACAGTGGTCCCAGCACTGATCCTTGTGGAATACCACTTCCCACCTTCCGCCAGTCTGAGTAACTACCTTTAACCAATCTTTAAAGTCCGAATTGTGAAAGCCAAGTCTACTCCTGTACAAAGAATATATGAAAATATGCAGTAGAATTGTACTGGTTATTGCTGGAAAAAAATGGACTATTCAACAGCTGATCAATTATGTAACTTGCATTAAACCTTGATTTTGTTCCATCTTCCCTCTTGCCTTTCCGATTGTAGCCAGAGCATCTCCAGCAATGGCTTCTCTTTCTGCTCCAACAAGGATCTATCCTCATCTACATGCTGTGCCTTGGTGACATCCTCCAAAGACATGAGGTCAACTTCCACATGTACACTGATGGCACCCAGCCTCTGTTGTCAAACTGCTTGTCTGGCATCCAGTCTTGGATAAGTCGCTATTTTCTCCAAACATTGGGAATACCGATGTCTTCAGCCACCACCACAAACTCCATTCCCTTGTCACCGATTCTATCCCCCATCCCTGGCCACTGTCTCAGGCTGAAACAGACTGGTCACAACCTCAATGTCCTATTCGACCCCTAGCTGAGTTTCGAACCCCATATCCTCTACATCACAAAAACTGCCTACTTCCATCTGTTTAACATCGTCCACCTCTGTCTGCTGCCTAAACCCTCATCTGTGCTTTTGTCACCTTTAGCGTCGACTGTTCCGGTGATCTGCTGGCCAGCCTCCCGTCGTCCTCTCTCTAAACTCAGCTTAGCCAAAATTCAGCTGCACGCATCCAATCACACACCAAACCTTGCTCACCCATCTCCCTCTCCTTGCTGACCTGCAATGGTTCCCAGTCCCGCAATACCTAAAATTTAAAACTCTGATTCTCGTGTTTAAATCCCTCCATGGCCTTGCGTGTCTTTATCTCTGTAACCTCTCCAGCCCTACAACACCCCTCCCCAAACTCTCCGTTCTGCCAACTCTGGCCTTTTGTGCATCCCCCCCATCCCTTCACCCCATCATTGTCAGCCTTGCTTTCAATCGCCTACACCACGCATTTTGGAATTCCCTGCTTAAGCCCCTCCATCTCTTTTTCCTCCTTTTTAAGGCCCTCTGTAAAACCCAAGCTTTTGGTCATGCTTCCTAATAGCTCCTTCGTTGGCTTGGCGTCCATTTATTTCTAATTATTTATATGTGAAATGTTTTGGGACTACATAAATGTAAGTTGTTTTTGTTCTCTGCAGTAGATTTTTTGTCTTCAGTTTATTAGTTTGCTAGTTTATGAGCGTATTGGCTGGGAAATATACAGTATGAGCAGACTCTGGTTTCTTCAGCGTGATATGGTTGTCTTGCTGTAAAAGGCACAGAGCAGAATTAAACAAGGAAGTGGTGCAATTTTTATGACGGTTTTATGTGTCCTGTGCTTGTGTAGATTGGCAGATTTCCATAATTCAGTGGTTTAATATCAGACCAATGGTTTCTATTGTTTTCCTCATGTTTATAGATTTAAAAACTTGCACATACCTGAAAACAGACTGTGCAGCAGCTGAATATTTTGTTACTTAGTCGTAGTTTCAGAAATTTCAGAACTGTTAAGTGGGACTTTTTTATTTTACAAATGTCTGCATGCAAAACTAACTTTTGGGAAGTGTAAGTGAACTATTAATATGACTTCAGTCTTGCAGTAATTTTAGAGTAGATTTTCCACTCATAACTGTAGTGCTACAAAGAAGTTTATTTGCATGAAAGCTTCCTGCTTAGTAGAGCTGAAATCAGTGCAAAAGAACATACACTTCCTCCTTGGAGTCATGGTGCAATGCCATTATTGGTGCAATACCACTATGTTTGAATCAATATATCATATGTGCCACAGCAGCATGGAACCTGTTTTAACACCATTTTCAAAAACTACATATCGTATTCCATCAATTTAATCAGTTTTCAGTCAACAGTATTGAATCTATTTTTATAAAAGAATGGGTTGTATGTTATTTGGGTGCTGTAGTTTTACTTGTATAGCAGTTATAGTGAAGTTCTTGAGTAAAACAACATTGTTACTCTGGAATCAAAACAGAAAATGCTGGAAATACTCAGCAGGTCAGGTCATCAACCTGAAACGTTAACTCTGTTTCTCTCTCCACAGATGCTGCCTGACCTGCTGAGTATTTCCAGCATTTTCTGTTTTTATTTCAGATTTCCAGCAACTGCAGTATTGTGCTCTTGTATTGTTACTCTGGACTTTGCTGTCTCAACATAAGCTTCACAGAGGAAGTTACTTCAAAATTATTTTAGCATTGTTGCAACGTCCGCTGTCTAGTGTGATTTAGATATGAATC
This sequence comes from Squalus acanthias, assembly GCA_030390025.1. Taxonomy (NCBI): domain Eukaryota; kingdom Metazoa; phylum Chordata; class Chondrichthyes; order Squaliformes; family Squalidae; genus Squalus; species Squalus acanthias. Next base: position 60,525,414 of record CM059433.1, on the reverse strand, counting down.
CACCTGAGTTGTTTTTCGGCATGTGACGTGAGACCACCCGGGGAAGGTAATCACGCACCACCTTGGCTTTAAATGGTTGCAGCATAATGTTCTTCTCGGGATGTGGGCTTGACTGGCAAGATGGCATTTATTGCCTATCCCTGGTTGTCCTGAGAAGGTGGTGGTAACTGAATGGCTTGCTAGGCCACTTCAGACAGCAGTTAAAAGTCAACCACTTTGGTGTGGGACTGGAGTCACGTGTAGGCCAGACTGGGTGAGGACAGCAGGTTTCCTTCCCTAAAGGACATCAGTGAAGCAGTTGGGTTTTGAGGACATTCCAGCAGCTTCATGTCACTTTTACTGATACAAAAAAAATTATTTCTTGTTTTAAAAAAAAAACTGTTTTCATGTTCTCAAATTGTCACAGTGGGATTTGAACCCACGTTTTCTGGATTATCAATTCAGACCTCTAAATTACTAGTACCACAGTAACGTTAGCAGAAAGCTGACATGGCAGTGAGCTGTCTAACATTAGAATTCAGCTGCCTTTGGGATGCTGTTGAACAGAGCTCTGTGCAGGCATGCAAGGGTGCGCATTAAAAAAAATTCTTTCATGGGATGTGGGTGTCGCTGGCAAGGCCAGCATTTATTGCCCATCCCTAATTGCCCTTGAGAAGGTGGTGGTGAACCGCTGCCTTGAACCGCTGCAGTCCGTGTGGTGAAGGTACTCCCACAGTGCTGTTCGAGAGGGAGTTCCAGGATTTTGACCAAGCGACGATAAAGGAACAGTCAGGAGGTGAGAAACTCGCCGCAGACTACCCAGCCTCTGACCTGCTCTTGTTGCCACAGTATTTATGTGGCTGGTCCAGTTAAGTTTCTGGTCAATGGTGACCCCCAGGATGTTGATGGTGGGGGATTCAGCGATGGTATTGCCGTTGAATATCAAGGGGCGGTGGTTAGACTCTCGCTTGTTGGAGATGGTCATTGCCTGGCACTTGTGTGGCGTGAATGTTACCTGCCACTTATTAGCCCAAGCCTTAACGTCGCCCAGGTCTTATTGCATGCGGGCATGGACTGCTTCATTATCTGAGGAGTTGTGAATGGCACGGAACATGCAGTTAATTTTGCTTTGCTGGAAAGCAACATGGAGCTGACAGTATAACTCTGGTTTCTCAGCACAGGATTACTCAACAGTTACATGTCTCAAACTGGTACTTCCAATGTAAAGACTCCTATGATATATTTAGATAGATTTGAAGGTGTAATTCTGAATAATAATTACATGGTGCAGTTTTAGTTAGACATTTAAAATACAACATAGTTGCATTAGTGTGTCCGCTGTGGCTCAGTTGGTAGCACTCAATATTGTGAGTTTAAGTCCCACTTCAGAGACTTGAGTACAAAAATCTAGGCTGACACTCCAGTGCAGTGCTGAGGGAGTGCTGCACTGTCGGAGGTGCCGTCTTTTGGATGAGACATTAAACCGAGGCCTTGTCTGCTCTCTCAGGTGGACGTAAAAGATCCCATGGCACTATTTCGAAGAAGAGTAGGGGAGCTATCCCCGTGTCCTGGCCAATATTTATCCCTCAAGCAACATCACTAAAACAGAATTTCTGGTCATTATCACATTGCTGTTTGTGGGAGCTTGCTGTGTACAAATTGGCTGCCACGTTTCCTACATTACAACAGTGACTCCACTTCAAAAAGTACTTCATTGGCTGTAAAGTGCTTTGGGATGTCTGGTGGTCGTGAAATGCGCTATATAAATGCAAGTCTTTTTTCTAGTTCCAATTCAGGGCATTACTGAATTTTGTCACTTTTTGTGTATTGACAGAAATATCTTTGTGGTGTTAGTTTACTTTTGAAAAGAAAGACATGGCTTCTTGGTGTGTGCTCTGACTGCAGAATGAAGACAAAAGTAATAGCCAAAATCATTGACATCAAAATAAAAAGAATTGCAGAATTCAGTCCCCAAAATGCTGGTTAAAAATCCCAGAATCCCATGTAATAAAAACAGGATTAGACATTCAGTCTTGGTAATTCAGTGTCCCTGATTATAGCTGCCTAGGTGTAATTCAGTGCCCTTTGTAAATATTTTTGGTAATGTCTTATCCAGGTAAAATAATTGAAATTATATTCTGATTTTTGCAGAAGTTTTACTTTGAAAATGTCCATTGTTTTTAATCAGTGTAAAACAATTGCTTGTGAACAAACTGACATTTAAGCTGCTGCTAATGGGAAAATAATTGTTGCAACTGCAGCTCCTCAAAACACTTGCTTCTGATAGCTACAACAGCAGGTATCATGTCTGGTTAGCTGCCAGGTTGAGTAAATTTGCTATCTCCATATATAAGTGGAAGTTTGATATAATGTGTTCTTTCATTCTTGATATTTCACAAGTTGCAAAAAGTGAAGATTCTTAAAGGAGTAGTGCGACAATCACTAATGCTAACTGCTTGTTCTCTGGGATTTCCCTACCTAAATTCCTCCACGTTGATGCTTGTCTTCCCGCCTTCAAAAGACTCCCCCCTTCCTTGTCTACATATTGCCTGTTGGCATAGAGTCAGCTTTCGTAAAGAGCCTGATACCCAGCTGTACATCTCCACTACTCTCTGCCCCTCGACTGCCTTCACGCAGACAGATGCTTGTCCAATATTGTCATGGATGAGTCACAACTTCCAGATAATAAATGGGCAGACATGTGGCAGATGAAATTTAATACAGAGAAGTGCAAAGTGATACATTTTGGGAGGAAGCAGAGGCAATATAAACTAAAGGGTACAATTCTAAAGGGGGTGCATGAACAGAGAGACCTGGGGGGTGTATGTGCACAAATCGTTGAAGGTGGCAGGGCAGGTTGAGAAAGCGGTTGAAAAAGCATATGGGATCCTAGGCTTCATAAATAGAGGCATGGAGTACAAAAGCAAGGAAGTTATGATGAACCTTTATGAAACACTGGTCCAACCTCAACTGGAGTATTATCCCCAATTCTGGGCACCGCACTTTAGGAAGGATGTGAAGGCCTTAAAGAGGGTGCAGAAAAGATTTGAGAGAATGGTTCCAGGGATGAGGGACTTCAGTTACGTGGATAGACTGGAGAAGCTGGGGTTGCTCTCCTTAGAGCAGAGAAGGTTGAGAGGAGATTTGATAGAGGTGTTCAAAATCATGAGGGGTCCAGACAGAGTAGATAGAGAGAAACGTTTCCCATTGGTGGAAGGGTCGAGAACCAGAGGACACAGACTTAAGGTGATTGGCAGAAGAACCAAAGGTGACATGAAAAACTTTTTTACGCAGCGAGTGGTTAGGATCTGGAATTCACTGCCTGAGAGGGTGGTGGAGGCAGACTCAATCGTAGCATTCAAAAGTTGAATTGGATAAGTACCTGAAGGAAAAAAATTTGCAGGGCTACGGGGAAAGGGCTGGGGAGTGGGACTAGCTGAAGTGCTCTTGCAGAGAGCCAGCATGGGCTCGACGGGCTGATTGGCCTCCTTTGGTGCTGTAACCATTCTATTCTATTCTTCTGGAAATACTCAGCAGGTCAGGCAGCATCTGTGGAGAGAGAAACAGAGTTAATGGCCCAGAAATTCGGGTTGGAGGCTTCCCGTGGGCGAAAGCTCCCGACCTGCACTTACATAGCGCGCCTGCCGTTGTGCTGGGGCCCGTGTGGGATTCCGATCCTGGGCCTCCTCCAGCTGCCGGTGTGCAGTGCTCGTGTATCCCAGCGGTGCAACTAGTTCGCAGCGTCCCCTAGGATCACGTGAGCCATGGGGAGCCAATCGGAGCAGGGAATCTCCATTCATAGATTTGACAGGAAGACCTGTCAAATCTGTGAATAGAGATCGGCCCCAAAACCTAAGTAAAACTTCAAATAATTTTTTTTTTAAATCGCATTTTTAAAATAACTATAAATTACATAAATTAACTATTTTAAACAAAAATTTAAATTTTTGAAAAAATTAATTAGTTTTTAACGGGGCTAAAAATAAACTTACCTTTCTTTAAAGTATTTAAAAATGATAAACCTGTGGGGAAAAAATGTTTCCATTTTACTTAATTCACCTCTTACCTTGTTAAAAGCAGGCCTTGCGCCTGCTTTTTCCACGCGCAGCTGCTAGGGACTTAACCGCACGCGTTTGACCTCCGAACCCCTTCCTTCAAGGGAACGGAAGTTCCGGTTTCCAGCGCATGCGCGAAACCAGCACTTTTGTTGGCCTTACGGGTGAGTACACAGCGCGTACTCACCCGTGGGGACCCGAATTTCTGGGCCAGTGTTTCAGGTCAATGACCTTTCGTCAGAACTGGAAAAGTTGGAGATGGAACAGGTTTTTAAGTAGGGGCAGGGAAAGGGGGGAGGGGAGGAAAGAACAAAAGGGAAGGTCTGTGATAGGATGGAAGGCAGGAGAGATTGAGACAAAAGGGATGATGGTGCAAGGCAAAAGGGGATGGTAATGGGACAAGTTAAGAAACAAAAGATGACTCTAGATGAAGTGTAAATGGCGATGGCAGAATGAAAGACAGCTGCCATGTGAGAGAGAAAAAAAATGGGAAAAAAAAGATAGGGGCAGAGGTTATGGTCTGAAATTGTTGAACTCAATGTTGAGTCCAGAAGGCTGTAAAGTGTCTAATCGAAAGATGAGGTGCTGTTCCTCGAGCTTGCGTTGAGCTTCATTGGAACAGTGCAAGAGGCCGAAGACAGAGAGGTCAGAGTGGGAGTGGAGCGGAGAATTAAAGTGACAGGCGACCGGAAGCTCGGGGTCACCCTTACGGACTGAATGGGGGTGTTCCGCAAATCGGTCACCCAATCTGCGTTGGGTGCGTTTCGATTAGGCACTTTTGATTGGTGCACGATGAGGTTGCAGTACTGCATCCATTGATAGATGTGTTGCACTCTTGAGTATTGTTGGCGCAGATCAATGTAATCATTAATTCACTTGTGGACATTTGAGGACAGAAATTATTCTGAATTATTATCCAAATGGTCAGAGAAGGCAATTTAAAAAAAAAAGTGATCAGTTTGGTTATTTAAGTGAGTACAGTCTGCTGGACTTTGAATGCTAGGTATTGTATTCTGTAAAATAGACTCCAGCTCCTATGATGTCTTGTGCTGTGCGCAGAGATGTTGGTACAGTAAACTCTTGTTTAAACGGCACTTAATCATCTGGAATTCTCTAATAACCGGCAAAATTGATACTCAGAAAACAGCACCTCAATAACCGGAAATGTTGCCGAGTCCGAGTCTTAGTTTCTGTTTGCTTCAGAATATTGAGAGTGGCAGCTACTTTAGAATTGAATGTGTTTCCCAGACACTCAATGGATGAGTTCATTTTTCAGTATGTTACTGTGCCATATAGACTAGGGAAGTCCCAGGTTCTATTGCCGATTTGATGTGAAATTGATTTTCTGAAATCACTGGATTCTCTTGGGATGCTGAGAAATTTATTTTAAAATCTTATGGGGTTTGTTTTTTGCTGTTTCTCTTTGCTCATCATTGTAACAAATGACAGTGCTGGGAAACGGAGCACTTTTTGGTGAGAGAAGTTAACATCAAGGACAGTCAGATTATGTACTCAATCCCTGTCGGGGAGAAAGAGCTGAATTTTCTCCATTTGGAGGTTTACAGGTGCGTGTTAACCACCCGATGGATTCATGGCTGTCAGGTGATAGGTCGGAAATCTTCAGTTGTATAGGGAATAATATATAGCCTCGTTAGATAACCCTCTCCGTTATCTGGAATTTTCAATCAACCGGCACCATCCCGGTCCCGTCGGTGCCGGATACCAAAGAGTTTCCTGTATTGGGATTCTAACCAGTGCTGCATGAATGACACTGGAGAGGAAACTTTTATCTCGGAATTAAAACTTACTGAACTCTAACAATGAAAATTTGTTAGGGATAGTTTAACAATGTGACACGTTTTTAAATACCATTTTATTTTTAAAAAAAGTTTCTAATATTGTTTTATATTTAAAACCATTTCAATTATTTTTGGTATTTTCACTATGAACTGAATACTTTTTCTAATGACTTGAGAAGAGGATGGAGTCGCTGCTGAGGACTTTCTGCTGTGACCCTTGCTGCTTGTGTGATTTCAGTCGAGGCTCCTAGAATCATAGAATGGTTACAGCACGGAAGGAAGTTATTCGGCCTGTCGAGTCCGTGCCCGCTCTCTGCAAGGGCACTTCAGCTAGTCCCACTCCCCCGCCCTTTCCCCATAGCCCTGCAAATTTTTTTCCTTCAGGTACTTATCCAATTCCCTTTTGAAAGCCACGATTGAGTCTGCCTCCACCACCCTCTCAGGCAGTGCATTCCAGATCCTAACCACTCGCTGCGTAAAAACGTTTTACCTCATGTCGCCTTTGGTTCTTTTGCCAATCATCTTAAATCTGTGTCTTTTGGTTCTCGACCCTTCCGCCAATGGGAACAGTTTCTCTCTATCTACTCTGTCTAGACCCCTCATGATTTTGAACACCTCTATCAAATCTCCTCTCAACCTTCTCTGCTCCAAGGCAGCATTTGACCGAGTGTGGCATCAAGGAGCCCTAGTAAAACTGAAGTCAATGGGAATCGGGGTGGGGATAAAACTCTCAACTGGCTGAAGTCATACCTAACACAAAGGAAGATGGTTGTGGTGGTTGGAGGTCAATCATCACAGCCCCAGGACATCGCTGCAGGAGTTCCACAGGCCAGTCTCCTAGGCCCAACCATCTTCAGCTGCGTCATTAATGACCTTCCCTTCATCATAAGGTCGGAAGTGGGAATGTTCGCTGATGACTGCAGTGTTCAGTGCCATTTGCAACTCCTCAGATAATGAAGCAGTCTGTGCCTGAATGCAGCAAGACCTGGATGACATTCAGGCTTGGGCTGATAAGTGGCAGGTAACAATTACGCCACACAAGTGCCAGGCAATGATTATCTCCAACAAGCGAGTGTCTAACCACCGCCCCTTGACATTCAACGGCATTACCATCGCTGAATCCCCCACCATCAACATCCTGGGGGTCACCAATGACCAGAAACTTAACTGGACCAGACACATGAATACTGTGGCAACAAGAGCAGGTCAGAGGCTGGATATTCTGCAGCGAGTGTCTCACCTCCTGACTCCCCAAAGCCTTTTCACCATCTACAAGGCACAAGTCAGGAGTGTGATGGAATACTTTCCACTTGCCTGGATGTGTGCAGCTCCAACAACACTCAAGAAGCTCGACACCATCCAAGACAAAGCAGCCCGCTTGATCAGCACCCCATCCACACCTTAAACATTCACTCCCTCCACCACCGGCGTACCGTGGCTGCAGTGTGTACCATCTACAAGATGCACTGCAGCAACTTGCCAAGGCTTCTTCAGCAGCCCCTCCCAAACCCGCGACCTCTACCACCTAGAAGGGCAAGGGCAGCAGGTGCATGGGAACACCACCACCTGCAAGTTCTCCTCCAAGTCACACACCATCCTGACTTAGAAGTATATCGCTGTTCCTTCATCGTCACTGGGTCAAAATCTTGACACTCCCTCGTTAGCAGCACTGTGGGAGTACCTTCACCACACGGACTGCAGCGGTTCAAGAAGGCGGCTCACCACCACCTTCTCAAGGGCAACTAGGGATGGGCAATAAATGCTGGCCCACATCCCATGAATGAATTTAAAAAAAAAAAAACAACCCCAGCTTCTCCAGTCTATCCATGTAACTGAAGTCCCTCATCCCTGGAACCATTTTTTCTGCAGCCTCTCTAAGGCCTTCACATCCTCCTTAAAGTGTGGTGCCCAGAATTGGACACAATACTGCAGTTGAGGCCGAACTGGTATTTTATAAAGGTTCATCATAACTTTCTTGCTTTTGTACTCTATGCCTCTGTTTATGAAGCCCACGATCCCGTATGCTTTTTTTAACCGCTTTCTCAACCTGCCCTGCCACCTTCAATGATTTGTGCACATATACCCCCAGGTCTCTGTTCATGCACCCCCTTTAGAATTGTATCCTTTAGTTTATATTGCCTCTCCTTGTTTTTCCTACCAAAATGTATCACTTTGCACTTTTCTATGTTAAATTTCATCTGCCACGTGTTCGTCCATTTCACCAGCCTGTCTGTCTGTCTTGAGGTCTATCACTAGCCTCCTCATTGTTCACTATACTTCCAAGTTTTGTCATCTGCAAATTTTGAAATTGTGCCCTGTACACCCAAGTCCAAGTTGTTAATATATATCAAGAAAAGCAGTGGTCCTAGTACCGACCCCTGGGGAACACCACTGTACACCTTCCTCCAGTCCGACTCTCTCTTTCCTGTCACTTAGCCAATTTCGTATCCATGCTGCCACTGTCCCTTTTATTCCATGGGCTTCAACTTTGTTGGCGAGCCTATTATGTGGCACTTTATCAAATGCCTTTTGGAAGTCCATGTACACCATGTCAACCGCATTGCCCTCATCAACCCCCTCTGTTACCTCATCAAAAAACTCGATCAAGTTCGCAAACTTAGTAAAGTTAGTCATGTCACGTGACACAAACAAACCAACGGGGGAGGGGGAGGAAAGAAGTGTGGGGGTTGATGGGCCTGCATGTAATGGTTGCCATGGTCTGTCTCCATGGAGTGGCAGTAGTAAGGTAATTCCCGGTCTGCCCTGAGGGCAAAACTGGTGAGCAATAGCTGCCTTGGCATTATTATGCAATATATTTTTGCGTTACGAGTTTTAACAGTACTGTAGTTATAAAAACAACGCAACTTTAATTCACCGTGAGTGCCACCAGAGGAGATCCACTCGTAATTTAACAATAAGGACTTGGGTGAAACACCGTTGATGCAGGGTGCTGAAATTCAAGTAAATTTGTTACCAGTGGGTGTAATTGTTAGTTGCCAAAAGATTTTTTTGACATCTGTGTTAATACTTTGCTCTATGCTGGGTTCCCTACAAAGACTTTTATAACCAGCCCACTGTAATTATACTGTTAAAGTCGGGCTGTGTGTCTTTCAAATTCTAGGAGGATTGAAGAGCAAAGTGCAGTTCATACTGAAGTTTCTGTGGATGTGGTAACATAAAAACAACTTGCGGTTTGCAGCGTGTGTTTTATTTGCTGTCTCTTTTTCTTGCCTCGCTCACGCTATATTTGAACACTGAAGCTAAGCAAGATTGCGATAACAGTTTTGATTGTAGTGGTTGCAAAGTTGATTATCTGCTAGCACTTTTGCCAGTTAGCTAATGTTAAACTGTATTTCCTTCACTGTGGTGTGAGGATCCTCTATTGTCCTTTCCAAAGCAATGCAGGTTTTGTGTAGAGGTATAGTTGAGAGGATTTCTGAAATTAGTTTTTTACTGGAATATATTTTTGGTCGTGTATTTTTGTTCAAATTTATTATCCTCCACTCATTTCTAAGTGATTATTCTCTTTTCTTGAATTTTACGACATTTCATTTTTCTCCCCAATTATCCTTTTCTTTCTGCATTGCTTTAGTTTCTCATTTTTGTCTGTTGCTTATTACATTATCTTTTTAGGTTTTGTACTGTAGGCCTGTCTAGAAACACCTACATTGGAGAAATAATATACAGTTCAAACTATTCTTACACTTGGTATAGTTAATTTGAATATGTTTGTTTTGACTGCTTTTCAGCTGCAAAAAGAGCCGGGATGCATTTCACAATGGCCCAGAAATTGATCTCGCTCTGTTCCCGCGGGGGTAAGGAGCAGGCGTGATCTCTCACTCCGCGTTGGCTTTTTCAGATCCAGCTCGCACGAACTTGATGTTCCAGACATCAGCTGGGCAGTGCTTGCATATCCCACCGGCGTAGTGAATTCGTGCGAGCTGTGGGATCACGTGACTCAGTTAGAGCCAATGGCAGCACACCATCTTCCATTCATAAGTTTCACATATGTGCTGTGAAAGCTATGAATCTTACATCCCCCCAAAATAACAGCTAAACCTCAATTAAATAAAAAAAAAACCATCACATTAATAAAATAAGTATAGTTAAATAAATTAACCTAAAATGGTTAATTTATTTAACTATACTTATTTTATTAATGTGATGGTTTTTTTTTTATTTAATTGAGGTTTAGCTGTTATTTTAAATAATTAAATAATAAAAAATTAAATTTTTGAAAAAATTTAAAATCTTTTAAAAAGTTATAAAAATAAACTTACCTGTCTTTAAAGTCTCTAAAAAAGATATACCTGTTAAAAAAAATTCAAAAAAATACTTAATTCACTACTTACCTTGTTAAAAGTGGGTCTTACTCCTTTTTCCATTTCTAAAATCTTCCGTCCTTACCTGCGCGTCCAAAGCACGAAGTGCACAGCGTGCGCGCAGCCTGTAGCGCACACGCGATGCACCGAGGAACTGCCCCCGTTTCAAAAGACCAAGTGCCGGTTTTCAGCGCATGCGCAGGGCATGCAGAAAACCGGCAATTGGAGAGAGAATACGCGAGTAGTGCGTACTCTCGCGCAGCGGGATGAATTTTTGGCCCATTGTATATCATGTATAGGATTGGAGATGTTACATGTGCAAGTTTCCAGCAGTTCTTCCAGAACTTCATTATTAAATACTCATTATTATTGATGCAAGACCAGTTAGTCTTATCCATCTATTTCCTTTTTTGCATTGCTTAAAAAGGTAAATAGCAATTTTATTACTCAAATGATTGATCCCTTGATTTACAACTTTCTTCATTGTTGCCATATGGTGTGGCTCCAGTAAACAATATGTGCATGGTTTAAAGAGGTCAGCAGTGAGAAAAGATGAATGCAGGGGTGTGCAAGACTTGATGAAGGAAATTTTATTTCTTTCAGCAGACAGTTAACATAATCTCCATATTGGCAAAACAATGTGTAACATGCTGTTGCTGTAAAATATTTTAAAACTTTGGGCAACGGATAGTTATATTTTTATTTAGTGCTAAAAGTTATATTTTGAACAAGTTAATTTCCGTGACCACTCTTAAAGGTTCAGTTTAATATATTACAGTGGTCTACTACAGGATATTAAATGGTACAGCACTGAATGGTGTGCTTGGTGGAGCTCATACTGTGACTGAGTGAAGAAGCCATGAGTGAGTTGTAAGGTCTGTGCAAATAGTTATGTTTTATAATGTTTAAATAAAGATTAAACTTTGTTGCAGAATTTGGTGATGGCCAAATTTTTGAGTGGGTGGGGTGCAGTAACATGAGCTTCACGTATGCAATGTGTGCGCACGCAAGTGTTTTCATTTTTATGGTATCTGATGATTAAATGTTTTAAAACTTTCATTGACTTACTGTAGCCTAAATATATTGAAGTATTAATACACATTTATGTTTTCATAAAATATGTGGGAGAATTGATATAATTGCTTTTTAAAAAAAAACCTTCAATTGTCCTTCCCTTCCTCGACTTCTCCATCTCCATCTCTGGGGATAGGTTATTGACTAACATTCACTACAAGCCCACTGACTCCCACAGCTACCTGGACTACACTTCCTCCCACCCCGCCTCCTGTAAGGACTCTCTTCCATTCTCCCAGTTTCTCCGTCTCCGCCACATCTGCTCTGACGATGCCACCTTCCATACCAGTGCTTCCGACATGTCTTCCTTTTTCCTCAACCGAGGATTCCCCTCTACTGTGGTTGACACGGCCCTCGACCGTGTCCATTCTATCTCCCGCACTTCTTCCCTCACCCCTGCCCCTCCCTCCCCGGAACCACGATAGCGTTCCCCTTGTCCTCACCTTTCACCCCACCAGCCTCCACATTCAAGGGATCATCCTCCGCCACCTCCAGCGTGATCCCACCACCAAACGCATCTTCCCCTCACCTCCCCTTTCAGCATTCCGCAGGGACTGCTCCCTCCGCGACACCCTAGTTCACTCCTCTACCACCCCCAGCACCCCTTCCCCTTTGCTCGGCACCTTCCCGTGCAAGCGCAGGAGATGCAACACATGCCCTTATACCTCCCCTCTTCCCACTGTCCAGGGCCCCAAACACCCCTTCCAGGTGAAACAGCGATTTACTTGTACTTCCTGCAATTTAGTATACTGTATTCGCTGCTCACGATGTGGTCTCCTCTACATTGGGGAGACCAAACGCAGATTGGGTGACCGCTTTACGGAACACCTCCGTTCAGTCCGTAAGGGGGACCCCGAGCTCCTGGTGGCCTGTCACTTTAATTCTCCGCTCCACTCCCACTCTGACCTCACCGTCCTCGGCCTCTTGCATTGTTCCACGGAAGCTCAGCATAAGCTCGAGGAACAGCACCTCATCTTTCGTTTAGGCACCCTACAGCCCTCTGGACTCAACAATTTCAGATCATAACCTCGGCCCCTATCACATTTATATATTTTTTTATTTTATTTTTTCATCCACCCTTTTGTTTGGCCTTATTTTTCCCTCCCAGAAGCTGGCAGCTGTCCTTCATTCTGCTAGTGCATCTCACACTTCATCTAGCCTCAACCTGTCACATTAACACATCCTCTTGCCTTGATTATCTCTCAATGTCTCTTACTCTCTCCTGCTTTCTATCCCACCACTGACCTTCCCTTTTGTTCTTTCATCCCCTTCCCCTTTTCCCAGCTTTATACTTGCTTTAAATCTATTTCATTTCCTGCTTTTTTTCCAGTTCTGACGAAGGGTCTTCAACCTGAAACGTTAACTCTGTTTCTCTCTCCACGGATGCTGCCTGGCCTGCTGAGTTTTTCCAGCGTTTTCTGTTATTTCTTCAATTGTATTAGTCTTTTTATAACTCAGCTGTTCGCTTACATGCTGGCTAGAAATGTAAGAGTAGAGGACTGTAGTTGAATTTGCTTCTCATGATTGTAGAGCAGCGTAACAGATCACTTCTCATTTGTGTTTTTTTTTATCTATTAAGATTCTGAGTTGTGTTCTCATAATTAAAAACAAAAGTTTCTCCCAGTTGTACTGTCTTCTGTTTCTTTCAGCAGTTCTCAACTCTGCCATTCTCTCATGAAGCTCTGCTTCATTTCTCAGAATTGTCAGCAGGAAATGTGGTTTCACTTGAGACTTATTGTGAATTGTATCAAAGGTTGCCCTAAATTTCTAATCCTAATTAAATGTGACAGAGTAAGGTTAGTTAGTTAATTTAACCACCACCTGTTGATCTGTAATCTCTTCTGTTTTTCTGTTAGTATTTATTTTGTTGTCCAGCATTACTGCAAGTATCTTCAACACTTAAGGTTGTAGTGGCCATTTTTCTGTTTTTGGTTTAGTTTGGTTTCAGTTCACTGCTAATGAAACATTTTGACATACCTTTTGTGGATGCATATGTCGCAACACCTAAAGGCAATTAACAATCCGGGAGTTCTTCCAAAGTATTAATTTAGGTTCTTTAGGGACTGTGCTTACTTGCTTTAGGTTTCGAAAGCCTTGAGGGCATTCTGGAATTCTCTTCCTAAACCCTTGCTATTTCTTTCCTCAAATTTAGAAGTTTCCTTTAAATGCATATCTGCAACTGAACTGTATGATCATCTCATTGAACTCTTCACCAATTCCTGCTCACTGTCATAATTTTTCTATGCCTTCCCTCACCCTTTTCTGTGAAGTGCCTTGGGTCCTTTTGTTATGCAAAGGCTCTATAAGTCCAAGTTATTGTAAATTTAGTTTAATGTAGATCATCCAATTTAAATTATATGGCTGATTTAAATGCACATACTGCAGGATCTTTGAAGTTCATTCACAGTTATTCAATATGTATCTTCTGGTCATTTGTTTTATCTCTTGCAGCTTAACCAGTGAAGTGCTGATATTCCCACTGTTCTTTCACAATCAATAGTCTATGTGAACATCACACACAGCAGTAACTAAGAAATATTGGAGATGAACATTTGAAAGGAGTAATGTTTGTTGTAGGAAAGAGAAGGGTCTTTATTAATTATATGCTTACAAGAACAACAACAATTTGCACTTGTATAGTATCTTTAACATAGTAAAACGTCCCAAGGCGCTTACCAGTGAAATGTGTCGTTTATCTGTGGGTGTGTTGCTGACACTGTTTTAATTTACTTGCACTGTTGTGCTCAGAGTGTGAATAGATAATGTTTGCTAAATATTCGGCTTAACTTTCAACTATTGCTTGGCAGCAGCATATAATGATTTGCCTGGATCCCCAAATGGATGAGAGGGGTTCTAACATTCCATGCTACTTTTTCCCCCCATGAAAATATCTTGGGCAAGATCAAGATTAAAATATAAAGATTGGTGGTTGTGGTGTGGCCACCTTGATCTGAGTGAGGGGTTGACTCCACTCATGCTGGGAGCCAATTCATGAATATTGGGTTCTTACAATTTTAAAAGTCCAATTTAAAAATGGCTTAACCCAGATTAGATGTTAGAACTATTACTCGAAGAGTCTGGATTTTCCACATGGGAATATTGAATAAACCCCTAAAGGATTAGAAAATACAAATTTACTTAAAAGGTTTCTGAAAGCATTGTGCTCAGCTAGTTGAGAGGTGAAATTGACCTGCACATTATACTGTAGTATGTTTTAGAACTTTGTAGAAATTAGAGGTAAAGCCTTGAAAAATCGAGCTAATTTATAGCCTTAAGTTCAATTATTGCATGTGATTAGAATGGATTGCCAAGTATGGAGTCCCTTGTGCTCTTTTGAGTATTGCAGTTGCTGATATGTGTTGAATACTGGAAAATTCATGGCCTACCCTCATAATAAAAACCATGCTCAGCCTAGCAGAGTGAGAGAACTAGGAACTGTCTGGACTGTCCTTCAATGTCACTCTGCTTTTAATGTTTGGTAGTTTGAGAGCCGGTTATACCATTCAAGACCACCTGAATTACATTCCAGTATGTTAAACTTGAGTCTGTCAAGTTTTTAAAAGTAAAGTGCCATGGGGATAGATAGTCCCTCCTATGTATTCACCCAGGACTAACTTCCCTTCCATAGTTAGGTGACTGAGAGAAGCTGTACTGGGGGCTACTGAGCCAATCCAGAGGTGGAGTAAAGGGGCTGTTCTTTTTTCCCTGTAACTGAGTTACAGGGAAGGTGGGATGCAGAGGTATAATGGAATTAGATCATTTGTACGATGCTTGGTGACATGAATAATATGCATGTTATCGGTTTGGCTCCGTTTGTAGCACGTTAACCTCTGGTACAGGGTTCAAACTCCATACCAGCTTTCGGCTCATAATCTCGGCTGACATTCCAGTTCAGTTGTGATGGAGTACTACAGTATTTGCGATGCCATGCTTCAAATGAGATGGTAAATTGAGGCCAGGTTGGCCTGTTCTTGTAGTGCAGGTGGGCATTAAAGATCTTATTCCATGATACTTTTAGAATTAGAGCAGTGTCCTGGACAACATTCCCTTCTTGGCGAACACTAAAAAAGATTAACTGGTCCATTTGCTATTTGTGGCACACAGCTGTGTGCAAATTGGCTGCCATGTTTGTCTGCATAAGTTTACTACACTCCAAAAGTAAACGCTTTGCAGTGTGTTGGGTGTCTTTAGGATGTGATGAGATTTTATATAAATTCAAGTTCAATTGCCGAGAGAGTTTATGGTGTTCATAAGGGGTTAATTTAATGTTTTTCCAAAGGCTGTTCCTGCAGTAATTTAGGCGCAAGTTATTTCTGTTTAAACAAGTTCAGAATCTCACTGTCTTCCTCCAATATATTAGTTGCTGAGCCCTTACCCCACTTACCTTTTTCGGGTGGATGCTGTGAATAGTCAAATTCTGGATCTTCTGATTTTTTTTTCCTTTGAAGTTAGAAATACCAAAATAATTTCCCATTAAGGTACAGAACTTGAGGCATACAAATCTGGTTACAAGCTTTATTTTTTAAATTTCTTCAATAACAGTTACTCATTGTTGATGCATAACAACTTACAAACCACAGTCCTGTTGGGCGGATCAGTGCATATTAAGACTAAAGCTGCTTTTATATTGTTCAAAATCTGTTCTCGTGCCATGGCTTTGGATGCATGGAAAAAAAAGCCAGAACCCATATTGACTGTTTATAGCATGGTTTAAAATACACAGAAGCATAATAATAATTTGGTATGCATGTTAAGATTTTCAGTTTTCAACATGCTTACTGAGTGATTTCTTTGCTTCAATTGATCTCTTTGCTTCATTTCTTCTCTGCTGTCTTTCGAACGAACACTGGTCTCAATTTTCCTCTCCATTTTCTTCCCCTATGGTCCCTCCCATGCGTCAGGCTCATATTCCCACTTTGTAAGAGCAGTTTGTTTATTCCAAGTTTTCATTGGGATTTTATTTCATGTTACTGTTAATTTTATTCCTTGTCAGAAATAAGTTTTGGGTGTGAGGCGGGTACAAAGATGATGGACTTTTATTTTTTGAGTGGTATTTCAGTCATTATAAATTGTCTTAGTTGAAAGGAGTATTTTTTATATTTGGAGTCTCATTTGATAGAAGTGAAGGAGACTATGCCTGAAATTTCTTCAAACAGCGTGATAGTGAAGTTATGCTGAAATTATGACCATTTTGCCAGTCTATTGACACCAAAATTTCCTGCCAATCTCATTAACATATGCCAGAAAGTAAAAATGAGCGTAAACAATCAGGGCCCGAGGAAAGCGTGGAACTCACTATATATTCCTTTTTTAAGTATGAAAATTGAAGTTTCAAGCCATCTAACTATTATTCATAGCCATTGTGCATGGCTTTACCAATTTTTTGGTTGAAGGACCCCTTTTCAAATGGATTAATAATCACAGCCCCCCCCATCTAAATTATAATACTATAAACTCTTTGCATATTTACATTTCTGAATGTAAAGTTCATCCGTGTCCTGTTAAAGGGACTAGCATGAAATTTTACCAGGGCTGTCCGATATAGTGAGCATTGATGTGACTGCTGATGTGAAAACTTTTATCTTCCCTTCAGCTGGAAGGTAACCCTGCAGATTCAGCAACATGCCTGTTGAATACTTCACCACACGGCACCTCTCGGCTCTTCCTGGAGTGAGATTGGCTCCTGTTGGGAACACTGGCACCGCTTCAGGTGTAACCCTCCACTGCCCGCCTGCTCACTGCACAACGACTGAGTGTTTCAGGGTTCCCCCCCCCCCCCCCCGGCCCCGCTGCTGTTTACCGGCCCTTCGCTCAGACCCCAGTTTGAGAGCCACTGGATTCTTCTTCTATTATACAAATACATGATGCAGAGATGCCGGTGTTGGACTGGGGTGGACAAAAGTGAGAAGTCGCACAACACCAGGTTATAGTCCAACAGTTTTATTTGAAATCACAAGCTTTTCTTCACTTCACCTGACGAAGGGGCAGCAGCTCCGAAAGCTTGTGATTTCAAATAAAACTGTTGGACTATAACCTGCTGTTGTGCGACTTCTCATACAAATACATGGGAGGGTTGCTGTCATAGCCAATGAGCAAGTTACAACAAGAGTGTTCTGATTGACCTTGGGCAATGCTACATTACCGGATATTGGCATATAAAGTCACTTCAGTTAATTGGGCCTGTGGGCTTATCTACAGGAATAATTTTTGACACTGGACTCAGGAAAACCATCTGGTGCAGCCTAAAAACTTGAACACCCTCCTAATCACCTTCCTCTTTCCTATCTCTCCCCCCCCCCCCCCCCCCCCCCCCCCATCCATCTATCAGTCTCCTCCCTTCTTCTCTTCTCTCCCTTTTTGCCCCCTTTGTGTCTCTCCCTTTTCTTTCTCCCCCTTGCCTTGGGTCTCGCTCCCCAACCCCTCTGGTTTCTCTCTTCTGCCCCCTCCTTCCATTCTCTTTCCCTCGCACCTCTCCGTCACTCGCTCTCCCCTGTGTCTGTCTTTTTCCCCACTACCTCTGAGTTTCTTTCTCTCACACGTCTCCCCCTTCCTCTTTTCCCTGTATCTCACTATCTCTTGCCCTATCTTTTGCCCTCAGTGTCTACTACACTCTCTACCTGCCAGGTGTCTCTCTTCCTCCCCAATCTCTCCCACACTCCTAGCCCCAGCTGTGTCAATCTCTTCCTTTCGAGTCTCCATCCCTCTCTCTCTTCCCCCTCCTCCACTGGTCTTGATCTCTTTCCCTCTCCCCTGCATCTCATCCTCTCTCTCTCTCTCTCTCTCTCTCTCTCTCTCTCTCTACCCTATCTCTTGCATTCCTCTCTCTGTTCCCCCATCTCTCTCTCCCATTCTTCTCTTTGTGCCCCCATCGTTCTCTCCCATTCTTCTCACTGGACCCCCATTGCTCTCTCCCATTCCTCTCTCTGTACCCCCATCTCTCTCCCATTCTTCTCTCTGTACCGCCATCTGTCTCCCATTCCTCTCTGTACCCACTTCTCTCTCCATAGCCACTGCTGCTGCGCCCCCCCCCCCCCCCCCCAATAGTCGCCATTTACTGCCCCATTCAACAGCAACCGGCGCACTCCATCACCAATTGGAGTTTTTTTCGCGGACCCCTGGAAAGTCTCTACGGACCCCAGTTTGAGAACCACTGATCTAGTGAACCTTTGTTGCGCCCCCTCTAAGGCAAGTGTATCCTTCCTTTGGGTAAGAGACAAAAACTACACAGTACTCCCGGTGTGGTCTCACCAAAGGCCTATATAATTGCAGCAAGACTTCCTTACCCTTATACTGCAACCCCCTTGCAATAAAGGCTAACATACCATTTGCTTTCCAAATTGCTTGCTGTACCTGCATGTTAACTTTTTGTGATTTGTGTACAAGGATACCCAAATCCCTCTCAATACCAACATTTACTAGTCTCTCACCTTTTAAAAAATATTCTGCTTTTCCATTTTTCCAACCAGAGTGTATAATTTCACACTTCCCCACATTATACTCCACCTGCCATCTGCTTGCCCAATCACTTAACCAATGTATATCACTTTGCAGCCTCTTTACATCCTCCACACAGCTTACTTTCCCACCTAACTTTGTATCGTCCGCAAACTTGTATATATTGCACTCGGTCCCCTCATCTAAGTTATTGATATAGATTATGAAAAGCTGATGCCGTGCAGCTTAAAGGGAACATTCCGAAAATGACCCGCTTATACCTACTCTCTGTTTTCTGTCCGTTAACCAATCCTCAATCTGTGCTAATATATTACCCCCATCCCATGAGCCCTTATATTGTGTAACAGCCTTATTGAATGCCTTCTGAAAATCTAAATATACCACATCCACTGGTTCCACCTTATTTACTTTGCTAGTTACACCTCAAAAAACTCTAATAGATTTGTCAAACATGATTTCTCTTTCATAAAACCGTGTTGACTCTGCCTATTAGTAAAGCCCATTCAACACAATTGGCACATCAAATGGGTAAGCATCCATATATCAGTGCGTTTGAAATGGTCATAGTAGACCATAGTATGTATTCTCTGCAGTTTGAGGAAACAGTTAGCAGGTATCATTTGAAGGGATTGCTCTTGTGCAGAAATATTAACTGATACAGACTTTCTTATCAATAGACATGTAACCATAACTCCCAATTTGCCACAATGGATTAGGGACGAGTAAAGGAATTGCTGATCATTCCTAGTATAACAGCACACACGCATCTTTGTGCGTACTTCCAATTGAAACAAATTTATGCTGTAGACCCAGTGAAATTGGTCATAGTAATGAGTATGGTATTTCTAAAAGCAGTTAAATTTTGATAAATTGCTTCAAGCCTATTTATTGTTTAATGTAAAAGTAGATATGTAGCACAGTGCAGCTGCTGGATTCATTATGGCAGTGTGCAATACATTTGAACAATGAAGAGCTTTCATTTTGCGTGGGACGAGGTGGTTCATTCAGCTAAAGTATCATAAAGAGATTCCTTCAAAGCGTAATGTGTGCAGTTTGTACTTGGAATTGGTGCAATGCTTTACATGGTGTTGAGTTGATTAAAAAGTACAGAGCAAATACTGTATTATGTGGGTGACCCATAGGGGAGTTTCATCCTTTTAGTGATTCACAGTAAAACACAAAGTAGCTTAATGTTTAGGTTTTCTTACATTACAAGTGATTTTGGGCAACTGCAATAATGTTATATGTGGCAGTACTTAGCATACATTGGGAACATGCATCTAAAACAACATCGAAAATGCTGAAGTATGCAACAGGTTAGTCAGCATTTGAAAATGAAAGAAAGGTTAATGTTTAAGGTTAGTTCTTTAATAAGGTTGATACAGAATGTTCCATTTGAAATATTAACTTGTCTTTCTGATCCTAATTAACCATCAAAATGGCCTGGCTCTGCAGCTCCTCAAATTCCTTGAGAAAGAGAAAAGTGATCTGGGCCAGAACACCTGCTCACTCTTTAACTGAAACTGTCACTACTGTGATGTTTGTTTTGTACTATTACAATCTTAACTCTGCACCTTGACCCTCCTTCAGTTTCATCAAGTGAGATTCCAAATATTAACAAGACTGCTTATAATGCGGTGTCGACGGTATTGCACTTTGACACAAAGCTGCTATTATGTAGTTAGAGAATATCACCCTATGATGACACAATCTGATTCCCATAAATCATTCAAGATGGTTTCTGAAAACAATTCAATTGACATTTTTTTCATTAATTGAAATTACTAACGTCCAAAATATTTCACAAAGTGATTACATTTATCCTCTAAAGTGAAAATACTGGGCTTTCAAACCCTCAAAACTAGAATGGAGGTAATTGCCAGGTTTTTGTCTTCTCTTTGACTTTGCTATTGTTGCTTTAAGAGAAACTAAAGAATAATAATGTGTTGGCACCTGTCAGAACTATAATTGTAAACTTAGATTAAAGTTCACCCAGATAGTCTGGTAATTAACTAGTCTGATTTACGAAACTTAAGGGTTCAAAGTACTTTTATGCCATAGATTAAAGTAAGGCTCATCATATGCCAAGCCAGTAGAAAAACATTGAATGCATTTATTTTTCCCTGGAAGACTTTGTTGCCATGATTGCTGCAGAATATGTCTAATGCTCAACTTTCAACTAAATTAGGTTTTACCATTTAAATTTTGTGTTCTATGCCAGTTTATTAAAATATCTGCTCTTACACTGAAAAATGTGTCTATCCCCACCGATGAGTGTTTTCTGGCCAGTCCACATATCAAACATAAGTGAAAGAAAATTTGCTGCACATCTGCCAGTTCTCCCAACTGCTGTAATTGTTCTGTAATTTCTGTTGATTCTGTTTCACTAATTGAACCCATTCATCAATTGATTTGCCACACGCAAATGAAAATTAAACCTCATGCAGTGAGGTTAAGAGTGAACTAAACATAAAATTGGTTACTTTGATGCCTTTTAAAAGGATCGATGATCAAAAGAAGTCCCAAATGACTGCATTTATCTTCATACTTTTTTTTACACGTCAAGGGGTAGAGTTTCCGCTTTGGGTGCAATTGGGAAATTGCACCCAATGCGCTTGAAGTTGTGCTTCAAGTTTCCATGAACCAGCGCAATAGAATGTAATTGTTTCTTTTTCTTTCCATTAAAATGTATTCCTTGATGCATTTGAGTAGTAACCTGCTTCAGTTTTATTAATACAGCTCAAAATGTGATTATCACCAAAATTAAGCATTTTTGGTAAGTGTCCAGTCCTCCACCTGTCAGTAATCTGATTTAAAATCACTGAAAATTATTTTTTTTAAACACTACTGAACCATTTACTACTTTCATTGGCGTACACTAGTCAGTTTCTTAGTAAATTAAATATTTTTTGCGATGAGAAAATTTTTTAAAACGTGCCTGTCTGCCTAAGAAAATGAGCTCATCTAGACTTCTGAAAACCAGCATGATATTTTGCCATTCTAGTTTCCTCCATAACATTTTCCAATAACCAGCCAGATAGTGTGGAATTTTATGAATTGATGAACTTTTTTAAAATCTTTGATGCACTTGCTGACAAAACCAGAATATGTTTTGAAGAACCTTGCTGAACCTGCGGAATCTCTCAATTTTGACCAGGGGGGCGCAGCCAGTTTTGTGGGCAGGGACTGATTCGGGCGAATTGAATCTTGAACCAGTGTAAAAGATCGTGGAAAACGTGAGCGTAAGTGGTTTTGGATGTAACTCACTTGCGTTTAAACTGCCTTGATCTTTTGTGCTAGTTTGGCCGATTCCGCCCTGATTGCGCTAATATAACTAGTGGAAACTTAACCCCAAAGTGTTTATGCAGTTCTTGTGTTAAGTATAGTGATGCATTTTTCAACAGATATATACTGTCCTGGTCATCACTGCCTTGATAATGGATCACTTCTAGATTCCGTTGAAAAATTATGTTGCCTAAAATGTGAGCTAATTTTTTTCTTATAATGCGTATGCTTAATTGTTCAGGCACTGGCATCTTGGGGTTCTGTCAGACACCATCCTGAACATCACTGCCAACCATTCCTACTTTTCAGCCATGCTAAAGATGGTGTGCAAATGGTGGCTGGTAAATTGAATTATCTCCAGACCTGACTTTCTGTCCCCAGTACCTGCTGGTTTCAGACCAGAACTGCAGATTTCAGGCTGCACTGTAAATGTGATCTGCTGCAGTTCAGGCCCCAAAGGAAATTTTATTTGGGCCAAGGAAAAATAAAATTATATTGCCAAAAAAAGTCCCCAAATTGTTTGTCACTCCTGGAGATAAATTAACAGTTTCAAACCAAATGAAATGTTTAGTGCCAGTACATTGCGACAACACAACTTTGCCACCAAAGAGATTCCTAAAAGTTGAGATTGGGTTTTGGAGGTCTTGTGGTGTGCTTAGGAACAATTCATAGAATCATAGAAAGTTACAGCACGGAAGGAGGCCATTTTGGCCCATTGTGTCCGCGCCGGCCAACAAAGAGCTATCCAACCTAATCCCACTTCCCAGCTCTTGGTCCGTAGCCCTGCAGGTTAGAGCATCCCAAGTGCACATCCAAGTACTTTTTAAATGTGGTTTCATTGATGGGAGTATGAATTCACTCTTAATAGAGCAGGGTGAGAATGCAGCTAAACTTGTTTCCAACAAGTTAAACTTCTTTTCTGAATAAGCAGTCTCATCTCTTCAAGGAAAGCAAAACAATCTTATACACTGTTTGCCCATATTAAATACAACTGTGTAATACATTGGAATAGATACATATTTTGGTTAGGAACTGAATTTTGTACCTATTGTCCCAGAGTACAGAACAATTAATGTTTATTGTGCATGTTGCTTTGGGTTTGAAATTTCTGTTCTCATTGAGGCAAAAAATATCTGTCCTGGGAATGGAATGTTTTCCTCCTCTTGGATTTCACAATCCGTTCTAGACATGGTCAGCTATACCCTGTACTAGATCAAGTGTCCAAGCTTTTTTTCTTTGTGGGCTGTATAGTGCGTACTATGGATACTTGAAGTCGTGTATAAAATTTAAACCCGTGTTCCATTAATTTAATATATCTCAAGCTGTGGCTGCTAACTAATTTTGGTGCTCTGATTTAGGATTTATTCACCAATGACGCAATAGTGCTAAAAACAGCCCTTTCCAAACTTTAAATAGGGAAAATAGCAAATAAGAAATATATGTAAATGCAAATAGGACTGAGTTGCCTGGACTTCAAAGGATTTATTGTCAGCCCTAGGGAGATGCAGGGCTGAATGTGGCACAAGGGCTACAGTGTAGACACCTCTTGCTAAATGGAATAGAAAATTATCTAGCTACCAAAGGTGAAAAGACATTACATATCCTCTCATCCCTTCCATCCACACATGATTAATATCCATAACTGCAACAACAATTTTCATTTACATAAAGAAAGACTTACATTTACATAGCGCCTTTCACAACCTCAGGACGTCCCAAAGTGCTTTACTGCCAATGAAGTACTTTTAAATTGTAGTCACTGTTGTAATGTAGAAAACGCGGAAGCCAATTTGTGCACAGCAAGCGCTCAAACAGCAATGTGATGGTGACCAGATAATCTGTTTGTGATGTTGGTTGAGGGGTAAATATTGGTCAGGACACTGGGGAGAAATCCCCAGCTCTTTTTTAATGACTCATCCAAAAGACGACACCTCTGACAGTGCAGCACTCCCTCAGTACTGAACTGGAGTGTCAGCCTAGATTATGTGCTCAAGTCTCTGGAGTGGGACTTGAATCTACAACCTACTGACACAGGCGAGGGTGCTACCACTGAGCCACGGCTTACACCTTCAACATAGAAAAACATCCTAAAGTGCTTCAGAGGTGTAGCAAAAATGGATGCTGAGCCAAAGAAAGAGATATTAAGACCATAAGCCCGAACTGAGGTGGGTTTTAAGGAGGGTCTTTGAAGCAGAGAGGCAGAGGGGTTGAGTGACAGAATTCCAGAGCGGAGGGATTAGGTGGCTGAAGGCACGGTGATCATGGTGTAGTGAAAGAAGTGGTTTGCAGAAGAGGCCGGAGTCAGAGGAGATTTCAGTTGGTTGGCGAGGGGGTGGGGCGTGCTATAGGACTGGTGGAAGTTACAGGGATAGGAATGGGTAAGGCCGCGAAGGGATTTAAACACGAGTGATTTTTCACTCGTCATTCGGGGTCGGATCAGCCAGTTGTATTACCTCTACTGCTAATTCAGCACAGACTAAGACATATCTGAATGGCTCACTACACAATTCTGTTAGCAGCTGGACAACTATAGGAGCTATATTTTTAAATGGTTAGATATAATCACAATGCTAGTCATTTCTCCAAAAAACACTCCAATTGTCATATTAGCTGGAGACAGTTGGTTGAGGCTGACATGTTTTTTGAGCGCTGATGGTACATTGTGTTGTTTTACTGGCAATCAAAGTCAAAATTACATTCTGCTGCTTTTTATTTTGCAGTGACATTGTTTATCGTGGCAAATGGGAGCCGTATCATGAGATCATCAAGCTCCCTATTATTAAGCCTTTATTATAAAGGAGGTATAAGTGTGCCTCAACTCCAGTTTAGGAAGATCATTTTGTGCACTAGCATAAATTTCACACACCACGCCTCGTACTAAATTATAGCAATAGTGATGTCTAGCATCATATTGGAACTGGTTTAGGAATGCACAAACTCGTTCAATGTTTACAGCCACCAGAGATATTTCCCTTTAGTCTGATCTGAATTCAGGTTTTGGAAGTGAAGGGACAGGGTCCTTATCTACGATGCCAGATGGTCCCCTGTTTATACTTGTTTATTTTTCATGCTTTTGTAAAAAAAAAATACAATTTTAGATACATACAATGTATAGTAAGTTATTTGGCCTTCAGCTTCAATTCGTTAATGTACAGTTTATATGGTTATATTTGTGGATTTCCCATGGTGTAGCTCATGGATTTATATGGATGGGGTTTTATCCCTGCCCTGCTGCGGGGTAGCACTCGTGCAACAGTAGATACTGTGGCCGAGGCAGTATCATAGCAGCTGTCCTTTTTTTTTCTAGAGGAACGCCGGGAACTATGGATGTAAGCGAGTGGCGATCCTGGAGATGGGATGTAACTCTATCTCAGATTGGATAGTGTTCCTGTAGAGCTGCATGTGAAAACACAGTTCTGACTGGGTTTAGAGGGAGAATTCAAAAGTGAGGCCTAGGAGGTTGAAGGCACGGTGGCCAATGGTGACCTGAAGGGAGAGGGGGATGCATTAGAGTCTGAAGTTATTTAGGCAAAAGCAGCAGCTAATTTGCACACAGCAAAGTTCCATAAATGACAGTGAGTTAAATGACCAGTTTATCTGTTTTTAGTAGTGTTGGTTGTGGGAAATATGTTGGCCAGGACACCAGGAGAACTTCCTGCTCTTCTTCGAATAAATGCCTTGGGATATTATTATATCTATCGGAAGGCAGACCCGTGCCTTAGTTTACAGTCTCATCCAAAAGTTGGAAACTCCGACAGTGCAGCACTCTCTTGGCACTGCACTGAAGTGCTAGCCTTGATTTTTGTGCTCAAGTCCTGGAGTGAGGTTTTAATCCACCTTCTGACTCAAAGGTGAGAGTGCTGCCGATGAGCCAAGCTGACACGAGGGCATTTTGGAGGTTCTGCAACATGAGTTGATAAAAAGAAATTGGGGGGCCGAGAGTTGGACAACAACTAGAGGCCAGACTTTGATTTGGGAAGGTGTGGTGGGTTCGGGTAAATCTAGGCAGCGATAAATGAACTGGGCCTTTTGTTCTGATGCAGTAGGAGGCTTGGAGAGGGAGTAGGGCAATGGGTTTGGGGACCAGAGACACGGGCTTGAAGGGAGTGGGTGACTGATTTTGCCAAGTTAAGCTGAAGTTAAAATCCTTCGTGCAACATGTGAAAGAAAGCACTCTTCAGCTACATCAATTGAAGTCAACTGTGAGGTCTTCTATCGCATTTAAACAGTGGCCTGTCTTTTGCAGCATGTTAGTGGGCGGCCAGTGAAAATCTGAAACATTTTGCGTAAATCCTAATAACACAGTGAACTTGGACATAATGACAATGAGCATTACTGTTTAGTAATGGAGGTTAGGTTGGTGGACAATGAGAGGTTGGATGTTAAATGATAAAATAACCCACGTGCTTTTTCTTGAAACAAACAACAAGAACAGAAAATGTTGGAGAAATACAACAGGCCAGTTAACAGCTACGGACAGAACAGACATTTTAATGTTTTGGGCTATAGCCCATCATTGGAAGTGGAAAAATTAACAAACTTTTAAATAGCATCAGAACAATGGGGAGGGGGAAAAGGGAAATGAAACATGAAGTCCATAGGGACACAGGAATTGCTGGACAAAAAAAAATGTCTAACTAGTTCGGCTTTTTACCATCTTGGTAGTCACATGATGCGACAATATAATGGAGTTGTTGACTAATCATGGCGATCAATCTCTATCAATGCCTACAACAGACCCAGACACAAGGTGAGGGAAACCCCCAGTGGTGGAAAACTTTGTGAACCACAGGTACAAAGTCACCTGTTCTTCCTAAGCATGTGACACTTACCACATATCGCATCTCAAGTTATTCATATCTGTATATATGGGAGGACGTTGGTGATCAGGGGAGGCTGAAGAACATAAAAACATAAGAATTAGGAGCAGGAGTAGGCCATTTGGCCCGTCGAGCCTGCTCCGCCGTTCGATAATTTCATGGCTGATCTTCTACCTCAACTCCACTTTCCTGCATTATCCCCATATCCCTTGATTCCCTTAATTTCCAAAAATCTATCGATCTCTGTCTTGAATAAACTCAACGTCTGAACCTCCACAGCCCTCTGGGGTAGAGAATTCCAAAGATTCACCATCCTCTGAGTGAAGAAATTTCTCTTCATCGCAGTCCTAAATGGCCGACCCCTTATTCCGAGACTGTGGCCTCTGGTTCTTGACTTCCCAGCCAGGGGAAACATCCTCCCTGCATCTACCCTGTCAAGCCCTGTAAGAATTTTGTATGTTTCAATGAGATCACCTCTCATTCTTCTAAACTCTAGAGAATATAGGTTTATCCCCCCCTCCCGCCCGTCGTGGGGAGGTTAATATCGACGCCAATGTTTCTGCAGATTTTTTTGAATTTATCCCCAATCAAGTGCAGCCGTGTCCTCTAGTTCGACTGTTCTAGACAAGGTGAAACACTTTGTCATGGTCTACATTATCTACTCCCTTTAGAATCCTAAAAACAGCAATCATCTCACCTCTCACCCTTCTCTTTTCCAGTGACAACATGCCGATTTACATAATTGCTCCTCATAATGCAATCCCTCCATCCCCTCAATCATTCTGGTTGTCCTGTTCTGTACAATTTCAATGGCTGCAATATCCTTTTTGTACTGTCCCAATGTAATCAGCTTGAAGGAAAAACCAGAGATTTTTCGATTGCTGAAATGATCTTTTCATCGGACAATGGAAAGAACCATGAAAGAATTAAAGATGTCGTAGAACAAAATGTGTGAATAGCTGAGAGTGTGGGAAACAACCCAAAGGAGAGACAAGAACATCGACAGAAAGTCTAAATCAGGTCTGAAGTAAAAACAGGAAGCTGGAAAAGTAGGGTGGCCAAAAGAGAAACAGGCCAACACTGAGCGTGCAGGCTCCTTTGTTGGGATACATGGCAAAGTATAATTGGACTTGGGTGTGCAGACCCCATTTTAAAATAATGCATTCTGTCCTAATTTTTATATTGCCGTTATAAATTCCTGTGTCTACATTTATAATGCATGGTGCCTATGTAAACTTGTCACGCTGTAATTACACCCTCCCACCAGACATCAGCTGAAGTGAATAATCTTCAATTGATTTTTAAAAATGGCGATCCCACCTGAAATGGTTCGAGGTATTGTCAGTGCTCGGGGAACAGGTTGCTTGATTGGGCAGACTCTGCTTATTTTTGTGCAATATACTGATTGTTGCCTTCCTTTCCCCTCCTGCCTGTCCACCTTCCCCTGCATTTGAGTTGAGAATTTAGCACTTGTAAAGAATTTGCATTTATATAGCACCTTGTGTCCTTAGTACTTCACATTCTATGAATAGTGTTTGGATTTTTTATTTTGTTGAATACAGCAGCCAATTTGAGCAAATGAGATTAACAACCAGTTAATCTGTTTTTGGTGGTGTGTTGGTGAATTCTTGTATCCACCTGCAGTTGTTCCTGGCCACTACATTTAAATGTTGAGAGAGTTGCAGTGGGTGTGTCCACAACCTAAATATATTTAAGTGAGCTTTGGATAAATATGAAGTGCCCAGAAGCTCAAAGGGAACCCTTAAGAACTTTTTAAACCTGGATCGATAGTATTCCAATCCAGAGTTATACTTGATGTACTGTCAAACGTAAACCGTGTGGCACCGCAACCTCTGGGGTTTCACATCTCTGGAGTCAGGTTATGGGACATGTAAGAAAAGCATCCTAGCTGCCTATTCATTTTGCTAGCATGCTGCTTCTGTGTGTTTTTTTTTAGAAAACTAACTAGAAACCTCCTTGCCTTTTTAGATGTGTGTTTTTCAATTGTTTTATCATTGCTGCTTGCCAAATATGTTAAATGTATAATTTTATGCAGTCAACTCTCAATAAGGACCCTGTTAGAAGAAATGCCTGCTAACATTACCATGTTACTCTGTGGGAGTACAGACTTGGACCTATGCGATGAGCAGACCACCCATTTACAGCATTATGTACGGGGATATTACCCTGCAGTTCAGGATATTTAAATCTATCAAAGCCAAATCTTGTGTCAAACTGTTCTGTTTTCGGTAGACCAGCGGGATCCAGGACTGGAGGCAGGAGGGAGGATGCAATGGGAGTCAGTGTTTCAAAGTTGGGATAGGATAAGAAAGCAACATTTGGGTTGAAGCAGTTTCCATTTAAGCATCGCAGCTCTGGAGAAACGAAGTTGCTGCGCCCCCTCAATGTGGTAGGATTGTGCTGGTGTGAGAGCACTCTGGATCTTTCATCATGGTAAATGCTCATTCATTTAGTGACCTTAATAAAATCAACACCCATTTTAACTTTAAAAAAAAAATACATCTGTGTTTTTCTTGCCCTTTTTTGTAATGTGCAACCCATTTTATGTGACTTCAGTAGAATTCGGAAAAACAAGGTGCAGCCAACCTCACACTTAACTCTTGCAAACAACCGAGCTCCAGAGAATACTCAAGTTCAAGCAGAGTCTATCGAGGGGGGTTAGGGTACCAAGTCTGTTACAGCAAGGTGTTGACATTTTATACTGTATTCAGTATAATTAGTCAAGAGGGACATCTGATCAGGTACAAGTCTCTTTCCCAAGAGTAAAAACAAAAACTACATCTTCAGTTGGCATATTCTGTCTGTCATTGCCAGATTTTCAAGCTGATTGTAGCCCATTGGTCCTTACAAATCAGCCCAAAAAGACCAACATTTTTCATTTACAACAAGCAATTAGGAAGGCAAATGGTATGTTGACCTTTATTGCAAGGGGAGTTGGAGTACAAGAGTAAGGAAGTCTTGCTGCAATTGTACAGGGCTCTGGTGAGACCACACCTGGAGTACTGTGCACAGTTTTGGTCTCCTTATTTAAGGAAGGATATACTTGCGTTGGAGGCGGTGCAACGAAGGTTCATTAGATTGATCTCTGGGATGAGAGGGCTGATCTATGAGGAGAGATTGAGCAGATTGGGCCTATACTTTCTGGAGTTTAGAAGAATGAGAGGTGATCTCATTGAAACATACAAGTTTCTGAGAGGGCTTGACAGGGTAGAGGCTGTTTCCTCTGGCTGGAGAGTCTAGAACTATTGGGCACAGGATAAGGGGTCGGCCATTTAGGACTGAGATGCAGAGAAATTTCTTCACTGAGAGGGTTGTGAATCTTGAGCATTTTCTACCCCAGAGGGTTGTGCATGCTCAGTCGTTGAGTATATTCAAGGCTGAGATCGATAGATTTTTGGACTCTAAGGGAATCAAGGGATATGGAGATCGGGCGGTAAAGTGGAGTTGAGGTCGAAGATCAGCCATGATCTTATTGAATGGTGGCGCCGCCTCGAGGGACCGTATGGCCTACTCCTCCTGTTATGTTTTTATGTTCATTTGAACCAGCCCTGACCCGTCTCACCTACAAACTCACTGCCCTGTTTCTCCTTTCTTGATGCTCCACAAACAGTGGGCTCATATTCACAGGGCTCAGTTAGTGAGTGCTATACAGCCTTATTGCCACTCCCAACACAGCCTAGTCGTCATTTTATGATGTCAGTAAAGTATTGCATAAACATTGCACTTTGATATACCAACCACCTCCAAAAGTGCACGTCAGCTTCTCGCCTAAACAATTCAGTTCTAACCTACATTTGGATTTTGCTGATCAGGACCATTCTATTTGGGTCTCACTCGCTGCGCTTGCTGCCTGTGTTGCCAACAGTGCTAGGGCTTGTAGCTGAGATTGTGGCCGTATGCAGACCAAGGGGTGGAATTTCCTGTGGGGCCGGAGTCGGGAAGTTACACCGGAAATTATGCTCATTCGTGCATCCATTTTGCTGATTTCTATTAACACCCAAATTTTCTGCCAATATCATTAACATCCGTAAAATTGGGCGTAAACAATCCGTGTAAAATTCAGGGTCCGAGGAAAGCACCAAACTCGCACCATATATTCCTGTTTTAAGCATAAAAATTAAAGTTGCAAGCCATCCAACTATCATTCATGCGCATTCGGCACATGTTTAAGAACAGGGAATCGTGCAAGCGTTTGAATTTCTAATGTGACTTCTACTTATGCCATAACATTGCATTCAAAGAAACAAATAATATAGTGCAAGTCTCAATGAGGAAATCACAAAACACCAGAAAAATAACTCTTTCCTGCCCAACCTAAAAGTCTGGGCTTAATTTGACACCTGTTTTGAACCAGCGTAATTGCAGGAAGTGCGAGTGTGCAGCTCTTTCCTGAGGCACCGAGCCTATATAATGCACTGAGATGCGTCAGAGTGCTTGAATCGTTACTGGTGTAAAATAGCGAGAAAATTTTGTAATCACGTACTGTAATTATGTGCGTAACACCCCCAAGTTCTGCCCATTATATTGCAAGTGCAGGTGGCGCACAGTGAATGGGAGCCGAATACAAATTGAGCCACAGCACCTGGAGCGCAAAAACACCAGTAAAGTTGGCAGGGGAGAATTTGGCACCTGTGGGTTAGGTTCTGTGATAGTTTCTGTAGCTCCCGAATCATTGAGCAACGCCTTTTCGAGGTTGACACTATTTTAGGCTGGTTAGATGATGTCTATTACAAGGAAATAACAATTGCAGGGTTGAGATGCAGTTCATTAACTGCTTGAGCTTTTCTTTTGTAGCTTTTGACACGATCTCAACTCCTTTGTGGTGTTTTTACCCCACCCAAGACTTTCATTGTGCGTATTGGTGGAGTAAGCGGCTCATTATGCAAACTACCCACACAGTGGTGGAAAAAGACAGTGTACATAATAAAATTATATTTATTATTGTAACCTAAATGTTCGATTAAAAAAATTATGAAGTGGTATTTATGCTGGTTTGAAATATGTTGAAGATTTGTTGCAAAGATAGAATTTACTGAGTTTCAGCTAAATTCATTGGAGATTGAACCTTTTGAGTTGCAGCACAGATGCCTATAATCAAGATCAATATCCATACTTCAGTTATTTTTGAGGTAACATGAAACGCTGTTGGAATTATCCAGGCATTCTTGTTTAACTTGAAGGCCCCCCCCCCCTCCCATTGCAAATTATTTAGGTTTATTCTATTAAATAATCCTTCAGGAGCATCTTTCTAAACTTGGTTTTTTTACAACTGCTATTAGGAACTGACATATATACCGGTAATCATTGGGTTAACTATTCTCTTATGGTATTGAGAACATTTTTAAAAACTGGAAAGCCTTGTTGAAAGAGGTGTAACTGGGTTTTTAACGGCGAATTGACTGCTGAACAACTGTTCTGGCCCTGATAAACTAATTTTATATTTGTGGAATGTCAAATTTTTCCATTAATATGATTAAGAATTACATGGTTTTGAAAATAATTTTTTTTAAAGTTTGTTTAATATTTCAGCTTTTACCTTAATCCTATGTGTATGTCCCAATCTTTATTTCGCGCTCTGTAAAATTTATAAAAAGTAAATTAGAATCTGCATTTTACTTCCTGGTTTGCTGTCTGAGAATTCTTCAATGTGATTGGCTGCTCACTGTTGCTGGACACTGGAGATTCGCTTGATTTGACACCAGATTCAAACAAAGGGGAGAGCTGAAATCGATGCCACAGAGATCACTAGATATTTGTGGGCAGCTTTCCTCGAGGTCAGTGGTGAGCGCTGTCGCTTAGCCGCTGACTGCAAATTCCGGGCCAATAAGTTTCATCAATAATGTGGTTTTGAAATTGAGCACAACTTAAGTATTAATGCTGTATTTGCTTTTATTCTATCCCTGCCCCACCATCCCCTTTCTCTGGCTCTCTATGTTTACAAGCTGTTCATCACCATCTTCCAGATCTGGGTGTCCTTGTACATGAATCACAGAAAGTTAACATGCAGGCACAGCAAGCAATTAGGCAAGCAAATGGTATCTTAGCCTATATTACAAAGGAATTGGAGTATAAGAGTAAAGAAGTCTTGCTACAATTATATAGGGCCTTGGTGAGACCACACCTGGAGTACTGTGTACAGTTTTGGTCTCCTTACCTAAGGAAGGATATACTTGCCGTAGAAGGGAGTGCAACGAAGATTCACTAGACTGATTCCTGGGATGAGGAGATTGTCCTATGAGGAGAGATTGAGTAGACTAGGCCTATATTCCCTAGAGTTTAGAAGAATGAGAGGTGATCTAATTGAAACATACAAAGTTCTTAAAGGGCTTGACTGGTAGATGCTGGGCAGATGTTTTACCTTGCTGGTGAGTCTAGAACTAGAGGTCACAGTCTCAGAATAAGGGGTCGGCCATTTAGGACTGAGATGAAGAGAAATTTCTTCACTCAAAGGGTTGTGAATCTTTGTAATTCTCTACCCCAGAGAGCCATGGATGCTCAGTCGTTGAGTATATTCAAGACAGAGATTGATAGATTTTTGGATATTAAGGGAACCTAAGGATATGGGGATAGTGCAGGAAGGTGGAGTTGAGGTAGAAGATCAGCCATGATCTTATTGAATGGCAGAGCAGGCTTGAAGGGCCGAATGGCCTACTCTTATTTTTTCTGTTCTTCTGATGAAAGATCTATAAGTATACTTAAATAAAAGCAAAATACTGTGGA
This sequence comes from Squalus acanthias, assembly GCA_030390025.1. NCBI lineage: Eukaryota > Metazoa > Chordata > Chondrichthyes > Squaliformes > Squalidae > Squalus > Squalus acanthias. Next base: position 60,491,884 of record CM059433.1, on the reverse strand, counting down.
TGCTGGAAATCTGAAATAAAACCAAAAAATGCTGCAAACACTGAGCAGGTGATGAAAGGTCATCGACTTGAATCGTTAACTCTGTTTTTCTCTCTCTCTCCACAGATGCTGCCTGACCTGAGTGTTTCCAGCATTTTCTGGTTTTATTTTTGTGTATTTGTTGGAAATCTCATAACAGCACTTTTCACAACTAAAAGTAGTGATCAGGTTCACTTGATTCAAATGCTGGGAAACAAACTGTAGCTGGCAACGACGATAAATTGGTCCTTCTAACTGCATGATCAAAGGTTCAAGCTCTTGGTGTTGCCTGTCCTTGATTCCACCTGCTGCAGATGGGGTGAATTGCAGCAGGCTTGTCTGGGTACTACATTACTCAGCCTGCCATCAATGAAGGAAAAGCTGATGTGACATTTAAACCCCCCCCCCCCCCCCTAATAAAAGTGCAGTAGTCGTTGGCTGAGCGCTATTTGTGGTGGTCACAGTACAGGAAACTCTTTCGTATCCGGCACCGATGGGACCGGGATGGTGCCGGTTGATTAAAAATTCCGGATAACGGAGAGGTATATCTACCGAGGCTATTTTTAACAAACAAAAATAAAAAAATCAAGAAGTGTGCAGTATAATTGGGTACTCCCCTACAGAATGTTGTGTTAAATGGATGGTGGAAGATGCTTGATTAAGTACAGTAATGCCAGTTGAGGGTAATCCATAACTCTTTAATTACTTAACAGTAAAACAAAACTTATAAACGACTGTATGCTGTAGTTTTCGGAGTATGAATTCTGCCGGTTATTAGAGAATTCCGGATATTTAGGTGCCGTTTAAACGAGAGTTTCCTGTAGCTAGTGTATCCCTTCACTCCCAGCTAAAGCACCAATATTCAGTTAAATATGCAATAGAGGAACAATCAAGCAACACAGTTTAGTTATGAAGGAGTCGTATTTTGCTCAGATAATGCGATAGTTACCTTTTTTGTCATTTAGAAAGTTTAAATAATTTGAAAATGCTAAGTTTCTGATTTAAAACAGCATGTACATCAGTTTTCTTTTTATTTCCTTTGCAGTACAGTGCAGTAGACACCAATCCATTGTCTGTATATGTTATGCACCCATTTTGGAACTCTGTAGTTAAGGTAAGTGCATATTAATACAAACTTTCAGTATTATTACCTCCTTGTGTGCTTTCTTTATTTTCAGCGCAGGATGAGGTATTTGAACTAAATTTGGCAGAAATAGTTTTAACAGAATGAGAGAATGTGTATTCGATTTCCTTGTAAAATATTACCTTCTCAGAAGAGAAGTCATGGGATTTCTGACAGCCATGTCAGAGATAACCATCTCCTGACTATGCTGTAGTCTTATTTTAGAATATCGTGCTGCATTGTTCAAAATGCCAGCAGCTTTATGATACATGGGAAGGAGGGAAAGGGTCATATTAGGAACAGTGGAATCGGGTACCAGTGTTGTTGAGATGTTTGCTGAAGACTCAGATGGTGAGAATGATGCCCTGACAGTCTGCAGTCTTCATTTGTTGTTATAAAAGGATCCACTAAGAATATGTTGCTTTAAAATAAAAAAAAAAGTAGTGGACAGTTGGCCCAACTTGACATATTCAGTATTAGGTTTTTAATTTTTAAATTGAGCATAAAGACTAGTTAACCTACAGTGGAGAATTTCTGCTCTCCCTACTTATCAACCTTTCTTTTTGCTTTTATAGATTTTACCCACATGGTTGGCACCAAATCTGTTGACGTTCTCTGGTTTCATGCTACTTGTACTTAATTTTTTTATGTTGGCCTATTTTGACTATGATTTTTATGCTTCAGGTAAGAGCTTGGTTTCTATGTGTGTTTTTAAAAAAAATATAGTGGAAACTGCTTATAGGTAACACAATTTGAAGTCCCAATGCACAAATGCCCCATTTACTTCCTTGGGTTGCCTCTGACAACATGAGTGCCATCGGAGGTAAGCCTGTAGTGTAACTGAACCAGCACAATTGCCACCAAAGACACACAGCTTTCTTGGGCGGTAGGTAGTTTCTCTTTGTGCTGGCGTTTGCGTTGTGTCTGCTATTTTAATTGTAACTGCAGACTCCTGTACAAACCAGCAATGTGATTTTGCTGCTGCTGTCTTGTACAGAGCTTCTCTTTCCTCCCCCCCCCCCCACACCCCCAAAGGATATCGGGGATAATCTGTGGCTAAAGTAAGAAAGCTGACTGTGACTTTGTAGTAGTCAAACATCCACGGTTAATTGAAACACGCATTCGCAACTGTGCATATGCTGCATGGACACCTGCCAAAGGGATATACACCTCCCTGCGCCTGGTGCCTCTGACTCCTTACATTAAATGCAATGCCACGCATTATGTTGTGGGGTATCCCCGAGCAATTTGGAGGGCCTGAATTGCCTGTGCAGCCCCTCCGGCTGGACTGTCATGCAGCCTTGCCTCAGGACAGCCTTGCCTAATGAATGGCTCACCTGCCCTCAGCCAGTCCGTGTACTACAAAGCCTTCCATGCCTCTCCCTTAAACAGGTAAGACTCATGCGATTCAGGATTTTTGATTATTTTTTTCCCCCTCACGGAAAGGGGTTTGTGTTGTGTTTTAAAACAAAGTGAATTTGCATAGGTTTACCACTGGCCACAAGCATTGAAGATATGTATTAAAGCCAGACTGACCAAGTTGTAGAATGTCGCAGCTGATCATTGAGGACCAATTGTCGTCTTCCAGACACATTAGTCCCTGTTTATTTTGATTATTCTGCACAGGCATTGTTCTCTGTCTATATATGCTTTGCCGATCTGTATTCCTTCACTTCACCTGACGAAGGAGCAGCAGCTCCGAAAGCTTGTGATTTCAAATAAAACTGTTGGACTATAACCTGGTGTTGTGCGACTTCTCACTTTTGTCCACCCCAGTCCAACACTGGCATCTCCGCATCATTTTGATTGCAACAGATGTTTTCCTTGGACCTACACCTCAGGGCAGGAGCAGAGGTTATTGATAGGCCTTCTTCCAAATTACTAACTGGGTGCAAGTCAGCATCTCAACCCTTCCCTTTGCTGAGAAAAGAGAGAAAAGACACATGGGCAGTCAGGATTTAAACTGTGAGGTATAGGTCTGAGGCCTGGAGCTGGAAGCCGAAATTGCAGGCGGTGAGGTTTTACAGGTAGCAGTAATCTGTAAGAACGCTGCCCTTTACGTAATGGTAGTCCTTTGCCAGGCCGCCAGGTACGATTGTGAAAGTGCAACCAATATCTTGCAACCCCATTATGTGCGTGCCATTCATTATGACTGAGCAAAGATAAGGAGTCAACCTACCTACGTCAGCGGTCGCCACCTAAATGGGCGTGTTGTACCTTACAAGCTCATAAAGCCTCTCGGTTTGCATCGCAGAATTGTTTAAGAGACTAGCAGTAGTTTATTGTGTAACCTTCCCCTCCATATTTGAAACACCTGACCTTATTGTCTCAAGATCTCTGACTTGAGCTTGATTGCTCCCTCTGGACTTGACCGGGGAGGGTTGAGCAGCTAGCTCACTGAGCGGTTTATCTGAGAGACAGCTTGAGGCATCTGGTCTCCCACCCATGCAATGGCTTACCTGTGCTGGTGAGGTCATTAGATGATTAGCGCATGTTCGTAGCTACGTGACTGTTTTACACCCCTGTTGAAAAATATCAGATTCTTAAGAGCATCTGGAACTTTTTTCAGAAATCTGTCCCTCAGCATTAAATGACTAAGAGCATCATACTCTTACTGCCATTGCTTTCCAACTACATTTGCCGCAATAACCATTTCTCTATAACTGCTGAACAGATCTTTCCTTAGTTTCTTACATTTTTGCCTTTATGCTGCAGCTGTTCAATTATAAGCACCAAGGATAGCACATTTTACAATATCATAGTCCATTCTATTGACTGGATTGACGTGAGAAAACACCATGAGTGTCTTTCCACTTAGTGAAGTGTCAGTAGTGATTTACAGCTGAATGGATTTAGTGGGCTATGTATTGTGACCACTTGAGTCACCTTTATGCCAGCTCATAGGTTCCCTTCCCTGAAGGACATTAGTGAACCAGTTGAATTTTTATAACAGTCCGACAGATTTGGTGGTTATTTTTCCTGATGCTAGCCCATAAATGATCAGATTTATTGAATTTAGTTTGACAACATGCCGTATTTGGATTTGAGCTCTCAACCTCTAGATTGCTAGTCGAAGAGCATAAGCACTACATTACCAAACTCTTTGTCGACTGGCCCATTATTTTTTCTGCCTCTTATGGTGACCAGGTAAAGCTACCAATAGCATACTCCTTTTCAAAATTTGGAAGGAGTTTTGATAAACTGGTGGGCTCCATTTTCCATGCCCTCACTTGCTGGACTGATGGCCAATGCATGTTCCTCTGTCACTTCACGAGCATGATGGTGCTCGTTCTTCCTCCTGGTGGCCTTGTGTGGTAATTTCTCCTTTTGTTATTCTCACGCTCTCCCCGCCCCCATTACTTCCCTCAATCTCTTTCTTTGAAAAGTGGGGGGGAGGAAATGATATCCCCTACACCCGATCCCTTTGTTTGGCTTACTCATTTTTGGCATTCCCTCTCTTTCTAGACTAATTCTAACCGCAAAGGCTGATGTCTCTGTGCTCTCTTGTCCCTTTTCTCTGTCTTCTCCACCAGGGGCAGGCGGTGACACTGATTTCCTCCCTTGTCAACGATTCAACACTGGGCCTCCGAAAAAACCTGCTACCTCCCTTGCCTCCCACCCCATGGGGTGTAGTTTTAAAAAGAACATCTGCTGTTCTCAAAATGAAAGCGGGCCATTCTGGCTAATGGGCTTAGGATCAGACGTTTGATCATCTTTGAATCAGTTTGGATTAGACGGTGAGCTGCAGCAGTGCACAAACTGGCCCGTCTGGTCTCAATGCACACCCTACAGTGCTGGCAGCCTGAGGTGCCTCTTTTCAAACCTGTGCAAATTTGTTTTAAAACATAACATCTAAACATAACTTAATCCAACATTCCTTCCGTGAAGATGTAATAAGTGAGCAAAAATGTAATGACTACGAAAAAGAACAGGAAAAGACCCACTGGCCCATTGAGCTTACCCACCCAGACATGGTGCAGCCTACGTACACCGTCAGCTCATCCTCCCAAGTCATGCTTCCATTAATGCCACTCTCTGCCTATGGGAATTGAATCAATTTGCTATCCAGCATAAAATCTGTTCATCAGTTCCACAGGCCAAATACCTTAACAGCCTTCTGTGCAGCACTTTATCAAAGGCATCCAGGAAATTGAGATACACAATGTCTTACTGGGCTACCATCATCCACCAACATTGTCACCTCTTCAAAAGAACACATCAATCCATGACCACCTGTTAAGGGTGATGTGAGTTTTTAGGAGTGATTATTTTGTTTCCTTTTGGTTTGGCCATGACAAGATCCCTTGGCTATGATTGCACATTTATTGCTCGTGGTTCAAGCTTTTGTATGTTTAGAAAATTACAGGGTAAGAGAATTCCTGAAATCCTTTCAACAGCAGAGGCTTTTTAATGACTTCATATCAAGGTTTCACTATTAGCGCATATTGTTTATTACTTTGCTAATATTTTAGTTAGCTAAATGCTATAGCTGTCCAGTTCCCCAAAATTAAGAGCTTTCATAAATCTTTTATTGTTTCCACTTGTCATTTGGAAGTGTATTTTTGTCATCTTGTAATAGAAATTAAATACTGTAAATAGTTACATACTGTTTTGCCCATGCATTAAAAAACTGATCAGATGCTTAAAAGTTGGTGCCTTTAGTTTTGAACTTTTTTTCAGCACTACTTGGAATCCATAGTTGCTTTATTGCCCATCAACGTAACCTGTCAGTAATTTCAGTTTTTGTAATGAGTGCAATTGTAGGGACTGAAATCACATGAAATGCCTATTAAATTTGAGAGGAAGAGGAAGCATTTGAATTCTACTGTGGCATGCAAAATGCAGATATTGCTTTCCAGTAACTTTAAAAAAAAATCTTTGTTCTGTGACACATTTCATTGAAGAAATGCTTAGAAAATCTTGGTGTCCTACTGGAGAGTGACGACATTCTTTTTTCCTCCTTTTTGTTCCAGGTGCAGGTTATGTGCATGTTCCCAGTTGGGTATGGGTTGCCGCTGGTCTTCTAAACTTCACAGCATATACGTTAGGTGATACTGCATTCTGTTTAGATTGCTAACTTATCGAATATCATGATGGTATATAGAGATACATTTTATTTGTGATTGTGATCATCCTGACCTGTGAAGATAACCCCCGGCTTCTTTTCTCCACTACCAACCATCTCCTTAAATTCCTTTCCTCTGCCCTTTCTACCCTCGCCTCCAACAAGAAGTGCAAGGAGCTCATGGATTTCTTTGTCACTAAGATTGAGACCATCCATTCTGCATCCCTCCCTTCCCCTTGCCCACCAAGCCAAACTTCTCCCAAGGTTCTCCTGCCCTAGCACGGAACTTGCAACGTTTTCAAGTTTCCCTCCTATCTACCCTCATGCCATCTCCAAGCTCATCTTGTCCATGAGACCTCATCCTCTCTCAACCTTATTCCCACTAAACTGCTGACCATCCAACTTCCCTTCCTGGTCCCCCATGCTGTCCTTACCCAGTCTGGCCTGTATGTATTTCTAGTCTTAACTCTGAAGTCCATTCAGTTCTATGAAGCTACTGCAAAGTAATTCAAGAAGAAGATCCACCATCACCTTCTCACGGGCAACGCGCTTGTCAGTGATATCCACATCCCGAAAATGAATTGTAGAGAGAGAGAGAAGAGGATGGGGGAGAAAAAATGAAAGATCCTGATAGGCTAGTATTCCCTGGAATATAGAAGATTAAGAGGTGATCTAATTGAAGTGTTTAAGATGATCAAAGGAGTTAATATGGTAGATAGAGAGAAACTATTTCCTCTGGTGGGGGAGTCCAGAACAAGGGGGCATAATCTTATAATTCGAGCTAGACTGATCAGGGGTGATGTCAGAAAGCACTTGTTCACACAAAAGGTAGTGGAAACCTGAAACTCCTCCAGAAAGCTGTTGAGGCTGGGTCAATAGAAAATTTCAAAACAGAGATTGATAGATTTTTGTTACACAAGGGTTTTAAGGGTTATGGAATGATGACGGGGAGATGGAGTTGATACAGATCAGCCATGATCAAATTGGATGGTGGACCAGGCTCATCGGGCTGAATGTCCAGAGATGTACAGTCCATATGACTTGACTTTCTTTTCCTAACCAGATAATTGTATATTCCAGTGAGGAAAAGTGAGTAAGACATCTGCAACAATGGCTTTATACCTGGATAGGAGGAATATAAATATATGGTTATAAAACCGTGATTGTTTCTTTTGGGAAATACTATAGTGACTCTGTCACATTAAGCTTAATCTCTTTATCAATTTCCTACAGATGGGGTTGATGGGAAGCAAGCTCGGCGGACCAACTCTAGTACCCCACTTGGAGAGCTCTTTGACCATGGTTTGGACAGCTGGGCGTGCATATTTTTTGTAGTCACTGTCTATTCCATCTTTGGACGTGGGGAGGCAGGTGTCAGCGTCCTTACACTTTTCTTCATTCTGTGGGTGGTGCTATTTTCCTTCATACTTTCCCACTGGGAGAAGTACAATACAGGAATTCTTTTCCTACCTTGGGGATATGACCTTAGTCAAGTGGTAAGTGACTTTAAAAATAAAAATACGTTAATTTATGTAGCACCTTGTCATGGTAAAATGTCACAAAGTGCTTCACGCAGTGCATGCTTTTGGTGTGCAGTGACTATTGTGTAAGACAAAACACAGCAGCCATATCTGCTGTGTACGTGTGTTTAGTTGTCCATTGAATTTTGGCGCTATTTTTAAACTTGCAGCAAACTTTATTGAACGAAAGGAAAATTACATCCAACTGCATAAGTGATGCTGTAACCTGCACTAAATTGTTTTCTCAGCCAAATGTAACTATCAGCCACATACACAAATGAGGTAGCAACCTTAGAAGATTAATAGGAACCAGTAATTCATAATATTTGTAGTCAAAGTTTAAGCTTGGAATTGTTTGTTGAAAAAGGTTGGCATATGGATACATAACGATGGATATATCATCAAGTGTACAGCAAAGAAATAGGCCATTCGGCCCAACTAGTGTCTCTGCTGGTGTTTATGCTCCACACGAGCCTTCTTCCACCGTACTTCATCTAACCCTATCAGCATATCCTTCTATTCCTTTCTCATGTGCTTATCTAGCTTCCTCTTAAATGCATCTAAGCTATTTGCCTCAATTACTCATTGTGGTAGTGAGTTCCACATTCTTACCACACTTTGGGTAAAGAGGTTTCTCCTGAATTCCCTATTGGATTTATTAGTGACTATCTTCGATTTATGACCACTAGTTTTGGACTCTCCCACAGGTGGAAATATTTTCTATATCTTAAAGATCTCTATCAGGTCTCATCCTTTTTTTTTCTAGAGAAAAGAGCCCTAGCCTGTTCAGCCTTTCCTGATAAGTATATCCCCTCAGTTCTGGTATCATCTTTGTGACTCTTTTTTACACCTTCTCCAATGCCTCTATATCCTTTTAATAATATGGAGACCAGAACTGTGCACAGTACTCAGTGTGGTCTAACCAGGCTTGATACAAGTTTAACATAACTTCTCTGCTTTTCAGTTCTATCCCTCTGGAAATGAACTCCAGTGCTTGGTTTCTTTTTTTTGTCTTTATTAACCTGCGTCACTACTTTTAGTGATTTGTGTTTCTGTACCCCTAGATCTCTTTCCTCCACCACCCCATTCAGATACTTATTTTCCAAGGAGTATGTGGTCTCCTTATTCTTCCTACCAAAATGCACCACCTCACACTTATCTATATTGAAATTCATTTGCTAATTCCACGTCTGTTCTGCAAACTTATTAATGTCTTCCTGTATTTTGTCTCATTCTTCCATTGTATTAACTACACCTCCCAACTTGGTGTCATCTGCAAATTTTGAAGTTGTACTTCTGACTCCCGAGTCCAAATTATGAACAATGGTGGTCCCAGCACCGATCCCTGTGGAACACCATTTGCCAGTCTGAGTAGCTACCCTTAACCCCTACTCTCTGTTTTCATTAAAAATCATTTCATCATCTTTTGATGCTCGCTTACCTCCACTTGTTTCCTTCAGTTCTGAGAACAGTATTTTTTGAGTTTGACCCTTTGCTTAAAACAGGTGACTGCCCATAATGAGGTAATTGAGCTTGAAGGGCACTGTGTCTGGATTCAACCCTGTTTCTTCTGAAATAGTTGAGACTATATGAGAAATAGTAAGACTTGAGTGCTGATTCCATAAATGTTAGGCTGTGCTTTTTTAAAAAAAAAAATTATATTTCAATGAAGGCTAACATGCAACGCCTCTAGGATATTAGTTTATTTTTATTCTATAAAATGTCAATTTTTAAAAAATGTACAAAGATACACTTCTAAACTTAAAAAAAACTAAATCCTGTCTGCTGTAACCTTAATTACTGCAGTGTGGGAAGTATGCAAGAAGATAGACTTTTATATGCTGAAGATGTAACCTTAATGTGCCAGTTAATGGCACCTTTACCTTGTTGAACGGGAGATTCCATATGGTTAACATTTTTATACAATTAATTAATTGGCTTAGACTTGCTGCCTTCTCACTACAGTAGTAAAGATCAAATCATTTACAAAATTTCTTTTCTATAGAGATGGTTAAGAATGTTCAAGTACTGTAACTATGAAATGATTTAGATATTATACATCTGTTGCAGACAGCCACTCACAAATACACAGCATTGTAGTATGACAGGCCTCAAACAGAAGCAGAAGAAAAACTTACTCCTCTTAATTCTATTCCAGACCATTTCAATTGTATACATCATAACTGCTATAGTTGGTGTTGAAGCTTGGTATGGACCCATCTTCCTTAATTTCCAGTACAGAGATCTCTTCAGTATCATGATTCTCGGTATGTACCTTCAGTTAAATATGGTGAGAGTTATCGGGGTGAAAACAGTATTGAAAATTTATAAAACGTGGTAAAAATAGACTCTGAAGTGTTGTGCCTCTGTGCTTCACATAGGATGTAGGTTCACATCTCCAGTTCCCCACAGGGTGAGCTCTTGATCTCAGTCTTGCTGTCAAAGGACAGTCAGTTGCATTCCTTCACTCTGAGGCAGAGGACAATGGAAGTGTGTTGTCATCTTGTCCTTCTGACTCGGGAATGGTGCATAGACCTGTAAAAGGAGTGGATTTTAAAAAAACCATAAAATTAGATTCTGAATCAGTGACTCTTTTTACTATATTTTTTTTTTACTGGCAATTTATGCTTAAGAGATAAGTAATGAGCACACGTATGCCATACATAAACTAAGCTAATAGATAGGATAAGAAGAATTGTATTTTTTGGGGGGTGAGGTAGAGGGTTACAAATTCATGTTCCCTTCAAGATGTACAACACTGATTTGGATATCCCATTTTTCTGTTTAGCTTGTAGGTCATTTGTGATGCAGTGTTTTTGGAGCTTACTTTAAACTGTTGTCAGCTTTCACATTGCAAGTATTAGCACAAACATCATATCCAAATTTGACCTAGTTGTGGTGTTGAAACAATCAGGTCAACCTTTCACAATCTTTGGGACAAGTTTTCAGACAATTTTACTTATACGGGTCCCAGGTTGAACATTAGCAGCAAGATGAGATAGGAAATGCAAAAATAGAGCAAGTTTATTATTGGAATTTAATTTTAAAAACAGTGTAAAGTACATGTTAAAATATACTACTACATCGGTAAAATAAAAGTTGGGATAATAAATATAGGTGACAGACAATGGGGGGAAATACAAGCAGGCCGAAATTTTTACAACTTCAAATTCTCTAAATCAGCATTGACCAAGCTGCTTGACTTTGAGCCACATAAGTGTATACCATGGAGCCGGATGAGCCACATATAATGTTTAAATCAATATTCCCATTAGTTTCTTTATATGTGAAGCTACTGATACTGACACATCTTGATGTTCTGATTTGGGACTTAACTGCAAATGAGGCACAAGAAATTCAAACAGGATAAAGCAGACAATAAGAAATATAACCATGAATAAAACTAAGATGTCTGAGCTTCCTGAGCTAGATTGTCAGGACTTGAACGTCCGAACTGGCCCGTGGTCCGTTGTTTGGATACTGTGGTCTGTGTACTTCAGTGATGTAACTGTTACAGTAATAGACATTTCTGACATCTCATTACTGTAATACTTGGTTTTTCAACATCACATGAATTGAAATCTTATAGGGCGAAGAGGATATTGGGCTCTAATTAATTTTTATTTGTTTTAAAACTTCTATAAAGTAATGTGGGGAAATGTGTTACTTCTTGTGCTCAGTCATAAATGTATCTAAGTATCGTTCCCATCTTGAACATACCGATTTCTTTTATTAATTATTTGAATGTGGAGATTTCTTCAGTATGTCATTGTAAGTTTATGTTGGATTGAAAATACGGGCCAACTAGTCTAATGAACACTTAGCGTTGTTTATAAATTGAAAATTATTTTATCTATCTTCTAGGCTGTGCCTTTATCATCACATTTCCTGTGAGTTTGTATAATGTTTTCAAGTAAGTATCTGATTTAGATAAACTTGAATTGTTTTCCATATTTGCGAGGTTTTGTCAAGTGTTAATGTTAAGATTTGAAATTTTTCTTTTAAAAATTTAAGTATTTTAAAAGCTAATTATTGATATTTTGAATTTGCTGTCAAGCACCTCAATCTCAAACCAAGTCTATTTGTCAGCCTCATTTTCAGATATTCTTTGAAATGAATTTGAGGACATAATGTCCTACATGTGTTTACCTAGTAAAGGGGTCTATGATTCCAAAAGTGCTTGAGATTAGCTATGAAGATAATATATATTGTTCTTGGATGATTTGTCGCATCTGAAATCCTTAGCCTAAGTTATTAAGCACACTTAAGGAAAAAATTGTCATGGAAACTCGAGTTTTGCAAAATAATGTACAACTGTAAAAGTAGTGTAAAACTTTGCAGGGATTATCATTTTAGAGGTCTGTATTGAGCTGAAAGTTTGGATTTTTGAAATGTTATATGTGTGCTGTACTGCATGGTAAAGCATTCTATTATAAACATAGCATTACAAATATTTTGTGCACTTCCTAGCCAATTTGGATAACATTTTACATTATTTTGATTAACTGTGTTGTCCTTAATTCTTAGGGCATATAGATCCAACACCCTGAAGCAGCATTCCTTTTATGAAGCCATGCTACCATTCATCTCACCAGTATTGCTTTTCAGTCTTTGCACCCTCTGGGTCTGTACATCGCCATACGATGTTATCGAGAAACATCCAAGAATATTTTACTTTTTGGTTGGCACAGCATTTTCTAATATTACGGTAAGATCAGCTCATACAAATTATTGGTAGGATTTCTCGTCATCCATGAATGAGGGGCAGATAGACAGCCTGCTCCCAGGTCTGTAAATGTTGCTCTTATACTGGTTGTTAAGAGATACATGACAGCAACCAACATGGCCAGTCCTTTAATTTCCATAGCACTCCTTTATTTCACACTTCAAACAGTGGCATTGCTGGGGTAGCAGTTAATAGATGTAGACCATTCTGTGGCACTGTATATTCTGTTACATCGCCATTGGACATTTTTGAGGAGGAAATAAACCTGTAGAAACCTAAATATACTATAGTCATTTATTTCCCTAATGGCACATTGAAGGCAAACATAACGGCCTAGAAATTCACGTGGCCGGCTTGCCGCGGGGGTAAGGATCGCGCGTGCTCTTACCCACCGCGCCTGCCGTTGTGTTTCGGGCCCACAGGAACTTCGGGTCCTGGGCCTCTCCCTAGTGCCGGCGCGCAGTGCTTGCGTGTTCCAGGGGCGCAGTTAGTGCGATGCGACCCCTGGGATCACGTGGGCCATGGAGAGCCAATGGCAGCAGACCATCTTTCATTCATAGATTTGACAGGAGACCTGTCAAATCTGTGAATTGAAATCGGCCCCAAAAGAACAGCTAAACCTCAAATAAATTTTTTTTTAAAAACCATCACATTTATAAAATAACTATAGTTAAATAAATTAACCACTTTAAACAAAAATTTAAATTTTTGAAAAAATTAAAATACTTTTTAAAAGTTATAAAAATAAACTTACCTTTCTTTAAAGTATCTGAAAAAGATAAACCTGTTGAAAAAAATTTAAAATTATACTTAATTAACTACTTACCTTGTTCAAAAGGGGTCTTACGCCTCCTTTTTACTAGCGTAGAATCTTCATTACTTACCCTCGCGTTGAAACCTGAAAAAAAATCTAAGTGTGCTGCGTGCGCACAGCCTCTAGCGCGCACGCGGTTCACCTAGGAACCGCCCCCTTCACCATACCGGAAGTGCCGGTTTCCCGCGCATGCGCAGTGCATGCAGGAAACCAGCACTTCTGGAATGAATACGGGTGAGTACGGACTGCGTACTCACCCGAGAACGGACGAATTTTTGGGCCAACATTTCTATTTCAGCTTTATTTCTGCTGATGAAGTATTTATGAAATGGTTGCCTATGGCTGCAACCCATTTACAGATGGGCACTTACACATCTATTCATATTTAGATGATTGGTGCATCAGTTTTGTTAATGTTTCTCATCAACCAATCACAATTAGATCCAAAGCAGGGTTTTGTGATCTTAACTGCCAATTCCATACATCTCTGGGAATAGTCTCCCTGCCAGTTGGTTACTTTTCATGCTACAGGCTGTGGTGTCTCTTATTTGAGATAATTCAAAGCATTGTCTGCAAGTTGTAGGACTGATGGCAATCATTTTTGCAGTGCTCAATGAAAAGTTCTGTGAACTTCCTTGGTGCCTCAATCAATTTCCAGTTGAGGATAACACAAGTAGCCCATGCTTATGTGGTGGGTGCTCAAACTTGGTATTGAAGTACAATGTTGATTACCGTTTCTTGCATTGGTTAACAGATATATTTTTGAGAGGCTGAGAACTCACTTGCAAGATTTATTGAAACAAGGCATATTCATAGAATTCAAGCAGTATAGCTAACCTTGATGGACTTTCAGAATGCTGTTCGATAACCAATAGGCGTCTCTCTCTTTTGGAGTGGTCCATTTGTGTTAACGAGGAGATATTTGTTCACCATTATCTTGCACTCTTGGCCCATCAGCATTTGTTAGATGTAGGCTACTTCAGTCACCTTTTGAACATTGGTTTACTCAGTTTTAAAACTGTTTGCCAGTAGGAAGAATTACCAACAATCACAAATGGGTCGGCTTGGATGCTTGTACTTTTTAAATGTTGGATTCTCTTTGAATGAACGGGAAAGTCACAAATTTGTTAGTTTCTGTAGTACAAATGGTAATGGTTTCCAGGAAATCTTCCAACAATAAGGTCTTTGATGGCAAAAGACAAGATTTGCTCTCCAGCATTCATTTAGAGACAACTAGATTCATAATTATCTTTAAATGGCATGGAAAAGGTGAGTCATGTGTAGATCACACCTGGAGTACTGTGAGCAGTTCTGGACACCACACCTTAGGAAGGATATATTGGCCTTGGAGGGAGTTCAGCGTAGATTAATCAGAATGATACCTGGACTCCAAGGGTTACATTACGAGGAGAGATTGCTCAAACTACAGTTGTATTCCCTGAAATTTAGAAGGTTAAGGGTTAAGTATAAAGATTAGAGCCAGGCCTTTCAGGAGTGAAGTTAGGAAACTATTTTACATGCAAAGGGTGGTGGATGTTTGGAAACACTCTTCCGAAAACAGCAATTGATGCTAGGTCAATTAATTTTAAATGAGATTGATAGCTTTTTGTTAACCAAAGGTATTAAGGGATATGGGGCAAAGGCGGGTATATGGAGTTAGCTCTCAGATCAGCCGTGATCTCATTGAATGGTGGAACAGGCTGGAGGGGCTAAATGGCCTACTCCTGTTCCTTTGTGGGTTGTAAACACTGGGATATATACCCTGACAAGAATATTTATCAGTGGCACCAGACGAATCCTTAACCCCTTCACCTGAGCTCCTTGTGATTTATGCCAAGGAGGGAAGGAAGTCCAAATTTGGCTTGAAAAACTGTCCTACATCAACCAGTTTGAATTGTATTAGCTTTTACTCTACCAACCTCCAATTAGAATACATACAAGCTACTGAGTAATTAACCCGTTCTTGCCAAATCATGAAAGTGTTGTCTGACTTCTATCATCTGTTTCAGACGCAGTTAGCAGTATTAGTAGATGTCATTAGAACAATATGATAACTTTTCACAAGATCACTTTTAAAATTTGAGATGATTCATGTGACTGTTTTCTACTGCTGCTGTCAATCAACATGACATTTTGAAACAAGCCATGAACCCAACAACAAACATATGTAATCTGGTTTGGACTGCTTGTTTAAATGTGGCAGCGCATAGGGATCCACATGGTATCCTTTATTGAAGTAACTGCACTGTTTTTTTCATTTTTAATAGTTTAGCTTAAGTGTGCTTTTTCACTTCAATGTCACTGGAAATTTGCAATCTTGCTTTGTAACTAAAGCAGGAAGTTTGTTAGAGTGGACTATTTATCATGTAATAGAGATTGCATACATCTCAATTACTGTCTTTACTCTGTCTAAGAATAAACACAATATTCAACAACAACTCTTGTTTCTATAAACTATTCCCAGTAATAAAGTTGCATTTATATGCCATAACATTTTTAAAGCACAATCACGACTGTGTATGCAAATACAGCAGATAATTTGTGCACAGATTCCCACAAAGTGCAAAGACCCACAAACAGCAAATGAAATGAATGGTTTTTATTGGATAAGGTATAGTACATTGGGAGCGTTTCCTGCCTATTTTCAAATCGTTTGAAGATAATTTTTTTAGGATTATAAAGAAACCCTCTTATCCTTTATTTGTATAAAAATGACTAACTGTTTGTTTTCCTCTACTTTGCAGTGTAAACTCATAGTTTGCCAGATGAGTAACACTCGCTGTCAGCCCCTCAGCTGCCTTCTCCTGCCATTGGTTGCAGGTGTGATCTTTGTGGTCTCTGGTATCGTACAAGACAAAGAGTATTATCTTCTCATTGTTTTGACTACAGTAATAACCCTCGCACATATTCACTACGGAGTATGTGTGGTGAGTAGATTTTAAGTAATTTTGCCACTTTTTGTAGTTAAATCATTACTGTTAACTGTAGTACATATGACACAGTAGCTTTAAAAGGCAATGCTATTGAAGGGTAAACACTCAAAACCTCTTTACCAATAATGATTGAACTGTGTATTTGCAGCATTTCTATTTTAATTTTAGAATAGGTGCTGAATGGCTCAGTGGGTTAGCATAGTACTGTTTCACTACTGGAACTTCGAATATAAATTGCTCAATCAGGGTGAATGGGTAAAGAGCTCTAAGTAGTTTCAGAACAGTTCGCAATGAAAGAAAAGCACCACAAAAAACCCAATACACCTTGGAATTGAAAATAGATACAGGAATTAGATAAGTGTCACTTTCCAGGGAAGTGAAAAAAATCCTCTCTTTTAACTTGGGAGTACAGTAATTTTATTTTATCTTACAACAGGTGAATCAGCTGAGCAAACATTTTAACATTTACGCCTTCTCCCTGAAGAAACCGAATACAGAATGACTAGAGGAGGAACAGAAAATTGGCTTGCAGGCTTCTGAAGTATTGTAAAGAATGACCATCTCAGCAGCCTGTGAATGCTTCAGCCATCACTGCAAACTGTGCCCACCACCACCATCAGTAGAAAACAGAAGATTCAGTTGGTCCCTTTATAAGCATTAAACTATTGTTTTATAAGAGATCTATCGATAATAAAGGTTTAATAACTCAATTAAGTATTTAAATAGACATTGACTGTGCACAAGCAGAGATTGTGTGCAACTGGCTGGCACTGGATTTTCTTTTGGTGTAATGCTCTCTTCATTAAAGTTTTGTTATACTATTGGAGTCTTCAATAAAGTAGATGGTAGCTTGTATCCAAGAAAACAGGCTAGTAAATATCTCAACAGACTTCCATTCACAACCTAGTCCTTGGGCAATGCGATTATGCTTTTGTAACTTACTCATTGCAAGTTCTGACCACATCTTTTCTTAAACACATGTTTTGAAAGAGAATTCCACCTTGCTTACAATACTAGAGAGACTGAACGTTCACTTGCCTTTATAGCCCAATTGAGCAAAGTTGCTGATATTGGAATTTGCAGGTCTTTAAAAAGAGGGAATAGTATGAGAGCCTAGTATATTGGAATTTGACACAGCCCATATTTAAAGCATGTATTTGAAAGAAGGCTTTTTTGAATGAGTAAATTATAAAATTTGCAAAGGGAATTGAATGAAAATGTAAAGTGGTTTTTAAACATTGTTGATTATCAGAAACAAATCAAAACCTCTTAAATTGCTGTTTTCACTTTTTCTTTTGTTTCAAATATTCAGTTGTGGTGGTGAATGCATGCCGATTTTCTACTATAAATTCTAGTTTTCTTTAATGGAGGATTGTGCTTGAATGAAGAGTATACTAAAAGTCTTAGAGCAAGGTATACTTGGAAGGAACGAGCATGACTAGCAGTAATTGTGTTTAGTTTAGGTACACAACCAGAGGTTTTGTATCTAAACTCTGTTTAGGAAGGGCAATGAATATATTGTGTCGATTTTCACGTTTTAGCAATTACACTACAGTGGGGGGCATGTTCAGACAGTCCTGCTTCATGGTGTAAGAATTCATACTTTTGTTAATCTAATTTGATGGATCCTTCCTATATGTTGAGTACAATTTAGTTAATGGTCTCTTTTCCATAGAGGTACTGTATCTCTTACTGGTGAAGCTTGCCATAATAAAACATTGCAATATTAATTTTCATATTATATCAGTGTAATTTCTATCAAAGTATAGTTTGAGCCAGTAGAATAGTTCCAGTTCTAATATTTTGTTTACTAATTTGTGTTAACCATTTTGAACTGGCTCCAATTTCAGTTTAAAGGAATTCAACTGATCCAAATTAGTTTACCATAAAGATAAAAAAAAAAGTTAATTTATTTATATTACATCTTCCACGAGATGCTCACAAGACTGCATAGTGCACCAATTTCATTTACAATTAGAAGTTGTGTGTTGCAGCTGTACACCACAATTGTATCAATAGTTTGTCTCAGAACATAAAAACACTGATTAGACTCTTGTACTAACATTATTACAAAACTTCAAATCCTTTGTTTGACCATTTTAACTACCTATAGTACTAAAGTGAGGAAATTTGAATAAAGTGGAAAGAATCCCACTTGATGTATATTGCCTTTTTGTTGTGTATCCACCTTTTGTGGATTTATAAGAGTAATCATGTTTCTTCCATTTATCATTTAATATTTCAACTGTAGTTTGTACATGCTTATTTCTGATATTTTGTACATATGTTGTCAATATTCTTAGGGATGAGTACCTAAAGTTCAGCTTTGGTGCAATTCAATCAGTTTGAAGCTGAGCTTCAGATCATAAGTAAATCAAAGTGTTCAATTCGACCATCCAAGTTTCAGCCAAAACACAAGTTTCAAAGCCCACTTATAGTTCATATTCAGTGTTCTGTGGAATCCGTGACAGATGTGATTTGACAATAGAATAGCCTATTCTATATTTATCAAAGGGGTGCAACTCTCAACATTCAAATATTTTTCTAAGTCTTCAGCTTCAGTTTTCAGTGCATGTATTTTACTTAGCCCTTTTTGAACTCTTGGAGATTATTAGATCCTCCTAGTTAGTGCATTGGTTCAAACCAGACTGGAGACAATGGTCTGGCTGATCTACCAGTGGTCTGGGCACCATCACTTGTCTGTATACTGTAAATGTAGGGAACTGGGATGCAAGACCTTATAGAAAACTTTCAGTATCTAATTTCAAGAGGTAACTATTAAAAACTAATGCAAGTAGCTTGTATATTACTCGAGACATAAACATTCTGTGTCAAGTCCAGTAGGGTCTGATTATTTGTGGCTTCAGACATCTACTGAGTAATTCATACAGAAAATAGCTGTTACCAACTGCTGTTTACATAATTGCTGCAACATTTCTTAAGGACATCCATATTTGTTTGCTACAATGATGTCACTGTCGTGTAGCTGTATACAATTCCTTTTACTTTCCTCTCCATCTTGCATCTTCATTGCCAAAAGTGCTAAACCATGGCAGTTGAGTCCAATGGAACATTGATTAATAATGATGGTTTGGTGTGAAGCATTGATGTGTGTACCATCTTGAAATGGTTTTGGGATTGTTATCGGAGCCGTTTGGTGAATCATTCCTAACCAGCCATTATCTTGTACAATGATAAGCAGGATACAATTTCCATTCTTCCTGTTAATGAAAATTGGAACTGCTGTCCTATTGAGATGAATGAATTTCGTGGGTAAGAAGGCTATTTTAAATTACACAGGTACACCAACATGAATTTCTGACATGGGAAATAAAAAATTACTGGAGAATGTGCATGTTCTGATGGTGTAAATGGGTTCTTCTCTGGCACTCTGCACCAAATTTTCTGGCATTGAGTAAGGGGGTGAGGTGTCCAAAACTTGTGTGCCTCTAGGTATCACAGGATTTTGCTATATTTTTATATTAAATTCAGAGGTAACCTGCAAAAGCACAATTTTCCCCCTAAATTATATATGCTTTAAATAAAAGTTCTACTAACCAGGTGCTGTGTGGAGAAAAATGGTGAACATTGTTGCACTCACAAGTGGCTTGTGCAACTGATTTTTATTTAACATTTTCCCATGCACTACATACTAGTCTTTTTTCTTTTTTCTAAAAGAGATAATGCAGTGGGTGCAATTTTCACCTCGGACTTGATATTCCTTGCAGGACTGCAGTATTCTCCTTGGCCTTTTTGTTTTGTTTTAAACCATGCACGATCTAGCAGAAAGAACAGAGCACCCTAATAACCTTGTCTTAATTTTTTTTAGCAGTGGCAGTCTAAATTTTCTATAAAACTTCAAATATTGTGTATAAAGGGCTGATGGTCAAATTTTGGCTTTGTTTACATCACTCTCTTAGCACAATTAGCTCAACTGTTATTTAGCACTGAGATCTGTAAACCTCGTTATATGTAATTATGAAGTGGATGCAGTAACTATTGTGGCCTTTTGTGGTTTTGGGTCCAAAGGTGCATTGTGGCTGTTTCCATATACCCAAAGTACCAGAGGTCCTGTACAATCAGACGGATAACTAAATTATTTCCACACACCATGTTTTAGGCTTTCTATAATATTGAACCTTGCCAGATGTATACTAGATTCTGAAGTGCTTTTCAAGCATGACGTTCCAGTGCACTGTTGTTATTCAGTTCAATTTGCACAGTGGTCTTGAAATGTTTTTGGCAAACCAGTAATTTTAGGATTCAACTATATGAAGATCTGTTTTCTATCCTTTGAAAGCAGATTTTATTAATATAGTTAATAAACCATTTCGCTGCTCACTTAATACTGACTTAATTGTGGATGATTGTTTAACTGGTTTTATTATTTACACACTGTATAATTCAGAGAAGCCTGGTTACAGTTAAACATTCAGTGAAGGTATGCAATTATTAATGCTTAACCTCTTATGCATACAAGTAACTTAATTTGAATATTTATGTACAGTTTTATCTCGATTAGATATGTGTTCAGCAGTAATATTTTACTGCCCTGATGTTTTTCTGAGGCTGTGAATGTTAGAGGTTACTCATTTTCTGTCTCTTCTCCCTCCCACGTATTTTCACAAGTTTACAATGGTTTACTGGGAGACAAGGGAGTATGAGAAGAAAAGTCAATTTTGCATATGCTAAGATGTAAAACTTGGATGGTAATTAAAAAAAAATTACGTATATTTGCAATCAATTGCCTGGTGAATTTTTCCCTTTAATCATAAATTGTGTTAGTGATTGATACAATGTGGGATAAGATTTAGCTGTTTTCACCTTAAGAAAGGAGTAATATTTCAGAAAAATAAGATGTACTCAACAAAGTTATGAATTTTCCTTTCTTAGAAAAACTAAAATACTACAATATTGTTTGCGGATGCAGGATTTTTTTGGACCGGGCTTGTTTGACGAGGGGTTCCACAAAACTGAGCATAATTGAAACACTTGGGGAAATATTAAATTCTGACAACCCCTTCTGTTAAATTGAAAGATCCTTAAAAATATTTTGACATTGTAAAGTGAAACATTTGTAAGTTGCAGCATTAGTAATAGTATATAGCTGTAATACTAGACGGCAAACTTGAAATTTGGCCATTATATTGGTGAGGCACACAATAAAAGTGAAATAAACTTGTCAAGTGGTAGTTAAATCTGTTTTAATGCAGCTTTTCAGTGGCTTTTGTAAACATAGTGTTATATATACACATTTTGTCAATCAGTTCAAATTGGTTTTTTTGTCAGGCCTAAGGACTTTAAAGACCTTTGTGACTTTCATGCTCTTTTCACTCAAAGGCTTTCAATTAGGTTACATCAATGCAAGCTAACAATTTCATGTTTGTATGGCAATGCTTTGCAAATCATTTGTTTTTCAGGTTTCAAGTGTTTTAATTTAACATTTGATGATTTATTTTGATAAATTTGCTAAACATTGGGAGGAATTTCATTCAGAAGTTTCTTCTCATGCCTGGACTTAGCATTCCTTATTGGTATACCCATGCTCAGCATTGCCATGAAATTATTACTTTATATTTTCTTTGGGACTTCTCTGATTTTTCAATCTGATTATTAACTGATTTAATTATTTGCATACATATATTTCAGAGAAAGCTGATTACTGCAGATAGCCTTCTTCATTAAAGAATGTTTAAAAATAGTTAAAATGAGCATTGCACCTTATCTGATACTTGAACGCTAACTCTAAAACAAAGAACTTACTTGGAAGGATGGGATGTGTACAGAAACATTTTTCAGAAATGTATGTTAAAGTTGTGAAATTCAGTAAAACAAATCGTCTTAATATTTAAAGTTTTTTTTTAGATTAACATATTTTCCCCTGTTAAACTCTGGTATTATTTGTTGTGGCTGGGTCTGTGTTTTAGCATCTGCAGAAGTTTCATTGGTTATGCAACTGTAATGGGGGGGGGGGGGGGTGGGGGAAAGCACTATTTGCAAATAGGACAATGACAGCATCACCTCGCTGAATGATATTTTCCAAACTAATGTGGCAAAGAGACCCTTGGTGTATAACTGCTACACTTTCTAATTAGGGGCTCCTGGAGAAAGACCTGCCTTTATGATGGAGGATGTCTGCTTTCTAAAACCAGTAACAGTTTATTCTTGAGAACGAAGTTTTTTTACAATGCAAAATTTGCTTTTATAGCCTTAAATCATATTTTTCAATTAGTTCAGTTCATCTTTTTGCATTTTAATCTCTAAATTGCTTTTTAATTGGCTTGTCATAGTTAGCCTCTATAAAAGTATGCACAATTCTGTACTACAGGTACAGCTATCAATCTTGGGGGGAGAATTTTGAAAGAGCCCGGATTGTACTTCAAAATGATGTGGTTACGGTCTTGGTAAATTGGCAGTACATTACCTTAAGTGGCTGGTATTCCTTTTGAAGATTGTTTTTGTAATGGGACCTTGTCAAATTGAGATGCATCTGTGGAATTAAATAATCATAGTATGCAATTAAGAGTTAGAGTGTTTTGAATGTGTGCCGTTCATTTGTTTGCAATGTTGATAAGTGCTGATTGTGAGCTTATTCTTGTAGTGTATGAAAATACATCACACTAAAACTGAGAAGTGAATTTATTATTGTTTATGAGGATTGAATGTTTGATCTGCCTTTGTCCCTGACTCCATCTACAATCTATGAATATATAGAGTAGTTTTGAAGACTAAGTTATTAATGAAACCCTTGCTGCCTTTGTTGCTTGAAATACCCATTCTACCTCGTTAGCTTTTATTAGCAGTAGCAAAAAGACATGGGTTGACTGATATAGGACTAACTGGTATTAATACCCTAACCCTAACTGGTACTAATCATCTTTAAAGTCCATTACTATTAGAATATTCTATCTCCTGCAGATCATTACTTTATTTCTGTACAAGAATAAGTGTCTTTAACCAGAAAGCGTACAGTGTAAGCTGCACACACTTATTTGTAAACTGTACATATGCAGATGCTGGAAAACCTTTACAAATTTGATACTAAAACTAAGTATATGCTGATTCAGACAGTTGTATTACATAAAGACACCTTGGTACACATTCTATAGCACAAAATGAATTTACTGTCCAGCATGGTCAAGAAATGTAGGGCAGTATTTTGTTTCATATTGTCTGTTTTATATTCCACAATTATTGCATCCATTTTCAAAGTCTGATGTGCTTATGATAATTCAAAGCTCTAAATGGAGCAAAATAGGATACAAGGCCCATTTACTTTGCAGGTCTCTGTAGGGTACAATAATTTCTTGATAATTGTCCTTTTGGTATGTTCTCAAAAGTAGTTTAAAAAAAACCAACCCATTTTGGGTGCTGCTTGTTTGCTGCACATAAAGTAATGATCTACATTGTAATAAATAAGGAATTCACAGTACTGTTGCAGACGGCAATACCTATCGTACTCCCAGAAAGTAAATATTGCAGAGGTAGGTTTGTTTGAAAATGTATCTGAGATCATTGAACTTTCATGGCATATATATGGAAATGGGACAAGAACTTTCTCCCTGAATATTTTCTATATGCCACCTCTTAAACTATGCATTCAGTTAGTTGCATTACTTCCACACTGCTAACCTGCCTCTCTCATTTTTAACTCAACTTGGCTGGGAACTTCACATTGCACACAGATGTGTCACAGCCAATGGTCATTGTTCACTGGTTCAGCAGAAATAAAATACATCTTTGTTGTAGATTCCCTCTACCCTGTGACCATCAGAACAGAATGTATGTCTGCTGTTGGATAAGGTCTGTGGTAGCTTTAATTTAATTTGTAAAATGCTATTACGGTATTTATTTATTGTAAAGACTAACTTTGTGAAAGTTTAATAAAGCTGGAAAACAATAGCAATTTAATTTGTCATCTTGTGTTTCATAGAACATTATGTAATGTGATAGTTTCCTGAATATAGCTGGTTATGTCAATTACATATCACACTATATTGAAAAATGCAACCTTTTTACTGTTCTTCATGCAAAATATTTCATTTTTGGTATCCATGTTCCTTAACAGCTGTAAAGTATGTTAAAGGGATAGTGACTTCATGGAAAAAATCCTGAAAACTTACGATTAAACCCTGACAAAATTATGCTCATCTACTACATTCCCAAACAATAACAAAGTTTGCCAACACATTTTCATGAATTGTTTCTGTAAGTTGAGCTTGAATTTTTTGATGCACTAGATCATAGATGAGTGAGAAGCAGAGCATCACAGCTGCTCTTGTTCTATTTTTGCAACTTGGCCATGCTAGTTAACTGCAGAGATTTTTGGAACCTATGGTGCTGAAATTGCTCTACATTCCTAAGTGCCACATTGCTCATGGAAGGACAGAGACAGTATCGTAATGTGAGAATAATTGGGTGATGGTCTAGTTAAGCCAGATACTTAATAGTGCATCAATGATACTAATACAATTCAGGCTTCTAACACTACTCATGCTTACAGCAATAAGATGGAGTATCCATGGGCAAGCCTATGCCTCCTGTGGTGTGAAACTTATAAACCGTGTGTGGAGTGAATTGGTAAGCGTCCCACAGAATACAATTACTTTTTTCTTTAGTTACATGCTAAAAAGATGCATGGAGTGCCCACCTTGCTCTCCTTACTATTCCAATAGGTGGGAAAACACCATACCTTTCATGCTAAACTAGAAATTTAATTATCGTAAGATATACATTTATACACAAGTAAAATAAATCCTGTAAAGTATCTACAGAAAAGTTAACACTCGTCAATATTCAAAACAGTTTTCTGGAACCAAAATAAGTGTGCATCACAATTCTTCGGTTTTATTTTGCATTTTTCCAGCTGAATCTTGGATTCATGCAGTATGGGTGCTTCAGCTCCATGGAGTTCTACTTTGCTGCCATGATGCAACTTGTTTTGCTAAGTAAACTAAAAATATTATGCAAAGCTTCAGTAATTATACCTGATATTGGCTGTTTCTGACATTGCAAAAACTAAGGAAACCTATCACAATAGGCAAGCTCTTTAATAGCACATGAATATTAATATTTATATCATCTGGGTGGCATGGAAATGAAAGGTGCCCAGGCTGTCTGAGTTTACTGTGTCAATGTCAAGACAAAGCTCATCGATCATCCTTCATGAAACATGCATCAACAAGCCATCTGATATCACCAGACCAGTTTCTGTGCTATTAACTGTTATGTCTCCAGTTAGAATTGTAAATATGTTCTGCCTGTAGGCTTTCAAGTTTTCCTTTATCCTTTTTTAACAAAAATAACAGCCATGACTAGCTACAATTTGGATGAAAGCATGTAATGTACAAATATTAATGATGTAGGACACAGCATATGTTTGTCACAATTGGATTCACTGAAGTTTGATGCATATATTAGTTTCTGGGGTATATCCCTGCAGTGCTCTACAAGCAGCCTGAGGGCTATTTCTCTCCCTGTTCTTTTAAAGCTCCTGGGACAATGAAAGGGGCTCACGGCAAGGAGAGGGTATGTCACACAAAAGCACGTCACAGGTGTAATAGAAATAAATCCTAATTTCACCTCTGGTCAAATGTATAGATCTGTGAATTGAAAATTGCAGTTTTCGACCTATACAATAACCAGCGGATATTTAATAAAAGTACCTTCAGTTTTCAGTTAAGATTTGCAAGAAAAAAGTGCTGATAGTTTAATTTATTTTTATTACTGAAATCCATTCTGTAACAGGATACAGCAAATTGGCTGCAGCAATAACATTAGCATAAATGTAATTAAATTCAGAACCAAACATCCAATAAAAGACTTGCATTTATATAGCGCCTTTCACGCCCACCAGATGTCCCAAAGTGTTTTATAGCCGATGAAGTGTAGTCACTTGTAATATAGAAAATGCAGCAGCCAATTTGTGCACAGCAAGCTCCCACAAACAGCAATGTGATGACCAGGCACTCTGTTTTTGTGATGTTGATTGAGGGATATATATTGGCCAGGACATTGGAGATAGCTCCACTGCTCTTTGAAATAGCGCCTTTGGGTCTTTTACATGCACTCCAGAGTGCAGACGGGGCCTCAGTTTAATGTCTCATCTGAAAGACTGCACCTCTGCCAGTGTAGTACTCCCTCAGCACTGCACTGGACTATCAGCCTAGATTTTTGTGCTCAAGTCTCTGGAGTGGGACTTGAACCTGCAACCTTCTGACTCAGAGGCGAGGGTGCCAAACAAAGTTAGGTGTTTGACTCTGACATTGCATCGTGCTTGCTTTATCAATTGGATGAACCGAGGAATTTATGAGAAAACGGTTTCATATTCGGTTCCCTGCACTGCTCCTACGAGCAGCCTGAGGGCTATTTCTTTTCCTGTTCTTTAACGCTCCTGGGACAATGAAAGGGGCTCGCGGCAAGGAGAGGGTACGTCATACACAAGCACGTCACAGGCGTCTTCGCAGTCTCCTAGCAACCACGGGCTCCCAGCAACTTTGGTCACCTAGCGACGGAAGCAACCGAATCTGAGTCGAGAAAGGCCCCGGCCCGCTGATTGAAGGAGCCCGGCCCGGCGTGCACCATGTCTACGACGAAGGATGGGGAGCCGCCCATCCCCAATTTGAACTCGGGAGACCATGAGGAGCGGATCGCCGCCCGTCGGCTCCGGTTGGCCCAGAGGCTGGAGGAGAAGAAACGGTGAGAGCGGCGGAGTGTGTCCCGCCTCCCCGCCTTCTGATGATGATGCGGAGATGCCGGTGTTGGACTGGGGTGGACAAAAGTGAGAAGTCGCACAACACCAGGTTATAGTCCAACAGCTTTATTTGAAATCACAAGCTTTCCCAGCGCTGCTCCTTCGTCAGGTGAAGAAGGAGCAGCGCTCCGAAAGCTTGTGATTTCAAATAAAGCTGTTGGACTATAACCTGGTGTTGTGCGCCTTCTGATGAGCCAGAGCTTGCTGATTGCACCAGGGTAACGGCTCCAGGATCCTCTGCTCCCTCCAGTGCTGGGATTGATGCTCCCTGAGCTTGGCAAATGTCCAGAGCCCCGCTGAACCGTCTCTGCCCGCCTCGCCCCTCCTATTTATCACGATAATCATCTCACTGTCTGCTCCACCCATTCACCTGCCCACGTCTTGCCTTTCTGTCCCACCATTCTTCACCTTTCTTCAAAACTGCCTTTAAAAATCCCTGTCTCTCTCAGGAGTAAGAAGTTTATTCTACCTGTACAATATAGTATCACAAATAGATGAATGCTTAAAGGCTGAAATTCAATCTCAGAGTCAAAACGGCACAGAAGGAGGCCATTCGGCCCATCGAGTCCGTGCCAGCTCTCTGTAGAGCATCCAATCAGTCCCATCCCAGTAGCCTTGCAAGTTTATTTCCCTCAAGTGCCTATCCAGTCTCCCCTTGAAAACATTGAGTGTCTCCGCTTCCACCACTTCTATTGGCAGCAAATTCCAGGCCATCACCACTTGCTGCGTAAAAAAGTTTTTCCTCACATCCCCCCTGTATCTCTTGCCCAAAACCTTAAATCTGTGTCCCCTAGTCCTTGTACCATCAACTAGTGGGAACAGCCTTTCCCCGTCTAGCCTATCCAAACCCGTCATAATCTTGTACACCTCTATCAAATCACCCCTCAACCTCCTTTGCTCTAATGAAAACAAATCCAGCTTTTCCAACCTGTCCTTGTAGCTAAGATTCCCCATCTCTGGAACGATTCTGGTAAATCTCCTCTGCACCCTCTCAAGGGCCTTCACATCCTTCCTAAAGTGTGGTGACCAGAACTGGACGCAATACTCCAGTTGTGGCCTGACCAGCGCTTTATAAAGGTTCAGCATAACTTCTCTACTTTTGTACTCAATACCTCTATTTATGAAGCCCAACATCCCATATGCTTTGTTAACCACTCTCTCAATATGTCCTCCCACCTTCAGGGACCTATGCACATTAACTCCCAGGTCCCTCTGTCCCTGCACACTCTTTAAAACTGTGATCTCTGGATTTTTCTAATGTTTATAATCCACTAACGTGAGGTTTCCACCAGGCTACTGAAGGGCATTCAGCAAATAAGTTGGAGGGACAATTATTTGTATTTTTGGAGTAAGAAAAGATGATGGGGTGATGGATCCATGGGGTTTAAATGTATGTGTTGCTGAGCTGGTTGATATTAGCTGGTGATGGCATGGGTGCTATAATTGGGCTCAAGGATTGTGGACTCTCGTTTTATTATTTTTATAGTTATAGGGATCTACTAAGGAGACACTCAGAAAAGGGTATGGCAGTTCAAGCACAACAGCATTGCTTGATTCACAGGAAATAAATAAGGTAATTTAACATATTTTATACTATTCCTTACACTCGTTAATTAATAATAGATAATGGCAGTGATGTAAGATTAATTCAGTGTGACTTTCATGACCTCACTTTAGTGGATTATAAACATTAGAAAAATCCAGAGGTTTGAATGTCAGCCTTGAAACGTTTATGTTTTTGTTGTGTATATATTGTACATGTAGAATAATGTATATAATAAAAACAAACTTTTTTGATGGGTTGTATAGTTGAATTGGTATGGGTGATCCAGCTGAATGTAATGTTTAACCTAAAGATTTTACAGTGTCCTGTGATACAGACTGAGATATTTACCTTAAAAAAAAATTAAGGGAGAAATTGGATAGAAATATTGGGCCACAATTTGCTGGCAAAATAACGGTGAGGCTAATGGCGCTTGCTGTTATTTATTTATTTATTTATTATTTGTTTTTATGGGATGTGGGCATCGCTGGCAAGGCCAGCATTTATTGCCCATCCCTAATTGCCCTTGAGAAGGTGGTGGTGAGCCACCTTCTTGAACCGCTGCAGTCCGTGTGGTGAAGGTACTCCAACAGTGCTGTTAGGTAGGGAGTTCCAGGATTTTGACCCAGCGACGATGAAGGATCAGTGATATACTTCTAAGTCAGAATGATGTGTGACTTGGAGGGGAACTTGGAGGTGGTGGTGTTTCCATGCATCTGCTGCCCTTGTCCTTCTAGATGGAAGAGGTTGCGGGTTTGGGAGGTGCTGCCGAAGAAGCCCTGGTGAGTTGCTGCAGTGTATCTTGCAGATGGTACACACTGCAGCCACAGTACGCCGGTGGTGGAGGGAGTGAATGTTGAAGGTGCTGGAGGGGGGTGCCAATCAAGCGGGCTGCTTTGTCCTGGATGGTGTCGAGCTTCTTGAGTGTTGTTGGAGCTGCACTCATCCAGGCAAGTGGAGAGTATTCCATCACACTCCTTACTTGTGCCTTGTAGATGGTAGAAAGGCTTTGGGGAGTCAGGAGGTGAGACACTCGCCGCAGAATACCTAGCCTCTGACCTGCTCTTGTTGCCACTGTATTTATGTGGCTGGTCCAGTTAAGTTTCTGGTCAATGGTCGGGGATTCCGTGATGGTAATGCCATTGAATGTCAAGGAGCGGTGTTTAGACTCTCACTTGTTGGAGATAGTCATTGCCTGGCACTTTGCACAAATGTTACAACAACTTCAGACGAGAGCAGATGCGCAGTTAAACACGGAAAACCAAAAGTTGCTGTCCAAGATGCGCTGCTTTGCCGTTAGCTTTGTAAAAACGACATCTCGCTGTCTGGCTCACCATTGAAATACATTGAATGGGGTAAAGTTACACGCCACATTTCAGTCTAAGTACCCTTTTAACGACGTGATAAGTGTTGATTACGGCCAAACAACCTCTCTGAAGATTAAGTATTACAAGTGTGGAGTATCATCCCGTTAGGTTTTAATTGTTAGAGATTTTAAAAATGTAGAATTTTTAAAAACTTTTCCTTTCTATCTCTTTTCGCTCTCTTAATCCAATCTTTCTTTCCCTCTTTATTTCTCTTTCTGTACCTGATTTGGTGTCGAATTCCCCCACTCTAATTTACACTTCCTTCTCAGTCCTTGCATTGGTAATTTAACAATCCTTCAATCTGATTGCTTAACGAGATACCCAGTTGCTTGCCCTGTTCACTCAGGTCTCAAATCTTCTGTTTCCCTTGTTGCGATGTTATCAGCTCACACTTTCAGCAACTTGCCATGCAAAAAATTAAAAAACATAAACGTGCAAGGGTAAATCAAACTAACACAGACGCTGTTAAATTCACTCCTACAACACATTATGGCTCATTATAGAGGAGCAGGAAATGGGAGACATGGAGAGTTAATTTTGCACAACAACCTCCACAAATTCTAAATGCTAAAATGCGAATAAATTCCAGATCAAGCAATTTTAATGCAGGAACCTCTAAAATGCACGCAGGGATTAGTAATTAAGTATTGTGAGGAAACTCTCACGATGCCATCGAATGGATAGCCAAACTAGACATCCTGCTATAAGCTTTTCCTGTCACAGGAAACAACAACAACAAGTGCACTGCTTTTAGCATTTAATGTTATCCACTAGGGGGAGTTGGAAATCTCTTTACCAGTGATATTGTCCAGCTGTGCTCCTGCTGAAGTCTGACCTTAGCATCACAGTTTTCATGTAATCTTGCACTTTCAAGCCTAATAGAAATAAATCCTAATAACACCTCTGGTCAAATGTATAGATCTGCGAATTGGAAATTGCCGTATTCGGCCTATACAATAATCAGCTGAGATTTAATAAATCTAAAGTACCTTCAGTTTTCAGTTAAGATTTGTAAGAAAAAAGTGCTGATAGTTTAATTTATTTTCATTACTAGAATCCATTCTGTAACAGCATACAGCAAATTGGCTGCAGCAATAGCATTAGCATAAATTTAATTTCATTATTCGGAACTAAACATCCAATTAAAAAAAGGTCTTGCATTTATATAGCGCCTTTCACGTCCACCAGATGTCCCAAAGTGCTTTACAGCCAATGAAGCACTTTTTGAAGTGCAGTCACTATTGTAATGTAGGAAACACAGCAGCCAATTTGTGCACAGCAAGCTCCCACAAACAGCAATGTGATAATGACCAGATAATCTGTTTTTGTTTTGTTGTTTGAGGGTATATTGGCCGTGACACTGGCAATAACGCCCCAGCTCTTCTTTGGATCTTTTACGTACACCTGAGAGGGCAGACGGGGCCTCGGTTTAACGTCTCATCCGAAAGACGGCACCTCCAAAAGTGCAGCACTCCCTCAGCACTGCACTGGAGTGTCAGCGTAGATCTTTGTGCTCAAGTCTCTGGAGTGGGACTTGGACCCACAACCTTCATCACTCCGAGGCAAGGGTGCTACCAACTGAACCACGAATGACACGTAAAATGCCCAGTTGATTTTGGTTTATGTTATTTTGATTGTTGTTGTACAATAGCTTTAGAAGTAGCATTCTGTTTTAATGGTGATACAATGGCTTTATTTGTGTAATCACTTACATTGAGAACATGATGCTATCTCTGCAACATTCAGGATCAGTATATGATACCACTTCCAATCACATTTCCATTTCTCTGGAGGTTAATTCCATTGAGTGTCCCCACCTGGTTTCATCTCTAATTTAATGTGTTATTTCCATTGTTAATTAGTATAGTTGGCACCCTTTAGTCATAAAGGAATTTCATTCCTGATATGTAAAGCAAATTTTGATGTAGTCAGTTGATTGTTGCTGATTGATGGTGTGAAATGGAGAAATGGCAGCTTTGGGTTCCAAGCTGACAATTTAGCTATTGGGATTATATAGTTGATTAGTAGATTACCTATATATTGCAATATTAGGGGAAATTTTCCTGGGTCTGTTCTCGGGTGCACGGAATTGCTTGGGTGAGGCAAATATCAGAAAATCAGGCAGATCAAAGCGCACACCCATAAAGGAAATGGCCTGATTTTCTTGCATTTAATGGAAGAAAAATTGAACAGATTCTTTTTCAGGTGTGCGTTGTGACCCATCCGATTTACTGATATTTGCTGCACCCAGACGATCCAGTAATCTCCCCAATAATGTTTTATCTGTCAAATTTAAAAGATTTACATAATAAATGAAGGATGTATCAAATCATTTTCCAGGGAAGCCAAGATTGGAGATGATGGTGTTGAAGAGGACAAAGAGGACCTGAGTAAAAGCTGCAAGCAGGTTGTCGACTCTCATCAGGTCAGCCATTTAATGTTAACACAGGCCTGTCCGTGTTCACCCTCCAGTTTTCTCTCATCTTTAGCTTGTTACTGCACACAGAGTTCATTACTCAGTCATAGCACGTTGATTCTGCTGCGAGTGACCTTTTTGGTATCGGAAAAGTGAAAGAAAACATGTTTTGTGATATGATAGGTTGTGATTTCTCCCCCATTGACATTGAATCTGTAGTACCACATTATCTCTGCTGATGCATTACTTTCTAATTCATTCTGTTTGTTTCCATTTGTCCTTTAGCTAGCAAAGTGGACAGCAGTTCTTTGCTCAGTCCATTCTAAACATGCTTAATGTTGGGGAAACCCCTTCATACCTGATGGATGTCAGCGGTGCAGTTAGAATTTTTACTGTTATCGCCCGACTCCGCCCTTGCCTCAGCTCATCTGCTGTTGAAACCCTCATCCATGCCTTTGTTACCTCTAGACTTGACTATTCCAACGCTCTCCTGACTGACCTCCCATCTTCCATCCTCCATAAATTTAAGCTCATCCACAACTCTGCTGCCCGTATCCTAACTTGCACCAAGTCCCGTTCACCCATCATCCATGTGCTTGCTGATCTACATTGGCTCCCAGTCCACCAACGCCTACAATTTAAAATTCTCATCCTTATGTTCAAATCCCTCCATGGCCTTACCCTTCCCTATCTCTGTAACCTCCTCCAACTCTACAACCCTCCATGAACTCTGCGTTAATCCAACTCTGGCCTCTTACACATCCTTCGCTCCCTTCACCAATGCCGACTGTGCCATCTAGGCCATAAGTCCATATCCTACACTAAAACCTGCTTAGCCATCACTCCTATGTTATCTGTCCCCCAATACATTGCATTCAAAATCCTGTCTTTCTTTACAAATCCATCATTTCGTTGCCCCACCCTACCACTACAACATCCTGCTGCACTACATCCTAGGATTCTGACTCTGGCCTCCTGTGCCCCCCTCTTCCACCACTCCACCATCCGTGGCAGAGGCTTCAGCTGTCAACATAGAAATACATAAAATAAATAGAGGTAACAACACAGAAAGGGGCCAACCAGTCAATGTTGGCATTTACCCTCCATGCGAGTAAATAGTCCTAATCCCATTTTCCACCCTGTTCCCATAGCCCTTCATTTCTTTCTCATTCATCCACTAAACCAATATTATCTTGAATGTTGTCATAGGTTCTGCCTCAACTACTAACCCTGGAAGTAAATTCCACATCCTTGAAACTTTGTGTAAATAAGTTTCTCTTTCTGTCTGTTCTAAATCTTTTATATTTAATGTTGTCTCTATGCCTCTCTCATTCTAGACCCTTCCAACTAATGGAAACGGTCTGCTTCGCTGTCCCATCATTTCATAATTTTAAACACTTCTATTGTATCATATCTGTGTTGTTCCGATGAAAAAAAGCCTCAATTTATCAAGTCTTTCTTCATATTTGTATTTCCTCATTCCAGACAGCATCCTAGTGAATCTGCACTGTACACTCTCTATTGCCTCAACACCCTTCCAATATTCCAATAGTATGGAGCCCAAAACTGCACACAGTATTCCAGCTGTGGTCTTATTAAAGTCTTATATAGTTTCATCATTACATCTCAATTTTTTTTTTGATACCTCCTGTGATAAAATGTAGAATTCTGTTAGCTTTTTTATGGCCTTATCAATCACAGGTGCTGCCTTTGATGTTGTGGAACCTGTACCATGACATCCCTTTGCTCTTCTACAGCACTGAGCCTACTTCCATTCAGAGTATAATTACTGCTTTTATTTTTGCCAAATTCACTTCATTCTTAACTAACATTGAATTCCATCTGCCACTTTTTCCCCCATTCCCCCATCTCATTAATATCCCATAGCAGCTTTTGGTCTTCTAAAACCTCCTATTTTGGTATCATCTACAGATTTCGAGGCCACTCTTTCTAGGCCCAGATTGAAATCACTGATATATGCAGTGAACAGAAGTGCTCCAGAACTGAATCCTGTGGGACACCACTAACTACATCCAATCACTCTGGAAAAACTGGTCTTAACCCCTCATCCGTTTTCTCCCTTCTAATCAATTTTTAATCCAGTTTGCTATCCTCCTCCTAATCTCAGATCCTGAATCTTCTCTAGTAATCTCCTGTGCAGTACTTTATCAAAGGCTTTCCTAGAGTCCATATACACTACATCCACTGTATTTCCCCTAACTGCCACACCTGTTACCTCCTCAAAGAATTCTGTGAGGTTTGTCAAGCATTGTCGTCCCTTTTGAAATCCATCCCAGTTACTTCTAATTATTCTTTCTTTATCTAGATACGTTATAATTTCATCCGTAATTAGGTACACTAAAATTTCACCTACCACAGATATTAAACTAACTGGCCTGTAATTACTTGGATTAGCTCTGTCTCTCTTTTTAAAAATGGGTACTACATTGGCCACTCTCCTGTCGTCCGGCACACATCCTCATTTGGTAGAGCCCTGTAATATAAATTCTAAGGCCTCAGTAATTTCCACCTTAATCTGTTTTAGCTCTCAACTCTGTGGAGCTTCCTGTACCCCTCCATGTTGCTACTTCCCTCCCTCCCTTTAAAAGACTCCTCAAAAATAGCTTTTTAACCATACTTTGTCACCTCTCTCAACTCTTCACTACTGTTTGGCATCTGTTACTCTTTTGTAAAGCTCCTTGGGATGTTTGCTACTTTAAAGGCCCTTTATAAATGAAAATTGTTCTCATGTCAACTGTGGGAGGCAATGTGGGGTACTTTAATTTGGAATCATAAGGGATTGACCGTTTGTTTTAATTTTTAAAGAGACTGATTAAATTGAAAAGAGATGGGACATCATTGGTCACAAATGTACAAATTGCTGAAGACTCGAGGGAGATGCAGAGGAGAAACACAGAAAGAGAAATGCAAAAGCAAAGGTGAGTCAATTATACTGTCTTTATTCTGCCATTTGTGCCAGTACTACATTGATGTTTTGGAATTGTTGGTGGAAAAATAAGATTTGCCCCTTACTTTTAATTCTTTAGAGACAGTTGGAAAATACTTCTACAAGAAAAAGTGACTCTCCAGTACCTTGCCTTAAGTGAGCATTCTTTATTTGACCTTGGACAGTGAATGTTAGCAGGCTTTTTCACAATGGTGACTATCGCAGCAGAACCTGCACATGCCCTCACTTCTCCCCCACCTACATTCAGTTCCAGTACTGGTTCCTTGATAGAATCCAGGAATAGGAACTCTGGCTGGCTATTTTCTTCTTTCTCCTAGCCCGGGGATGCTTAGACAAATCTGTAACTACTGTCCTGGCTGTTTGAGATTGATTAACACGACAGATTAGCGACTGAATCTGTTATTCCTGCAGTGCATTGGCTGTCATTGAATTTTCTGGCAGTAACAACAAGAGCTGAACTTTTTTGAAGGTTCTTACTCCTCGCTCAGCTTTTACAGTTCTATTGGTCACTTGCTTTGTATTATAAATTAGATGTGATTGCCAAGCCAAAGAACGGAGTGCTTTTTAGCAAAGAGGGTGTTTGTTTAATCCTCATTGAATTGGGTTGGATGGGCAAATCAGCATTTTTTTTTCAACAAAATTATTGACTTGGCTTTCTTAATGCTGAAGATAAGAGACCATTTGTCAACCCACTATCCAGTTCACTCTGTATATAGCCGTTGTGATTCTATTGTTGTTCATCTTTTAGGTGAAAAGTTGATTACTCTATAGAGGCTTCAGGCCACATAGTAAAGACAAAAGCATCACTTTTACTGACATCATTGATAAAGATGAGAAACGGACTTGAATCAAATGCACTTCTCTGGGAATCCTGATCAGTTGTTAGGATAAGGAGACAAATGTCCATTTATCATACATGATGTTTGTGCCTCTGCATAAATCTTTTCTGATGCAGCAGCTCAACTGGATATGCCACAAGAGACACACTTATCAATGAACATGGCCTGCTATATGTGTTGAATGTTCTGAAAATGTTAAGGGATTTTGCTCCAACTTAATAGTGAGCATTAAGGTTTGCAATAAGTACAGAATTTAAAAGAAAGTTTCAGAAGAAACATATAAGATAGGAGCAGGAGTAGGCCATTCGGCCCCATGAGCCTGCTCCGCCATTCGATGAGATCATGGCTGATCATCCAAACTCAGCACCCTGTACCTGCCTTCTCCCCATATCCCTTGATACCTTTAGCTTTAAGAAATACATCTAACTCATTCTTGAATATATTTAATGACTTGGCCTCAACTACCTTCTGTGGTAGAGAATTCCACAGGTTCACCACTCTCTGGGTGAAGAAATTCTTCCTCATTTCTGTCCTAAATGGCTTACCCCTTATCCTTAGATTATGACCCCTGGTTCTGGACTCTCTGACCATCGGGAACATTCTTCCTGCATCTAGTTTGTCCAGACCTGTCAGAATTTTATATGTTTTGATGAGATCCCCTCTCATTCTTCTATACTCCAGCGAGTATAAGCCCAATCGACCCAATCTCTCCTCATATGTCATTCCTGCCATCCCAGGTATCAGCCTTGTGAATCTTCGCTGAACTCCCTCCATGGCAAGAACATCCTTCCTCAGATAAGGCGACCAAAACTGCACACAGTACTCAAGGTGTGGTCTCACCAAGGCCCTGTACAACTGCAGCAGGACATCCCTGTTCCTATACTCAAACCCTTTCGCTATGAAGGCCAACATACCATTTGCCTTCTTCACCGCCTGCTGCACCTGCATGCTTACCTTCAGCGACTGGTGCACAAGGACACCCAGGTCTCGTTGCACTTCCCCTTCTCCCAATCTATTGCCATTCAGATAATAGTCTGCCTTTCTGTTTTTGACACCAAAGTGGATAACCTCGCATTTATCCACGTTATATTGCATCTGCCACGCTTCTGCCCACTCACCCAACCTGTCCAAATCATCCTGGAATTTCTCAGTATCCTCCTCAGAGCACACACGCCCACCCAGCTTTGTGTCATCTGCAAACTTGGAGATATTACATTTAGCTCCCTTATCCAGATCATTAATGTATATTGTGAATAGCTAGGGTCCAAGGACCGAACCCTGCGGTACCCCACTAGTCACTGCCTGCCACTCGGAAAAAGACCCATTAATTCCTACTCTCTGCTTTCTGTCCGCCAACCAGTTCTCTATCCAAGTCAATACCTTGCCCCCAATCCCATGTGCCTTAACTTTACACGCTAATCTCTTATGCGGGACCTTATCGAAAGCCTTTTGAAAGTCCAAATACACCACATCTACTGGTTCTTCCTTATCTATTTTCCCAGTTACATCCTCAAAAAATTCCAGTAGATTAGTCAAGCACGATTTACCTTTTGTAAATCCATGTTGACTTTGTCCGATCCTGTCACTGTTTTTCAAGTGCTCAGCTATTACATCCTTTATAATGGACTCTAGCATTTTCCCCACTACCGATGTCAGGCTTACCGGTCTGTAATTCCCCGCTTTCCCTCTACCACCCTTTTTGAATAGTGGGGTAACATTAGCTGCCCTCCAATCCATGGGTACGGTTCCAGATTCCATCGAATGTTGGAAGATGATCAGCAATGCATCTACTATTTCTAGGGCCACTTCCTTAAGTACCCTAGGATGTAGATTATCAGGCCCTGGGGATTTATCGGCCTTCAATCCCGTCAATTGCCCTAACACCATTTCCCTGCAAATACTGATTTCTTTCAGTTCCTCCCTTTCATCAGACCCTATGTTCTCCAACATCTCTGGGAGGTTATTTGTGTCCTCCTTTGTGAAGACAGAACAAAAATATGCATTTAATTGGTCTGCCATTTCTTTGTTCCCCATTATAACTTCCCCCGCTTCTGACTGCAAGGGACCTACACTTGATTTCACTAATCTTTTTCTCTTCACATATCTATAAAAGCTCTTACAGTCAGTTTTTATGTTCCCTGCAAGCTTACTTTCATATTCTATTTTCCTTCTTAATTAATCCCTTTGTCCTCCTTTGTTGAATCCTAAACTGCTCCCAATCCTCAGGGTTACCGCTTTTTCTGGCCAATTTATATGTCCTCTCCTTGGATCTTATGCTATCCCTAATTTCCTTGTTAGCCACGGTTGAGTCACCCTTTTTGTTTTATTCTTATGCCACACTGGGATGAACAAATTCTGTAGTTCATCCATGCAGTCTTTGAATGTTTGCCATTGCCTATCCACCGTCAACCCTTTGAGTGACATTCCCCAATCAATCCTACCCAATTCGCGCCTCATACCATCGTAGTTTCCTTTATTTAAATTCAGGACCCTAGTCATTAGAAATGACAATATTTTAATTTCTCCCCACCCCGCCTGCTTTCTCCCTCCACAGTGTAGTATATGGAATTGGTGCGGAGGAAAAGCAGTTGATGCTAAATTGATTCTTTAGTTTAACAAAATAAAATATATATTTTTTTCTCCTTTTTTAAAACCATTCTTATGTATTTGCAATCTTTACTTGGTCTGGGTTCATAACCCAGTTTACTGAGGGCTCACATTACAGATATTGTAGCCTATCACCTGACCTTAGCAGGAAATTCATGAGCCAGATTCTTGGAAGAAACCTAGAAAATTCATGCATGACCAAGTCACATCTACCTGGGATTTGATTTTTTTTGTACTTCTCAGAACTACCTGAAACTTCCTCATTATGTTGTTCTTTAGCCATAACCTGGCAGGAAAAGTTGAGGCTGGTTCCACTTATCCTGGCTACATCATGGACCAATATGTTCATGATTCCTGCTGACAGCTTCTGCAAGATAACTGCTAGTGGGCATCTTCACAGCCTTCTATCCTGCAATTCTTTTGAAAAGAGAATGCAAAATATTTTTACTGTGAAAATACACAGAAACATTCTTCTGTAACATGCAGTGGTTTGAGTGTCAGATTGCTGTCCAGAAAACCATGAATTCACTTGCCAAAACTGCTTGTACTCAAATGTAATTGTCTTAGTTATGCATGAAAAAAAATCATATTATACCAGATAAAACAATATTGAAACTCCAACATTTTTGTTGACATTGCCTTTATTACCTCTAGACTTGACTATTCCAATGCACTCCTAGCTGGCCTCCCAAGGTGATGTTCGACCTTACATAAACTTGAGGTCATCCAAAACTCGGCTCCCCATGTCCTAACTCACACCAAGTCCCGTTCACCCATCACCCCTGTGCTCGCTGACCTACATTGACTCCCGGTTAAGCAACGCCTCGATTTTAAAATTCTCATCCTTGTTTTCAAATCCCTCCATAGCCTCGCCCCTCTCTATCTCTGTAATCTTCTCCAGCCCCACAACCCCGCCCCCCCTCCCCCGAGATATCTGCGCTGCTCTAATTCTGGCCTCTTGAGCATCCCTGATTTTAATCGCTCCACCATTGGTGGCCGTGCCTTCAGCTACCAAAGCCCTAAGCTCTGGAATTCCCTCCCTAAACCTCTCCACCTCTCTACCTCTCTTTCCTCCTTTAAGACACTCCTTAAAACCTACCTCTTTGGCCAAGCTTTTGGTCATTTGCCCTAATTTCTTCTTATGTGCCTCGGTGTCAAATTTTGTTTTATAACACTCCTTTGAAGCGCCTTGGGACGTTTTACTATGTTAAAGGCGCTTATATAAATACAAGTTGTTGTTGTTCTTGTAATAGTGGGGTGAAAAATCGTTATATTTACTGCTTCCAGTTAACAAAATGTTGGATTTTTAAAATTTATTTGGTGTTTGAAGGGCCGCGAAGCTGGAGAATGAAGCAACAATGAGTGAGGAAAAATTTGAGGCCATCACAAAGAAATGGTTGTCAGCAAAGGCCCGTAAGATTCCACAAGATCTGCGTGACATTCTAATCAAACAGCAACAGCTCTGTACTGAGTTAATTGAAGGGAAAAACAAGCTGATTAACATTCTGCAGAAGGTAAATTGTTATACATTAAGAAGTTGGGTGAAAGTGTGATGTTGAATAGTTTAACTTTAAACTATGCATTGTTTTTTTGTTGCAATTTGGGAGCCCAGTAGTTATAATGCTGCTTCAAGCCAGATTATACTTTGTGGCTACTGTTCCTTAATTCTGAACTCTGCTGGGTGGCACAGTGGGTTAGAACACTGTTGTTTTGTCTCTGGGAAATGAGTCTTGAACCTAATCCAGACTGATGCAATGAAAGTATATCTTCCAACTGTAAGGGTCCATGGTGAAATGAGTTTGGACCATGATGGAAACAGAACTCACTCTTGTTTCAAACTGTAACAGTTTTGTATTATATATGAAGTTTTCAATAGGTCAATATAATGTCAATTTAAAATGGATTTTCATTTGCTGTATTCTTAAGCGTTCCTTTGTGTGTGTGTGGGGGTAGTAACACAATACACAAATTATTCTAGAGATAGTTACTAGTTTCAATGGAGGTGGTTAGCCAAAGTCCTGTACTCCAGTACATGGAATCATAGAATCAGAAACTTCCAGCACAGAAGGAGGCTATTTTGCCCGTTGTGCTCTTTGAAAGAGCAGTCGTGCTTAGCCCCACATCCCCGCTTTATGTCCATAACCCTGTAAGTTCCTCATCCTCAAGTACCTGCCCAACTCTCTCTTAAAGTTATTTATGGAATCAGCTTCCACCACCTATTGAACACTCTAGGGTCGCAGTTGATGAGCAAATCAGGTAACAAAGTAATCAACTCAGCAAGAATGACCAGAAGTCTGAGATCTACTTATATCGTAAAGTTGATTGATAATATGTTTCTTTACCTAATCAGCTTCCACCACCTGAGTGAAAAAATTCTCCTCATCTCCCCTCTAGATCTTTTGCCAATGATTTTAAATCTATGACTTCTGATTATTTACCCACTCAAGAATAGTTTTTCTCTATCTACTCTATCAAAACCTCTCATCAGCTTGAAAATCTTTGAGGTCACCTCTTCACTTTCTCTGTTCTAAGGAGAACAGTTCTAACTTAGCCAACCTCTCCTCATAAGTCCCTTATCTCTGATAACCAATGATCCCTTTAAGCTGCTCGGCTGTGCAGCTGTCTTGAGGTCCCGTGCAGCCGGTGAGCCGGCTTCCCAATGTAAAAAACTGTGCATACACAGAAGTTTAAATGGGCTGCGCGCCCCCCAAAAAATTAGAGGAACATTGCTGGTAACATCCTGGTAAATCTCCTCTGTACCCTTTCAAAGGCCTTTACAGCTTTCTTGAAGTGTGGTGCACTTGCATGCTCTCACAAAATAATTGTACCAGAAGTTCTCTTCTGTCTTTCAAATGTTAAATGAATGCTAAACTTTCAGACACCTATTGAACACTCTAGGGTCGCACTTGATGAGCAAATCAGATAACCAAAGTAATCAACTCATCAAGAATGACCAGAAGTCTGAGATCTACTTGTATTGTAAAGTTGATTGATAATATGTTTCTTTACCTAACCAGTAAGAAATAGTTTGATCTTCCCATTGGCGGAAGGGTTGAGAACCAGAGGACACAGATTCAAGGTGATTGGCAAAAGAACCAAAGGCGACATGAGGAAAAACTGTTTTACGCAGCAAGTGGTTAGGATCTGGAATGCACTGCCTGAAAGGGTGGTGGAGGCAGACTCAATCGTGGCTTACAAAAGGGAATTGGTTAAGTATCTGAAAGAAAAAAATTTGCAGGGCTACGGGGAAAGGGCGGGGGAGTGGCACTAGCTGAAGTGCTCTTGCAGAGAGCCGGCATGGGCACGATGGGCCGATTGGCCTCCTTCTGTGCTGTAATCATTCTATTCTATTCTATAAGCATCCTTGGGCCTGGTGTCATTGCGCAGTTATATTTTTTGGGAGGTCATAGTCCAATGATGATTGCAGAGAGCCGGCATGGGCTCGACAGGCTGAATGGCCTCGTTCTGTGCTGTAACCATTCTATGATTCTATGATTTTATATACATGGGCTATTGACACTTCTTGGTAAATTGCTGTAACCATTCTATGATTCTAAGGTATCACAACCTGTTTGGAATAATACAACTGCTGGTTTTCCCTATTCACCAATTCTGTGTTTTTTCCTGCCTGTATCAATCACATGGCAGTGGAGTGGCTTCATGGACCAGAACTATCCACATTTTATTCAGCAAAGACTCAAAGTTTCTGAAAAGGACAGTAAAACTTTGGGTGTTTATTATTTTTGGGGCAGTTTAAAATGTGTGTGATTATTTGCTGAGTTCTTTTGTTTCTGCTTGATTATAATTCTTATAATAAATTTGTCTATTAGTTTTAGCCTGAATATTACTGTCTGGCACTGTGGTTTTCTGCATTTGGACTGGACAGGAGCACATGGTGGACAACTCACGTGGGTCCCAGTGCTTAGCACAGTAGAAAAATGGTCATTGTTATTCCTGCAGCCAGCTGTCCTGTACACAACATGCGTAAAGTTGAAAATTTCATATAATGGGAGAGGTGCGTCTGTTTATGGAAATTATCTTTTTGCTGTGAACCCAAGTAAAGAGTGTCAGGAAAAAGCTTAAATTTGAATACAAACTCAATTCATCTCCTGGTGAGCATAATTCCACAGCAAAAAATTGCATATAATTTGAATCTCAATTGGCAGTCTAGAATGACAGCTCACAAGGATGCCTGGTATGGAAAATAAAAACACCACACGGGTATATCTGGGGATGCTGTTCTGAGGTTGAGGCTAGGATGGCTGTTGGGACAGAGTAGAGACAACTTTACCCAGCGTGTGACTCATGTTGTACCTGTTCTGCAATTGGTTGCTGCTGACACATCATGACAAAGAGGAAAAGAGTTCCATTTCCCAGCAACGCTCAACTTATTGAACCAAAAATTACTTAAAAAAAAAATCAATTTTCAAATGATAACCTTGTATTGAGTTTTTAAAAAAGTTTTATAATTGTATTATGATTTTAAAAGAGTGATACTGTAGATAATCGCTGGTTTGCAAACCCCAAATGCAGTAAACCCCTTCTGTTAACTCATTTCCTGACATTCAGCTAACTAGCTCATTATTGCAAGGGGCATAGTATGTGAGAGAACTCATGTGGGAGCTGTACGTTTTAAAACCATAGGTTGATGGTATAAGCTTAATAACTTATCAACAGCATATTTTTAATTTGTGAGATATTTATCACTCACCAATATTCCAGTGGGATAATGCTTCATCTGATGGGCACTACAGCTGACAGTGCTGTGATTCCTAACTTTTCTCCTGAGATTTCTATATTAGTGATACAACACTATGTTGCAACAGACCCTGGGACCTTTGACTCAACACTACCAAACCTCAGGACCCCAACTCAGTATAACTAGAGCTCACAGTGAACTACATCCCACTTCCCAACCCGCAGTTCTGCGGAAGGCCAGATTCCCCTTCTGCAGAGCTGCCAAACTGCTGGATTACCATAAGTCATTGCAAACCCCAGGAGCCCCTCCCCATTGTTGCCAAACCGAATTCCCACTACAGTATACTGTGCTGTGAAATTCCATGGACACTCCTTCAAAGCTGCCAAACTCCACGACTCTCTTCCATTGCTACTAAACCCAGGACCTTTTCAATGCCCACTCTAGCTCTGCTGAACTTGGGGATCACATTCCTAAGGTTCTAGGTCCTAGGTCCCAGGAACCTCACTGCTTTTAGACTTTTGAATCCTTCCATCCAGTGCTGTGGCCAGGGCCACAGCCCAGTGTAGACAGGCCCAGTGATCCAAACACTGTATTCCAACTCTTCGCTTTGGTAAAGGCAAGATTCCACACCCACTATCCTGCAAAACCCCATCCCAGTGCTGCAAAACCCCAGGACCACTCCCTCAATGCCATCAAACCTCATAATCCTCCTCAATGTTGCAAAACTTCCATAATCATACTCCATTGTGGGCATACTTCAGGACCAACCTCCCTAGTCCTACTAAACCCAGCACCCCCATTTCCCATCTTTTGTTTCTTAACTTGTCCCATTACCTCTCCTTTTGCCTTGCACTATCATCCCTTTTGTCATTCAATCTCTCCTGCCTTCCATCCTATCACAGACCTTCTCTTTGTTCTTTCCTTCCCTCTTCCTGCCCCTGCTTAAAAATCTCTCCTCCCTAACCTTTTCCAGTTCTGACAAAGGGTTCGACCCGAAACGTTGACTCTGTTTCTCCTCTCCTCGATGCTGCCTGACCTGCTGAGTGTTTCCAGCACTTTCTGTTGTTGCCCCCATTTCCCTGTTGCTAATCTCCAGGAATGTCCCTATATTGCAAAAGCTCAGCACCAGAGCCCTGCCAGGATGTCCACCCAACTCTACTAAAATCATCTAGGCCCTTCCAGTGCTGTTAAACCCATGACTTGCAGTGCTCCTAAATGCTATGTACCTACTTCCAACTTTGTACTCTTGCCTACCATATTGCTGTCTATCCTGTACTTTAAATAAA
Source organism: Squalus acanthias (assembly GCA_030390025.1). Classification (NCBI taxonomy): domain Eukaryota; kingdom Metazoa; phylum Chordata; class Chondrichthyes; order Squaliformes; family Squalidae; genus Squalus; species Squalus acanthias. The sequence continues at coordinate 60,447,207 of CM059433.1, read as the reverse complement.
ATAAGAGACTCCATAGGTAAAGGAATGTGTATCCGACTTACTGTGAGAAATGCTACAGGAGATCTTTTTTGTAATTATGTGTATACATGTGTTTTAAAATCACCTCTTGTGGCACCTCAATTTCTCTGAAGGATACAAGGGTAGAACTCCTGCCCACCATTTTGTCCGCACTATGACTCCATCCCAAATCCTGAGGACGGGACCCTGCTGCTCCAAAGGAGAAAGCCACAGGTTGGTCTGGCCAAAGATTCTAAGCCTCCCAAATGTGTTTCTTCATCGTTCTCTTAATGGATCCAGATTCAAAAGGCAATCAACATCTCTGGTATGAATTCTTCTTAATGGGGACCCACATGCGGCCCTGTAAGGCTTTCTGAAGGTGCACATACTGCTGCTACATTGCTGAAGGGATTCCGAGGGTGTCTGGGAAATTCCCCCTGTCCCCCTAGACATGTCTCTAAAATAATGTTGGGACAGAGGAGTGGGCAGAAGGAACACCTGCAGCAAACCACCTCTCCCCCCCACCCCACCCCCGACTCCACCCTTTCCATTGGAATTCTCTATGACATCTTTCAAGATTCAGAAACATGGTGGGGATTTCCACCCCAATTTAGGCCTCTCTGCTCCTGGCACACCTGAACTCTGCTCCATCCAGCACACTGTCAGCTGGAGGGTGGTGGAAGTACTGTGAATTAAGTCAGGACCCGTATATGTTTGGTCTGCTCTGCCACTTTCTGTGGGGCCTTGTTTGTGGTGAAGCCACTGTCCAACCCAAAGAAGGACAGCAACATCAGAGTGAGTATGGCCAGGGAAGACTTTATGGAAGCTGGTTACGAGTTGCCTCGTCCTCAGCCTAGCAGAAGAGTAGCCAGCTGGTATGCCAAGTGAGTACTGATATACCTGTCCATTGTCCAACAGAAGTGGAGACCACCTAGGGATCCAGACTTGGCTCGTGGACTGGGCCCCTAAAGAATTCAAGAATTTTGTGATGACTTTTCAGCTGCCATTTAAAGTTAGCCACTGGGCAGACTTCCACCATCTGTCTGGGGGTGGGTCCCAGCTTTTTCCCTCTGGCAGGTGGCAGACATTCACTCTGCCACGAACACCTACCTAGAGTTTTTAATGAGCTGATCTGCCCATGACCACGCAGACTTCAGCAGGGTTATCACCAGAGGCAACTAGTGGATGGACTGGCACTTACCCTAAGATTGATGGCCTACCATTGATTTTCAGAACCTTTGGGCTAGAAATTCGGTGCATTTGCGCCTCCGGGGGTGCTAACAGGGCGCAACTGACTTTTCGACCGGGCGCGGCGCCGCTAACGACTCCCGCTAAATTCAGCAGGAGTTTAGCGCCGGTGGTAACTGGTAGTGCCCCGCTGCGCAGGCGATGACATCGTCATCACCGTGCGCAGTGCCCCGTTTTCGCTCCGCCTGCAAAATTGGCCCGCGCCCCCAAAATCTGCGCGGGGCGATGACAGCAACCGATTTTGGGGCGGGAATGGAGCGGCAGGAGGCTCACGGGGCGGTAAGTAAAGGGGAGGTGGCGGGCAGGGGAAACAAAATCGGCCAACTTACTTGTCACGGCCCAGTGTGTGTTTCAACGCGGGGTCCGTGCCGCGATCTGGCAGCCCGGAACTCCTCTTGAGTGCTGGGCTGCTGGCACGGCACCCCGCTCCCCGGTGGTCCAGGTAGGGCCCCGCAGAGTTGTTGGCTTGGGCCCTCCCCTTTAATGAGGGGGGAGCCCTTCCATGCAGCAGCGCTACGTGGCCCAGTGCGTAGCGCTGCAGAACGCGCCGCCCCGATATTCAGGGTTAGCGCTCTAAGAAGGAAGTGGAGAGCTTGAATTAGTGCTCCACCTCCCTCTTGAGACGCTAAAACTGAATTTAGTGATCGCCAACGCTATTTTTCGCCGGGTGCTAAATTTAGCGCCCAGGTGATGTTAGCGACCCAATGGTCGCTAACTAATTTTTCGCCCTTTGTGTTTTATATTTATTATGCGAATAACTGGAGGGGAATTTTCAGTTGCTATCAGCATTACTGACTCAGATTCAGAATAGCATCCTTGGAAGAATTGCAGTAGTGTAGTGTTTTGGTTACAGATTCGGTTTTTTTTCCACTTCTGCAGTATTATATACTTTTTACTCTAGCAATACTTATTTTAAAAGTAGCGGTAGAAGTGCTGCAGTAGATTAAAATGAGTCAGTCTTAAAATCCAGTTCATTTTGGTGAGGTTACTTGTGTATTATTGTAAGCCTGACATCGGTAGTGGGGAAAATGCTAGAGTTCTTTATAAAAGATGTAATAGCAGAGCACTTGGAAAACAGTGACAGGATCGGACAAAGTCAACATGGATTTACAAAAGGTTGACTAATCTACTGGAATTTTTTGAGGATGTAACTGGTAGAATAGATAAGGGAGAACCAGTGGATGTGGTTTATTTGGACTTTCAGAAGGCTTTCGATAAGGTCCCGCATAAGAGATTAGCGTGCAAAGTTAAAGCACATGGGATTGGGGGTAAGGTACTGACTTGGATAGAGAACTGGTTGGTAGACAGGAAGCAAAGAGTTGGAATAAACGGGTCTTTTTCCGAGTGGCAGGCAGTGACTAGTGGGGTACCGCAGGGATTGGTGCTAGGACCCCAGCTATTCACAATATATATTAATGATCTAGACGAGGGAACTAGATGTAATATCTCCAAGTTTGCAGATGACACAAAGCTGGGTGGGCGTGTGTGCTGTGAGGAGGATGCAGAGAAACTCCAGTATGATTTGGACAGGTTGGGTGATTGGGCAGATGCATGGCAGATGCAGTATAATGTGGATAAATGCGAGGTTATCCACTTTGGTGGCAAAAACAGGAAGACAGATTATTATCTGAACGGCAATAGATTGGGAAAAGGGGAAGTGCAACGAGATGGGTGTCCTTGTGCACCAGTCGCTGAAGGTAAGCATGCAGGTGCAGCAGGCGGTTAAGAAGGCAAATGGTATGTTAGCCTTCATAGCGAGAGGATTCGAGTACAGGAGCAAGGATGTCTTGCTGCAGTTGTACAGGGCCTTGGTGAGACCACACCTTGAGTATTGTGTGCAGTTTTGGTCGCCTTATCTGAGGAAGGATGTTCTTGCCATGGAGGGAGTGCAGCGAAGATTCACCAGACTGATACCTGGGATGGCAGGAATGACGTATGAAGAGAGATTGGGTCGATTAGGCTTATATTCGCTAGAGTTTAGAAGAATGAGAGGGGATCTCATTGAAACTTATAAAATTCTAACAGGTCTAGACAGACTAGATGCAGGAAGGATGTTCCCGATGGCGGGGGAGTCCAGAACCAGGGGTCACAGTCTAAGGATAAGGGGTAAGCCATTTCAGACTGAGATGAGGAGGAATTTCTTCACCCAGAGAGTGGTGAACCTGTGGAATTCTCTACCACAGAAGGCAGTTGAGGCCAATTCATTAAATATATTCAAGAAGGAGTTAGATATATTTCTTAAGACTAAAGGGATCAAGGGATATGGGGAGAAAGCAGGGACAGGGTACTGAATTTGGATGATCAGCCATGATCTCATTAAATGGCGGAACAGGCTCGAGGGGCCGAATGGCCTACTCCTGCTCCTATCTTCTATGTTTATGTTTCTATGTATTCATAATTTGAATGGAGTAAAGGTTTTTATAGGCATTCCACAATGATACAAGTTGTTTGTACAACATCACTTTACTTTCTGATGAAAGGTTATCAACTTGAAGCATTGGCCCGGAAATTGTGGTCCTGATGATGGCAAACTGACAGCGTTCGCCGTCATTTCATCTTTGAAACTGACCGCAACTTCAGGATTTAGCGCATGCACAGCCTAATGTGGAAATCCTGAAGATGCGGGCTGTCATTCACTGCTCCTCCACAGGCTGCGCTGTGCCCCCACTAACCGCTGGGAATCCCCATGAACTTCCGTTGATTTCAACCACGCGCCGGAAAACCTGAAATTTTTGGCACAGAGATCACGAGATCTTTGTCCGAAGCTTACTTTGGGGCCAACGGCGAAATCCTTTGCTTCGCCGCTGACCACAAATTCCAGGTTGTTAACTTTGTTTCTCTCTCCACAACGGGAATGGTAGCATAGTGGTTATGTTATTGGACTAGTAATCCAGAGGCCTGAACTATTAATCTGGAGACGTGAGTTCAAATCCCACCACGGCATTAAATAAATCTGGAATGAAAAGCTAGTATTAGTAAGCTAGACCATGAAATTACTGGATTGTCGTAAAAACCCATCTGGTTCACTAATGTTCTTTAGGGAAGGAAATCTGCCGTCCTTACCTGGTCTGGCCGCTATGTGACTCCAGACCCACAGCAATGTGGTTGACTCTTAACTGCTCTCTGAAATGGTCTAGCAAGCCACTTCATTGTAACAAACTGCTACAAGAAACAATAATAAGAATAAAACCGGACAGACCACCTGGCATCGTCCTCACCACCGGCTTCGGACACGACAACGGCAAAGGTCCTCCTAACTAACAAACTGGGAGAGCTGTCCCACAGACTAGTCAAGCAACAGCCTGATATAGTCATACCTTTCAGCCAATGTCCCAGACTCCTCTGCCACCATCCCTGGGTATGTCCTGTCCCACTGGCAGGACAGACCTATGTCCTATCCCACCGGCAGGACAGACAGACCAGGGGTGGCGGCACAGTGGTATACAGTTGGGAGGGAGTGGCCCTGGGAGTCTTCAACATTGACTCTGGACCCCATGAAGTCTCATGGCATCAGGTCAAACGTGGGCAGGGAAACCTCCCTCAGCTGTTGAATCAGTACTCCTCCATGTTGAACACCACTTGGAAGAAGCACTGAGGGTAGCAAGGGCAGAGAATGTACTCTGGGTGGGGGAGTTCATCACCAAGAGTGGCTCGGTAGCGACACTACTGACCGAGATGGCCGATCCTGAAGAACATAGCTGCCAGAATCAACACGAGGGAAAAACCTACTTGACCTCGTCTTCACCAATCTATCTGTCGCAGATGCATCTGTCCATGACAGTATTGGTAGCAGTGACCACTGCACAGTCCTTGTGGAGACGAAGTCCTGTCTTCACACTGAGGATACCCTCCATCGTGTTGTGTGGCACTACCACCGTGCTAAATGGGATATATTCAGAACAGATCTAGCAGCTCAAATCTGGGCATCCATGAGGCGCTGTGGGCCATCAGCAGCAGCAGAATTGTATTCCACCACAATCTGTAACCTCATGGCCCGGCATATCCCTCACTCTACCAGTTAATGGCACAAATAACTACATATGGTTATGATATTGTGGCCATTACAGAAACATGGCTGCAGGGTGACAATGCCTGGGAATTAAACATACCAGGTTATTTAACGATCAGGAAGGACAGGCAGGAAGGAAGGGGAGGTGGGGTGGCTATGTTAATAAAGGAAGGAATCACTGTAATACAGAGTAATGATATTGGGTCAAAAAATCATGATAATGAAACAGTTTGGGTGGAGATAAGGAATAATAAGGGGAAAAAAACATTAGTGGGCGTAGTCTATAGGCCTCCGAACAGTTGCAACTCTATTGGACGGAGTATCAATCAGGAAATAGTTGAGGCATGTAATAAGGGAACATCTATAATTATGGGGGATTTTAACTATCATATTAATTGGACAAATCAAATGGGGCAGGGCTGCCTTGAGGATGAGTTCATTGAGTGTATTAGGGATGGGTTTCTTGAGCAGTATGTAACTGAACCGACCAGGGGGCAAGCAACCTTAGATCTGGTCCTGTGTAACGAGACAGGATTAATTAAAAATGTCCTAGTAAAGGATCCCCTTGGAATGAGTGACCATAACATGGTTGAATTCCATATTCAATTAGAGGGTGAGAAGGTTGGATCTCAAACAAGCGTGCTAAGCTTGAATAAAGGAGACTATGAAGGTATGCGAGCGGAATTGAGTAGAGTGGATTGGGAAAATAGATTAAAGGGTAAGACGACACATGATCAGTGGTGTACATTCAAGGAGTTATTTTACAACTTCCAAAAAAAATATATTCCACTGAAAAGAAAAGGGTGTAAAAGAAAGGACAGTCATCCGTGGCTAGGTAAAGAAATTAAGGATAGTATTCGACTAAAAACAAGGGCATATAAGGTAGCGAAATCTAGTGGGAGGACAGAGGATTGGGAAAACTTTAAAAGGCAGCAAAAAATAACAAAAAGATTGATTAAGAAAGGGAAGATAGATTATGAAAGTAAATTAGCAAAAAATATAAAAACAGATAGTAAGAGTTTTTATAGTTATATAAAAAGAAAAAGGGTGGCTAAAGTAAATGTTGGTCCCTTAGAGGATGAGACCGGGAAATTAATGGTGGGAAATATGGAGATGGCAAAAACACTGAATGAATATTTTGTATCAGTCTTTACAGTAGAGGACACTAAGAATATCCCAACACTGGACAAACAGGGGGCTATAGGGGGAGAGGAGCTAAACACGATCAAAATCACTAAGGAAGTGGTACTCGGTAAAATAATGGGACTCAAGGCGGATAAATCACCTGGACCTGATGGCTTACATCCTAGAGTCTTGAAGGAAGTGGCGGTAGGGATTGTAGATGCATTGGTAATAATTTTTCAAAACTCCCTGGATTCCGCTAAGGTCCCGGCAGACTGGAAAACTGCTAATGTAACACCCTTATTTAAAAAGGGCAGTAGACAGAAGGCTGGTAACTATAGACCGGTTAGCCTAACATCTGTGGTAGGTAAAATTTTGGAGTCCATTATTAAGGAAACAGTAACAGGACATTTGGATAATCATAATTTAATAGGACAAAGTCAGCATGGTTTTACGAAGGGGAAGTCATGTTTGACAAATTTGCTGGAGTTCTTTGAGGAAGTAACATATAGAGTGGATAAAGGGGAACCAGTGGACGTAGTGTATTTAGACTTCCAAAAGGCATTTGACAAGGTGCCACACAAAAGATTATTGCTTAAGGTAAAAAATCACGGGATTGGGGGTAATATTCTGGCATGGATAGAGGATTGGCTATCTAACAGAAAGCAAAGAGTTGGGATAAATGATTCATTCTCAGACTGGCAATCAGTAACTAGTGGTGTTCCACAGGGGTCAGTGCTGGGTCCCCAACTCTTCACAATCTATATTAACGATTTGGAGGAAGGGACCAAGTGTAACATATCAAAATTTGCAGATGATACAAAGATGGGAGGGAAAGTAGTGAGTGAGGAGGACATAAAAAACCTGCAAGGGGACATAGACAGGCTAAGTAAATGGGCAGAGATTTGGCAGATGGAATACAACACTGGAAAGTGTGAGGTGATGCACTTTGGCAGGAAAAATCCTAGAGCAATTTATTATCTTAATGGCAAGAAACTGGAGAGTACTGAAGTGCAAAGGGATCTGGGGGTCCTGGTGCACGAAACTCAAAAGGTTAGTATGCAGGTGCAGCAAGTGATTAAGAAGGCAAATGGAATGTTGGCTTTCATTGCTAGGGGGATAGAATATAAAAATAGGGAGGTATTGCTTCAGTTGTACAAGGTATTGGTGAGACCGCACCTGGAATACTGCATACAGTTTTGGTGTCCTTACTTAAGGAAAGACATCCTTGCTCTCGAGGCAGTGCAAAAAAGGTTCACTCGGTTAATCCCGGGGATGAGGGGGTGGTCATATGAGGAGAGGTTGGGTAGATTGGGACTCTACTCATTGGAGTTCAGAAGAATGAGAGGCGATCTTATTGAAACATATAAGATTGTGAAGGGGTTGGATCGGGTGGATGCGGGGAGGATGTTCCCGATGACGGGTGAGACGAGAACTAGGGGACATAGTCTTAGAATAAGGGGCTGCTCTTTCAAAACTGAGATGAGGAGGAACTACTTCACTCAGAGGGTGGTAGGTCCATGGAATATGCTGCCACAAAAAGCTGTAGAAGCTACAACATTAATTAAATTTAAAACAGAAATAGACAGTTTCCTAGAAGTAAAGGGCATTAAGGGTTACGGGGAGCGGGCAGGAATTTGGACATGAGTCTAGGTTCGGATCGGTCATGGCCCTGTGGGTAGTGGAGCGGGCCCAGGGACTGTGTAGCCTGATTCTGCTCCTATTTCGTGTGTGCAATTCTGTTAGATGCAGGAGATGGTTCTGTGATAGATAGTAGATTGGCGGTTAGGATCAGATCAGCCATGATCTTATTGAATGGCGGAGCAGGCTCGAGGGGCCGATTGGCCTACTCCTGCTCCTATTTCTTATGTTCTTATGTTCTTATGTTACCATCAAGCCAGGGGACCAACCCTGGTTCAACGAGGAGTATAGAAGAGCATGCCAAGAGCAGCACCAGGTGAACCTAAAAATAAGGTGCCAACCTGGGGAAGCTGCAACGCAGGACGACATGCACGATGAGCAGCAGAAGCAGCATGCTATAGACAGAGCTAAGCGATCCCACAATCAATGGATCAGATCAAAGCTCTGCAGTCCTGCCACATCCAGTCGTGAATGGTGGTGGACCATTAAACTACTGACAGGAGGAGGAGGCTTCATGAATATCCCCATTCTCAATGATGGCGGAGCCCAGCACATGAGTGCAAAAGACAAGGCTGAAGCATTTGCAACCATCTTCAGCCAGAAGTGCCGAGTGGATGATCCATCTCGGCCTACTCCTGAGGTCCCCACCATCACTGAAGCCAGTCTTCAGAGAATTCGATTCACTCCACGTGATATCAAGAAATGGCTGAGCGCACTGGATACAGCAAAGGTTATGGGCCCCGACAATATCCCGGCTGTCATGATGAAGACTTGTGCTCCAGAACTAGCCGCACCTCTAGCCAAGCTGTTCCAGTACACCAATAACCTGCTCACCGATGCTCAGTTTGGGTTCCGCCAGGACCACTCGGTTCCAGATCTCATTACAGCCTTGGTCCAAACATAGACAAAAGAGCTGAATTCCAGAGGTGAGGTGAGAGTGATTGCCCTTGACATCAAGGCAGCATTTGACCGAGTGTGACATCAAGGAGCCCTAGTAAAATTGAAATCAATGGGAATCAGGGGAAAGACTCTCTGCAGAGTGGAGTCATACCTAGCACAAAGGAAGATGGTTGTAGTTGTTGGAGGCCAATCATCTCAGCCCCAGAACATTGCTGCAGGATGGTGACATTCAGGCTTGGGCTGATAAGTGGCAAGTAACATTCGCGCTACACAAGTGCCAGGCAATGTCTGTCTTCAACAAGAGAGTATCTAACCACCACCCCTTGACATTCAACGGCATTACCATCGCCGAATCCCCCAACATTAACCAGAAGCTTAACTGGACCAGCCGCATAAATACTGTGGCTACAAGAGCAGGTTGGTTATTCTGTGGCGAGTATCTCACCTCCTGACTCCCCAAAGCCTTTCCACTATCTATAAGGCACATGTCAGGAGTGTGATGGAATACTCTCCACTTGCCTGGATGAGTGCAGCTCCAAAAACAATCAAGAAGCTTGACACCATTCAGGACAAAGCAGCCCACTTGAATGGCACCCCATCCACCACCTTAAACATTCACTCCCTCTGCCACCAGCGCACTGTGGCTGCAGTGTGTACCATCTACAAGATGCACTGCAGCAACTCGCCAAAGCTCCTTCGACAGCACTTCCCAAACCCACGACCTCTACCACCTAGAAGGACAAGGACAGCAGGCGCATGGGAACACCACCACCTCCAAGTTCTCCTCCAAGTCACACACCATCCTGACTTGGAAATATATCACCATTCCTTCATAGTCGCTGGGTCAAAATCCTGGAACTCCCTCCCTAACCGCACAATGGGAGTACCTTCATCACGCGGACTGCAGCGGTTCAAGAAGGCGGCTCACCACCAGCTTCTCAAGGGCCATTAGGGATGGGCAATAAATGCTGGCCTTGCCAGTGACGCCCACATCACAGGAAGGAATAAAAAAAAATGCTGTCTGACCTGCTAGAGTATTTCCAGTATTTTCTGTTTTTATCACTTTACTTTTCTTTAGAATGTGTAACTTAAAAACAAGTTACAATTATGCAGCTGTTAACATGCCAATTGTTTCATCATCTTTGCAGGCAAGTTTAGAAAAAATGGCAAGCTCAGTTAAGGAAACCACAAGCTCTAAACATTTTGCTTACTGTATTCGAATTGTATTTGCAGGAGCTAAAGTTGAATGATGACCAGTATGTGAAAGACCTGAAGAAATCAGCTGAAGACATTGACCTGTTGTTGGAACGGATGGAAGAACAAGTAAAGACCATAACTAAATCCTATAGAGGGGAAATCAGACAGATAGAGGTGAGAATTTTGGCCAGATTTTATTCTCTTCCCTATGACCTGGTTCAGCTGGGAGAACAGGATGATCTGAGCTGCACTCCATGATTGCTGCCAAATCCATTTCATTACAACTGTCAAGGTAGTTTATAGTGGTGAGAAAGACTGTTTTTCTCTCACCCTAATCCCAAGCAGTATTAAACAACGAGGTGCTCCATCAAGTGATAGATCATTGACTTAAGACATCTAACCCTACTATGGCAGATAAAGCTGAGTGGCAATACTTGAATCTGTAAACATCTGGTGGAGAATGTTTTTTTTTTCCAGTTAGCTGATCGTAACTGGGATAGCAGTGGAAACACCACAATTTGTCCTCAGCATCATTGGGCTGAGGAGAATTAAAAAAATGCATCAGGATTCTCACTCCAAATCATGACCGAGTGACCTCCTAGTGAAAAAATGTACATTTGAACATTGGTTGAGCATAGGATTGTGCTTGGTTACGATGGCTCCCACATTCCAATAACTCACCAACACTCACTCATTGAAGAACAGGCATTTGGGTGGGGTACTGAAGGGATGCTAATTTCCTTGAAACCATACTCTGACATAAATCAGTTCTGTTTTGGTGCCCTCTGCTCCCTCTGCTGCTCTCTACTCACCTTAGTCAAGAATCTTTTTTGTTATTTTGAGTATTTCAAGTAAGCCTGTATTTCCTGTTGTACGTAACAATCTGTTCCATAAATTAGCAATTCTTAAGGCGCCTTTATGTTGTGTAGATGGCTGCTGGGAAAACGATGCTCAAGCATAGATCCGCAACCTCTATTCAAGCCTTGATGGAAGTCGGAGACCCATACTTCCCATTGGAAATAAAGGCAGCTTCACGGTTTTGTTTAAGCATAGACTTGATGGCAACTGTAGAGACTAACAAAAGTGTGGGTGTCCTTTACCACTGAGTTTCCAAAGTTTCCCCATTTTATGTTGCAGACTGCTGTTGACTGCGGAGGATAACAAGCCTGCAGATAACACAATTCACCTAACATAAAAGTGCCTTAAGTGAAATAGTGGCACTTAATTTTCCTTTGTTTCTAATCATGGGACTTGTTTTAGAAACGAGAGCATGATCTCCCCTTTATTATTTCAAATGCTGGTGATGCTCTTTTTCTGCTTAGTAAATTGCGAAAGTATCATTTTTTTATTCTCAGCATCAGAAACTCTGTACTTAAGAATGTTAATTTCTCACCTCTAAAGTAACTAACCAGCCTGGTTGATTATGGGCCATAATTGGTCAAGTATTTCAGCTTTGGAGAGTTGAAAACTGTCGGTACTGTAATTGAGAGCGGTTAATTTGTAAAGGCCATTTTTTTGTGTTTGAACAACTCTTGCATGAATCTAGTTTCGACACATGACAATCAAAAGCAAATCAGTAACAGCTCATTCTTCTGATCTAAACATCCTTTCCATGAACTGTACCTATATTATATGTTACTCTTATCAGCATCTTAGTCTCTATGTTAAGTTTAAAACAATCATTTGTTAGGAATGATAAAATACTTTGGTCATGAAATTCGCCCCCGTTAGCCGGCTAATTACGCCAGTTGAAAAAATGGCGGCCATCTCACTTCCGCCCATTTCCGGTGCGGACCGTGGCGGCTGTCATTTTGGGCAGATCAGCAGCGTGCCGTTGCCTGCGCTCGCTCCAGATATGGAAATTAGTCAGATTGTGACGTCAATCACCGTGCAACGTTGAATTGATGCATGATCTGCTATTATGGACGTTGTCACTCCTTTTAACGTCCTCTCCAAAGCACGCACAGCTGTGTTCAGCTGTACAACAGACCCCCTACCAGCACTTCTTAAAGGGACACATGCAATTTTCAGGTAAGATTAGATTTTTGCTTTTGTACTGGTTTCTTTACATTTTTATTGGAGTAGTGGCTTGGTGTAAGACATTTAAAAAGTTGTTAGTGTGAAGGGAGTGCAGGGCGTACTGCTGGACATTTACAAGGCTTTGACTCTTAAAGGAACCCCTCTGAGAACACCACTTGCTCCCAGTCTTGGGGGCTCCAGTTGCAGTCCCCCTTGGGCTGCAGCATGACATGGAGATGGAGCAGAGGCAACAAAGGGGACAAGCTGCTTGCAGAGGGAGGAGGAGGAGGTAGCAGAAGAGGAGGAAACGGAAGTAAGGAGGCAAACCAGACAGCCCCTTTCCGGCCGGGATATTCAGGATCGAAAGATTCGCCTGCTGTACCAGTGAACACAACCCAATGTGGAAAACTGCCCAGATATGATCTGTCCACAAAAAGCAGGACAAATCCAATCTGGCCAATTACCGCCCCATCAGTCTACATCTGAATCATCAGCAAAGTGATGGAAGGTGTCGTTGACAGTGTTATCAAGCGGCACTTACTCACCAACAACCTTCTCAACCTGCTCAGTTTGGGTTCTGCCAGGACTACTCGGCTCCAGACCGCATTACAGCTTTGGTTCAAACATGGACAAAAGAGCTGAATTCCAGAGGTGAGGTGAGAGTGACTGCCCTTGACATCAACGCAGCATTTGACTGAGTATGGCATCAAGAAGCCCTAGTAAAATTGAAGTCAATGGGAATCGGGGAAAACTCTCCACTGTCTGGAGTCATACCTAGCACAAAGGAAGATGGTTGTGGTTGTTGGAAGTCAATCATCTCAACCCCAGGACATCGCTGCAGGAGTTCCTCAGGGCCGTGTCCTAGGCCCAACCATCTTCAGCTGCTTCATCAATGACCTTCCCTCCATCATAAGGTCAGAAGTAGGGATGTTCGCTGATGATTGCACAGTGTTCAGTTCCATTCACAACTCCTCAGATAATGAAGCAATCCATGCCCGCATGCAGCAAGACCTGGATGACATTCAGGCTTGGGCTGATAAGTGATAAGTAACATTCGCGCCACACAAGTGCCAGACAATGACTATCTCCAACAAGCGAGAGTCGAACCACCGCCCCTTGACATTTAGCGGCATCACCATCGCTGAATCCCAAACCATCAATAACCTGGGGTCACCATTTACCAGAAACTTAACTGGACCAGCCACAAAAATACTGTGGCAGCAAGAGCAGGTCAGAGGTTGGGTATTCTGCGGCGAGTGTCGCACCTCTTGACTCCCCAAAGCCTTTCCACCATCTATAAGGCACAAGTCAGGAGTGTAATGGAATACTCGCCACTTGCCTGGATGAGTGCAGCTCCAACGACACTCAAGAAGCTCGACACCATCCAGGACAAAGCAGCCCGCTTGATTGGCACCTCATCCACCACCTTAAACATTCACTCCCTCCACCACCGGCGCACTGTGGCTGCAGTGTGTATCATCTACAAGATGCACTGCAGCAACTCACCAAGGGTTCTTCGGCAGCACCTCCCAAACCCCGACTTCTACCACCTAGAAGGACAAGGGCAGCAGGCGCATGGGAACACCATCACCTGCAAGTTCCCATCCAAGTTACACACCATCCTGACTTGGAAATATATCGCCATTCCTTCATCGTTGCTGGGTCAAAATCCTGGAACTCCCTCCCTAACAGGACTGTGGATGTACCTTCACCACACGGACTGCAGCGATTTAAGAAGGTGGCTCACCACCACCTTCTCAATGGCAATTAGGGATGGGCAATAAATGCTGGCCTTGCCAGTGCTGCCCACATCCCATGAACAAATTAAAAAATTCCCCTTTCAACATTTGGCCCACACCTTACCTTCCCTCTGTTACTGACCATCACAGCGCCCTCTTGGCCACAATGCTGAAATAAAAGCCACCATAAAGCAAACTTTCCAATTCAACTTTATCCATATATGCATCAAATATTACATCAAAAAAATCAACTAATCACCCTTGTGCATTCTCTTAGTGATTGTCTTGCATGCACCTTTGCCTATCCTAGTGCTCTTAGGCAGTGGTACCCCAGTGGCTGCAGCATGGCTGGTGGAAGGCTGCTGACTTTCAGTAGGAGAGAGCTGGTGGCTGAGTGTGTGAAATCGAGTGACAGTGATTCTTCTTCTTCCTCTTCCCCTTCCTCTTCCTCTTCCTCCTCCTGCTCTGACTGGGCAGGCTAGATTTCTTATGTGTCTGAAATGAGGAAGGCACGAGGGTAGGGTTGTGTCGTGCATTGACCAGTGTGTGAGGCTAGTGGTGCAGTTGGTAGGAGACGGCTTTTGAAGATGCATTCACTGACCTTGACCACTTGTCTGAGGTCATGAAACTTCTTTGGGCACTGGAGCCAGGTGTTGGGGGCGACACTGCTGGCAGTGACCGCCTCGGCGATCTGGTCCCACATCCTTCTTTCTGGAGGGCCTCCTGACCCCCTGTGGGTAGAGGACCTCTCTTCCAGTGTTCACCCCCTGCACAAAGCTTGAGTGCTACATCCGAGACCCTGAGTGCCCTTTTCCTGGCCTGTTGAGCCATTTGGATTAGTGCTGAGGCATTTTTACCATTTTTGATCAGCAGATGGCAGCTCACCTTTAAGAAATGCAGACTGCCTTTAAGAGGCGCAGGCTAACTTTAAGTAAAGCTAGCCTCGCTCGAACATCGCAAACTTCGGCCCCCTGCTGAGCACACAGCCTGTCAGCAGTGCGTTCAGTGCTGGGCTGTGCGTTACAATTATTATAATTAGCGGGCAGCACGAAGTTGACATGCTGCTTGCACTCCTTGAACAGGTGCGGGCATATTGCGCATTGCGGTGCCTGCGCCTGTTTTTCAGTGCTATGGAATTTCACCCCCTTTGATTTCTAAGTATAGTTACATCTATCAACTCTCTTTTTATTTGGTTAATAGATGTATCTACAGTTTGGTAGGGATTTAAATTGGGAAGGAGAAATATATAAAAATATCACTGCTTTGGAGGAGCAGAGCATGCTCCTATCAGCTGTAGCTTTGCTCCAATTTCCCAAATGCTTTAAGTATGCCTGTCTTCTCATTAAAATCACTTGTAAATCAAAACAAACTTGAATTCATGTGCTCATCTCAGGTGATAGGAGTGAAGTCCCTCCAAGTTGACGATCTCACTATGTCAACTAGCTATACAATAAAACTGCTTAAAACGGTTTTATTGTATAGCTAAGTAAATACCAGAACCTCCTGTTTCTGTTGTTTGCACCCTATGATCTGTTCCCTTCCCTCCCATTACCAACTCTTTAAATGTGGTTATACCTCTGCTGCGAGTATTCATTGAGTGTTAATGCTACTTCAGCACCTTGGCAGTTCATCAGTAACTGACTTGGCACATGACCAAATGGGATCTAGTAGTATACATATTGACCAGTGGGAAGCAACATGCTTCCATTGCTAGGTAGTTATCATGGCCTTAATTGGCCATAAAAACCTGGAAGCTGATTTCTGCAAGAAATCTTCTGAAATATTTGAGTAGCATTTTTTTTTTAAACGGCAGCAATCTGGGATGAGCGCTGACACTGACAAACTTCCGGTTACATATTAGGGCTGATTTTCCTGGACATCTTCTGATAGGATGCTAAACAGGTGCAGCACACCCAAGCCCATGTGGCACCATTCCAGCCCCATGCTCATCCCTACTTCCTGTCCTGGGCCATTTAAATGGCTACAGGGCAGCTCCAGCTCAGGGCCACTGCCCCCTGGCAGAGCTTAGTATACTGGCAGTAGGGGCAGAAAAATCATGCTTTTTGGGTGTGCAGCTGCCTCTTTGGCGTAGGTGATTGGGACTTTCTGGCTGCCAATGAAAATTGGCAGTTCCTGATTGTAGCTTAAACCCTTTGGGAGTGGGCTGTGGGGGGGTTAGAGGAATATTTACTCAGGCCATCCAATCTTCAGCCTGCCCCAGTATCCCTGTGGGCCCTCTGGTTGGCGGGGATTACAGGGTAGACGCAGCACCAACTTTTTGGGTTGCCCCTTTGATCGGGCAGCAAGGTGATGAAGCAGAAGGCTAGGAACATCCACACCCGCCTCAATTAAATGGTACTGTTTGGCCTGTGCCTTCTGCAGTTGCAGATCTGGATCCGCCCATGTAAGAAAGCCCTGGAAATCCCAGGGCAGCATTAAAGGGGTGCACCCTTGGCTATTTGGGTCTCCACACTTTTTTACTGACCTTGAGTATGTTCAGTTCCTAGGTGCAAGGGCCAGGAAAATCAGCCCTATTGTCTCCCAGTTTCATGCCAGTTTTAATGTCTGGCTCTGCTGTTGTTGTACCATATCTTTAGTTCTCTTCCTCTTCATTCAGCACTAGTAGGTTTTACACTCCATATTTTTTCTGTTCATGATGTTTTTTAAAAAACTTCCATGATGTTCCTTCTGCAGTCCTTCCCACTGAGAACAAATTTTGTTTCTTTAGCTGTTCCTGATAATTCATTGAATAAAGATTCCATTGTTCATTGAGTGATTTAATGTACCATGGTGAGGTATCATATCAATTTAAATTCACATTTAAAACCAATTTGACATTGTTGCTTATTTATCCATTTGTATTTTTTCTGTATTTAACAGAAAGCCTTTCGGCTGGAGCGTCATGACCTAATGAAAAGTAGCCTTTTGAAATGGGAAAAACAAATGCAGATACGAAGAGACAAAGAGGTAAATAAATATCACTTCCAGAACGGTTGCATGTTTTAAAGTGTACTCAAGAAAGCAAGTTATCAAGAATATCTTAACTTCTTGAAGAAAAGTGTACTTAAACAACGCTCTGTATCCAAACACAATATAGACTATGGCCCGTAATTTGCGGTCAGCGGTGAAGCAAAGGCGCTTGCCGCTAGCCCCGAAGAAAGCGACGCACAGAGATTTTGTGATCTCTGGCGAGAAGTTTGCCTTTTTCGACATTCAATTGAATGCAACACTCTGTAATGGGAATTCCTATGGTGATACTGCAGTGACATCAACAAACAGCCAATCACATTGCAGAATTCTCACAGACACAAATTAGGAAATGAGAAGCTGCTTTTAACTGGACTTTTTAAAAATGTTAGAGTGAAATAAAGATTGGGACTCTCACATGGGGGTTAAGGTAGAAGCTGAAATATCATGAACAAACTTTTAAAAATTGTAATTTTTATCATAATGGAGAAATTTGACACTCCACAAATATAAAAATTAGTTTTTCAGGCCCAGAACATTTGTTTAGCAGTCTATATGCTGTTAAAACCCCAGTTACAGCTATTCCAACAGGGCTCAACATTGAATGGGGTATTTAACAGTGATATTACAGTGGAAAAGTCCAAGTTTCCATCAGTTTCACCTGGTTACACTGATTCCTGGCTATGGGGTAGCGGGGGGGGGGGTTGCACAGCACAGCCAGTGTCTGAACAGTGAATGACTGACCGCAACTTCACGATTTCCGTGTTTAGACGCGTATGCGCTAAATCCTGAAGTTGTGGTCGGTTTCAGAGAGGTTATGATGGCAAATGTTGGCAGTTCACCATTATTACCCACCGCAAATTCTGAGTCTATTAGTTTAACCTTGGTTAAGTGCCGTGTACTGCCCATTAAGCTAAATACTACTACTTCTTCTTTCGTATGGCAGTAGCAAAGCAAATCAAATGTCAATATCTAAATCAGATATCCAGGCCAAACCTTCCGGTGTAACAGCGTGGATATCTTGTAGGCTGCCTGTGAATTTCCTCCAAGGGCAGTGCTCAATGATGTGCTCCAGGGTCTGATTAGGAGCTCCACAGCTGCATGATGGGGATGCTTTAATCTTCCATCTATGGAGAAGGTGGCAGCATCTACCGGGTCTGAGGTGGTTGATGGTTGTCCACTGTTTGTGAGGAAGGTTTGATCCTTCAGGTTGTACTGTGGGGTCCTCTATAAGGAATCCATTCCGTATGTCATAGTTCTTCCAAGCATTTCACCATCGGTCATCAAGGTTGAGGGGAGATCGCTGAAGGGCTTTGGCGATGGTCCAAAATGGCCTTCTAGATTTGAGACGGGTTGGTGGTAGGTTGTTCAAGTTGGCCTGGATCGGCATGTCTTTGCTGGTGTAGCAGTTGTATTCTCTGGAGACTGCATATTCGCGGCGTAGGTGTGGTGGCGTGATGTTTGCAAGCACAGGCAGCCAAGGTGTTGGTGTTGATAAAAGCGTACTGGTGATAATTCTCATAGTAGAATTCAGCTGGACATTAACGGATTTGACATGTGGACTAGATAGCCATCCTGTAGAGCAGTACTCCGCTGTAGAGTACACCAGGGCGAGTGCTGCCATACGGAGGGTTTGAGCATCTGTTCCTCATGTGGATCCAGCGAGTTTCTGGATCAAGTTGACCCTACTCTTTAGTTTCTTCCCAAGGTTCTGGCGATGTTGTCTATATGACAGGGTGCGATCAAGCAGGACTCCTAAATAGGAGGGGTTTTTGGCATGACTTGCCTCTGCACCGCAAAAGGAGACTTTCAAAGCTTGGTTTGCTTGATGGGTGTTGAGGTGAAATATCGAGGTGACGGTCTTTTGTGGGTTTGGCCGAAGTCGCCATCGGTGGAAGTAGGCCTCCATCCTCTGTAAATCACTGGTCAGGGTCTCCTCAGTGATGGACAGATTCATGTTTTGCGTGGCCAAGGCAATGTCATCAGCGTATACGAACTTGCGGCACTCTGTTTCGGACAGGTCACTGGTGTAAACGTTGAATAATATGGGTGCTGGGACAGAACCCTGTGGGAGTCCGTTGTTCAATGTCCTAAATACTCGATGGCTGTTTCATTAGTGATTTTCTTCGTTCATCTGATGTGGGTTTGAAAGCTCATTTGTGTACCTTGTTTCCTGTGCAACAGTTTGTTACCACACTTCCAGCTCAAACTACAAGGTTAATTCTTCTGATTGGCCTTGAAAAGAAAGCGTTTGGAAACAGGTTTTTAACTAATCAGAGATTGATTTAAGGTTACTAGATCAAAGCCAGACCAAAATGAGAGGATAGAGGGGGTTGGGAAAACCAATAGGAGACTTGTTTAAACTTAAAATAAATAATTAAAAGCTGCAATTGCCTAAATAGTTGACAAGATGACTCACTGATGGTGGAGGCAGCTAAGCACCACTGTGGTGTTGCCTGGTTGGTGGCAATGCTTTAAAGGTTAATGGTGACTACTTTTGCATATTTTTGCCATGTGTAGGAAGCTTTAAACATCTGATTTATGCTTCAACATGAAGTAAAGATTATGCTAAGACAATTAGCAATTGATTAACACAAAGTAATTTTAACAAAATGGAAGATAATTTAGATTTCTCCAAAATTATTCATTTTGATTTGTATCAGATATCTACATTTTACTTCCATATTGCTGAACAGTGCAACATCAATTTTGTAAACAGAAGAACATAGAGACTTTAATTTATATACTACTCCTTCACATCTCCAGGACATCCCAAAGTACTTCACAACTAATGAATCACTTTTGAAGTGCATTTACTGTTATGTAGACATAGATGACAGCTAATATGCACACAGCCAGGTCCCACACATTAGACCAGCTAATCTGTTTTTAGTGGTGTTGGCTGAGGGAGTAATGCTGATCAGGACACTGGGGAAAACACCCTGCTCTTTTTTTTAATTATAGCCACCTAAACAGGCAGACAGGGCTTTGGTTTAATGTCTCATCTGAAAGAGACCACTTAAACAATGCAACTCAGTACCGTGCTGACGTGTCAGCCTAGATTATGTGCATAAAAAGTGGGGTGGGGGTCTGAACCACACAACCTCTGACTCACATGTTGGTGTTGCTGTTGTTGAGTTGAGAATGCCACCAAATGAGCCAAGCTGAGACAGGTTGACCATACATTTTTTTTCTGTCAGAAACTCTGATGAGGTGTTTGCAGAGTAAGGGCTGGGAGGATGGCAGATAACCTGCCATAGGTCTCTACCTATTCTGATTTAGGATGAGCTAGTTGGAGGTAGAGCAATGGATTCCAGGTTGACTATAACCCTCCTTTATTCCCTGTGTGGAAGACCTTAGGCTCTGCTTAGTACCTCCCATTACGGCATGACTGTGATCAGTAACTCACTTAGTGAAGAATCACAGGCACAAATCCACACCCCACTGCTCTGTACTGTTCCACACTGATCCTCAAAGTTTGGTATTTTTAAAATTTCTGCTTGCTTGACTGATTCATATGTATTCATATTGACAAACTGCTTACCATAGGCCAACATCACACCTTTTTATGTTCGAGGCAGGATTATGAAAGCTGCAGCCTCTGGATTATTAAGTCATGACTAATGTTTTTTAAACTTTTGAAATCCCTGAATTTTTTGTTGTAGAATTGGCGCCATTTAAGGTTGATATTTAAACACTGCTGTTTTTTCTTCATCATAGTTCCACAGAGCCCAGTTCTTCCATTTTTAGCATTTCATAGGAATATAAATTTCACATCACATATATGTACCAGAAAGGCCACACACGCACGCACATACACGTACTCGGGTTCTGCTGGCCACCTGGAATTTGTGTGGTTCCAGTCATTGAACCAGTGATCACTGGTATATCTGTTCTTCATCATTTGCAATTGTACACTTAAGATGCAGCAATTCAGTGATAGTTGATTCTCATCTTGAGGACCACCTCTCTTGTCCTGTGCTAAAGAAAACTTCAGTTAAAGAAAGAAAGACTTGCAATTATATAGCGCCTTTCATGACCACCAGACGCCCCAAAGCGCTTTACAGCCAATTAAGTACTTTTGACATGTAGTCACTGTTGTAATGTAGAAACGCTGTACCAATTTGCGCACAGCAAGCTCCTACAAACAGCAATGTGACAATGACCAGATAATCTATTTTTTGTGATGTTGATTGAGGGATAAATATTGGCTGGGACACCAGAGATAACTCCCCATCTCTTCTTCGAAATAGTGCCATGGGAATTGTGAGAGGAACCTCTGATTCCACTTGCCAGTCCTCTAAATACAAAGATGATAGGCGGAGACAGAGAGTATGCTTATTTTCACAACTACTTGTTCACAGAAAACACAGTGTTATAATAAAATGATTTATTTTCTTCAGATTGAGCATCTGGTGGACCGAATGGAGAAAGTGCAGCAGTATGAGGATCAACTACAGCAGTTGCGAGTTCAAGATGCAGAGGAATACAGTATGATCAAAATTAAGTTGGAGACTGATGTAGAGGTATGCTTAAAGAAGTGTCTCATTCTATTCACAAAATGCAACTCCCATTCTGCTGTTGTCGTTTTATGATTAAGGTGATTAAGGACTTAAGAAGGCATGGAATGAGAAAAGGCTCATCAAACCTGCTCCTTCCATAGACCATATAGAGTCTACTGATGTGTTTACTCTATACTAATTTAATCCTTTGGAGGATGGTTCTGCAAAATTTCTCCCTGCTTCCCAAAGGTACTCCTATAAAACGGCAGAATGTGTGCAGTTATTGATCCCCATATCACCGCTGTCCTGACTTGTCTGGTTGACTTTCTTTGGTCAAAACAGCACAGGAATTATTGTGAACAAACACAAAATACTGTAGACGCTGGAAATCTGAAACAAAAACAGAAATTGCTGGAGACACTCAGCAGGTCAGGCAGCATCTGTGGAGAAAACAGGCAAGTTAACGTTTCAGCTATGGACCCTTCATCAGAACTCGAAGATATTACAGATGAACAACATTCAAAAAGGAATAGAACAGGAGGAAAGAGAAGGAAATGCACAGACACAGGCACAAGAAAATAAGCAGAATGACCTCTAAAGGGTTAAGTGGAAATCAGGAGATTGCTAAATAACCTGAGTGATATTAGTATGAGACAATAGGAGGAGAATGAGAAAAGTCAAAGAAATAGCTATTAAATTTCCTGTTGGTGTTCTGTGCTCAAGCAGAAATAGTCCCAGTACCTCAAGTCTTTCCTCATAACTACACGATAGAGAGAGAAGTTCAGATACACAGAAAGAGAAAGATAGAAGATCAAACATACAGGGAGAGAGAGTGTTAAGACTCTCACAAAAGAATTCAGACACACTGAGAAGAAAGGAGTTGTTCAGACACAAGCAGAGACAGACACTCCAATATGAGGACAGAGATGGAGAGAAGCACAGACACACACACAGCGAGGAGAAATGGCAAATAGAGATGTTGAGGGAGTTTCAGACATGATGACAAACACAGAACCAACCATACACAGATGGAGAGAGTGAAAAAGAGATGCTCAGATACACACAGGGAATAGAGCGAGAAAAAACATGCAGGGTTAGAGAGAAGATAAAGAAGGAACTTGCACTTACATAGCATCGTTCACATCCTCAGGACATTCTGAAGCACTTCACAGTCAATTAATTACTTTTGAAGTGTAGTCACTGTTACTTGGGCAAATGAGGCAGCCAAATTGCACATAGCAAGGTCCCACAAGCAATGAGAGAAATGACCAATTAATCTCTTTGGTGGTGCTGTTTGAGGGATAACTGTTGGCCAGGGCACTGGGAAAACTCTCTGCTCTCCAAATAATGACAATCCGAAAGATGCTACCTCTGCCAGTGAGCACTTCCTCAGTACTTCACTGAAGTGTCAACCTAGATTATGTTCTCAAGTCCTGGAATAAGACTTGAACCCACAACCATCTGGCTTAGTGATGAGTGTTACCAACTGAACCAAGCTAACACTTGGAACCAAAATAAATGTGTGTCTGTGTATAATATATATATTATTTATAAGCTTCAACTGAAATTGTTGCATGAATGGAGCCACCCATGAAAATATGCTTACAAAATATGAAAATCAAATCATTTTGATCCAAAATAGATTTCTCCTAACCTCCCCCACCCTGACAGCTAATTTCTTAGCCATTTCCGAGGTTTGCCCTGAATCCTCACTGTGCTAAGCTAAATTTGTAGCCTTTCATGCAGAACTTTGACATGCCTTTTGAAAGTTGAGTGCTTTCCATAATCCACTTGGCATATCACTTCCTCAAAAAGGTTAAGGGGATTGGTTAGGGAGGAACTTCCCATTCTGAATCCATTTTGACTGCTGTTGTATAGATCATTCTCAAGTTTCTTTCCTGATCAAAACAAATCCATATTTCACACAGTGTTGAAGTAAGACTAATGAGTTTGTAGTTGCCTTCATCTGTTTTGTTGCTGTTTTTGAAAATGGGCCCCACTTTAGCTTATTTCCAATCTACTGGTATCTCTCAATTGTTCAAGGACTATCTCATAATAGCTGCCAATGCCTTACAAATCTAGTCCTCTTTCTCTCTCAGTGCTCTGAAATAGATACTACCTATTCCTGAGGATTTATTTGTTTTGAGCGCTTTTAGCCCATCTAGGCTTTCCATCTCAGTTAATTCTACGTAGGTTATTGCTACTTAGGGAGGATGTTGTTCATGCCTTATGAATACTTGGAGGATGTAACCATTCTGAATATTAATCTGCAAGTGTTACACCCCTGTTCAAAAAAGGAGAGAGGGATGAACCCAGCAACTATAGGCCAGTCAGCCTAATGTCAGTGGTGGGGAAGCTTTTAGCGACATTAATCCGAGACAAAATTAATTGCCACTTGGAAAAATACGGGTTAGTAAATGAAAGCCAGCACAAATTTGTAAAGGCAAATTGTGTTTGACTAACTAGATTGAGTTCTTTGATGAAGTAACGGAGAGGGTTGATGAGGGTAGTGCGGTTGATTTTGTGTATAGGGACTTTCAAAAGTCATTTGATAAAGTACCACATAATAGATTTGTTGGCAAAATTAAAGCCCATGGGATTAAAGGGGCAGTAGCTGCGTGGATACAAAATTGGCTAGTGAGAGAAAGCCGGGAGTAGTGGTGAAATGGTTGTTTTTCAGACTGGAGGGAAGTATACAGTGGTGTACCCCAGGGGTCGGTGTTGGGACCACTGCTCTTTTTGAGATATATTAATGACCTGGATGTGGGTATACAGGCATAATTTCAAAGTTTACAGATGACACGAAACTCGGAAATGTAGTAAACAGTGCGGAGAGTAGTAATAGACTTCCGGCGGATATAGACAGACTAATGAAATGGGCAGATGCATGGCAGATGAAATTTAATGCAGAGAGATGTGAAGTGATTCATTTTGGTAGGAAGAATGAGGAGAGGCAATATAAACTAAATGGTACAATTTTAAATGGGATGCAGGAACAGAGAGACCTGGGGGTGTACGTACACAAGACTTTGAAGGTGGCAAGACAAGTTGAGAAGGCTGTTAAAAAGACATACGGGATCCTTGGCTTACTAAATAGAGACATAAGCCCAGAAACTGGGCTACTTACCACCATCAGTTTGCGCCGCAATCCTGGAAAATGGCAGCTGCCACTCTTAACACCCACCTCTGGCGTGGGACTTGGCAGCCACCATTTTGGTGAGGGCCTTAGTGCTGCCGATAGCAGCGCTGGCCCTAGAGATGCAAATATGGAGAGCGTGATGTCATGCTCTGCGAACTTGGACCTTTGTGCTGAGTTTAATGCTGGGTCCTAAACTCACTCTGAAATGCGAGCGTGCAGCAGACTGACAGATACACTGTCAGCACTTCTTAAAGGGACACACACATCTTTCAGGTAAGTTTGCATTTAAGCTTTTGGACTGGATTTTTTAATATTTTATTGAAGTACTGGCCTGGTGCAATAGATGTTAAAAGTTTTTGAAGTGAGCAGGGAGTGCTGCTGGATGCTTGCAAGACCTCGGATAGTAAAGGAAGGCCTCTGAGAAGACACAAAATGCCGGAAATACTCAGCAGGTCAGGCAGCATCCATGGAGAGCGAAACAGAGTTCACATCTCAGGTTGAGATGCTGCCTGACCTGCTGAATATTTCCAGGATTTTATGCTTTTATTTCAGATTTACAACATCCGCTTGCAGAGGGAAGAGGAAGGCGCAGAAGAGGAAGGCGCAGAAGGAAGGATGCAACATGTGGGAACTAGGTTGTTTAGTGCTGGGGTAATGTTAATTAGCAACCAGTGCTAATATCCCAGTCCTGCCAGCGCAATTATTTTCGGCGGCCGTTAACTCCGGCCCGTGATGGCACCAGCAGGTTTTTAGCGCTCCCCAATTTCTAGGCCATAGAGTACAAAAGCATGGAAGTTACGCTAAACCTTTATAAAACATTGGTTAGACCCCAGCTGGAGTATTGTGTTCAATTCTGGGCACCGCACTTTAGGAAGGACGTCAAGGCCTTAGTGAGAGTGCAGAGGGGATTTACTAGAATGGTACCAGGGATCAATGTTCCCTCTAAGCTGTTTTACCTCCACCCTTCCCACTCTCCAGGGCCCCAAACACTCCTTCCAGGTGAAACAGCGATTTACTTGTACTTCTTGCAATTTAGTATACTGTATTCGCTGCTCACGATGCGGTCTCCTCTACATTGGGGAGACCAAACGCAGACTGGATGACCGCTTTGCGGAACACCTCCGTTCAGTCCGTAAGGGTGACCCCGAGCTGCCGGTCACCTGTCACTTTAATTCTCCGCTCCGCTCCACTCCCACTCAGACCTCACCGTCCTCGGCCTCTTACACTGTTCCAATGAAGCTCAACGTAAGCTCGAGGAACAGCATCTCATCTTTCGATTAGGCACTTTACAGCCTTCTGGACTCAACAGAGTTCAACAATTTCAGACCATAACCCCCTTTTTTTCTCTTTTTTCCATTCATTTGATTTTTTTTTACACTTCATCTAGAGCCATCTTTTGTTTCTTAACTTGTCCCATTACCATCCCCTTTTGCCTTGCACCATCTCTTAATGTCTCTTAATCTCTCCTGCCTTCCATCCTATCACAGACCTTCCCTTTTGTTCTTTCCTCCCCTTCCCCCTTTCCCTGCCCCTGCACTTGCTTAAAAACCTATTCGATCTCCAGCTTTTTCCAGTTCTGACGAAGGGTCATCGACCTGAAACGTTAACTCTGTTTCTCTCTCCACAGATGCTGCCTGACCTGCTGAGTATTTCCAGCATTTTCTGTTGTTATTTCCCTCTAAGCTGTGCTGGTCCCCCACAGCCCAGGATCGGCTTTTCTCATTTTAAATTTCGTGCATGCGCGAAACTATGAATGGACCATGCAGCCCCTTAAAGGGGTCGCACACCCAAAAAAAAATTAGAGGGAACATTGCCAGGGATGCAGGACTTCAGTTCCCTGGAGAGAGTAGAGAAACTGGGGTTGCTCTTCTTAGAGCAGAGAAGGATAAGGGGAGATTTGATAGAGGTGTTCAAAATCATGAATGGTTTTGATAGAGTAAATAAAGAGAAACTGTTTCCAGTGGCAGAAGGGTCAGTAACCAGACGACACAGTTTTAAGATAATTGGTAAAAGAACCAGAGGCGACATGAGGAAATAAAAAATGCAGCGAGTTATGATCTGGAATGCACTGCCTGAAAGGGTGGTGGAAGCAGATTCAATTATAACTTTGAAAAGGGAATTGGATAAATACTTGAAGTGGAAAAATTTGCAGGGCTATGTGGAAAGAGCAGGGGACTGGGACTAATTGGATCGCTCTTTCTAAGAGCCGCCACAGGCACGCTGGGCCGTCTGGCCTCCTTCTGTGCTGTATCATTCTATGATTAACTATTTTGCTGTTTCATCTTTTGCATTGTTTATGATTCTCACCGTTTCTCTGATTACTGTCTTACTGCTAAAATACTGGAAGAAGTTGTGAGTTATGTTTTGCATCAGCAGCTGTGGTTTCTTTCCAGGTCTCTCTCTCTCTCTCTCTCTCTCTATGATCACACATTTAATATGTCTCTGCACATTCTTGTATTCATACCAATGAGTCTTTCTCCTTGTAGAATTTGTCGAGGTCATTTTTCTGCTTTATTTCACCTGATTAATTTGTTAATCCATTTACGATTGTGCTTATTCAGTCTTAGGTGTGTAGTTATCCTGCATGCTCACTCATACTTTTAAAGGTATCTTTTATTGAAGTGTTGTTGAGCAACACTTCACCCCTCCCGGTCAATTTTCTTAGGCAACTCCTTCATTTCTCTGAAGTTAGCTCTTTTAAAATTACATATTTGGTTCATGGTATTTCTGAGTTCAAGATCATATTGAACTTTGACCATGATGTGGTTGCTGTTGCACAGAATGATAAGCATTCCATTTCCTCTATGCACTCTGGATCAATAACAACAACAACTTGCATTTATATAGCGCCTTTAACAAATGTCCCAAGCAATGTTCCCTGTTTTTTTTGGGTGCGCGGCCCATTCACAGTTCTTTAACATTGCAAAAGCCGGTCGCGGGCTGTGTGGCTGCACAGCTTATAGGGAACGCTGGTCCCAAGGTGCTTCACAGGAGCATAATCAGACAAAAATTGACACAGAACCAAAGAAGGAGACTTTAGGACAGGTGACCAAAAGCTTGGTCAAAGAGGTAGGTTTTAAGGAGCATCTTAAAAGAGTAGAGATGTTGAAAGGCAGAAAGGTTTAGGGAGGGAATTCCAGAGCTTAGGGCCTACACGGCTGAAAGCATGGCCACCAATGGTGGGGCAAAGGAAGTGGGGGATGCACAAGAGGCCAGAGTTGGAGGAATGCAGAGATCTCGGAGGGTTGTCGGCTGGAGGAGGTACATACATAGGAAGGGGCGATGCCATGGAAGGATTTGAACACGAGGAGGAGGATTTAAAAATTGAGCCGTTGCAGGATCGGGAGCCAATGTAGGTCAGCGAGTAGAGGGGTGATGTGCGAATGAGACTTGATGCAAGTTCGGGTACTGGCAGCAGAGTTTTGGATGAGCTTAAGTTTATGGAGGGTGGAAGATGGGAAGTCTGCCAGGAAAGCACCTTACCATTTAGATCAAGATGTGCATAACACTGGCTCAGGAAGCAGTCATGCATTACCTTAACCAACTCGGTCTTCAAACTTCTTGAGTCTTCTCAACTTATATTTGGTTGATTGAAGTCACCATTAATATAACTTACCTGTTTACACAAACCCTCCTTATTTCTTCAAAGAGCAAACTATCTTCTTCCTTAATAAAACAAAAAATGCTGGAAATACTCAGCAGGTCAGGCTACATCTGTGGGGAGAGAAGCAGAGTTAACATTTCAGGTCGATGACCTATCCAGTTCTGATGAAAGGTCATCGACCTGAAACGTTAACTCTCTTTCTCTCTCCACAGATGCTGCCTGATCTGCTGAGCATTTCCAGCATTTTCTGTTTTTATTTCAGATTTCCAGCATCCACAGTATTTTGCTTTTGTATCTTCTTCCTTATGCTGACCTCAAGGTCTGGAGCAGACCCTTATTGTTAGCTTCATCCTTTTTGCGTTAAACATATTTAACCAGAATAATTTATTTTGTAAATTTCCATCTCGCACAGAATCAACTTATTTAACCTCCTGAACACTGTTTACCTCTGTATATTGTATTCATTACCATCCGCTGAGGTCAGCGAAATTTTAAATATTCCTACTACCTCGTAGTTTCCTACTGCTACAACAGCATCTGGTTCTGGCATCTTATTCCTACTGCTTCTAGTGTTCATGTATATGCATTTTATTGTAGATTTGCCTCCTTTCTGGGTCTGCCTGCTCCTTGTATCTAGCTTCTGTGTGTTTCTCTGTCGATACTTTTCTGATGACTACTTTCCATTTTATCATCAGTACTTTTCCTCTCTGCCTTCCCCTGCATCTATCTTGTTTAATTCTCAACGCTACCTTTAATGTTCCTTCAAGTCTCATTATTCTTGCTTTGTTTAGATGCAGCTTATTTTTCCTGTACCAGTCTTTTTTGTCCCGAAAATATTCCTAGCAACTTATGAAAGTAACAGTAATAAAGTTTACTGCATTCCATTTTAAGTAGGCTAATATTAAATACAAATTTAGTGTTCTTACAAAGGATATATGTAATATTACTTTCCTGGTTTAAAAAGCAATGTTTTAATTCTCCGTTTGCACTATTTTCCTTCAGGTACATCTCTACCTTTGTCCCCATTTGTTCCTCTTTCTTTATATAGCTCATTGGCTCTTTTACACCTGCCTTATCTCTACTGGTATCTTATGAAAATGCCCTTTTTAGAACAGTATAATATTGCAGTGTTAATAAAATGCATAATGGACAGCAGAAGTTGACATCCAATATCTAAACTGACCGTCCTTTGCACCTGTGAGCTATGTGGTTTGACCTCACTCAGTGGCTTTATAACTGTTACAGCACCACTCACCATCGTGTGTCCTATATATTATTTTCTCTGAGTTTCTTCCTTTGTTCCTCCTCTACTGAAGGTAGTGACTCCTGCTTGAACAATGGGCTTCATTGGCCCGGAATTTGCAGTCCTGATGACGATGAGCTGGCAGCGTTCGCCGTCATTCCGCCTTTGAAACTGACCATAACTTCATCATTTAGCGCCTGTGCAGGCTAATGTGGAAATCCTGAAGCTGCGGTCTGTCATTCACTGCTCCTCCATAGGCTGCGCTGTGTCGGCAATCAGTGAAATCTATCAAATCAGGGAATCTGACGAAAACTTTGGCTCTTCTGCAGTAATACTGTACCGCTGTTAAAATTCCCCACTAAAAGTTAGACCCAAAGGGATTTGGTGTAACTGGGGTTTTAACAGCGTATTGACTGCTAAACAAACATTATGGGCCTGAAAAACTAATTTTAATTTTGTAGTGTCAAATTTATCCATTTTAATAAAAATTTAAATTTTTAAGAAAAGTTTGCTCATCTTTATTTCAGGTTTGCCCTTTTCCCCATGTGAGAGCCCCAATCTTTGTTTTGCTCTCTTTAACATTTTTTAAAAGTTAGAATTTTAAGAGCTTACCCACTTCCTTGTTCGCTGTTTGTGAGAATTCTATGTTTTGATTGGCTGCTTAGACAGCTTGTTGCCATCACAGCAGCTCGCACTAGGGGATCCCCACTATACTCCGTTGATTTGAATTACACATCGGAAAACCCGAACTTCTCGACACAGAGATCGCAAGATCTTTGTGCGAAGCTTACTTTGCTTCGCTGCTGACTGCAAATTCCAGGCCATTCTGTGTAGGGAAACCCCCCTGCAGATGTTGACATATTACTGGGGATCCCCTGTAAATGTTACCACACTTCAGGGACCCTGTTCCAACTTCCAAAAGACTGTGTTAGCTTCCCAAAAGAAAACAATATTATCATTGCAGAAAACAATTTTTATTGGTATAAATACAGCAACAGAAATAACATGCTAATAAGTCAACAAATAAAGAAATAATATAAATTACAGAATTCCCGCTCTCACCATGTGCAGCATGCCTGACCAAGAGAGGCAGAAATCTTGCTGAGTCTCTACGATTCCTTTGCAGTGCCCTTAAGAATCACAGACGTGCGTTTAAAAAAGTGTGTGCTCGAGTATGATTGTACAGGTGCCAGCAACCCTCCAGTTTGAAAAAAATGGCCATTTTCATGTCATGAGATTGGAAAGTTGATGCTGATAGCTGTTTGACCTGGAGGGAATCTCAGATGAACCCAAACATGCTCTCAGCAAATGTCCACGAATACAAGTTACAAGCTCAGAACTGGCTGGTGCTCAGGAACTGGACTAACACTAACCTGGGTATGCTGATGCCAGTTGCAGTATCCCACTGATATAACAGAGATTGAATCTGGAACCTTCCTGGTTAATATGACAACATGTGATGCATCTACCAACTGAGCTATGTTTGTCTTATATTTACCAGGACTTATTTTTCCAGTAACTACATTGTGTAGAAACAACATCAGACAGCATCTGTAATGCGTTAAGCCTTTACAGATGACTTGTGTTAGTACTTCATCTCTTATGTGGACCACACACAAAGTGGCATCATTTAAGACCTTTATTATTTATTCAGATTCTAGAGCAGCAACTGGAGCAGATGAAAGCTACATACCAACTAAATCAAGAAAAACTTGAATACAACTTCCAGGTGTTGAAGAAACGTGATGAGGAGAACACGGTCACAAAATCGCAACAAAAGAGGAGGATTGCAAGGTTACATAAAATTGCATAGAACTTTACAGCACAGAAACAGGCCATTTGCCCCAACAGGTCTATGCCGGTGTTTATGTTCCACATGAGCCTCCTCCAACCTTACTTCATCCCACCCTATCAATATGTCCTATTCCTTTCTCCCTCATGCACTTATCTAGCTTCCCCTTAAATGCATCTATGCTATTCACCTCAACCACTCCATGTGGTAGCAAATTCCACATTCTCACCACTCTCTGAGTAAAGATGTTTCTCCTGAATTCCTATTGGATTTATTGGTGACTATCTTATGTTCATGGGCCCTAGTTTTGAACTCTCCCACCAAATGGAAAAAGTGATTTGAAAAAATTCAATCATTTAGATAATGTCTCCATTAGATTTGTGCAAACTTTCTGTTGTCTTGTTGCAATAAAATTGATTGTAGCCATCTTAATTTATATAGATAACTTATTTAAGGAAATAGTTTCTCTTCCTCCCCCTCCTCACCACAATGACTTGAAATAATTGTGTGATGAATAAAGGACCACAGTGTATAGTTAAATTAAACTTCCAGAACACAACAAGCACATAGAGCCAGTTGATATTTTTAATTGTATAGTTTACCTCTGTATCTCTTGTTGAGAAAGCAAAAGCATATATCACTACCCACAACTCTATGCTAGGCAGTGTACAAATTAGCCTACAGTGAGTCAACCTTCAATTTTTCCCTCTCTCCCTCCTTATTTTGTGGTAACGTGCTTGACCTTTGTTTATGAGCTCTTGCTGGCATGGCCCAGATCATGAATTCCCATCATGAGGTATATTTGGTCCAAACATCTGTCTTAATTTCCCACATTTTGAGTGTGTACTATGACTACACCATCATAGTGATTATCATCATTTAAAATTGCTACTGCAAAATGATAGTTGGTAAATGCGTTGCCTGATATGGTATTTAGCTGTACAGACCAGGAAGGTCCTAGGTTTCATCAGTGGTCTGGGTAGTGTTTGCTGATCTCAGCCAAAACAGCAGTAGGAATACTAAAATCGGTATTGGCCCAGGGCTATGTCGGATACCTTAGCCATGGTTCCTGTTGGATTTATATTGGGTATTGTCATATATCCCGATTGCCTTTAAGTGGAGTATTGTAGGTTATTGTCATACATCCTTTACCTTCTATAAAAGTTCAAGGACCAGGAAACACTGAAATGTCTGGTTAATACTCTTTGAGTGTTTATTAGTTCTCTGTAGCCTTCAAAGATTTATCTCTTTCCAGTACATCCATAACATAAGCCTATTCATACCAGATTTCTCCCATACAGTTTCCTAACTATCTGGCTATGTTTACATACGAACATACGAATTAGGAGCAGGAGTAGGCCACTCGGCCCTTCGAGCCTGCTCCGCCATTCAATAAGATCATGGCTGATCCGAATACTCCACATTCCCGCCTACCCCCGATAACTTTTCACCCCCTTGCTTACCAAGAATCTATCTACCTCTGCCTTAAAATCTACCTCTGTTTCTTATCTCTTCTCGTGGACAGTTAATGAGGTAATGTCTACCATACTTCAGGCTCAACTTTTATAACCACTGTAGAATCGATCTTCAATTTGTATGTGTGTATATTTTATATTAAGAAAAGCTTACTCTGGCTATTCTACTTAGTACATCTATACTTACAGTTCCCATTCTTAACCACTATTCAGTGACCCCTGCTAGTGTTTAGCTGTTGGGTAACGACAGGATTGGGCTTAGCTGTGATGCCCCCACAATTAATATCCAATTGCCACTCATTGTCTAGGCTTGCACATTTAGGAAAAATACCAGAGGGTTGCTGGTGACCATTGAATCATACACCAGCATGAGTCAATGCCTTCAGGAGAGAAAAGAATAGCAAAATTTATAGGAAAACTAATTTTTTTTAAATATTACTATTCTAGGTCAATTTGCAGTAGAATACAAGATGTTGCTTCCTTTTATATATAGGCAGAATAATTTAAATGGTCCTAGATATTGGGAAAAATCTTACCAAGATCTTCTAGGAAAGATGTTAAAGTACTTCACTACTGGAAACTGACATTTTCTATCAGTAGAAGTAACATACACAATTGATGTCAGCTGCTTAGTCTTTCAGCGGGATAAGGACAATACATTCAAAGTACTGTTTTAATTGAAAATTGTATTATTTTCCCTGAAATGACTGAAAAATTGCTAATATCCCAGAACTCATGAAGCGAGAGTGTTGCCACTGAGCTAAGGTGACACTAAAAATAGTTAAATGATAAACATGGGCTGCAAATAATTGGGGATGGCAAGGACCCCGAGGTAGAAAGGGTTACTGGCATGCAGTAGATGATCCAACAGTGTGCAAAAGCATAATTTTAAGATGACTCCTCTGATTAAAATGTCTCTCATGTTAATTGCTTCACAGGCTACATGATGTTCTGAATAAGCTGATGGGAAGAATGACTAAACAAGAGAAAATGTATCGAGAAGAGAATCAGACCCTAACCGACCAATACAAGAGAACTATAGAACTATATAAGGACCTACAGAAGAAAATAAGGTTTTCAAAATCTTAATTGAAATCATATCTGTTGTCCTTGTCAACAAGGCTATCTCTGAGTACTTCCTCATATCCTTCACCAGCCACATTCCCTTAACCTCCTTCAATCTCACTTCCTACTGCATCTGTCTCTGAAAAATACTGATCTCCAAGTCTTTTACAAACATGCTTTCAAACTCCGTACTGTCTGGCCTTTGGCCTTCCATTCACCACAGTACCTCTGCAGTTGTTGATTTGTTCAACCACTCTCTCGCCTCCACCTATGATGCCCTTGACCCAGCAAAACCTTCACTTTTTCCCATCCTCTCGCTGGAGTGGCCCCTCTCTTTGCTTCCTCAAGTCCAAGGGGTGCGTATACCTGGCGCACAACTGGCTTAGCCATCCGATGTCAGATCTGGCTTGACCACGTCAAGCTTGACCAGGCCTCGCCTCTGTTGGCAAATTGGTCCACTACTCTAGGCTTAACTGGAAGGGCAAAGATGACCCCAGGCTCCTTTTCTACCAACCACTTCCTTAAACTCTTCTCCCCTGCTCCTCCACCTTTACCTCTAACAACAAATGTAAGGAGATAATTCGAATTTTTCATCTCTCACAAAGGAGATCATCTGTTCAGCTGTCTCTGTTGCTTTTCCTTTTCCTTTTGCCAACAAAGTCCCATCCCCACCTGAACCCTGAGCCATTGTCTCTCTCTCTCTCGTTTCTCCCCCATCTCCCTCTTAACCCTCTCCAAGCTTACCTCATCCGTAACACCCAGCTCCTGCTCCCAACCCCATTCCCGCTGAACCCTTGATCACCCAACGTCCCTTCCTGGTCTCCATTTTAGCCAATATTGTAAGTAGTTCCCTCTCCTCAGGCACTGTCCTCCCTTTCAAAATTGTTGTCATTATTCCCCACCTCTAAATACCCACCCTCTGTCCTCACTAAAGAAAGACTTGCATTTATATAGCGTCTTTCACGACCTCAGGACGTCCCAAAGCACTTTAAAGCCAATTAAGTACTTTTGAAGTGTAGTCACTGTTGTAATGTAGGAAACGCAACAGCCAATTTGCGCACAGCAAGATCCCATAAACAGCAATGTAATAATGACCAGGTAATCTGTTTTAGTGATGTTGGTTGAGGGATAAATATTGGCCAGGACATGGGGGATAACTCCCCTGCTCTTCTTCGAATAGTGACATGGGATCTATTACGTCCACTTGAGATAGCAGACGGGGCCTCGGTTTAATGTCTCATCCGAAAGACGGCACCTCTGACAGTGCAGCACTCCCTCCGTACTGCACTGGAGTGCCAGCCTTGATATTGTGCTCAACTCTCTGTAGTGAAAACTATTGTCCCATCTCCAACCTCTCTTTCCTTCTAGATCTGTGCATTCCTCTCCTGCATCAGGTTTCCACCCCTCCCACAGCACCAAAACAGCCCTAACCAAAATTGTGAAAACGTTCACTGTGACTATAGTACATTATCCCTCCTCGACCTCTCTGCAGCCTTCAACACAGTAGATCACACGATCCTCCCCTGATGTGTCTCCACCACTATCCAGCTTTGTGGAACTGTCCTTGCTTGATTCCACTCTTACCTATCCATTTGTACCTAGAGAATCTCTAGCAGTGGCTTCTCTTTCCACCCCTGCATCGTAGCCTTTGGAGTCCCTCAAAGATCCATCCTTGCCCCCTGCACTTCCTCACTTATATCATGCACCTTGGCAGCTTCCATATGTATGTTGATGATACCCAGCTCTACCTCTCCACCACTTCTCTAACCCTTCCACTGCGTCTGTGCTGTCAGACTGTTTGTCTGTCATCCAATCTTGGAATAGCTGTAACTTCCTCCATTGGGAAAGACCGAAGCCATCGTTTTTGGCGTCCGGCACAAACGTTGTACCCCCTTCTCTGGCTACTATCTAGGCTGAACCAGACAATTTGCAACCATGGCATCCTGTTCAACTCTGAGGTGAACGTCCACTCTCATGTTCTCTCTATCACAAAGACTGCCAACGTAACCTTCGTAATATCACCTACCTCCATCCTAACTTAGCCCATCTGTCACTGACACCATCATTTGTGCTGTTATTATCGCCAAACTCAATTACGCCAATGCTCTTATTGGCAAGACTTCCCATCCCCCACTCTCCACAAAATAAAACTCGTCCAATACGCTGCTACTGTACCCTATCCCTAGAGACAAAAGGCATCAAGGGGTATGGGGAGAGAGCGGGAATATGGTATTGAGATAGCGGATCAGCCATGATCATATTGAATGGTGGAGCAGGCTCGAAGGGCCGAATGGCCTACTCCTGCTCCTATTTTTCTATGTTTCTATCCCACACCATGTCTTGCTTGCACGTCACACCCGTCCGTGTTGACCTACATTGGTGCTAGTCTAAGAAATGCCTCAAATTTAATATTCTCATTCTTGTGCTTCAGTCTCTTCATAGCCTCACCCCTTCCTCTCTCTATAAGCTCCTGCAACCCTACATGCCCTTCTGTACTCTCCATTCCTCTGACTCTGGTCTCTTGTGCTTGTAAATAAAAGTTGTTCTTTCTTTCTTTGCTCTCTCCCTTCACCCCAGCATTGGCGGCTGTGCCTTCCGTCACCTTGGTCCCACTCTCTGGAATTCCGTGCCTAAACCCCTCCGCCTCAGCACCTCCCTCTCTTAAGACCCTTCTTAAAACCCACCTGTTTGACTAAGACTTTGGTTAACCCTATAATCTCTCCTACTTTGACTCAGTGTCTGGTTTCCTTATGCTTCTGTGAAGCACCTTAAGACACTTTTCTATGTTAAAGGTGCTATTTATAATGGGGAACAAAGAAATGGCAGACCAATTAAATACATACTTTGGTTCTGTCTTCACAAAAGAGGACACAAATAACCTCCCAGAGATGTCGGGGAACATAGGGTCTAATGAGAGGGAGGAATTGAATGAAATCAGTATTTGTAGGGAAATGGTGTTAGGGAAATTGATGGGATTGAAGGCCGATAAATCCCCAGGGCCTGATAATCTACTTCCTAGGATACTTAAGGAAGTGGCCCTAGAAATAGTAGATGCATTGCTGGTCATCTTCCAAAATTCTATAGACTCTGGAACAGTTCCCATGGATTGGAGGGTAGCTAATGTAACCCCATTATTTAAAAAAGGTGGTAGAGAGAAAACGGGGAATTATACACCGGTAAGCCTGACATCGGTAGTGGGGAAAATGCTAGAGTCCATTATAAAAGATGTAATAGCAGAGCACTTGGAAAACAATGACAGGTCGGACAAAGTCAACATGGATTTACAAAAGGTAAATGATGCTTGACTAATCTACTGGAATTTTTTGAGGATGTAACTGGTAGAATAGATAAGGGAGAACCAGTGGATGTGATGTATTTGGACTTTCAGAAGGCTTTTGATAAGGTCCCGCATAAGAGATTGGCGTGCAAAGTTAAAGCACATGGGATTGGGGGTAAGGTACTGACTTGGATAGAGAACTGGTTGGAAGACAGGAAGCAAAGAGTTGGAATAAACGGGTCTTTTTCCGAGTGGCAGGCAGTGACTAGTGAGCAAGCGGAAGCCAAGCGCAGGCAGCGCAAGGAGTGCACATCGACCCAAGCACCCCACCCACCTGCTCCTTCAACCACCGTCTGCCCCACCTGTGACAGAGACTGTAGGTCCCGCATTGGACTCATCAGTCACCTGCGAACTCATTTTTAATGTGGAAGCAAGTCATCCTCGGTTCCGAGGGATTGCCTAAGAAGAAGAAGAAGAACTGCAGGGATCGGTGCTAGGACCCCAGCTATTCACAATATATATTAATGATCTAGACGAGGGAACTAGATGTAATATCTCCAAGTTTGCAGACGACACAAAGCTGGGTGGGCGTGTGTGCTGTGAGGAGGATGCAGAGAAACTCCAGTATGATTTGGACAGGTTGGGTGATTGGGCAGATGCATGGCAGATGCAGTATAATGTGGATAAATGCGAGGTTATCCACTTTGGTGGCAAAAACAGGAAGACAGATTATTATCTGAACGGCAATAGATTGGGAAAAGGGGAAGTGCAACGAGACCTGGGTGTCCTTGTGCACCAGTCGCTGAAGGTAAGTATGCAGGTGCAGCAGACGGTTAAGACGGCAAATGGTATGTTGGCCTTCATAGCGAGAGGATTCGAGTACAGGAGCAAGGATGTCTTGCTGCAGTTGTACAGGGCCTTGGTGAGATCACACCTTGAGTATTGTGTGCAGTTTTGGTCGCCTTATCTGAGAAAGGATGTTCTTGCCATGGAGGGAGTGCAGCGAAGATTCACCAGACTGATACCTGGGATGGCAGGAATGACGTATGAAGAGAGATTGGGTCGATTAGGCTTGTATTCGCTAGAGCTTAGAAGAATGAGAGGGGATCTCATTGAAAATTATAAAATTCTAACAGGACTAGACAGACTAGATGCAGGAAGGATGTTCCCGATGGCGGGGGAGTCCAGAACCAGGGGTCACAGTCTAAGGATAAGGGGTAAGCCAATATAGGACTGAGCTGAGGAGGAATTTCTTCACCCAGAGAGTGGTGAACCTGTGGAATTCTCTACCACAGAAGGCAGTTGAGGCCAATTCATTAAATATATTCAAGAAGGAGTTAGATATATTTCTTAAGGCTAAAGGGACCAAGGGAGAAAGCAGGGACAGGGTACTGAATTTGGATGATCAGCCATGATCGCATTGAATGGCGGAGCAGGCTCGAGGGACGAATGGCCTACTCCTGCTCCTATCTTCTATGTTTCTATGTAAATTCAAGTTGTTCTGGTACTGTGTCATTGGTTGATACTAAGGCTGGGCTGACACTGAAATTGAAGTGCTACTCACATCACATGCAGTATACATTATATTATATTAGAAGATGCTACCAAAGTCATAGTGAAAGAGGAGGTAGTTGAGATACTGGATGGGATAAAAATTGATAAAGAAGAGGTACTAGAAAGGCTGGCTGTACTTAAAGTAGATAAGTCACCAGGACCGGATGGGATGCATCCTTGGATGCTGAGGGAAGTAAAGGTGGAAATTGTGGAGGTACTGGCCATAATCTTCCAATCCTCCTTGGATACGGGGGTGGTGCCAGAGGACTGGAGAATTGCAAATGTTACACCCTTGTTCAAAAAAGGGTGTAAGGATAAACCCAGCAACTACAGGCCAGTCAGTTTAACCTCAGTAGTGGAGAAGCTTTTAGAAATGATAATCAGGGACAAAATTAACAGTCAGTTGGAAAAGTGTAGATTAATTAAGGAAAGCCAGCATGGATTTGTTAAAGGCAAATCGTGTTTAACTAACTTGATTGGGTTTTTTGATAAGGTAACAGAGAGGGTTGATGAGGGCAATGCGGTTGATGTGGTGTACATGGACTTCCAAAAAGCGTTTGATAAAGTGTCACATAATAGGCTTGCCAGCAAAGTTGAAGCCCATGGAATAAAAGGGACAGTGGCAACATGGATACAAAATTGGCTAAGTGACAGGAAACAGAGAGTAGTGGTGAACGGTTGTTTATTGGACTGGAGGAAGGTGCACAGTGTGGGGTTCCCCAGGGGTCGGTACTAGGACCACTGCTTTTCTTGATATATATTAAAGACTTAGGGGTAAAAATTCACTTGGTTGCGCCACCCGTTAGCGCCTTAAGAGGGCGCTAATGGGGCGCAAAGCCGCTAACGCCCAGGCGCAGCGATGTTTGCGCCGCTCGAGAACTTAACTTGAGATTGTGCGGCGGCGCTAAAACTTACCGCTGCGACCACCTGCGCGCGCAGATTGTGACGTCATTCCATGGTGCAACGCCCTTGGGGCGCCCCGTAGCGGAAATTGAGTGGCGCCCCCTGCCTTACCGCCTGGCGCTTCCAACGACCAGAAGACTGGAACGCTATCAATCGGTGCGGGGCTGGGGGGGGCGCTATTTAAAGGGGGCCTCTTCCTGTCTTTTATTGTTGGTGGCATTTTTGAACTACGCATTCTGAGAGAGAGAGGGAGAGACTTCTGGAGAGATTCAACGTTGTGTGAAGGAGTTTTGGGTACTGAGCAGCACTTTGCAGGTTCATTTTGATTTGCCATTCCTTGTATCGATTTCTTAGACTTGGGTGTATAGGGCACAATTTCAAAATTTGCAGATGACACAAAACTTGGAAGTATAGTGAACAGTGAGGAGGATAGTGATAGACTTCAAGAGGACATAGACAGGCTGGTGGGTGGAATGGGCGGACACGTGGCAGATGAAATTTAACGCAGAAAAGTGCGAAGTGATACATTTTGGTAGGAAGAACAAGGAGAGGCAATATAAACTAAAGGGTACAATTTAAAGGGGGTGCATGAACAGAGAGACCTGGGGGTATATGTGCACAAATCGTTGAAGGTGGCAGGGCAGGTTGAGAAAGCGGTTAAAAAGCATATGGGATCCTGGGCTTCATAAACAGAGGCATAGAGTACAAAAGCAAGGAAGTTATGATGAACCTTTATAAAACACTGGTTCAGCCTCAACTGGAGTATTGTGTCAAATTTTGGGCACCGCACTTTAGGAAGGATGTGAAGGCCTTAGAGAAGGTGCAGAAAAGATTTACAAGAATGGTTCCAGGCATGAGGGACTTCAGTTACGTAGATAGACTGGAGAAGCTGGGGTTGTTCTCCTTAGAGCAGAGAAGGTTGAGAGGAGATTTGATAGAGGTGTTCAAAATCATGAGGGGTGTAGATAGAGAGAAACTGTTCCCATTGTCGGAAGGGTCGAGAATCAGAGGACACAGATTTAAGGTGATTGGCAGAAGAACCAAAGATGGCATGAGGAAAAACTTTTTTACGCAGTGAGTGGTTAGGATCTGGAATGCACTGTCTGAAAGGGTGGTGGAGGCAGATTCAATCGTGGTTTTCAAAAGGGAATTGGATAAGCACCTGAAGGAAAAAAAATTGCAGGACTACGGAGAAAGGGCGGGGGAGTGGGACTAGCTGAAGTGCTCTTGTAGAGAGCTGGCACGGGCTCGACTGGCCTAATGGCCTCCTTCGGTGCTGTAACCATTCTATGATTCTGTGATTTTATATACATGGGCTATTGACATTTCTTGGTAAATTAGGAAGATTTGCATTCCATTCAATAAATATGTTTTGACTATTATGTTCGAGCATTATCAAGTGATTCAGAAGAAAGTCATCTTTTTTCTGTTCCCTTTGGTATTACCTCCAGCGACGTATCCTGCATATCTGTATTATAATCATCCAGACTGGAGGAAACAGTTATAGCTGGATAAAGGTTTGCCAGATGTGATAATGGAACAATCCATGCTTCCTAAAACATTTACTACCATGTTTACCAGTGGTAAATTCTGCTACTGCACCAATCATGAGCCCTGGATTGTACAGTACTCACATTCTGCTGAACTGATCTTAGTGTGAGGATTCCAAATT
Organism: Squalus acanthias; assembly: GCA_030390025.1. Classification (NCBI taxonomy): domain Eukaryota; kingdom Metazoa; phylum Chordata; class Chondrichthyes; order Squaliformes; family Squalidae; genus Squalus; species Squalus acanthias. The sequence goes on along the minus strand of CM059433.1, from coordinate 60,406,142 downwards.
CCAGAATTACTAGCCCAATATGTCCCTTTAATTTTTAAAGCTGTAAATGGTGGAATAGGATAGGGAGGAGGAGGAATTATCATATGATGAACATACCATATGAAGAACCGACCTCTTCTTAACATGTGGGTCTTGGCTGTGATTATTAGCCATTTTTCTGAATGCATCCAGTTATTGTGAAGTTGTTATTAGCAAGACTAATTATGTGAGGGGAGTGCATCTTGAGGCATTTGATAAGTTCAAACAAGTTATAACCATATAGCAAGACCATTTTTGAAGTAATGTGCGCAGTTTTAGGCATCCAGGTTTTAAAAGGTCATTAATATGTTCGGGAGGGTTGAGAGAAGAGTGACAGGATGATTCTGTGACCTTGGCCTCTAGGTTATGAAGAGGCTTACAGAGCTGAATTGGTATTATTGGAAAAAAGAAGATTGAGAGCAGAGAAATGATCCATGTCTATAAAGTGCAAGCAGGTCCTATAATTTTTTATATTAGCACGGAATTACACAAGTATAAAATTAATAGGTCCCCCAAGTAAAACTAGAGATTGGAAGGAGTTTTTTTTTAATAAGTCTCTTAGATCAATAAAAGCAGTTAATGCTGTTTCAACACATTTTACTAAAAAAATGTTTGATAAATATATAATTAGAATGTTGTGAAAATCAATATTTTATCTTTTCATTTATCAGACATTTTGCTGCAATTGATGCAAAGAAATTTGAAGGTATTTGGTTAATGAACGAGGGAGAGGCAAAGGATCTAGTCAGAAAAGCCCTCGATGCTGACCGAATAATTCATGAGCAACAGATGGGCTTGAGTTGGACAGTGCCGGATCTGTGTTTTATGAAGAATGTTGGACCAATTGAATCCTGTGCCAAGAAGAAAAAATCAGCTGTCCAGCTGGCAGAAGAAGTTATTCTAGGAGGTAGGAATTCTTTAATGTGTTTAAGTGTTGTATAGGAAAAACAAATTGGTGGGCATGGGGCTAGTAGCAACCTTTAAATGATAACTAGTCAATTACAAAATAAAAACAGAAAATGCTGGAAATACTCAGCAGGTCAGGCAGCATCTGTGGAGAGAGAAACAGAGTTAACGTTTCAGGTCGATGACCTTTCGTCAGATATAAATATATATCAATTATAAATAGCCAAGATAATAACTTTCAGCTTACACAAAAATAATTTTCAGGTATATTAATCAGGTAATATCTTAAAATAACTTAATTGAGCGTATTATATGTCATTATATTACATTGTATTATATATGAGTTTTGTTAGTTGAGTTGCTTTTTGGGGTGTTCCATTGTGTGAAAACCGATGATGGTGATAAATAACGAAAAGAAAAATCCTCTAGTTTATCATTCTTGTCCTAGACAAGCTTCCTGGTGGCTGCCTTAAGGTTTTTGGGTATGAGACCTAATCATAGCTCATTTTCTGCCCATCTCAGTGAAGAATCATAATTGGGCCTAGTCAGCAGTGGCTGAGATTTTTTATGTCGAGTTTATGTTTTCTGACTTTTTTCCCTTTTTCCTTTTCCATGTACATCTTGCGACTCAGAGAGTGGAATGGCTAGCCTACTCCCAGCTTTCTCCTTCATTATTGCTCTGTCTGGTGAAGAGTCAAAATCTGGTTTTCTATCCTTTTTTTTCCTGGAGATCTCGGTTCAGCACATTTCTGCAGTAGTATGCATGATATCAGGAAATCAGCAGAATAGGAGTATCAAAGATGCATCTCACCATTCTATGGTTTTGTATCTTGGTGCTCCAATGTGCTTCACCATTGCACCAAATGAGTAGTTTCTGAAATGAGAAAAATGTGGACATTAACAAAGTTCAAACTTGTTTTGGCAGACAGAAGGGAATTGGATTTGGAGGAAGGCGCAGAAACAGGAGAGAAATCATCGATGTGGAATGCTATTTTCCAAAACATTTGTTATTCAGCTAGTGAGGACAAGGCAATGGAATTATGTGGTGGAAAACCTGGAGAGATCTCATTGTCGACAGTCAAAACATTGCTGGAAGTCTTGTGTGATGAGTCTGTGAGTATTTTTGTTGCTCCTTGAATGCAGAATTTCATTCTATAAGACATAATTGTTCTATAGAATCTCTTTTTCAGTCTGTAAAATTTCCTTGGCACTACTCAGTACAGTGTAATAATGTGCTCCCAGATTATTAGGTAATTAATGAAGCTCTTGTAGGCATTGCACTGTTTCCACAAGATAATTCCTCTGTGTACAGATGAAATGGGGTAGAGTTTAGAATCATAGAAATTTACGTCACAGAAAGAGGCCAATTGGCCCATTGTGTCTGTGCCGGCTGAAAAAGAGCTACCCAGCCTAATCCCACTTTCCAGCTCTTGGTCCGTAGGCCTGTAGGTTACGACACTTCAAGTGCATATCCAAGTACTTTTTAAATGCAGTGAGAGTTTCTGCCTCTACCACCCTTTCGGACAGTGAGGTCCAGACCCCCACCACCCTCTGGGTGAAAAAAGTTCTTCTCAACTCCCCTCTAAACCTTCTACCAATTACTTTAAATCTATGCCCCCTGGTTATTGATCTCTCTGCTAAGGGAAATAGTTCCTTCCGGTCCACTCTATCTAGGCCCCTCATAATTTTATACACCTCAATTAAGTCTCCCCTCAGCCTCCTCTGTTCCAAGGAAAACAACCACAGCCTATCCAATCTTTCCTCATAGCTAAAATTCTCCAGCCCTGGCAACATCCTCGTAAATCTTCTCTGTACTCTTCTCTAGTGCTATCACATCTTTCCTGTAATGTGGTGACCAGAACTGTACGCAGTACTCTAGCTGTGGCCTAACTAGTGTTTTATACAGTTCAAGCATAACCTCCCTGTTCTCTTATTCTATGCCTCAGCTAATAAAGGAGCGTATCCCGTATGCCTTCTTAACCACCTTATCTACCTGTCCTGCTACCTTCAGGGATCTGTGGACATGCACTCCAAGGTCCCTCTGTTCCTCTACGCTTCTCAGTATCCTACCATTTATAGTGTATTCCCTTGCCTTGTTAGCCCTCCCCAAATGCATCACCTCATACTTCTCCAGATTGAATTCCATTTGCCACTTATCTGCCCAACTGACCAGTCCATTGATATCTTCCTGCAAGTCTACAGCTTTCTTCCTCACTATCAACCACACGGCCAATATTTGTATCATCTGCAAACTTCTTAATCATACCCCCTACATTGAAGTCTAAATCATTGATATATGTCACTAAAAGCAAGGGACCTAGTACTGAACCCTGCGGAACCCCACTGGAAACAGACTTCCAGTCACAAAAACACCCTTCGACCATTACCCTTTGCTTCCTGCCACTGAGCCAATTTTGGATCCAACTTGCCACTTTCCCTTGGATCCCATAGGCTTTTACTTTTCTGACCAGTCTGCCATGCGGGACCTTGTCAAAAGCCTTGCTAAAATCCATGTAGACTACATCAAATTCATTACTCTCATTGACCCTCCTTGTTACCTCCTCAATAAGTTCAATCAAGTTAGTCAGACACGACCTTCCCTTAGCAAATCCATGCTGACTGTCAGTGATTAATCCGTGCCTTTCCAAATGATGATTAATACTGTCCCTCAGAATTTTTTGCAATAATTTGCCCACCACTGAGGTTAGGTTGACTGGCCTGTAATTACTCGGTTTATCCCTTTCTCTCTTTTTAAACAACGGTACAACGTTAGCAGTCCTTCAGTCCTCTGGCACCACATCTTCACCTGAGGAAGGGGCAATCGATAGCTCCGAAAGCTTGTGATTTCAAATAAAACTGTTGGACTATAACCTGGTGTTGTGCGACCTCTCAATTTTGTCCACCCCAGTCCAACACCGGCATCTCCGCATCATGACCACATCTGTAGCCAGAGAGGATTGGAGAATGATGGTCAGAGCCTCCGCTATTTCCTCCCTTGCTTCTCTTTACAGCCTGAGATATATTTCATCCGGGCCTGATGCTAAACCCTTTAATATTTCCTCGCATTTATTGCATCTAATATTTCACACTCTCTTCCTTAACTACAATGTCTGCATCGTTCCTCTCTTTTGTGAAGACAGGCGCAAAGAATTCATTAAGAACCATACCCACGCCTTCTGCCTCCACGCACAGGTTACCTTTTTGGTCTCTAATAGGCCCTACTCTTTCCTTATGTATTTATAAAACATCTTTGGGTTTTCCTTGATTTTACTTGCCAATATTTTTTCATGCCCTGTCTTTGCTTTCCTAATTTCCTTTTTAATTTCACCCCTGCACTTTCTATAGCCCTTCTGCAGTATTTAACTCTCTGACATAGGTATCTGACATAAGCTTCTCTTTTTTGCCTTATCCTACCCTGTATGCCCCTTGATGCCCAGGGAGCTCTAGATTTGGGAGTCCCATCCTTTTTCTTTGTGGGAACATATTTGCTCTGAACCCTCACTAACACCTCCTTGATTGCCTCCCACTGCTCTGACACTGATTTACCTTCAAGTAGCTGTTTCCAGTCCACTTTTGCTAAATCACATCTCAGCTTAGTAAAATTGGCATTTCCCCAATTGTGAACTTTTACTCCTGGTCTATCTTTTGTCCTTTTCCACAACAGCGCTAAGTCTAACTGAACTATGATCACTACCACCAAAATGCTCTTCCACTGTTATCCCCTCCACCTGCTCAGCTTCATTCCCTAAAACTAAGTCCAGAACTGCTGCCTCTCTTGTTGGGCTTGCTACATACTGGCTCAAAAAGTTCTCCTGAATGCATTTTAAGAATTCTGCCTTTACACTAATTCTATCCCAGTTAATATTAGGGCAGTTGAAATCCCCTACTATTATTGCCCTATTTTTTTTGCACTTCTCAGAAATTTGCCTACATATTTGCTCTTCTATCTCCCTCTGACTATTTGGGGGTCTATAATACACTCCCAGCAGTATGAGTGCCCCTTTTTTGATCTTCAGTTCAACCCATATGGCCTCATTTGATGATCCTTCTAACATATCATCCCTCCTCACAGCTGTAATTGCTTCCTTAACCAATATTGCGACCCCCTCCTTTTTTATCCCCCTCGCTATCTTGTCTGAAAACTCTGTAACCAGGAATGTTGAGCTGCCATTCCTGCCTTTCTTTCAGCTATGTTTCAGTAATAGCTATGATATCATACTTCCACATGTCTATCTGTGCCCTCAGCTCATCTGCCTTATTCACTCGACTCCTTGCATTGAAGTATATACCATTAAGCACTGTCAAGCCCCTTTGTTGTCTCATTTCTAGCCTTTGTTTCCTCTGCCTTCCAAACTCACTTACTAATTTTCTGTCTTCCATTTCCAGCTTTGCTTCTCTCCCTTGTGAATCTACGTTCAGGTTCCCATCCCCCTGCCAAGCTAGTTTAAACCCTCCCCAAAGGTTGCGCTGGTCCAGCGCAATTTGCCTCAAATCAGCCAAACCAGTGCAACAGATTGCGGAATTTCAAGCACAAGTTACGTTCAACGCAAAGCGAGTTTCTGCGATCTTTGGCACAGGCTTAAAAACATGGTGCTGGAAGCCTGCCCCGACCACAAAACTGGCCACATCCCTAGATCGAATTAATTGCTATGGCAAGTTTCCGCTAATTGGGCCCGTTTGTGGGCCTTCGAGAAGGCTCTTAAAATTAAGCTTTTTTTTTAGGCGCAAGGACAACAATAGGCACCTTTTAAAAGCTTTTAAATATGGAAAAAATATTTTAATTTAACTGACTACTGTACACCAATGAAACTAGTAAGTGGTTCTGTATAGTTTTTGAAAGTCATTTTCAATTATTTAAGAACATAGAAATAGGAGCAGGAGTAGGCCATTCGGCCCTTCGAGCCTGCTCCGCCATTCAATGAGATTATGGCTGATCTTCTGCCTCAACTCCATTCACCGGCCCTATCGCCATATCCCTTGATGTCCTTACTAGTCAGAAATCTATCAACTTCTGTTTTGAATATACCCAATGACTGAGCCTCCACAGCCTTCTGGGGTAGAGTATTCCAAAGATTCACCACCCTCTGTGTGAAGAAATTTCTTCTCATCTCAGTCCTGAATGGCCTACCCTTTATCTTGAGGCTCTGGCCCCTGGTTCTAGACTCCCCAGCTAAGGGAAACATTCTCCCAGCATTCATCCTATCAAGCCCTGTAATAATTTTGTATGCTTCAATGAGATCCCCTCTCATTCTTCTGAATTCAAGAGAATACAGGCCTAGTTTACTCAATCTCTTCTCATACGACAGTCCCGCCATCCCAGGAATCAACTTCGTGAACCTTCGTTGCACTCCCTCTATGGCAAGTATATCCTTCCTTAGGTAAGGAGACCAAAATTGTACACAGTACTCCAGGTGTGGTCTCACCAAAGTCCTATATAATTGCAGTAAGACTTCTTTACTCCTGTACACAAATCCTCTTGTAATGAAGGCCAGCATACCATTTGCCTTCCTAATGGCTTGCTGCACCTGCACATTCACTTTCAGTGACTCATGTACAAGGACACCCAGGACCCTTTGAGCATCTGCATTCCCCAATCTTTCACCATTTAGGAAATACTCTGCCTTTCTGTTTTTTCTACCAAAGTGGATAACTTCACATTTATCCACATTATATTCCATCTGCCATGTTCTCGCCCACTCACTGAGCCTGGCGAGATCCCCTTGAGGCCTCTTCGCAACTGACACTGCCACCTAGCTTTGTATCATCAGCAAATTTGGAAATGTTACAGTTAGTCCTCTCATCCAAATCATTGATACAGATTGTGAATAGCTGGGGCCCAAGCACCGATCCTTGCGGTACCCCACTAGTCACAGCCTGCCATCCTGAAAAAGACCCGTTTATCCCTACTCTTTGTTTTCTGTCTGTTAACCAATTCTCAATCCATGCTAGTATATTACCCCCAATTCCATGTGACCTAATTTTGTCCACCAACCTCTTGTATGGGGCCTTATCGAAGGCCTTCTGAAAATCCAGAAACACCACATCTACCGGTTCCCCTTTGTCTACTCCACTAGTTACATCCTCAAAGAACTCCAATAGGTTTGTCAAACAGGATTTCCCTTTCATAAATCCATGTTGACTCTGCCCAATCTTACTATTATTTTCTAAGTGCCCAGTTATTGCATCCTTTATAATAGATTCCAGCATTTTCCCAACTACTGATGTGAGGCTAACAGGTCTGTAGTTCCCCGTTTTCCCTCTCCCTCCTTTCTTAAATAGCGGGGTTACATTTGCTATCCTCCAATCTGCAGGTACCGTTCCAGAATCTATAGAATTTTGGAAGATGACAACCAATGCGTCCACTATTCCAATGGCCACCTCTTTCAAAACCCTAGGATGTAGGTCATCCGGTCCTTGGGATTTGTCGACTTTTAGTCCCATTAATTTTGCTAGTACTGTTTTTTTTTAACTAATAATAATTTCTTTAAGTTCCTCATTCTCGTCACACCCTTGGTTTTCTCGTATTTCTGGGAGGTTTTTTGTATCTTCCTCCGTGAAGACAGAAACAAAGTATTTATTTAATTTCTCTGCCATTTCCCCATTATAAATTCTCCTGTCTCTGACTGTAAAGGACCTACATTTACCTTTGCCAGTCTTTTCCTTTTCACATACCTATAGAAGCTTTTACAATCCGTTTTTATATTTTTTGCTAGTTTGTGCTCATATTCCATTTTCGCTTTCTTTATCAATTTCTTGGTCCCCCTTTGCTGATTTCTAAAAAGATCCCAATCCTCAGGCTGACTGCATTTTCTGGCAACTTTATAAGCTTCCTCCTTTGACTTAATACTAGCTTTAATTTCTTTTGTTAGCCATGGTTGGATCACTTTTCCTTTTGGGTTTTTATGCCCTAGAGGAATATATGTTTGTTGCAAATTATGCATTATTTCCTTGAATGTTAGCCATTGTATGTCCACCTTCATACCTTTTAGTGTAGTCTCCCAATCTACCATGGCCAATTTGTCCCTCATACCCTTGTAGTTTCCTCTGTTTAGATTGAAGACCTTAGTTTCAGATTGGACTACATCACTCTCAAACTTAATGTAAAATTCAATCATATTATGGTCACTTGTCCCTAAAGGCCCCTTTACCACAAGATTATTGATTAGCCCTAAATTGGGTGGACTAGGCACTCTTATTAAAAATGCTTTTTTTTGTGATAAACCCATTTTTAGCTGTACTAATAAAACTGCACCAGGTTACCACTATTAAATATAGCAAGGAATATTTTTTAATGCAAAAACAAATTACATTCTAAAAGGCTGCCCTATTGTGCTGGTTCATGGGCGATTTTACGTTTGTGATTATGCAAATGATTTCAGTGGAAACTTGAACCATAAAATCAATTCGGAAAACTAGCGCAATTTTGAGCACAATTGTTTTTTGTTCGTTCCTGGGATGTGGGCGTAGCAGGCAATCCCATCCCCAATTGCCCTTGAGAAGGTGGTGGTGAGCCGCCTTCTTGAACTGCTGCAGTCCATGTGGTGATGGTACTCCCACAGTGCTGTTAGGGAGTGAGTTCCAGGATTTTGACCCAGCGACGATGAAGGAACGGCGCTATATTTTCAAGGTGGTGGATGGGGTGCCAATCAAGCAGGCTGCTTTGACCTGGATGGTGTTGAGTTTTTTGAGTGTTGTTGGAGCTGCACTCATCCAGGCAAGTGGAGAGCATTCCATCACACTCCTGACTTGTGCCTTGTAGATGGTGGAAAGGCTTTGGGGAGTCAGGAGGTGAGACACTCGCCGCAGAATACCCAGCCTCTGACCTGCTCTTGTAGTCACAGTATTTATGTGGCTGGTCCAGTTAAGTTTCTGGTCAATGGTGACCCTCCAGGATGTTGATGGTGGGGGATTTTGGTGATGGTAGTTCCGTTGAATGTCAAGGGGTGGTGGTTAGGCACTCTCTTGTTGGAGATGGTCATTGCCTGGCACTTCTGTGGCACGAATGTTACTTGCCACTTGTCAGCCCCAGCCTGAATGTCATCCAGGTCTTGTTGCATGCGGGCATGGACTGCTTCATTATCTGAGGAGTTGCGAATGGAACTGAACACTGTGCTATCATCAGCGAACATCCCCACGTCTGACCTTATGATGGAGGGAAGGTCATTGATGAAGCAGCTGAAGATGGTTGGGCTGAGGAACTCCTGCAGCGATGTCCTGGGGCTGTGATGATTGGCCTCCAACAACCACAACCATTTTCCTTTGTGCTAGGTATGACTCCAGCCAGTGGAGAGTTTTTTTCTGATTCCCATTGACTTCAATTTGACAAGGGCTCCTTGATGCCACACTCGGTCAAATGCTGCGTTGATGTCAAGAGCAGTCACTCTCACCTCACCTCCGGAATTCAGCTCTTTTGTCCATGTTTGGACCCAGGCTGTAATGAGGTCTGGAACCGAATGGTCCTGGAGGAACCCAAACTGAGCATCAGTGAGTTGGTTATTGGTGAGTAAGTGCCACTTGATAGCAGTGTTGACGACACCTTCCATCACTTTGCTGATGATTGAAAGTAGACTGATGGGGCGGTAATTGGCTGGATTGGATTTGTCCTGCTTTTTGTGGACAGGACATACCTGGGCAGTTTTCCACATTGTCGGGTAGATGCCAGTGTTGTAGCTGTACTGGAACAGCTTGGCTAGAGGCACGGCTAGTTCTGGAGCACAAGTCTTCAGCACAACAGCCGGAATGTTGTCGGGGCCCATAGCCTTTGCTGTATCCAATGCGCTCAGCCATTTCTTGATGTCACGTGGAGTGAATCGAATTGGCTGAAGACTGGCTTCTGTGATGGTGGGGACCTCAGGAGGAGGCCGAGATGGATCACCCACTCGACACTTCTGGCTGAAGAAGGTTGCAAACGCTTCAGCCTTATCTTTTGCACTCACGTGCTTGGCTCCGCCATCATTGAAGGTGGGGATGTTCATGTTCCTCCCGTTATTTGTTTAATTGTCCACCACCATTCGTGACCGGATGTGGCAGGACTTCAGAGCTTTGATCAAGATCCGTTGGTTGTGGACTTGCTTAGCTCTGTCTATAGTATGCTGCTTCTGCTGCTTATCATGCATGTAGTCCTGTATTGCAGCATCCCCAGGTTGGCACCTCATTTTTAGGTACGCCTGGTGCTGCTCTTCTACACTCCTCATTGAACCAGCGTTGGTCCCCTGGCTTGATGGTAATGGTAGAGTGAGGGATATGCCGGGCCATGAGGTTACAGATTGTGGTGGAATACAATTCTGCTGCTGATGGCCCACAGCACCTCACGGATACCCAGTTTTTAGCTGCTAGATCTGTTCTGAATATATCCCATTTAGCATGGTAGTAGTGCCACACAACACGATGGAGGGTATCCTCAGTGAGAAGACGGGACTTCGTCCCCACAAGGACTATGCGGTGGTCATTGCTACCAATACTGTCATGGACAGATGCATCTACGACAGGTAGATTGGTGAAGATGAGGTGTAGTAGGTTTTTCCCTCATGTTGGTCCGGAGGCCCAGTCTGGCAGCTATGTCCTTCAGGATTCGGTCAGTAGTGGTGCTACTGAGCCACTCTTGGTGATGGACATTGAAGTCCCCCACCCAGAGTAATTCTGTGCCCTTGCTACCCTCAGTGCTTCTTCCAAATGGTGTTCAACATGGCGGAGTACTAATTCATCAGCTGAGGGAGGTAGGTGGTAATCAGCAGGAGGTTTCCTTGCCCATGCTTGACCTGAAGCCATGAGACTTCGTGGGGTTTGGCGTCAATGTTGAGGACTCCCAGGGCCTCTCCCACCCGACTGTATATCACTTGTGCCACCTCCTCTGGTGGGTCTGTCCTGCCGGTGGGACAAGACATACCCAGGTATGATGGCGGAGGATCTGGGACGTTGGCTGAAAGGTATGATTTTGTGAGTATGACTATGTCAAGCTGTTGCTTGACTAGTCTGTGGGACAGCGCTTCCAATTTTGGCAAGTCCCCATATGTTAGTGAGGAGGACTTTGCTGGGTCGATAGGGCTGGGTGTGCAAAAGTAAGCATTGGTCCCTTGAAGGCTGAGACAGGAGAAGTTATATTGGGGAACAAGGAAACGGCAGAGGCTTTAAACAAGTATTTTGTATCTGTCTTCACAGTAGGAGACACAAAAAGTATCCCAAAAATAGTGGGGAACCAAGGGGCTAATGAGAATGAGAAACTTAAAGTAATTAATATCAGTAGAGAAAAAGTACTTGAGAAACTAATGGGACTAAAAGCCGACAAATCCCCCGGACCTGATGGCCGACATCCTAGGGTTCTTAAAGAGGTAGCTGCAGAGATAGTGGATGAATTGGTTGTGATCTTCCAAAATTCCCTAAATTCAGGAAAGGTACCAGCGGATTGGACGGTAGCAAATGTAATTCTGCTATTCAAGAAAGGAGGGACAGAGAAAACCGGGAACTACAGGCCAGTTAGCCTGACATCAGTCGTCGGGAAAATGCTGGAATCATTATTAAGGAAGTGGTAACAGGGTACTTAGAAAATCATAATATGATTCGGCAGAGTCAACTGTTTTTATGAAAGGTAAATCGTGTTTGACAAATTTATCAGAGTTTTTTGAGGATGTAACTAGCAGAGTAGATAAAGGGGAACCAGTGGATGTAGTATATTTGGATTCCCAAAAGGCATTTGATAAGGCGCCACATAAAAGGTTGTTGAGCAAGATAAGGGCTCATAGGTTTGGGGGTAAGTTATTAGCATGGGTAAAGGATTGGTTAACTGACAGAAAACAGAGAGTAGGGATAAACGGGTCATTTTCAGATTGGCAGGCTGTAACTAGTGGGGTACTGCAAGGATCAGTGCTTGGGCCTCAGCTATTTCAAATCTATATTAATGACTTAGATGAAAGGACCGAGTGCAATGTATCCAAGTTTGCTGACGATACAAAGCTAGGAGGGAAAGTAAGCTGTGAGATGGACACAAAGAGCCTGCAAAGGGATATATGACAGGTTAAGTGAGTGGGCAATAAAGCGGCAGAAGGAATATTGTGTGGGGAAATGTGAGGTTATTCACTTTGGTAAGAAGAATAGCAAAAGAGAATATTTTTTAAATGGTGAGAAACTATTAAATGTTGGTGTTCAGAGAGATTTGGGTGTCCTAGTACAAGGAACACAGAGAGTTAGCATGCAGGTACAGCAAGCAATTAGGAAGGCAAATGGCATGTTGGCCTTTATTGCTAGAGCGTTGGAGTACAAGAGTAAAGAATTCTTGCTGCAATTGTACAGGGCTCTGATGAAACCACATGTGGAGTACTGTGCACAGTTTTGGTCTCCTTATTTAAGAAAGGATATACATGCCTTAGAGGCGGTGCAACGAAGGTTCACTAGATTGATCCCTGGGATGAGAGGGTTGTCCTATGAGGAGAGATTGAATAGATTGGGCCTATACTCTCTGGAGTTTTAAGAATGAGAGGTGATCTCATTGAAGCATATAAGATTCTGAGGGGGATTGACAGGGTAGATGCTGAGAGATTGTTTCCCCTGGCTGGAGAGTCTAGAACTAGGGGGCATAGTCTCAGGATAAGGGGCCGGCCTTTTAAGACTGAGATGAGGAGGAATTTCTTCACTCAGAGGGTTGTGAATCTTTGGAATTCTCTGTCCCAAAGTGCTGTAGATGCTCAATCGTTGAGTATATTCAAAGCTGAGATAGACAGAGTTTTGGACTCCAGAGGAATTAAGGGATATGGGGATAGGGCAGGAAAATGGAGTTGCGGTCAAAGATCAGCCATGGTCTTATTGAATGGCGGAGCAGGCTCTAGGGGCCGTATTGCCTACTCCTGCTCCTAATTCTTATGTTCTTAGTCGTGTCCGAAGCCGGTGCCAACGTTGATGCCAGGTGGTCTGCCCGGTTTTATTCTTATTATTGTTTTCCGTAGTGGTTTGGTACAAATGAGTGGCTTGCTCGGCCATTTCAGAGGGCAGTTAAGAGTCAACCACATTGCTGTGGGTCAGGAGTCATGTATAGGCCAGACCAGGTAAGGACGGCAGATTTCCTTCCCTGAAGGATACTCATGAACCAGATGGGTTTTTATGACAATCTTATTTCATTAACTGAATTTAAATTCTCCAGCTGCCGTGGTGGGATTTGAACTTGTGTCTCTGGATTACTCGTCCAGTAATTTAACCACTAATGCTACTGTACCCTCCATTTGCGCCCTGATTGCCGATTTCCCCCAAAGCTGAAACTCTACCCCAATGTTTCTCAGTTGAATATGAAGTTCATGCGACAAGTCAATGGAAGGTTATAAAGAACTTTGTTCAAAAGTAGGATAAAGTTTGGACTTCCCAATCATAAGCACTATTCTGTTAGTACAATACTTCAGTAGGAAAATAAGGAAATGAATGACGCATTTATACCAGTTACAAGGCATCGTGTTAATTCCCTGTGTAATGTGTTAATTTCCATAGAATTCTTCTGTGTATTGCTATATTTGGAACATAAAGCAACATTTTTTTTTCTTTTGACAGGGTTTCCTGATTGAAAGCAAGCTTCTTAAAATTCTTGCTCCCCTCAAGCAAGATGAACGATCGCTAATAAAACTGGATGCCATATTTGCAGTGAGAGCTCAGATTTTCACAAGAACATTTCTGTGCAGCCTTTAGATTTTATATCTGGTTTCTATAAACACCTTCTTCAGTATTTTACATTATTAAGATGGTCTAGTGCTTCATAAAACTGTTAGTGTAAATACAATAGGTACTTTAAGGTAGAAGCCTTATCTAATTAGAGTGATGTTACTTTACAAAATGTGCACTTAAAAGAAAGATAACTGCATGGCTAGGTACCATTGCTGTCAGGTACTTGTTCATACCATTCCTCATTGGCGTTAATATTTTTCACTTTGTGTTCAATTAAGTCCATTTGTAAAGCTCACCGGACTATTAGCTAACAACCCTGCCATCTGCTGCCCATGCTTGGCTGTTGTTATCAGTCTTTGATGAATTCATTTTGGTAGGAAGAATGAAGAGAGGCAATATAAACAAAATGGTACAATTTTAAAGGAGATACAGGAACAGAGGGACCTGGGGGTGTACTTACACAAGTCTTTGAAGGTGGCAGGACAAGTTGAGAAGGCTGTTAAAAAGGCATACGCAATCCTGGGCTTTATAAATAGTGGCATAGAGTAAAAAAAGCAAGGAAGTCATGCTAAACCTTTATAAACATTGGTTAGGTCCCAACTGGAGTATTGTGGCCAATTCTGGGCATCACGCTTTAGGAAGGATGTCAAGGCCTTAGAAAGGGTGTAGAGGAGATTTACTAGAATGGTACCAGGGATGACAGATCAGTTATGTGGAGAGACTACAGAAACTGGGGTTATTCTCCTTCGAGCAAAGAAGGTTAAGGGATGAGTGGTAGAAATTCGGCATCGTCCCGTTTGGGGCGCTAACTTTTAAAAGTTGAAAAAATTAGCGGCAGGCTAATGATTTTTAACTTTTAAAAAATTCGGGGTTTGCGCGCCAGGAAAGAAGTGGAGCGCTAAATCAAGTGGTTCACTTCCTTCCGGGAGTGCAACAGGCAGCAGGCGGGGTGGGAGCTGTGCAGCGCTGCACAATGGGCCGTGCAGCACTGCCGCGTTGGAAGGGAAGGGCCATCGCTGCAGGCTCTGCAAGGAAAAAACTTACCTGGTCCCAGACGGCAGCTGCGATCCGCCTGATCAGCCCAGTGCACTGCAGCAGAGTGCCAGGCTGATCGATCGCTGGCGAAGAGAAATGAAAAAAAAAGATAAAGACCATTTCAGAATTTTTTTCACTTACTTTGGCCACCTCGCCTTTAAATGTCGCCCCCGGCCTCCCGACGAACGCCTCCTGCAGCTGCCAGTGCTTTTGTCCAGCGATACTGCAGGGGGTGGAACCGAAGTTCGGGTCCGGGGCGCTACCAGGGCGATGCGCACAGCGATGATGCCACGATCTCCGGGCGAAGGAGATCAGGGCGCAGCGCCATACCGCTGCCGCAAACCTCTCGCCGAATATAGCGGGAGTCGATCTTCTCGTCGCACCCGGTCGGTAAGTGATCGCCCCCCGGAGGCGATAACGGGAGGCGTTAAGGAGGCCAATTTCTAGCCCAAGGTGTCCAAAATCATGAATGGTTTTGATAGAGTAAATAAGGAAAAACAGTTTCCAGTGGCAGAAGGGTTGGCAACCAGAGGACACAGGAGGGTGGAGGGCACAAAAGAACCAGAGGCGACATGAGGAAACATTTTTTTATGCAGCGAGTTGTTATGATCTGGAATGCAATGCCTGAAAGGATGATGGAAGCTGATTCAACAATAACTTTCAAAAGGGAGTTGGATAAATAATTGGAGGGGAAAATTTTGCAGGGCCATGGGGAAAGAGCAGGGGAGTGGGACTAATTGTACAGCTCTTTCAAAGAGCTGGCACAGGCTCGATGTATCATTCTGTGATTCTATGAATACTAAAATAGACAATAATAAATTTTCTTTCTGATGTCTCGTCAAGCAGTCTGGCTGAAAACTGGCACAACTTGCTGCATTTGTTGTGATACTATTGATCAATGAGATTCCAGCAATGTAAAGCAAATATCTTAATTAATTGATTACTCAATTGCTTTGTACTTGAAAGTACTAAAGCTCTGCCTTGTGTATCAACTCTCAGGCAGCCATTGCTAAGGGCATAATGTATCATTCCAGGAATACTGATAGGAGCTTTCCAAAATGGTATCTCTTTTTGGGCATCTCTTGCTGCATAAATTATAAAACACTTATTTCTAAATTATAGAACACACGTGGTCAGACCATTGTGAACATTGAGACTTATAAATGGATAGAAAATGTATTACAATATCCTAATATTATCGAGGAAACCCAGTTCTTAAATTGTGGCAAAAAATAACAGTGAAACAGATTGCAAACCCATTTTTTTAATTCATTCACGGGATGTAGGCGTCGCTGGCAAGGCCAGCATTTATTGTCCATCCCTAATTGTCCTTGAGTAGGTGGTGGTGAACCACCTTCTTAAACTGCTGCAGTCCGTGTGGTGCAACTGAGTGGCTTGCCATTTAAGGGCAGTTAAGAGTCAACTGCATTGCTGTGGGTCTGGAGTCACATATAGGCCAGACCGGGTAAGGACGGCAGATTTCCTTCCCTAAAGGACATTAGTGAACCAAATGGTTTTTTATGACAATGCGGTAGTTACATGGCCACCATTACTGACACTAGCTTTTTATTCCAGATTTATTTAATTAACTGCATTTAAATTCCCTAGTTGCCGTGGTGGGATTTGAACTCGTGTCTCTGGATCAATAGTCCGGGCCTCTGGATTACTAGTCCACATAGTATTTATAGCACAGTGGTATCTTTGTAATATTAGATTTGAAATGTAAACTGAGAGGACAGCAACATTGTGCTGCAAGCTTGGCACAAATATTTATACAGCAATGATTGGTCCCCCAATAATATATGATTCAAAATTTTGCAAAGGCAGAAATACATTTTCCATCTGTTGTCTCATCAAACAGCCTGGCTGAAAACTAGCACAATTTATAATCCCCGTGTCTCTGTCTAGCCCATATAAACCTTGTAAGGGAATGAATCAGTTAATAGAGCACTATGGCTTTGATCTTCACAGGTATCATCGTAAGTAAATAAATTGATTCGGGTAGAGGAGGAAAAGAAAGCCTGACTGACCTAGTCCTTTCTAAATTTAAATAGATCTTCCTCAGGACTATTTGACAAACATTGTAATGGAGGCTACATCAATTACTTTTTCCTGAGAGAAAGAAATTTGGTGCATCTACTGTGGGACATATCTAATTGGAAGATTGAAAAGGAAATTCTAATCCATTTCTCATCTTACATAGGCTTTAGGAATCGAGAATGAAGATGATATCATCAAACTGACAGAGTTCTTCATAAAGAATTGTAAGACGTCTAAATTTGAATTAGATAAGGTAAGATAACAGCGATTTCAGAAACAAAATCAAATGCACTTTGGATTTATGGTCATAATTGCTCTCTGAAAGGAATGCATTGGAATTTCATTGCTGTGGATTTTTAGAATTTTAGAATAAACCATGCCTATTTAATTGAGGTTTATATGTTAATATGTGGATGGATCTTGTTGCAGAAAATTTAAATTCATGTGGAAAAGTGTGAACTTTTTTACTCATTGGATGGCGTGATCAATTGCAGATGTGTTGACTTTATAAAATGATATACCATAAGCTTAGATTTAGGCTGGATTAACATTACAATGGAAGCTGACATGGTTTTACTTCAAAGTAAGTGTGATTTCAACTTAAATTGAAAAATGGGCTGACAAAATTTGTCAATTGTCCATTTAAATGTGAATGTATACTGGCCAAGGCTTTCTGCCCTACCCAGCTCCAGTGGGGCAGGACTTATGTCTGCACCAGGGATACCCCCTGACTCTGCCTGTGTTTCCAGTTCTGGAGTCATTTAGATATGTGAGGCAGGCAGCCTTGGCTCAGTGGTAACACTCTCTCCTCTGAATCAGAAGGCCATGGGTTCAAGTCCCACTCCTGAGACTTGAGCACATAATCTAGGCTGACAGTTCAGTGCAGTACTGAGAAAGCGCTACACTTTCAGAGGTGCCGTCTTTCGGATGAGACATTAAACCAAGACATCTGGCCTCTCAGGTGGACTTAAAAGATTCCATGGTACTATTCAAAGACGAGCAGGGGAGTTCTCCCGATGTCCTGGCTAATATTTATCCTTCAACCAACACCAGAAAACAGATTATCTGGTCATTTACTTCATTGCTGTTTGTGGGACTTTGCTGTGCCCAAATTGATTGCTGTGTTTCCTACATTACAACAGTGACTACACTTAAAAAAGTACTTAATTACTTAAATGGTTGTAAAGCGCTTTGGGTTGTCCTGAGGTCATGGAAGGACAATATAAATGCAAGTCTTTTTTTCCTTTCTTTCTCAAGCCTCTGCAGGGGAGTCGTGCCAGTCTGGGGTGGAAATTTGCTCTTGTTTGAGCTACTTGTTGAAACAAAATTGTTTTTGGAGGCTCTGAGAACATTTTGCTCCAGTGCTCCCTATGCTGACAGGCAGTTCATTTGTCCAGTGTTCGAAGGGTGTAAATGGCAGGACACATGGTGGAGTCTCTGTTTCTTTCCATGTACTGGCGGGTTTCTCAGCAGGGCTGGCCACTGGAGAGAGGCGGAAATCTAGGTCACTATATCTACAGTGTAGTGAAGCACAATCAGAGTTGTCTCTCTACAGTATTAGCTGTTGTTTATGCAGAAAATAGATGCAGTAAAATATGGCTAATTAAAGTTGAATTGGAAGCAAGGTGCATTTATATAGCACCGTTATCAAGCAAAAACCTCCCAAGGTGCTTCACAGAAGCATAATCAGGCAAAAATTGACTGAGCCAAACAAAATATTAGGAAGGGTGACTAAAAGTTTGGTCAAAGAGGTAGGTTTTAAGGAAGGTCTTGAAGGAGAAGAGAAGTGGAGGTGCAGAGAGGTTTAGAGAGAAAATTTCAGAGTTTAGGGCCTAGACAGCTGAAGGTGCGACTGCCCATGATGGATCAAAAGGACTGGAACATAGAGCTCTCGGAGTGTTGTAGGGCTGGAGGAGGTTACAGTGATAGGAAGGGACAAGGCCATAAAGGGATTTGAACAAAAGTTTGAGAATTTTAAATTAGAGACATTGGGGGACCAGGGCCAGTGTAGGTCAACAAGCACAGGGGTAATAGTTGAGCAAGACTTGGTGTGGGTTAGGATACGGGTAGCAGAGTTTTGGATGAGCTGAAGTTTATGGAGTATGGGAGGCTGGCCAGGAGAGCATTAGAATAGTCAAGTCTGGAGATGACAAAAGCATGGATGAGGGTTTCAGTAGCAGTTGAGCTGTGGTGGTGGGGAGACGGCTAGTATTACAGAGGTGAAAGTAGGCAGTCTTTGTGATGGAGAAGGTATGGGGTCAGAAGCTCAGTTCGGGGTCAAATAGGATGGCGAGGTTGCAAACAGTCAGCTTCAATTTGGACAGTAGCCAGGAAGGGCAAAGTAATTGATGACGGGTTGAAGATGATGGCTTTGGTCTTCCCAATATTTAATGTAGAAGAACATTCCAAAGCATTTTACAGAGTGGGGTGGGGAAGGAATTTCAGGCAGTGATGAGAGACTTAACAGAGATGATGAAAAGCTTAGCTGGAAAGAAGATATTTTAAGAAGGCTTTTAAGAGCAGACCAGAAAAGTATTGAGGCAGAAGACTTCGAGAGAGATTTCCAGAAAGTAGGGTTGAGGCAGCTGATGGGAAAGATGATGCACAGGAGGCTATAGTGGGAAGACTGAAGGATATGGAGGGGACGTAGGCTAAAGGAGGTTGCCGAGGTAAGTTGGGCATGGTAGTAGAGGAATGTGAAGATGAGGATGGTGGTGATGGGCAAGCGGGACACAGTGTGGCACAGTATACAAGTGTCAGAGTTTTGGACGAGTTGGATGTTATGGAGGGTGCACGATATGAGGTTGGCAAGGAAGGCATTGGAGAAATTGAATCTGGAGGTTACTGAATTGTGGGTAAAGATTTTGGCAGCAGTGGGAATGAAATGGAGGTAGGGGCAGTGATGTGGAGGTGGAAGTAAGCAGTGTTGCTGATTGATGAGATAAATTGTAAATATGACATTTTATTGGTAGCACCAAAACAGAAATAGTGACAAAACCTGAATAGGAAGTTACAGCCATCAAACCTGCACGAAGGATCGCACCTTGGTGTGTATCTCTAGAACTGCTGAATATATTCCTTTATTAATGTCTTGTATGGTCAACGCCACTGTGCAAATGAGTTTTACGTGGTCATGGGCAGATCTTAGTATCACTACTGAAGCACAGCACATCGCATTTGATTCTTCCAGCACTACCCACATGGCTAATCTTTCTACTGTAGTTACTTGGCCCAGGCAGAATATTTTTGCAGTATTTACAGTGTCAATGAGCCTGACCCTTGAATTTAAACTAGTTGTTTGATTTTTTTTAAACATTAAAATACAATTTTCAGAGTTATAATAGAAGAAACTGTCCTCAGCCACCAAGGATGAACTAATCCCATGAACAGACAGCTGGGTAAAATAAATTGTTATACAATCTGTAATACACAGCTCCTCAGTACACACATAAGCCAAAGTAGCATAAAGTATACTTAGAATCATAGTATATGGGCAATAGCATAATCTGAAAGATGTGTGTATTCCATTGTCTTTTTCAGGGTAAATTCCTCCAGCTTTGGGCACATTCATGGAATGCTGTGAGCAAATGGGGGCCGAGAAATTTGTCACGGGCGGTGCCGCAAAACGAGCGGTATCAGACCGGCCGCCTGTTATACGCAGCGTCTGATTATAAGTTCCATTGACTGCAGTGGAACTGAATATCAGGCATTGCGTATAATGAGCGGTTGATCCCATACCGCCCGTTTTGTGCCACTGCCTGAGTCGAATTTCTAGGCTGGGATCTTTCTAGTCTTATCTCGCATGCTGGAGATGTTCATGGAACCTTGGCCCAAAAATTGTGGTCCGCAGCGTAGCTCCGGAGTATGCCGCAGACCTGGGAAAAGAATACAAACCTACCTGATGCGGGCCCTCCTTCGTGAACTTGCTCTCTGACGCTGCATACTGGAGGCCAGCTTAATGGCCCACGGATCCCGGGGGCTCAGCCTGTGCGGAAACGTACCTGGGATCACATGGGCCTGGTCCTCTAATCAGGAAACAGAATTAGATTTTACATCATTTCAGAAAGGAATCCCGTAATCAGATTTAATTACAATTATTTTACAGGATTGGAATTTAATTCCTAATTAGCTTAATTCCATTAACTTCACTACATCTTAGTCTTGTTAATAAAAATTTAATTTTGCTGATAATTATCAACATCATTTAAACTCCAATCTTTGCAGAAACAAGAAAAATTCATTTGATACAATTAAACAATCCGATTTCCGAGATGAAAATGGTTAAAACATGCCTGAGGTATCCCCTTACGGCTGATGCAAACAGGCCCTGTTCCTGTTTGCATCAACCGTAAAATTTTCGTATGTAATTGCTGGGCAGTTGGTGGGCAAATAGCCCAACTCTGTGCCAGCAATTGATTTTTCTTCGGCTGTGCGGATGATCTGTCAATGCATACGTTGACAGATCGTAAATTCGGGATTTAGCACATGTGTGGAAATCCCGAACTTGCAGTCCATTTCAAAGACCGCCATACCCACAGCAAATTCTAGCCCAATAGGACTGGGAAGCTGAGGGATTTTTACACTTTCTCCCTGCCCCTGAAGAGGTTTGGCTATTCCACTGTGTATCCTCCCATGGCTTTTGAAGCTTTTCCTCTAGAATTTCCATCTACACCTGTGGCACACTGGGCCAGACATTTATCGTTATTGTGACTCATGTGATTCCATAAGGGTAAAGTTTAAAAAAAAAAAATATTTATCACTTTCTTTTGCTGTGTAACGTAAGGGAAGTAAAAAGCCACATAGAAAACCTTGGTGTGTAATGGAACACTTTTATTTTCGATGTAATGAATGCTCTATTTCTGAGCATCTTTGAGTAAATTGAAGATAATCTAGTTTGACAAGATATTGACATTTCAGCATCAGTAGTAGTGGATTTCTCCATTCTGTAAGTATGTGTATTGGTTGCCTTTAGGACACTGAAAATTTTTTGCAGCAGCTTGATGAAGAGGTACGACAAGAAGTACAAGCTAATGCAGAGGAGCAAGAAGATGGTACAGAACCAACAGCAGTGGAAGATGTCTGCATGAGTAAAGAGGAGGTGCAAGAGGCCAATGCTTGTGCAGATCTGCTATCCAAGCAGCATTCAGAACTTGTTCACCCTAATGACATCCTTAAAACTCTAAGATTTTTCCTTGAAAACAATCAGCAACCAAGGTGTGTAATATTTTTTAAAGCCTTTACAACTCATAAGTCAAAACCATTCTCTGTCCAAAAAGGCATTTTCCCCACTTCCTTTTTTCTACCTTTGTCTTCTGGAGGCAGTAACCTATGCCGGGGTACAGTTTCTTGGACCCTGGCAGCCCTTCAATACCTTATTCAAGTGTCCATTCTTCCCGTACCACCCAATATGATGAGTCTTGGCACGATAGCGAGGTCAAAGATAATCATAGCCAAGACTGATGCTGTTTTCACATGATCTCCATTCACATGGACTTTCCAGCATGGGTCACTATATAGTGATGAGGAGTGCAAACCCTTAGACCACTTGTGCCACTACTGTGCCCAAATTGAGGTCATATATCTTATATCGCCTATATGGCTCAGTAGCACACTATCAGATTATTTTCCTAAATAAGCCATTAAGGGGAGCATTTAAAAAAAAAAAAAATTTTTTCTTTCAATTTGTTCATGGGATGTGGGCGTCGCTGGCAAGGTCAGCATTTATTGTCCATCCCTAATTGCCCTTGAGAAGGTGGTAGTGAGAAGGTGGTAGTGAGCTGCTGCCTTGAACTGCTGCAGTCCATGAGGTGAAGGTACTCCCATAGTGCTGTTAGGGAGTTCCAGGATTTTGACCCAGCGACGATGAAGGAACGGCGATAAATTTCCAAGTCAGGATGGTGTGTGACTTGGAGGTGATGGTGTTCCCATGTGCCTGCTGCCCTTGTCCTTCTAGGTGGTAGAGGTCGCGAGTTTGGGAGGTGGGATTCTGTCACTACTACAGGTTATTCTGTGAAGAAACAACATGAAGCAAGATGCTGTATCTTTATGTTTGATTATGAGATTTGTTAATTATTTGCAGCTAAGCTTGGGCACATATTAAGTTTGAGTAACCAAAGATTTTTGCCATTTCACTGTGCAACATGAGCAATTTTTGCCATGCAGAATAAATAGCAATCCCTCTTAGTGAATGTTCTTACCAAGTCAAATGCAAACAAAACAATTTGAAAGAATAAAAGAAATCACTGACACAATAGTAACGTGGGGGAGAATACTGAAAATGTGAGTTTCAGAAAAGCTGTAAGGAACATCAATTGAGCCTTGTAAGGGAAAAACATTCTTATTTAGCTCTAAGAAGCTTATTACCAATTGATTTTAAAATCATGATTGTTCCTCAGATTTCTTTTAGCCTTTTTACAAGCATTTCTGTTTGTCTTTTCTGTAAGCACTCATCCTCTCTTATGTTTATATGATCTAGCCACAGTTTCTACTTGAGCCTTTGTTCTGATGTCTTTTGTTAGCTTGTCTCTCTTCTTGCAGATTTTCTTTACCTGTCTTTATATACTTTTACTTTCTTCCGAATGCTGATCTCACACATGCATCTGATATTCCTGACCATCAGCTTTCAAAACAGCAAGTAGAAAATAACCAAAGCTTATTTCTCCCCTGAAGTTGGAGCCATCAACCAACATCATTGAAAGTTAACACAACCACCATTTCCTTCACTTAGTCATTCTTAAATATCTATTTTTTTTCCTAATGTGCAACATTATTGAGGGGAAATTTCAGACTTGGTTTTATATGATCAGGAAAAAAAGATTTTAAAATAACTCTGCGAACTGCAGAAATTCTTGTCAGCTGTTTCTTGTCAGTGTTTTTGCAATTTGACCGTGACCAATGGTGAAAGATGTGAACACAATATGGCATAATTTCCCAACAAGGTTTTATTAGGTTTATTTTCTTCAGGGAAAAACCGCAGCCCAAAGTGGCCACTATGAAGGAGAGGGATAGCTCTGAGGATAGTGCTTACTGGGATGCCATGGCAAAGGTCATCCCTGAAAACAAATTGAAGACCTGGAATTATCTAGAAGATGCACTGGGAAAGTACTTGTAAGTATATCGCACACCAAATGGTAGTGAAATGTCAAATTTAATGTACAGCGTTATATATAAAATTTGGTTCCTGAAACTGAAAAGCAGCATACAATTTTTATCTTTTATACCACTGAGTCTCTCAATTTTCAAAATATGCATCTCTTTTCCTCACACTTTTGTAAAACTGATTTTATGTGATTTTGTTTTATTCATTGGATGTGGGCCTGCATTTATTGCTCATCCCTAATTGCCCTTGAGAAAGTGGTGGTGTACAACTGAGTGGCTTGCTAGGCCATTTCAGAGGGCAGTTAAGAATCAACCACATTGCTGTGGGTCTGGAGTCACATATAGGCCAGACCAGGTAAGGACAGCAGATTTCCTTCCCTAAAGGACATTAGTGAACCAGATAGGTTCCAGATTTATTTAATTGAATTTAAATTCCCCAGCTGCCGTGGTGGAATTTGAACTCCTGCCTCTGGATCATTAGTCCTGGATTACTAGTCCAGTAACATAACCACGATGCTACTGTACCCTGCATAGAATAAATGTCAATTTTTTTGCCCCATCTTTAAATGAACTCTTATGCAACACACAGCTCTCCAACCAAAGGGGTGCACAAAAAATTGCTACCAGTCCTGTCTCAGTAAAAGATGCACAGTAAGACAGTTTCACCTCTCTGTGAGGAAGCATGTGGCTTTGGCTTTAGTGCTTTCCCCTGACAGCATACTTGATATTGGGAACTTACAGGTATGACTGTACATCCTTGGACCACCAATGCCCTGCATCACTGCAATATCCCAATTCTTAGTATTAATCTTTAAATGCATCTTGATGCATATTTTATTATAATGCCAAAATGCTACAACCATTATTAAAAGATTAATTTAAGTCACAAATTATTCAATGCACTGATTTACATTATAGAGCTACTGGGGTTAATAGTTTTATTTAGAATTCATGTTAGTACAACACAGAAAATCTGAAGGTAAAATTTTTGTTATTTGAAAATGCCTAATATACCATCTTCTGCTACCTGCTCTTCCTGAAGACATATTTAACAATGTACTTTCAAACATATTCCATACTTGCTATACCCCTTTATAGTATAATTTAATAGTGGGAATTCACCACTGTAAACATGGCTTTCCATATTTCTACATCTGCAGTTCTTTCACCAGTGCAGATTATACATATGTCATCATATATCTCAACTGTTTTAGATTTTGGGTACATAGTACATTGGGGAGAAGGGAGGAAACAAGCTCGGGAGCTTGGGAAATTAATATTGCTTTGCATCCATGTTGCTGTTTATGTATCATGATGCGGAGATGCCGGTGTTGGACTGGGGTGGACAAAAATGAGAAGTCGCACAACACCAGGTTATAGTCCAACAGTTTTATTTAGAAACATAGAAACTAGGAGCAGGAGTAGGCCATTCGGCCCGTCGAGCCTGCTCCACCATTCAATACGATCATGGCTGATCATCCAAATCCAGTACCCTGTCCCTGCTTTCTCACACAGAATCCCCATCGAGCCTGCACCGACACATATCCCACCCTATCCCCGTAACCCCACGTATTTAATTCCCCCTAACATATCCCATCCTATCCCCGTAACCCCGCATATTTAATCCCCCCCTAACACTAAGGGTCAATTTATCATAGCCAAATCAACCTAACCCGCACATTTTTGGAGCAGCAGCTCCGAAAGCTCGTAATTTTAAATAAAACTGTTGGACTATAACCTGGTGTTGTGCGACTTCTCATTGCTGTTTATGTAAGTGACATAGTGGGGCCTGACCAAATTGGAAAGCCTTGGCAATGGTTTGAGAACAGTGTAACTGAAATTAGGCACTTTTCTCTAGTTTTGGTTCAGTGGTTGTTTCTTTAACTCCAGTCACAATACATAAGCAGTTTAAATCCATGTGCAGTTTAGATTCCTGTACCAAGCTTGTTTGATACAATGTTGAAAGTTTTATTGGTTACAAGCTGGAAAGAAAACAACTCAAATGCTGTGTGATTGGGGGTTAGTTTGCACGTGACTTACAGTTCCCTTTTATACTTGAGTGATGGAATATTCAAAATCCAGGAAAGGAAGAAAAAAAAGAAAGACTTGCATTTATATAGCGCCTTTCATGACCACCAGACGTCGCAACGCACTTTATAGTCAATGAAGTACTTTTTGAAGTGTAGTCACTGTTGTAATGTAGGAAACGTGACAGCCAATCTGCACACAGCAAGCTCTCATAAACAGCAATGTGATAGTGACCAGATAATCTGTTTTAGTGATGTTGATTGAGGGATAAATATTGGCTAGGACACTGGGAATAACCCCCTTGCTCTTCTTCAAAATAGTGCCATGTGATCTTTTACATGCACCTGAGAGAGCAGACGGGGCCTCGGTTTAACGCCTCATCCAAAAGACGGCACCTCCGGCAGTGCAGAACTCCGTCAGCACTGCACTGGAGTGTCAGCCTAGATTTTTGTGCTCAAGTCCCTGGAGTGGAACTTGAACCCACAACCTTCTGACTCCAAGGCGAGGGTGCTACCAACTGAGCCACAGTTGACACATCTTGATAAATCCTCTGGACTCAAAAGACTGATTCTGTTTAAATCGGAGAGGTCAGTTTGAAACTACTAAAAGAGAAAAATTCAGTTTGAATTGATAAGAAACAGTCTGGGTAAATTAGGCTCCCAAAATAGTAAGAAATTCAAGGAAAAGAAACACAATTATTAAATTACAAACATACAAGTATACAAAAACAGCCAGGAAAAGACCAGCTGATTCATCAAGCCATTTACACAAAGGGTTAGCTTAGTTCTTAGAGTTGCATTTTTTTATTATTTGTCCCTGAGTCGTATGGCAGGATATGTATTGTAAATATATAACTATATTATAGTTTTTACCTATTTGGTTGTTCATCTTTAAAAAAAAAATTAATGTGATTCTCTAACACTTTTGAAGATGAAACGAAGCTTTATTTGTAGAGGATTGTTAATGATCTATGGGTATAAGTACATACATTGGGTGGTTACAATTTTTGTTACCATTTGGACATAACAACAACTTACTGATACTGTTGACGAACCTGTTATGGATTTAAGCAACGCCTCAATTTTAAAATTCTCATCCTTGTTTTCAAATCGCTCCATGGCCTCGTCCATCCCGATCTCTGTAATCTCCCCCAGCCCCACAACTCTCCGAGATATCTGCGCTCCACCAATTTTGACCTTTTGAGGATTCCTGATTTTAATCGCTCCACCATTGGTGGCCTTGCATTCAGCTGCCTAGGCCCTAAGCTCTGGAATTCCCTCCCTAAACCTCTCCGCCTCTCTACCTATCTTTCCTCCTTTAAGCTTTTAGTCATCTACCCTAATATCTCCTTACGTGCCTCGGTGTCAAATTTTGTTTGATAACGCTCCTGATAATCCTCATTGATATTAGCTCAAGATGGCTTTTGTGTATATATAAAAAATGACAGTATATTATTATTTAATGAGTAGAGTTCAACATCTTCTCTTTTACAGCAAAGTCTTGGTCAAAAGAGCAGACTTAAATGCTGAGAGATATAGCCTTGCTCAGCAAAATGCAGAGTTCAGGTTATTACTGCAACAGTATATGCATTCCAGGGTAAGTGATTCATGATGCATACTTTTTTTCTTTTCTCCCCTTTCCCTCTTCTTGAAGGTAGTGAAGTGACTTCCTTACTTAAGGTACAGTTCCACAGATGACACTTGCCCTCCAGTGTCTCTTTCAAGCCACCATTATTCACGTGTGGCCCTTCAGCATTGGCAGGCTATCTGACTATGGAGGGCATGACACTTGAGCCTGATGGCCACACATGAACATTTCCAACAGTACTTCCTGTAAAGCAATCAGAAACTCTGCCCCATTTGTTTTCAGTCTGAACCGTGGCTCTTTTGTAAGTTGAGAATATCCAGATATTAATATAATTGGTAACAAGTTATGGTTCAGAGATGTACTGTATTTCAGCTTTTAGGGCAATAATACATATTGATTGGACATGTAAATGTTTCAATGCCCTACTGGCAGTTCTCACCTCTGGTTTCATTCATTTTCTCAAGATGTCTGTGGTGTTAGCCAAGAGATTTTCTCTGTACTTTTATGGCTTCAAATTCTTATTTTATATCACAAAGAAGAAACAATGGCCCAGAAATTCGGGTCGGAGGCTTCCCGCGGGCGCAAACCCCCGACCTGCACTTACATAGCGCGCCTGCCGTTGTGCTGTGGGCCCGCGTGGGATTCTGATCCTGGGCCTCCTCCAGCTGCCAGTGTGCAGTGCTCGCGTATCCCAGCGGCGAAGCTAGTTCGCAGCGTCCCCTGGGATCATGTGGGCCATGGGGAGCCAATCGGAGCAGGGAATCTCCATTCATAGATTTGACAGGAAGACCTATCAAATCTATGAATAGAGATCGGCCCCAAAACCTAAGTAGAACTTCAAATAAATTTTTTTAAAAATCACATTTTTAAAATAACTATAAATTACATAAATTAACTATTTTAAACAAAAACTTAAATTTTTGAAAAAATTAATTAAAGTTTTTAACGGGGCTAAAAATAAACGTACCTTTCTTTAAAGTATTTAAAAATGATAAACCTGTGGAAAATATGTTTCAATTTTACTTAATTCACCTCTTACCTTGTTAAAAGCAGGCCTTGCGCCTGCTTTTTCCATGCGTCACTGCTAGGGACTTACCCGCACGGAGAAACCTGTAAAAAAAAAGCGTAAGTTCCATGTCTACGCGCTGCCTCTCTGGTGCACGCGTTTGACCTGTGAACCCCTTCCTTCAAGGAAACGGAAGTTCCGGTTTCCAGCGCATGCGCAGTGCATGCGCGAAACCGGCACTTTCGTTGGCCTTACGGGTAAGTACACAGCGCGTACTCACCCGTGGGTACCCGAATTTCTGGGCCATTAAAAAGGAAAAACTCCCTTGGGTAGATTCAAAGATACACAAGTCCCAAGGAGACTGAGTGATTATGTTGTTTATATCTTAAACTATAAGGGCTGGATTTTACGAACCTTGGCAGGTCGGTGGCGGGTCCCGACCCCGCTGCTGTCTCCATCCCAGCCTCTGAAATGAATTTCCTCTGATTGGGCTTGTTAAGCCCGCCCAGCGCGTTTCCTGGCCAATTAGAGGAAGCGGGTCTGGTGACATCATTTGATGATGCGTCATCAGCCGGTTTCCTTAAAGGACCATGCGCAAATTTATTTTGACATTTGTGCTGTCAGTGTTCTACAGCATTGAGGTGCTGCAAACACTGACAAGCACTGCACAGAGGTGCACGGCTGCACCCAGGCTCTCCCATGACTCCCTCCATATGCTAACAGAGGGAGTCACAGCACAAAGGGAGGCCCTCTTCCCTTCCCATGGGTGGAAGAGATCTCCCTAGGAGATCAACGCAGCCTGGTTGCACATTGCAGAGGAGGGCACAAGCAGGGATGTGGCCAGGAGGACCTGGGTGCAGTGCTGCAAATGTTTCAATGATCTCAGTAGATCAAGAAACGTTAGTACAAAGCCACACTCAATCACATCCTCCATCACTCTGCCTTCCCTACCCTACTCCTGCACATCCTTACTCACACCAACTTACCTTGCACCTCCACCCACCCCTCTCTATCTACATTACCACATCCCCATCTCACTAGCCACCCCTCACACTCACCCTCATCCTAGTGCAATTATACCAACTAACAACACACAAGGGTAGGCACTTGGGTGTTTTATGCAATGTTCATTTAAACTTTCTGTTAATGTGGTGTCAAACATTGAAACCTTTATTTTCAACACTTTGCATTCTTGGACAGATTTGTGTGCACCTTTGGAAGTAGCTTAGTTGAGTTGCACTGAATGGTACATAGAAACATAGAAGGTAGGAGCAGGAGTAGGCCATTCGGCCCCTCGAGCCTGCTCCGCCATTTAATGAGATCATGGCTGATCATCCAAATTCAGTACCCTGTCCCTGCTTTCTCCCCATATCCCTTGATCCCTTTAGCCTTAAGAAATATATCTAACTCCTTCTTGAATATATTTAATGAATTGGCCTCAACTGCCTTCTGTGGTAGAGAATTCCACAGGTTCACCACTCTCTGGGTGAAGAAATTCCTCCTCATCGCAGTCCTAAATGGCTTACCCCTTATCCTTAGACTGTGACCCCTGGTTCTGGACTCCCCCGCCATCGGGAACATCCTTCCTGCATCTAGTCTGTCTAGTCCTGTTAGAATTTTATAAGTTTCAATGAGATCCCCTCTCATTCTTCTAAACTCTAGCGAATACAAGCCCAATTGTCCCAATCTCTCTTCATACGACATTCCTGCCATCCCAGGTATCAGTCTGGTGAATCTTCGCTGCACTCCCTCCATGGCAAGAACATCCTTCCTCAGATAAGGCGACCAAAACTGCACACAATACTCAAGGTGTGGTCTCACCAAGGCTCTGTACAACTGCAGCAAGACATCCTTGCTCCTGTACTTGAATCCTCTCGCTATGAAGGCCAACATACCCTTTGCCTTCTTAACCGCCCGCTGCACCTGCATGCTTACCTTCAACGACTGGTGCACAAGGACTCCCAGGTCTCGTTGCACTTCCCCTTTTCCCAATCTATTGCCGTTCAGATAATAATCTGTCTTCCTGTTTTTGCCACCAAAGTGGATAACCTCGCATTTATCCACATTATACTGCATCTGCCATGCATCTGCCCAATCACCCAACTTATCCAAATCATACTGGAGTTTCTCTGCATCCTCCTCACAACACACACGCCCACCCAGCTTTGTGTCGTCTGCAAACTTGGAGATATTACATCTAGTTCCCTCGTCTAGATCGTTAATATATATTGTGAATAACTGGGGTCCTAGCACTGATCCCTGCGGTACCCCACTAGTCACTGCCTACCACACGGAAAAGGACCTGTTTATTCCAACTCTTTGCTTCCTGTCTGCCAACCAGTTCTCTATCCAAGTCAGTACCTTACCCCCAATCCCATGTGCTTTAACTTTGCACGCCAATCTCTTATGCGGGACCTTATCGAAAGCCTGCTGAAAGTCCAAATACACCACATCTACTGGTTCTCCCTTATCTATTCTACCAGTTACATCCGCAAAAAATTCCAGTAGATTAGTCAAGCATGATTTACCTTTTTTAAATCCATGTTGACTTTGTCCGATCCTGTCACTGTTTTCCAAATGCTCTGCTATTACATCTTTTATAATGGACTCTAGCATTTTCCCCACTACCGATGTCAGGCTTACCGGTCTATAATTCCCCGTTTTCTCTCTCCCACCTTTTTTAAATAGTGGGGTTACATTAGCTATCCTCCAATCCATGGGAACTGTTCCAGAGTCTATAGAATTTTGGAAGATGACCAGCAATGCATCTACTATTTCTAGGGCCATTTCCTTAAGTACCCTAGGATGTAGATTATCAGGCCCTGGGGATTTATCGGCCTTCAATCCCATCAATTTCCCTAACAACATTTCCCTACAAATACTGATTTAATTCAGTTCCTCCCTCTCATTAGACCCTATGTTCCCCGACATCTCTGGGAGTTTATTTGTGTCCTCCTTTGTGAAGACAGAACCAAAGTATGTATTTAATTGGTCTGCCATTTCTTTGTTCCCCATTATAAATTCCCCTGATTCTGACTGCAAGGGACCTACGCTTGACTTCACCAATCTTTTTCTCTTCACATATCTATAGAAGCTTTTACAGTCAGTTTTTATGTTCCCTGAAAGCTTACTCTCATACTCTATTTCCCCCCTCTTAATTAATCCTTTTGTCCTCCTTTGCTGAATCCTAAACTGCTCCCAATCCTCAGGTTTGCTGCTTTTTCTGGCCAATTTATATGTCCTCTCCTTGGATCTTATGCTATCCCTAATTTCCCTTGTTAACCACGGTTGAGTCACCCTTTTTGTTTTATTTTTATGCCAAACAGGGATGAACAAATTCTGTAGTTCATCCATGCGATCTTTAAATGTTTGCCATTGTCTATCCACCGTCAACCCTTTAAGTAATGCTCCCCAATCCATCCTAGTCAACTCGCACCTCATACCATCGTAGTTTCCTTTATTTAAATTCAGGACCCTAGTCTCTGAGTCAACTACTTCACTCTCCATCTTAATGAAGAATTCTATCATATTATGATCGCTCCTCCCTAAGGGGCCTCGCACAACAAGATTGCAAATTAATCCTTTCTCATTACATAATACCCAGTCTAAGATGGCCTGATCTCTAGTTGGTTCCTCGACATATTGGTCCAGGAAACCATCCCGTATACACTCTAGGAATTCCTCCTCCACAGTATTGTTACTAATTTAGTTAGCCCAATCTATATGTAGATTAAAGTCACCCATGATAACTGCTGTGCCCTTATTGCACGCGTCTCTAATTTCCCATTTAATGCCATCCCCAACCTCAGCATTACTGTTTGGGGGTCTGTATACAACTCCCACTAATGTTTTCTGTCCCTTGTTATTTCTCAGCTCTACCCATACAGATTCCATATCATCAGAGCTAATATCCTTCCTTACTATTGTGTTAATCTCCTCTTTAACCAGCAATGCTACCCCACCTCCTTTTCCTTTTTGCCTGTCCCTCCTGAATATTGAATACCCCTGGATGTTGAATTCCCAGCCTTGGTCACCTTGCATCCACGTCTCCGTAATCCCAATTATATCATATCCGTTTACATCTATTTGCGCAGCCAATTCATCCACCTTATTACGAATGCTCCTCGCATTAAGACACAAAGCCTTCAGGCTTGTTTTTTTAACACTCTTTGACCTTTTCGAATTATTATTTACTTTGGCCATGTTTGATTTACACCCTTGATTTCTCTGACTGCCACTTTTGCTTTTCTCCTTCCTGCCTTTTGCTTCTATCCTTGCTTCCCTTTCCTCTGTCTCCCTGCACAGGTTCCCAACCCCCTGCCATTTTAGTTTAAACCCTCCCCAACAGCACTAGCAAACACTCCCCCTAGGACATCGGTCCCGGTCCTGCCCAGGTGCAAACCATCCAGTTTGTACTGGTCCCACCTCCCCCAGAACCGGTTCCAATGTCCCAGGAATTTGAATCCCTCCCCCTTGCACCATTCCTCTAGCCACGTATTCACCTGAAATATCCTTCTATTTCTACTCTGACTAGCATGTGGCACTGGTAGCAATCCTGAGATTACTACCTTTGAGGTCCTATTTTTTAATTTACCTCCTAACTCCCTATATTCAGCTTTTAGGACCTCAGCCCGGTTTTTACCTATATCGTTGGTACCTATATGCACCACGACAACTGGCTGTTCACCCTCCCTCTCCAGAATGCCCTGCAGCCGCTCCGAGACATCCTTGACCCTTGCACCAGGGAGGCAACATACCATCCTGGAGTCTCGTTTGCGGCAGCAGAAATGCCTATCTATTCCCCTTACAATAGAATCCCCTATCACTATAGCTCTCCCGCTCTTTTTCCTCCCGTCCTGTGCAGCAGAACCACCCATGGTGCCAGGAAGTTGGCTGCTGCTGCCTTCCCCCGATAAGCCATCTCCCACAACAATATCCAAAGCGGTATATCTGTTTGAGAGGGGGATGGCCACAGGGGACCCCTGCACTACCTGCCTGCGCCTACTACTCTTCCTGGTGGTCGCCCATTCCCTTCCTGCCTGTGCAGTCTTTACCTGCGGTGTGACCAACTGATTAAACGTGCTATCCACGATGTCCTCAGCATCGCGATTACTCCAGTATGTATCCATTCGCAGCTCCAGCGCCACAATGCGGTCTGCCAGTAGCTGCAGCTGGATACACTTCCCGCACACATGGTCGTCAGGGACACAGGAAGTGTCCCTGATTTCCCACATAGTGCAGGAGGAGCATACCACGGGGCCGAGCTGTGCTGCCATGACTTACCCTTTAATTAATTTAAATTAAATTAAATCAAATCAATGCCAGTAATTACACTACAATTAAATGATATACTCAAGGGCCCTTGTTTATAGATACATAGATACATAGATACATAGAAGATAGGAGCAGGAGTAGGCCATCCGGCCCTTCGAGCCTGCTCCGCCATTTAATGAGATCATGGCTGATCCTCCAATTCAGTATCCCGTCCCCGCCTTCTCTCCGTAACCCTTAACCCCTTTTGCCTGTAGAAATATATCTAATTCCCTCTTAAATATATTTAATGAGCTGGCGTACACTGCCCTCTGTGGCAATGAGTTCCACAGGTTCACCACCCTCTGAGTGAAGAAATTCCCCCTCATTTCTGTCCTAAATGCTTTAGCCCTTATCCTTAAATTATGTCCTCTAGTTCTGTTCTCACCCGCCAAGGGAAACATTCCTTCTGCATCTAGTCTGTCTAGACCTGTCAGAATTTTATACACTTCTATGAGGTCCCCTCTCAATCTTCTAAACTCCAGTGTGTACATCCCTAAACTACATAGTCTCTCCTCATAGGTCAATCCCGCCATTCCTGGTATCAGCCTGGTGAATCGCCGCTGCACCCCCTCCATGGCAAGAACATCTTTCCTCAGATGAGGCGACCAAAACTGTACACAGTACTCGAGGTGTGGTCTCACCAGTGCCCTGTACAGCTGCAGCAAGGTATCCCTGTTCCTGTATTCCAACCCTTTTGCTATGAAGGCCAGCATACCGTTTGCCTTCTTGACCGCCTGTTGCACCTGCATGCTCGCCTTCAGTGACTGGTGTACAAGAACACCCAGGTCTCTCTGTACTTCCCCCTCTCCCAATTTATTGCCATTTAAATAATAATTTGCCCTCCCGTTCCTGCACCCAAGGTGGATAACTTCGCACTTGTCCACATTATAGTGCATCTGCCATTTATCCGCCCAATCACCCAGTCTGTCCAAATCGCTCTGGAGCTTCCTGGTCTCCTCCTCTGAGCCCACCCCCCCTCCTAGTTTAGTGTCGTCTGCAAATTTGGAAATGCTGCATCCGACTCCCTGATCCAGGTCATTAATGTAAATTGTGAACAGCTGGGGACCCAGGACAGATCCCTGCGGTACCCCACTTGTTACTGCCTGCCATTCAGAAAATGAGCCGTTTATTCCAACTCTCTGTTTTCTATCTGACAGCCAGTTCTCTATCCACGTCAATACTTTCCCCTTTATCCCATGAGCTTCAATTTTCCCTGCTAATCTTTTATGTGGGACCTTATCGAAGGCCTTTTGGAAGTCCAGGTACACCACATCTACTGGCTCTCCCCCATCTATTTTACCAGTTACTCCCTCAAAAAATTCCAATAGATTAGTCAAGCACGATTTACCCTTTGTAAATCCATGTTGACTCTGTCCTATCCTGTCCCCATTTGCTAAGTGCTCCGCTATTTCATCCTTAATGATGGACTCCAGCATTTTGCCCACAACTGATGTAAGGCTTACAGGTCTGTAATTACCTGCTTTTTCCCTACCCCCCTTTTTGAATAGTGGGGTAACGTTAGCTACCCTCCAATCCATGGGCACTGTTCCCGAGTCTAATGAATTCTGAAAAATCATACTTAGTGCATCCGCTATCTCTAGGGCCACCTCCTTCAGCACCCTAGGATGCATGTTATCAGGCCCTGGGGATTTGTCCGCCTTCAATCCCTTTAGCTTCCTTAACACCATATCCTTAGAGATATTGATTTGCGTCAGTTCCTCCTTTGCAAATGTCCCTATTTTTCCCGATATCCCAGGGAGGTTTTTTGTGTCTTCCTTCGTAAAGACTGACCCAAAGTATGCATTTAGTTGGTCTGCCATTTCCTTATTTCCCGTTATATATTCCCCCGTATCTGACTGCAATGGGCCAACTTTGGTTTTCACCAGTCTTTTCCTCTTGATATACTTATAAAAGCTTTTGGAGTTAGTTTTTATATTTTCCGCCAGCTTGCTTTCGTAAGCTATTTTGCCCCTCTTGATTAAGCCCTTTGTCCTCCTTTGCTCTATCTTAAACTGTTCCCAATCTTCCGCTCTGGCACTTTTTTTGGCTATTTTATACGCCCTATCTTTGGATTTTATGCTGTCTCTAATTTCCCCTGTTATCCACGGTTGAGTCACCTTTTTAGATTTCCTTTTATGCCAGATTGGTATAAACAATTTTTGCAATTTTGTCATTCTATCTTTAAATGCTTGCCATTGTTTATCTACCTCCAGTCCTCCCAGGAACGTTGTCCAATCAGACCTACTCAGTTCCCGTCTAATGGCATCATAATTCCCCTTGTTTAAATTCAGGACCTTAGTATCTGAGTCAATTTCTTGCTCTCCATTTCGAGTGAGAAATCGATCATGTTATGATCGCTCTGACCCAAGGGTCCCCGTACAACAAGATTACTAATTAGTCCCTTCTCATTGCACAGTACCCAGTCCAATATAGCCTGTTCCCGAGTTGGTTCCTCGACATATTGATCCAGATAACCATCCCTTAAACACTCAAGGAATTCCTCCTCCTCATTATTTTTACTGATTAGGCTATTCCAATCTATATGTAAGTTAAAGTCACCTATGATGACAGCTGTGCTCTTATTGCACGCTTCTCTAATTTCCCTCGTGATGCCCTCCCCAACCTCTATTTTACTATTTGGAGGCCTATATACCACTCCTATTAATGTTTTTCGCCCCTCGCTATTTCTTAGCTCCACCCATATAGATTCTGTATTAACTGAGTTAATATCCTTCCTTTCAATTGCATTTATCCCTTCTTTTACCAGCAATGCTACCCCTCCTCCCTTTCTTTTTTGTCGATCCTTCCTAAATACTGAATACCCCTGTATGTTAAGCTCCCAGCCCTGCTCACCCTGCAACCATGTTTCCGTAATCCCAATTAGATCATAATTATTAACCTCTATTTCCACAGCTAATTCATCTACCTTGTTCCTGATGCTTCTCGCATTAAGGTATAAAACCCTCAGGCTTTTTTTATGCTCACATTTTTTATGAATTAGTTTGGCCCTTTGTTTTTTGTTCCTCACCCTTTTACCATTTATTTCTGTCTGCCTTTCACTTTCCTCTATTTCACTACATAGGTTTCTAGCACTCCCCGCTACACAACAGAGACCTTAGAAACTATAACCACAAAATTAAGACCTTCTAAACTTTATAAACTATTAACCTTAACTGTCAAACTATAGAGTCTTATAAATACTCACCTGGCCGTACTCACCCAATCAGCTGCTTCCTCTTGCCCGCGTCACTTTTTGAATCATGGCGTGGCTCTGGAACGCCGCTGCCGGTCTGCGAGATTGACCGGCCTTTGAAAAAAAGCCCGTGAAAGTAAGTTTAAATACTCACTGTACTCTCCTGCTGCTCCCGCCACCGGTCTCTTCCTACAGGGTGAAAAGTTAGGAAAAACAAAGGCGAAGCAAGGGAGCTCCTCCTTCCACTCCTCACCTAACTCCGACTCACCCAACTCGCAGCACTCTGTTGAAACTGCACTCAGTGCAAAATCGCACTTCAAAGCCTGTTTTATAGGCCCCAACTCACAGCACTCTGTTGAAACCACACTCATGGTGAGACATAACGGTACCCCCCACAATGGTGATGAGTGTGAAAGGGATGGCTTGGACATTGTAGGGATGCTTTATGGTGTTTGTGTGGGGTGGTGCCAACCTGCCGCATCATGTGGCAGCCAGGGTGTACAGCGTCAAGTGAAGTAAATCTGGCCATAGTGAGGCCATCCCTGGCCTCCCAGACACCCAATGTGGTTGGGTGCTGATGCCCTGTGTCCTGTGCAGCATCAGGTGATTGCGGAGAAGGTTGGTGGTGTTGTTGGTGCTGCTGGTGTGCCTGGTGATGCTGGTGTTGGGGCCGATCGTGGTGGGATTCTGAGAACTAAGGTGAGAGAGTTTCAAGGGCACCCATGCTGATGGAATAGATGGCAGGTGAAATAGAGATGACAGAAGCAATCTGTCAATGGTGGGAAAGGTAATGAGGTCAGACTGGATGGAGACTTGTGTAAAGACTTGCAGCATCCTGAATCTGTAGCAGAAATGCAGTTTAGAGAAGCTAATGGTTAAGGGAATATTTTTCAATCAGCTGGGAGCTTTGACTTGACATTTGAAGCTGTTAACTCATCAGCTGATTCAATGGCCACTGACCTTCCACCTCAGCTTCACAGACGAGATGTAGGCACAGCGGGAAACCGGTGGGCGACCTGTTAAATCCAAAAAGCTGGGGAAAAACCATTGATAAGTGGCTGTAATGTAGTGAGCCACTAATGATTTTAATTGCCTCCCCTGCCGCTGCGTGTCGGGTCTGCTCAGCGCTGGCACAGTCCTCGGACAGCAAAAGCTGTTCAGTTTTGGAATCACACAGTGAATCAAATGATATTATTGTGAAGACCCCTACTAGTTTATTTTAGCAATTCAACAACCGGGAACATGTAACTCCCCCCCCCCCCCCCCCCCCCCCACTTCAATCTTGCCTCTGGTTAGCTGTTAATAGTGTTAAGGGTGACCTTAAGAAAGCTATAGTTCAGACCCAGATCAATAACAGTGTGTGGCAGCCACTGAAAAGAATGGTAAAGGAAATGTTAGCAAAGTTATAATTATACATTATCATCATTAACATTGGAACAGGAGTAGACCGTTCAGCCCCTGGAGCCTGTTTCGCCATTCAATTAGATCATGGCTGATCTGTACCTCAACTCTATTAACCTTTAATCCATTTCTCTTGATACCCTGCTTAAACAACAATGTTTGACAAAGAAAATGTAATAATGCCAAGTTATGTCAGAAAACATTATTATGGGTTGGGGAAGCACAACGTAGAATTATTTTAAAAAACTGCATTCATCCAGATAACATTGTGATTCATTTAATTTCCAATAACTGTTTGTAAATATTTGGGAAAACAACACCCCATGTTCATTTTTTTACACAATATATGTTTGATGATGCTTATTACTTGACTAACTCATTCCATTTAGAGTCTGGTGACTCGAGTGGTGAATGAGAAAAGACCCTCCATGGGGTAGGCTTCGCCATAAAAAATGAGCTAGTTAAACGTCTCAGCGACTCCCCTTGTGGAATAAACGAATGCCTCATGACTCTACGGCTCACCCTAGCCCGAAACCAGTGCACTACGGTCATCAGTGCGTACGCCCTAATACTGGAAGCCACACATGAGACCAAAAAGGAATTCTACTCCAGCCTCAAACAATCCCTGTCCCGAGTCCCAACGGGCGACAAACAGATCCTCCTTGGCGACTTCAATGCCAGAGTTGGAAAGGACACAGACCACAGATCGGTAGAGAGAGGGTAGGGAAAGCCAACTCCAATGGTACCCTCCTCCTGACGAAATGCTTAGAACATGGCATTGTCATAACCAACACCTTGTTCCGTCAGAGAGACAAGTACAAGGCTTCATGGCAACACCCTCGCTCCAAGCACTGGCATCTGCTGGACTACGTCATCGTCCGAGCGAGGGACCACAAGGACGTCTGCATCACCCGCACCATGACAGGAGCTGACGACTGCCGGACAGACCACCGCCTAATGTGCTCTGTCATATCCGTCAACGTAGCCCCAAAACAGCGGCAGCAACAGAAGCAATGCCGCAGGAAAATCAACGCTGGAGCACTCAAAGACCCTGCTAAGAAAGCCCTATTCAGCCTGCGCCTCACAACAAACCTGACGACTCCCAGTGATTCAGAGACACAGTGTGTCCACAGCGCCTGGTCTGCACTCGAGGCCTCCATAATCAGCACCTGTGAGGAGACGCTCGGTCACTCGACCAGGAAACACCAAGACTGGTTCAACGAGAACGACCAGGAGATCCAGGAGCTAATAAGCTGCAAGCACAAGGTATTACTGATCTGGAAACAGCAACAGAACTCGAGAGCAAGAAAGCAGCTCTACAGACGCCTGAAGGCCGAGGTCCAACAAAAAACTTGAGACCTAAAGAACAGATGGTGGGTGGAGAATGCGCAGGAGATTCAGCAGCTAGCCGACAACCATGAGATGCGTGGATTCTTTAGCGCAGTCAAGACCATCTACGGCCCAAGCACCCAAGGTCCTACCCCACTGCGGGCCAAGAACGGAGAGGTACTCATCAAGGACAGAGAGGCAGTAGGTGCCCGCTGAAAGGAGCACTTTGAAGATCTCCTTAACCGAGACTCTGTCTTCGACGCGAGTGTCCTCAACTCCATCCCGCAGCATGCTACCTGCCACCACCTCAGCACAACCCCAGCCCGGCATGAGGTTGAAAAGGCCATCCGACAACTGAAGAACAACAAGGCCTCAGGAGCAGATGGAATCCCCGCCGAGGTGCTAAAACATGGCGGAGAAGCACTATTGGCGTGAATACATGAACTCATTTCTCTTATTTGGAAGGAGGAGAGCATGCTGGGAGATCTCAGAGATGCCGTAATCGTGACCATCTTCAAGAAAGGTGACAAGTCCGATTGCGGTAATTACAGAGGAGTCTCCCTGCTGTCTGCCACAGGGAAAGTCATCGCAAGAATCCTCCTCAATTGCCTTCGCTCAGTGGCTGAAGAGCTCCTCCCAGAGTCGCAATGCGGATTCCGCCCACTAAGGGGCACAATGGACATGATCTTCACCATGCGTCAACTACAAGAGAAATGCAGGGAACAGCACCAACCGCTGTACATGGCCTTCTTTGACCTCACAAAGGCCTTCGACACCATCAACCATTAGGGATTATGGAGTGTCCTCCTCAAATTCGGCTGCCCTCAAAAGTTTGTCACCATCCTCCACCTGCTTCACGACGACATGCAAGCCATGATCCTGACCAACGGATCCACCACAGACCCAATTCACGTACGGACTGGGGTCAAGCAAGGCTGTGTAATCGCACCAACGCTCTTCTGGATCTTCCTGGCTGCAATGATCCATCTCACCCTCAGTAAGCTCCCTGCTGGAGTGGAGCAAATTTACAGAAGAAACGGGAAACTGTTCAACCTCCTTCGCCTCCAGTCCAGATCCAAGGTCGTCCCATCCTCTGTCATCGAATTACAGTATGCAGACGACGCTTGTGTCTGCACATACTCTGAGGCCGAACTCCAAACCATCGTCAACACCTTCACCGAAGCGTACGAGAGCATGGGCCTTACACTAAACATCCGTAAGACAAAGGTCCTCTACCAACCTGCCCCCGCCACACAGTACTGCCCCCCGATTATGAAAATCCACAACGAGGCCTTGGACAACGTGGAACACTTTCCATACCTCGGAAGCCTACTGTCAACAAGGGCAGACGTCGATGACGAAGTCCAACACCGCCTTCAGTGTGCCAGTGCAGCCTTCGGTCGCCTGAGGAAGAGAGTGTTTGAAGACCAGGACCTCAAACCCAGCACCAAGCTCATGATCTACAGAGCAGTCGTGATACCCACCCTCCTGTATGCTTCAGAGACATGGACCATGTACAGCACTGGAGAGGTACCACCAACGCTGCCTCCGCAAGATCCTGCATATAGGCGCACCAACGTCAGTGTTCTCGCTCAGGCCAGCATCGAAGCTTTGACCACGCTCGATTAGCTCTGATGGAAGGGCCACATCGTCCGCATGCCCGATATGAGACTCCCAAAACACGCGCTCTACTCGGAGCTCTGACACGACAAGAGAGCCCCAGGTGGGCAGAGGAA
Source organism: Squalus acanthias (assembly GCA_030390025.1). NCBI lineage: Eukaryota > Metazoa > Chordata > Chondrichthyes > Squaliformes > Squalidae > Squalus > Squalus acanthias. The sequence goes on along the minus strand of CM059433.1, from coordinate 60,364,813 downwards.
ACGCTTCAAGGACACCCTCAAAGCCTCCTTGAAAATGTGCAACATCCCCACCGACACCTGGGAATCCTTGGTCCAGGACCGCACAAAGTGGAGGAGAAGCATCTGGGAAGGCGCCGAACACCTCAAGTCTCTTCGCCGGGAGCAAGCAGAAGCCAAGCGCAAACAGCGGAAGGAGCACACGTCAACCCAAGCACCCCACCCACCCGCCCCTTCAACCACCGTCTGCCCCACCTGTGACAGAGACTGTAGGTCCCGCATTGGACTCATCAGTCACCTGAGAACTCATTTTTAGTGTGGAAGCAAGTCATCCTCGGTTCCGAGGGACTGCCTAAGAAGAAGAGAATGAGAAAAGAAAATTTGGCCCACCAAGCTTTTTCCTACAGACCAGCTATAATCCTCTCTATCCTGGACTTGAGCGTATTTAATCGCTTAAGGGAAAGTTCCATAATAAATAATCAATTAAAACTTTTAGAATATCTATCCATCTCACATATCCACTATTAAACCCGAGCTAGTTCCTTCCCTGCAGTTGAAATTTCCTTGGTTAAAGCGATAGTTTATTATCTTTGTCCATATTTGTTTTAACTTCTAGTGAAATGCCTAGGAGATATATCCTAATACTTGATTGAATTTAGATGGTTCAAATTAGTTTGGGTGAACTAGCTCACCCTGCAACTTTAGTGATGTCCATCCTTTAAAAGGAAGCAATTAATAAATTGGGCCAGAAATTCGGCTCTCCGGCTTCCTGCGGGTGCAAGCATCGCGCGCGTACTTACCTACCGTGCCTGCCGTTGTGCTTCGGGCCCATGAGGACTTCGGCTCCTGGGCCTCCTGCAGCTGCCGACGCGCAGTGCTTGCGTATCCCAGGGGCGCAGTTAGTTCGAAGCGTCCCCTGGGATCACGTGGGCCATGGAGAGCCAATCGTAGCAGGGAATTTTCATTCATAGATTTGACAGGAAGACCTGTCAAATCTATGAATAGAGATCGGCCCCAAAACCTCACTAAAATTTCAAATAAATAAAAAAAAAACCATCACATTTTTAAAATAACTATAAATTACATAAATTAACTACTTTAAACAAAAATTAACATTTTTGAAAAAATTAATTACAATTTTTAACAGTGCTAAAAATAAACTTACCTTTCTTTAAAGTATGTAAAAAAGATAAACCTGTTGAAAAAATGTTTAAATTCTACTTAATTAACCACTTACCTTGTTAAAAACAGGCCTTGCGCCTCCTTTTTAAATGTGCAGCTTCTCCATACTTACCCTCACGGAGAAACCTGAAAAAAAAAAACGAAGTTTGCTGCGTGCACGCTGCCTCTCCTGCGCACGCGTTCGACTTCTGAACCCCTTCCTTCAGGGCAACGGAAGTTCCGGTTTCCAGCGCATGCGCAGTGCATGCGTAAAACCGGCACTTCAGGTGGCCTTACGGGTGAGTACACAGCGCGTACTCACCCGTGGAGAGCCGAATTTCTGGGCCATTGTGTCCCAGTAACGTTGGGCCGAGCCCAATCTCACAATAACACTTGCCTACAAAGGTAGGACCCCTTCGTGTTACATTTGAAACACTTGAAGCATCCAATACGGTTTGGCTTTGCCCAATTCTGCAGTTTCACTGGTCTACCTAAAAGAAGAATCCTTTTGTCATGCATAAGCTATGGTTTGCGGCAGCATGTGGTGTCTACTGGCATCACTGGATGCTTTCCATGACTGATGTGCACTGCATGGAATTTTGGTTTTAGTTAGCCCTGATTTCACTACTTTGATTTCATTGTAGTTTTTTAAGTTATTTTTGTTTAAAGCTAGTTTGGGTGGGCCAGGCTCTCCCTTTAATTGTTAATGATGTTGCTCCTTTAAGGAAGGCATTTATCGCCTCTTGGTTAAGATGAGCTTTGCCCAATCCCAGAGCTGCACCGGTGTACTACAAATAGAACCCAATTTTCATGCTTTCACCCTGAACAGCTGATCTTGCTTATTGGCCGAAGGTCCTTGGATACCCCCGAGCCTCCACTTGGAAATACACCCCATATCATTCCACTTTGCACACAGAGGTTTCCTTTATTCTCTTGTACTGCATATCCTCCACTGCTTTATTGTCATCTCCCTGGCAGGAGGTGGTGCCATCTTTGCCAGCTGAGAATTCCTGTTGAAGACCCTGTTTTAGGGCCTTTTTACTGGAACTGCTGGGGACGGGGTGGAGGATTGTATTTGGCACAGTGGCCTGTAATAGGCTGCTGAACTGTTTTATAAACTTCTTTTCTTTTGCCACTTTTTTGCAATGAGTAGATCTATGTTCCATCACCATGTGCTGTGTCCGATGTTGCAGTGCCTCTTTACTTGAGAAGGCTGTTTTTAAACTTTTGGCTCGACTTTTTTCCCTCTTGTTTATTTTCAGTGACCAAACCTATCATTCACAGATCCAGGTTGCATAAGATCATCAGGCAGGGTTTCTCCGATTGCCGTCCTATATCCAAGCAATAGCTTCAACCAGGTGGCCCTTGAACACCAACATACAGTGTATACATGACAAAGGGGTCCTATTTTAACTAGGATTGTGCCACTGGGCTAACCCCGTCAAATGTCTACCCAATAAAATTTCAGGGAGTAAAGAAAACAAACTAATCAAAGTAACTAAAATAAAATTCAATCAAAATGGTAAAATCAGAGGACATTGAAACAAAATTTACATGTGGAGACCACAAGTCACAGAAGCATGACAAAGGAACACTATTTTAAGTTAGGCTATTCAAACTGACCATGACTGGTGGGCACTCTATGAAACTTTTGTTTTGATATTCTCCTCTAAATTTATCCTTTCTTATTTTATTTACTTCTGTTTGTTATTGTTTAAATTAGTTTGGGTGGGCCATCCCATTCTGTAAATTCAGTGGTGCAGCCTCTTTAAGGGAGGCATTTGACCGTAGTACAATCCCAATCTTTTGTTATACTTCAATGGTCAATGGCACTGCATAGAATTTTTGTTTTAATTTCCCCTGATTTTATGGTTTTGATTTCTTAAAAGTTTGTTTTCCTTGATACGTAGTTTGGGTGGACCTCTCCCAGGAATTTTAGTATCACTCCTTTACTGGGAGGGACCTGTTGACTTTTGTTGGGCTTTGCCAGTCTGAATAGCCTAACTTAAAATAACGTTCCTTTGGTGTCATGCCTTTAAGGGTAGACATTTGTCATAGCCCCATGGGTTGGAATTAGCCCAATGCCACTGTCCCATCTCCCTGGTTAAAATAGGGCCCCTTTGTCATACATACATTTTATTTTTCCTATTCTAATATGCTTTTATATATTAAAATCCATTTGTCGTTCCCTAGCCTACAATTGCTTAATTGTAGCTTAATGCCACTCAGCAAATTTTATAATGGTATATACAAGTAGTATTCTCTAAATCAGGGTTATGAAATGTACGGCCCACGGAGCAGTTTCATCTGGCCTGTGGTGTGCTGCGCCGAGACTCCTGGAATGGGGCACGAATTTCACGGGCACTGTTTCTAATAGCCCGGGAGAACTGCACACGTTAAATTCTGTGCCACATTAGTGCGCCCCGCTGATCCGTGACTTCACCCCCCTACCCACAGAGTGCCAGCTTGAGCTCAGGGGTGACCGGAACAGAGGTGGGTGGTGGAGGGGAGAGAGACGGAGAGGGGAGAAGGGCATGACTAGGGTGGGAAAGGGTGAACAGAGACTAGAGGGCAGGAGATTTGGGGTCGGGAGATTGGGTCTCCTGGTGGGGGTGGGGTTCGGGAGATTGGGTCTCGTGGAGGGGCTGTCAGAAGATTGGAATTCAGAGGACAGGGAGATCGGGGATTGGGAATTGGGTGGGTGATTAGGAAATTGGGACTCAGGGCAGAGGGAGAAGGTAATGAGACTGGGCGTAGGAGAAAGAGTTATGAACTCTGGATTAGGGGATGGGGAGAAAGGGCGACTGGGAGTGGGGCTCGGGAGATGGGGGTTCAGGGGTTGAGAGGGAGATGGGTATGGGGATTGGGGCTCGGGCGAGGGGAGAGTGGCAGATGGGAATGGTGGTTGGGGGGATTGGGGCTTGTGTAGGCGGAGAGGGAAACTAGACTGGGGTTGGGGTGATTGGGGCTTGGGCAGGGGGAAGAGGGAGACTAGGAAATGGGATCGGGAGATTGGGGCTTGGCTAAGAGAGTGGGAGACAGGATCAGAGGTCGGGGGAATTGGGGCTTGGGTAGGGGAGAGGGAAACTGGGGACTGGGGATGGGGGATTGGGGCTTGGGCAGGGGGAAGAGAGTTCTCGGGAATGTAGTGGGGTTGGGTAGCGCGGGCGTAGGGCCCAGCATTTCCTATAGAGCCAGGATCAGCATCAACATTGTGAATGGGAGCGGCGCCAAGAGAGGAGTAAAGGGGTGAGTGAAACCTGGGGACCTAACTGTGGGTAAACAGTGAAATATTGTTTCCACTGGTGGGCGAATAGGGAACAAGGGTATGGAGACTGAGGATTCTTACTGTGTGCAACGAGCTGCATGCCCTAATTTTATACAATACATGGAGGAGTGAGATGCAGGAGGGCCGAGTACGATCGGGGATAAAGCCTACTTCAGACCGCTTTCTGACATTGGATTGTGGCTGACCACAGCATGCGCTGTACATCCTGGGGTCAGTTTTCTTGGGCAAACATCAGCCAAGCTAGTGGTCTTTAAAGGGACCGCTGGAGGCTGCCACCAAAGCGATAAGTAAAAATTGGAACTAAAAGGAGCAGGAGTGCACCTCTGAGCTGTCCATTAAAACTGCGGGTCGCTGCCAGACACCACTCACCCCCACCCCACCCCGCCTGACCTCCTCTTTCCCCCCAGACTCATGGTAGGTCTGGTGCTGCCCTCCTGTTTGACCGATCTTCTTCTTCTTCACGATTGGTGTGTTGTCTCTGGTGTCCCCAGCACACCGGCCGCATCTTGATGATGCAAGAGATCCAACTTTACGGGGTCCTCTTGCTCATTAGTTTCGGCGTAGCGGTTTGTGTTTGCCACTGGGTTTGCGGCTGAATTCGGGCATGAACAAATTTCTAGGCCCTTTATCAAATGCCACTTGAAATACAAAGAAAGTACATCCACGGGATAATCCTCATCCATTAGTTTAATTACCTATTGAATCAATTCCTAGTGTAATACTGTCGAGCACCTTCTGCCCTATAGAGTTAATGCCAACTACTCTATTATTTCTAGGTTCACGGCTCTCTTTTTAATACTGTGCATTTGCAACACTTTAGTCTTCAAGGGAAACTCCGATATTTATGTAGCGCCTAAAAATATTAGCCAACGTCTTTTCAATTTTCTCTTTTGCTTGAGGTTGCTAAGTATAAATAGGTGGTTTATATGAATATTAATGAGTTTTATTAATATATTGAGGCACATCATATTTAGTTGCATTAGTTGCCTGTAATTGTCTATAGTGGCTTTTCAGACAATGCTATAATTGCAATCCTTTGCTCATTATGAAAACTGGGAGGGGTTTTACCTGTTAAACTGGAAATATTGTCCTTTCTTTCTCTTAGGTAAACAATGAGCTTGAGATTCCACCAACACAACTGGTTCAGTTTAATACTGAACAAGAATAAGACACCAACTAAGAAGAACTTTCAGCTTGCAGGATTAAACCTTGTGAAGAAGAACCAATGATTTACAGTTTGTTGTGGACTTTGGGAGCTTGCTGTGGGATGCTTTTGATTACACCACAAATTAGATAGTTTTTCCTACATGAGGACAATATAAGTTGCAGCTCTTTTGTGTCTAATGCTTGGATATCTAATCATTAATTATATTGATAATTGTACAAGAAATAAATATTGTTTTAAAAATATTATGCATTCCAAGTATAATTCCCCCCGTATTGTTGAAGTTCTTCTCTTTTGTTATTGCTGCCAATCCATTTTTAAGCGTCACTTTTTCTTGAGTGGCTTTATGTCTTATGACCAGACAAGCCATGTTTTTATAAGATTGTGATGACATTAGTAAAAAATGCTAAATTTAATTTGGATATAAAATACTTTTTATACTGTGCAGTGATTAATGGATACCTGGTACTGATTACAAGACAGCAAGCTAATTGAGGAACAGGAAACCATAACTCAAGGATGCCCCATCTACAGTCCCTAGGCCCTGGAAATCAAGCCTGCAAAGCCAGGCACCTTAATCCTATTTGTGCTTATTTTGTGGTCCAGGAGGTTTGGAAAGAGCTGTATTTAGTGCTTAGACTCACTCATGTTAAATTCAAAATCAGAATTTGTTGCCTTCAGCAACTTGAGATATATGCAGATTGCTGTGAACATGGATTTAAATTTTATAGGTGGCTGCCAAGTAACAATAGGTTGGACTCTTCTACCATAAACGAACTTGGCACTCCTGGTCAAGAGCCCAGTGCTGTAGCATTGTGGCTTCTGGTTGCCCATAAAAATAACTTTCTAACTGGCCCTCTTGTGGACCATTTGATGTAACACTGTAACAGTTTTGATAAAGAATGGTGCAATTAGTTCTTAGCTGTCTCTTCAGTTATTTTGCATTTCTGAAATAAAAACAGGAAAAGCTAGAAACACTCAGCAGGACAGCATCTGTGGAAAAAGGAAAAAGGCTAGGTTGACGTTTCTGATGAAGGGCCATAGACCGGAAGCATTAAACTAGCGTGTTTCCTTTCTTTACAGATGTTGCCTGTATTGTTGCATGTTTCTCACATTTTCTGTTTCTATTTCAAATTTCCAGCATCTGCAGTATTTGGCTTTTTATCTTACATTTGTGCCTGGTTTATGTGACGCAACATGTATTGTGCTTCATTACCAAGTAACCAAAGAACCTAGTCATTACTCCTTCAGTGTGTGTATATAAGCACATAAGAATTAGGAGCAGGAGTAGGCCATACAGCGCCTCGAGCCTGCTCCACCATTCAATAAGATCATGGCTGATCTTTGACCTCAACTCCACTTTCCTGCCCTATCCCCATATCCCTTGCTTCCCCTAGAGTCCAAAAACCTATCTATCTCAGTCTTGAATATACTCAACGACTGAGCATACACAGCTCTTTGGGGCAGAAAATTCCAAAGATTCACCACCCTCTGAGTGAAGAAATTCCTCCTCATCTCAGTCTTAAATGGCCGACCCCTTATTCTGAGACTATGACCCCTAGTTTTAGACTCTCCAGCCAGGGGAAACAATCTCTCAGCATCTACCCTGTCAATCCCCCTCAGAATCTTGTATGTTTCAATGAGATCACCTCTCATTCTTCTAAACTCCAGAGAGTATCGGCCCAATCTACTCAATCTCTCCTCATAGGACAACCCTCTCATCCCAGGAATCAATCTAATGAACCTTTGTTGTACCGCCTCTAAGGCAGGTATGTCCTTCCTTAGATAAGGAGACCAAAACTGTGCACAGTACTCCAGGTGTGGTCTCACCAAGCCCCTGTACAATTGTAGCAAGACTTCCTTACTCTTGTACTCCAGCCCTCTAGCAATAAAGACCAACATGCCATTTGCCTTCCTAATTGCTTGTTGTACCTGAATGCTAACTCTCTGTGTTTCTTGTACTAGGACAGCTAAATCTCTTTGAATACCAACATTTAATAGTTTCTCACCATTTAAAAAATATTTTGCTTTTCTATTCTTCCTACCAAAGTGAATAACCTCACATTTCCCCACATTATACTCCATCTGCCACCTTATTGCCCACTCACTTAACCTGTCTATATCCCTTTGCAGGCTCTTTGAGTCCACCACAAACTCTGTTCCCTAGCCACTGACTCCATCCCTCTCCCTAACATCTGTCTGAGGCTGAACCACACTGTTCGCAACCTTGTTGTCATATTTGACCCTGAAATGAGCTTCCGACCACATATCCGCAGCATAACAAACACCGCCTACTTCCACCTCTGTAACATCGCCCGTGTCTGCCCTTGCCTCAGTTCATCCGCTGCTGAAACCCTCACCCATGCCTTTGTTACCTCTAGACTTGACTATTCCAACGCACTCCTGGCTGGCCTCCCACATTCCACCCACGTAAACTTGAGGTCATCCAAAACTCGGCTGCCCGTGTCCTAACTCGCACCAAGTCTCGTTTGCTCATCACCCCTGTGCTCGCTGACATACATTGGCTCCCGGTTAAGCAACGCCTCGATTTCAAAATTCTCATCCTTGTTTTCAAATCCCTCCATGGCCTCGCCCCTTCCTATCTCTGTAATCTCCTTCAGCCCCACAACCCCCCGAGATATCTGCGCTCCTCTAATTCTGTCCTCTTGAGGATCCTGATTATAATCACTCAACCTTTGGTGGCCGTGCCTTCTGTTGCCTAGGCCCTAAGCTCTGGAATTCCCTGCCTAAACCTGTCTGCCTCGCTACCTCTCTTTCCTCCTTTAAGATGCTCCTTAAAACCTACCTCTTTGACCAAGCTTTTGGTCACCTGCCCTACTTTATCCTGATGTGGATCGGTGTCAAATTTTTTGTCTTAAAATACTCCTGTGCAGCGCCTTGGGACGTTTTACTACATTAAAAGCGCTATATAAATACAAGTTGTTGTTGTTGCTCACAGCTTACTTTTCCACCTAGCTTTGTATCATCAGCAAACTTGGATACATTGCGCTCGGTCCCTTCATCTAAGTCATTAATATAGATTGTAAATAGCTGAGGCCCAAGTACTGATCCTTGCGGCACACCACTTGTTACAGCCTGCCAATCTGAAAATGACCCTTTTATCCTTACTCTCTGTTTTCTGTCTGTTAACCAATCCTCTATCTATGCTAATACTTTACCCCCAACCCATGTGCCCTTTTCTTGTGTAACAACCTTTAATATGGCACCTTATTGAGTGCCTTTTGGAAATCCAAATATACTACATCTACTGGTTCCCCTTTATCTACCCTGCTAGTTACATCCTCAAAAAACTCTAATAAATCTGTCAAACACGATTTCCCTTTCATAAAACCATGTTGACTCTGCCTAATCATATTATGATTTTCTAAGTGCCCTTAATAATAGATTCCAGCATTTTCCCGACAATCGATGTCAGGCTAACTGGCCTATAGTTCCCTGTTTTCTCTCACCCTCCTTTCTTGAATAGCGGGGTTACATTTGCTGCCTTCCAATCTGCTGGGACCGTTCCTGTATCTCGGGAATTTTGGAAGATCACAACCAATGCATCCAATATCTATGCAGCCACTTCTTTTACAACCCTAGGATGTAGGCCATCAGGTCCAGGGTATTTGTCAGCTTTTAGTCCCATTAGTTCAAGTACTTTTTCTCTACTGATATTACATAGGATTACACAGGATATGTAACTGGGAATGGTAGCATAGTGGTTATGTTACTGGACTAGTAATCCAGTAGGCCAGGATCCGGAGACACGAGTTCGAGTTCATAATCCCACCATGGCAGCTGGGGAATTTAAATTCAGTTCATTAAATAAATCTGGAATAAAAAGCTAGTATCAGTATTGGTGAACATGAAACTACCGGATTGTCATAAAAACCCATCTGGTTCACTAATGTCCTTTAGCGAAGGAAATCTGCTGTGACTTCAGACCTACAGCAATGTGATTGACTCTTAACTGACCTCTGAAATGGCCTAGCAAGCCACTCAGTTGTACCAAAGAATCCCAGGAATAAATACATTTTTTTAAAGGATATACTGCACAGAAACAGGCCATTTGGCCCAACCAGTCCATGCTGGCGTTTATGCTCCACTCAAGCCAACACTTGTCTTTCCTCAACTAAAAATATCAGCATAACCCTCTATTCCCTTCTCCCTCATATGCTTGTCTAGCCTCCCCTTAAATGCATCTATACTATTTGCTTCAACCACTCCCTGTGGTAGTGAGTTCCACATTCTCATCACTCTTTGGGTAAAGATGTTTCTTCTGAATTCCCTACTGGATTTCTTGGTGACTATCTTATATTGATGGCCTCTAGTTATGCTCTTCCCCACAAGTGGAAACATTCTCTCTGTATTCACTCTATCAAAACCTTTCATAATTTTAAAGACCTCTATTAGGTCACCCCTCAGCCTTTTTTCAAGAGAAAAGAGACCCAGCCTGTTCATCCCTTCCTGATATGTATACCCTCGCATTGCTGGTATCATCCTTGTAAATCTTCTCTGCACCCTCTCCAGTGACTCTATATCCTTTTTATAATATGGTGACCAGAAATTAATGCAGTCTCTAAGTGTGGTCTAACCAAGGTTCGATACAGGTTTAGCATAGCTTCCCTACTTTTCAATTCTATCCCTCTAGAAATAAAACCTTGTGCTTGGTTTGCTATTTTTATGGCCTTGCTAACCTGTGTCGCAACTTTTAGTGATTTGTGTATTTGTACTCCGAGATCCCTTTGTTCCTCTACCCCACCTAGACTCGCACCCTCCAAGTAATAAGTGACCTCCCTATTCTTCCTACCAAAATGTAATACCTCACATTTATCTGTGTTGAACTTCATTTGCCAATTATATGCCCATTCTGCAAGTTTATTAATGTCCTCCTGTAATTTGTTGCAGTCCTCCTCAGTATTGACTATCTCCCCCAATTTAGTATCATCCACAAATTTAGAAATTGTGTTTTTGATTCCAAAGTCCAAATTGTGAACAACAGTGGTCCCAGCACTGATCCTTGTGGAACACCACTACCCACCTTCTGCCACTGTGAATAGCTACCCTTTACCCCTACTCTCTGCTTTCTGTCTTGAAGCCAGCTAGCTATCCATTCTGCTACTTGTCCCCTGACTCCGCATTCTCTGACCTTGTTCATCAGTCTATTATGGGGTACCTTATCGAAGACCTTTTGAAAATCTAGATAAATTACATCATCTGCATTACCATTGTCTACGCTCTCTGTTACAGGTTGGTCAAGCAAGACTTTCCCTTTTGAAATCCATGCTGACTATTCCTTATTATATTTTTGGTTTCTAGATGTTCTTCTATTTTCTCCTTTAGTAGGGATTCCATTATTCTTCCTACCACCGATGTTAAGCTGACTGGTCTATAATTCCCTGGACATGTTCTATCCCCCTTCTTGAATATAGGTATTACATTAGCTATCCTCCAGTCTTCTGGCACTACACCTTTTTCTAATGAATTAATAAATATGTGTAGTAATGCCTCTGCTATCTCTTCCCTAGATTCTTTTAAAATGCGTGGATGCAATCCATCCGAACCAGGGGTTTTATCCTCTTTGAGTTTGATTAGTTTATTTAATATATCCCCTCTTTTTATTTTAAATGCACTTATCTCATTACTAATCTCATCATCCAATGTCATGTCCACCTGTTCTATCTCCCTGGTAAATACTGAAGCAAAATAATTATTTAATATTTCTGTCATCTCTCTATCGTTACCTGTGGTATTATCCTGTCTATCCCTTAATGGCCCTATTCCCATCCCAACCTTCCTTTTTTTATTGATGTGCCTGTAAGATATTTTACTATTTTGTTTTATGTTCCTTGATAATTTAATTTCATAGTTCCTCCTTGCCTTCCTAATTGTTTTTGTAACTTCTCTCCTAAGTTCTTCGTATTCTCCCTTATCATGCACTCCCCTGCTGTCCATGTACTTTAATGTATGCCTCTTTCCTTACCCTCAATTGTTTCCTTATGGCTTTATTCATCCATGGAGTCTCATTAGTGTTTAGTTGGTTCTTTCCTTTTAGCGGAATATATTGTCCCTGCACTCTGTTGAACACCGTTTTAAATGTTTCCCATTGCTGTTCTACATCGTTGTTTGCCAATATTGTTGCCCATTTTATTTTGCCAAGTTCTATTTTCAGCCCCTCAAAATCAGCTATTCTCCAATCTATTAACCTGGTTTTCGTCATACTTCTGTCCTTCTCAATTATCATATTAAAGCGTATTATACTATGGTCACTATTGCCTAGATGTTGCCCTACTTTTACTTCTCTTATCTGCTCTGGTTCATTCCCCATTACTAGATCCAATAGCGACTCCTCCCTTGTTGGGCTTTTTACATATTGGGTTAGAAAGGAGTCCTGTACAAATTTTAGGAACACCATTCCCTTATCCCCTTTACCTACCTCTTCTGTCCAATTAATATCAGGGTAGTTGAAATCCCCTATGATGATTATTCAATGTTTTTTTACTAATTTCCCTAATTTGTCTGCATAGTTCTTCCTCCGCCTCCCACTATTAGGTGGTCTGTAGACTACGCCTATTAGTGTGATTGATCCTTTATTATCTTTTATCTCTATCCATATGGATTCTATTTTTGTCTTGCTGATAGCTGTGTCACTTTTTTCTACTGCCATTATGTTATCCCTAATAAGTATAACTACTCCACCTCCCCTTTTTCCCTCTCTATCTTTTCTAATTATGTTATACCCTGCAATGTTTAATTCCCAGTCCTTATTTTTCTGTAGCCATGTCTCAGTAATCCCTACTATGCCTGGTTCCTCGCAACGCATGATTGCCTCCAAAACTCCTGTTTTATTATGGAAACTGTGTGCATTGCTGTACAGACAGTTTAACTCATTTTTAATAGGATTTCCTCTCACTTTATGTTTAACCATCTTTTTAGACTCCTGTTCCATAACTCTATTTATTCCCTTGCCATCAATATCCTCCCTTTATTCTTTCCTATGCTCTCTTTTCCTGTTTTGTTTATATTTAGGCTGGTTACATTTCTTGACGATCTCTCCTCCCATCTTACTAGTTTAAAGCCTTTGCCACCTCCCTATTTACCCTTTCTGCTAGGACACGGGTCCTATCCCTTTTCAGGTGGAGCCCATCCCATCAGTACTGGTGCCAGTATCCCATGAAAAGGAACCCCTCTTTCCCACACCAGCCCTTTAGCCACATGTTAATTCTCCAGATCTGTCTGCTTCTATGCCAATTTGCACCTGGCTCAGGCAATAATCCAGAGATTATTACCCTCGAGGTCCTGCTTTTTAATTTAGAGCCTAACTCCTGATACTCTTTCAGCAGGACCTCCTCCCTGTTCATACCTATGTCGTTTGTTCCAACATGGACCACGACCACTGGATTTACCTCCTCCATTTCCAAGTTCCTCTCCAGCCGCCATGAGATATCCCTTACCCTGGCACCGGGTAGGCAACACACCCTTCGGGATTCTCATTCTTGGCTGCAGAGGATGCTATCTATCACCCTAATTATAGAGTCTCCTATCACTACCACATTTCTATTCTGCTCTTACCCCCCTTGGACAGCCTTCTGAGCCATTGTGGCTGCCCTCCCTGCAGTCTTGCTCCTTGTCCTCACAGGTAGCGAGTACATCATACCTGTTGGACAGGACCAGCATCATTAATATATATAATATTAATTACTTTAAGTTTCTCACTCTCATTAGCCCCTTGGTTCCCCACTATTTTTGGTACACTATTTGTGTCTTCCACTGTGAAGTCAGACACAAAATATTTGTTTAAAGTCTCTGCCGTTTCCTTGTTCCCTAATATAATTTCTCCTGTCTCAGCCTCTAAGGTACAAGGATGTAACCTACACTGAACCAGCAGAGTATGTTCAGGTAACTAATGCAATTGTCTTGTCTGTAAGTTGTCTTCCATTAGCTAGGTGTTTCCAGTGAAACCAGTGTCCACAGTTTGATGCAGATATTTTTAATACTTTATTTCAAATGTTAATAGCTCATTTCTTTTTTTTTGCATTGTTTTCACAACATGAACCAAAAGTTAGTTACACAAAAAAGATCCATACAAAGAGTAACACAAAATAGAACATGATAGGTTTTTGTGGACATACAATCATACTTTCATATTTCCATGGATGTACACAATGAGAAATGTATTACAAAGAGAGGCAATTACCAATTACAAAGCAAATAGAACATTAATGTTATCCAGGGCATACTGTCTGCCATTTCCCACAGTGCAATCATGCCTTGTAAAGTGCTACTTTATTTATTAATCATGAAAATTACATTAATACTAGAGCTGGTCTGATAGAAAAATAAGAGATTTATCTGTAAGTGTGGCCTTGGACAAATATGCTCTCAGCTACTCAAACTAGTGTTTCTTAGATATTATGTGGGTTTTTTCTTTGCTTCCCCTGAAATGCCCACTCCAACTGGTCGCCTAGTGATTGGAGTGCCACTCACATGCTCCAGCAGCATTTCAGTCCTGCATTGGGGGAATGGCAGGTGCATGATAGGCCTCTGGGCCTGCTGATGTGGCATGCCTACTGTCACGTCTTTATGCTGCTCTGACTTTCCATGGCAAGTGATTTGAAGTGGGCAATATCCTGCAACAAATCCCACAAATATATCATCTTGCACCATGTAGTGCAATTTGCTGCTCAAATAAAGCAGTTTTGTTTAAAAGCCCTGGAAGTAATGAACGTGCCACTTCCAAGCAAATTACTTGCCCTACTTAATAGTGGGCTGGATTTGAACGTGGTTCTCATCACATTTCCCCGTATGTTGCATCACATTGTTATAATGTAACAAGAAAACAATCCTCATGAATGCATAACCCACATGGCCATAAAATGCCATGCTTGTGTTACAACTTCTAATTAATGGGAATGAATAGAAGGCATTGCAGTTTAATGTGTCTTAGAATATTGTCTTGATAAGATATATGTTTATGCATCCATCACTTAACACCTAGATGAATCCAGTATCTGCTTGTTAGTTATAAGTACTACATGATAATGTGAGAGTTAGTCCCTTGCTTACACCAGATGAACTGCTTTCCCTCCCAAAAAGAACTTATACCAAAGCAACATTACTTTTTGACAAGAGCATAACTCATAAAATCAGCTTCCAGCGTTGAAGATTTTTTCACTTATTTGACGGGGTATGCTGAAGATTATCAAGGCCACAAACAGTAAAAGGAGTAGCCCGGCCAGGAATCCAATGATGTGACACTTGTAGTTTCTCCAGATCAGTAGATAGGCAACACGCATTGGGTTCAGCCACCAGGATAAACTGGTGTTTGGACGGCTAGTGAAACAGGTCATTTTTAATATGAATAAAAGAAAATTGTAGGAAAAATACACAACACAAATGATAGAGTTACAAATTATTTTGTTATAAATTCTAAAGCTCAAAACAGTGCAAACAAAGTTTACTTGGTAATGAGAGCAAAAAAAATACAAATTACTTTTAACTACAGTTCAAACAGAATAATTCTGAAGAACTGCACACTGCACGCCAAAATAATGATGGATTGTTAAAGTGTAACTCAAAAGTTTTCAAAATGATCCCCCAACCACTGTTCTACCCCCATCTCCTTTTTCCTATATTAATTCAGACACACAAAAAGATGTTTTATTATAAGTATTAGCTGTAAGTTGCATTCCACAAGCCAGAATGGGCGGATGATGGTGATTCATGCACCAAGTAGCTTCTTTACCATATAACCAGGCATGCTGTAAAGGAAGAGGCCTATCATGAACAACAGCAACAAAGCCAGCACAATCTTCACAATAAGCCACTTGTATCTGGTGCAGATGAGGTATTTGATGGATTTGAGTGGATTGAGGAACCAGATAAAAGAGGTGTCTGGCCGACTGTCCAAGGCAGCATTAAAGAGTGGGAGAGAAAAAAACAATGAGGTTAGTGGTGAATGATTTTTTTAAAATATTCATGGGTAGGTACTTAGTGAATGATACCACCTCAAGGAGGAGGGAAATTGGTTTCCCTTCATCTCTGAAAGTTGTTAGTAAATTTAAGAATTATTAGTACACTGAACAGCAAAGGTAAAACATATGAGTTACTTCTAAAATCTTCAATCTTAGAAAGTCTCCATCATATGTCATGAGTTTGATCCTGAAGCCAGTACTCTAAATGGGGAAAGTGTTCAACTAAAGAATTTTAAAGTGGAATATCTTTAGACCAGTTTTGTGATACTTTGTGACTCCTTCCTATACTCATTAACACCACAATTCTTAAGTAATTTTAACTAGCGTTGTATGCCTCTCTTTAAATAATAGACTACTTACACTTCATTTAACAATGCTTCCTAATCCCAACCTCACATGAACATCCTCCACTGCACCAGTGTAACATTTTCTATTTTCCACAACAGCCACCTGTATAAAATAAGGCTGTTCAAGTTAGTTCCATTTACATGCCAATTCAAGGCAGTTTTAAGTTGTGGGCTCTGACGAACTAGGAACTTAGTTGAAACTGCCCAAACTCATTTCACTTAGTGCTCTTACAGCCAACAGGGAGTGAAGACTTTCATCCCATGGATCTGGACTGGATTTAAACCCAGATCATAGAGGTGAAAGTAAGTGGCCCACAGCACCAGCTGTTCCTAGAATGGATTGTATGTATTTGATTGAAATGACGGACCTTTACTGTATATCGAATCTGCAGACAGAGTCTTGATTCTGTGTTCTGTTCAAGTGAATGATCTACAACATGGAATATGGCTTGGCATGCCCAGTACTGAAGAACCTTCTTATCCTGTGTCTTAATGAAGTATTGGGTCTGAGCTTATTCTGGACCAGAGATGAAATAAAAGCAGACTGCCCTCCCCATTACTCTGTGAGCATACTGCATAGGCTTAGTCGTAACAGCTGCTACAGTATTGGGTATGCCATGACATCTTTTAGTTGATTCATCCGGGTAAGGCACTGGAATGACCACAGTTTATGATGCAGGTCATCATTCCAGCAAAATGCAGGAAAAAGGGAGCTACCTCTGAGTCAGCAGGAAGGGAGTGGCTTCAGCAAAAGTATAGTGAGGAAACATCATTTTGAATGTGCATTTTTAAATCATGCAACATGTGGTGACCCTAAAATTCAATGCAAATGTCATGATACATTACTTTGCACAGCTGTAGTGGGAGAAATAGAACTGAGTGGGTATAATACAGTTTAAGTATGACAACACATTAGTCATGGTATCATGAGAATTGGTCAAGAATGTTCTAACAGAAAACTCTTAATGAGAGAAATGTAGCCACTTCTTTTAATGTTGGCTTCAGAAGTAAACCTATGACATGTAGATGAGAACTTGCTCATTGCACAGGAAATTAATGGTAGACATTTTGTAAAATGATAATTGTTTCTTTGGAACTTCCATGGTTCAGAAAGAATTGCATTTCTCTAGAAACAATTGTCAAAACATTAATCATCCAAAAGCTACAGGATTAAAATACAATATTGCACATAATTAACAAAATATATTCTGAGGAAAAGCTGGTCTTGTGTTAATTATACAGTAATGAACAATGATTTATTTACCAATGGGTGTTACACCAGAATAGCCCTTTGTTTATGTCACATGTTAGTGTACTGATGAGGTGTATTTCTACAATTTGAGAGTTGAAAATTGGGCTAATCTTCCTGGCTACAAAGCTAACTATCTAAGATGGAACATTTTGTCAGTATCTTAGTGTTGTTGGAGGCCGTAGTGCAGATTCACTTTTTTAATCTTACAGTGGTGCTACCAGAATTTGTTACCTGTGGCAATGCTGTAAAGAAATGTGACATATTAACTAAAACTAACGTGCAGTTTGATCTCAGTAGAGCAAAATGATATGTAATACAATAGCTTTGCTCCCTCCCACACTAGGATTTCCAATTAACAATGTTGTGACAGCTACCTCCACCCCTACAGTTTGTGATCAATCAAGACTGGATGCCTTTGATCAATGATGCCTCCAACGAATACTTGGGAGTCCGTTGTTACATATACATAAGGATCGTGGTGATCAGAGGTGCACATCACAACCCACTGTCTCTGAAACTATCACTCTCTGACAATCGTAACTATAAGGGCGTATCACCTGATCAGATGAGAACTTTGATGTGAACAAAGCCCTGCGGGCATCCCAATCAAGGTTCCCTCCAGATTGTCACAGACCTCACATCCGACCAAGAACCACTTGGACACATGCAGTCACGCAGGACTTAAAAAAGCTCAGCTCAAAGCTCAAATATTGCACAGTATTTACGTGCAAGCCGAAAAGGGTGGAAATGTCGCACACGCACCACTACGCTCCCAATGGTGGAGTAGGTGCTCAGTAGCAGTAGTGGACAGTTACCAGATCATGGAGACTATTTCGATAGCAATCTAATTATTACACCAGGCACTGAAAATGTTAAATATGATTCTCTATCACATGCAAAAATATAGGTTTTTTTTTTCCACTGTTGGCTGCTGATGTAAATCAGTGAGACTGTTACTTGGTCAAGCTGTGTGAAACATTTCCCTATTAAAAATAAACAATGTATCTGAAGGGGATAATGATAAAACAAACACTAACTGAAGTTTTCAGACTGTAAGTGGTAAAGTATTGTTACTCAGATTAAAGAGGTTGACCTTAAATGTGTAATGATGGCCCCAGCTTTCATTCTTGGCATTGAAATATATAACATCTATTATTTCTGCAGCCTGAGGAACCAGAGTTTACTGCGACATCCCTCAACTGCAGTCATTACTTATGTACTAGAAAGTCGCCTGTCTAACATTTGCTGTTTATATAACCTCCAGTGAGTATAATATTGCAGGAGATTTAAAGAAAGGGAGCAAATAAACTGAAAAAGAGCAGAAACAATTAACTGTAGAGTAACACTGAAAAGAATTACTGCCTGAAATAAATACATGCATTAATCACATTAGGGAGACCCTATTACTTAAGGACACAACTTACATCTGTGATTTATAGCATGAGTTTACGATACTTAAAAAGAAAAGTCAGTTCTGTGTACTGATATTTATTAATAAGGTAGTTGGGGGAAGGCTTCTTAACCCCTTGAGACTATTGCATCCTTTTTGTTCCTAGATAGGAGATATAATACATTAATATTGTTATAATTGATATAATATAAGGTATATTAATATTTTAAATAAGATTTAAATTAATTGACATGAAAGATAATGGCCTGGATTTTGTGGAAAATATAACGGTGAGGCTAACAGCGATCAACGTTATTAAGAAATAGATCAGACAGCAACTTCCGGCGACTGCACATGTGCAGTAAAACATAGAAATCGGGAGTTGCTGTCCAAGTTGCCTTGCTTCTCCAGAAGCTGAACTATACCAGTATCTCACCGAAGACGCGGCACTGAAACACAAGGAATGGTGTGAAGTCGCTGTACTTACGTGATATCTACACACTAAACGTGCCAGAAAAAGTTTGGGCTTGTCCATTCCAGTGTAAGCAAATTTTTAACAGCGTGATAAGTCTTAATTACTGCCAAACCACCTCGCTGGCACCGAAAATTAATTTTTACAAGTGTGGAGTCTCATTCCTTCAGATTTTAATATTTGTTGGAGATTTAAAAAAAACGAATTAAATATTTTTAAAAGCTTTTTCTTTCTGTCTCTTTATCTCTTTATCTCTCTCTTAATCCCCCCTTTCTTTCCCCCTCTTTATTTCGCTTTCTGTACATCATTTGGCATTGTAACTTACACTTCCTGGTTCAGACTCTGCGCACCTTATTAGTTATTCTTCTATTCAATCTGATTGGTTAAGGAAACACACCGTTGCTTGCTCTGTTCACACATGTCCCAGATAGCCTGTAGAGGGCGCTGCACTAAAATGGCTTTCTAATCACAGCAAGTTCCAGTTCAAAAGCCCATAGAAAGTCTGTGGGCAAGTGTAATGAACGGCTGGCACCGTTCATTCACTGCTGACTGTAAAATCCGTGCCATTGTGTGTTTTCAAATAGTTAATTTTCCTGCTTTTATTGTGATATTCAGCAGCACAAATTTACACTTCCCATGTTCACGTAACCTGATCTAGCCAGCTTAATAGAAACAATTTACACGTGATTCTATTACCCCTGTGCTTTATTGGGAAGTCCATTATAACTAAGGTTAGAAAATGCAGCAACTAAAATAATTAAAGAAACATAACGGATTGCAACTCGAATAAGGATTTCCTGCTCTGAAACAAGATAGGTAAAAAGACAGGAACACACAGGGTACATGAAATATGAGAAAAAGTGGCTACCATTTTGAGGCCATTAGGCTCCAAGAATCTTCTTGACCAGGTAACCAGGCATGGAGTAAAGGAAGAGCCCGAGCAGGAGGAGAAGTAGCACAATTGCGAGGATCTTCAAAATCAGCCAACGATAGTTGTGCCAGATGAAATATCTGATGGACTTTAGAGGGTTCATAAACCAGATAAAGCTGGTGTCAGGGCGACTGCAGAATGGAGGACAGTAAAAAGTGAGGGACAAAAAATAAAGAATGAAGGGGGAAGGGAACAAGGGTAGTAGAAATGGAAAGAAACAAAGAGATGATAATTAAACAAGAGTTACAGTTTAACATCAAACGAGACTGAAGAAGTTCCCACTTTTTGGATACATAACATACAATTGATCCTGACAAACTCTGAGGCTTATGTTAACTTATTTCCAGGTTTTGAAAAATCTTATCAGGAAGAATGATGATTAAACATCATCTGACATGAAACTGAATAGAAACGTAAAGAAAATAGACTTTATCAGAGGATTCTGCAAGTTACATCATGAGATAACATTAATATTTTTATTTAGTGATGTAAAAATGAGCGGTGTCTGATGGTTTAACTTGCAGGATTCTCTAGTAAAGATTGTCAATTAATTCAGAACCCCCCCCCCCCCCACCCCCGTCCTCTGTGGTAAGTGTAGGGATTAAATGGAATCTTTTATAGCAGAAAAGGTACTAATAAAGCTACTTTCAAATGAGTTCAAACGAGTTGTCTTATCGTAGCTCTTATTTGGGAAAGAGCTGCGTATAGAATCATAGAATGATACAGCACAGAAGGAGGCCATTTGTGCCTGTGCCAGCTCTTTGGTAGAGTAGTACAGGCTCATGCATAACACTGCATTGTCTTGTTAAGATAAAGATATTGGCACTAAGACTGTGAAGGTGCCATTAAAACTTGTTTTCTGGTGGTGCAGAATGAATGCTGCAACACCAATATGTTTTTGAATATGGCACATTATGATTTTTCAATGGTAAGTTATTTCCTGGTTCTTCATATCACCCTGGCTTTTATGCATCAACTGCCCAGACAGTGGGTGAAGAGCCTGGTGCCTGACCATTGTCCTCTATTTAACTGGCATCAGAATGCACTAGGGAGAATGCAGGCATGACTCTCACTTCTGATCTTTCCTCCTCATAGTGGGGAAATGCTGCAGCATCCACTCAGCACCTCCCTGCTTAAATTGGCTCATCTTGAGAACTGGGCAGAATGGGATTGAACAATTTTTTGCCATACTCCGTGATCTAATTGTTTTTTCTATTTAACATATACTAAAAAAAATAGAAACTTCTGTATGTCACCAAGGGACTAGGAGACTGGCTCTGAAATAAGATACAATATATAATATCCAGTACAGTCATATTTAAAATTTTTATTTTATTACATGTCAATTCTGGGGATACTTTTCCACCTGTGTCAGAATTATGGACTGTTTTGTGTTAAGGGCTCACACCTACTGGGACTGAGGCTGCAAATAGTTCATTTTTGATGAGGTCTTTAGGAAAAGAACAACTCATCGATCTGGGTAGGATTTCAATTGGAGTCAACTGAGCTTAAAGGAACAAGGAACACTTGTGCTAACCATTCCCCACTTTGCTCAAAACAAGTGTTAGACATTTCTGACAACAAAGTTGAGTTATATTCCATTACATTGAGAAAAACTTACCTTAATTTCCAAATTAAATCAATTTTCAGTTTCTTGCATATAAAGTATACTCGGCACTTTACTCAAAGAAATCAATTTTTGAAGTACATCAAAGTTATAACTGTTACTTTATTCTTTTGTCCATGTTTGGAACAAGGCTATAATGAGGTGTGTTTCCGCCAGGACCACTCGGCTCCAGACCTCATTACAGCCTTGGCCCAAACATGGACAAAGGAGCTGAATTCCAGAGGTGAGGTGAGAGTGACTGCCCTTGACATCAAGGCAGCATTTGACCAAGTGTGGCATCAAGGAGCTCTAGTAAAATTGAAGTCAATGGGAATCAGGGGGAAAACTCTCCACTGGCTGGAGTCATACCTAGCACAAAGGAAGATGGTTGTGGTTGTTGGAGGTCAATCATCTCAGCCCCAGGACATCGCTGCAGGAGTTCCTCAGGGCAGTGTCCTAGGCCCAACCATCTTCAGCTGCTTCATCAATGACCTTCCCTCCATCATAAGGTCAGAAGTGGGGATGTTCGCTAATGATTGCACAGTGTTCAGTTCCATTCGCAACTCCTCAGATAATGAAGCAGTCCATGCCTGCATGCAGCAAGACCTGGACGACACTCAGGCTTGGGCTGATAAGTGGCAAGTGACATTTGCGCCACAGAAGTGCCAGGCAATGACTTTCTCCAACAAGCGAGAGTCTGATCACCGCCCCCTGAAATTCAATGGCATTACCATCGCTGAATCTCCCACCATTAACATCCTGGGGGTCACCAATGGCCAGAAACATAACTGGACCAGCTACATAAATACTGTGGCTACAAGAGCAGGTCAGAGGCTGGGTATTCTGTGGCAAGTGTCTCACCTCCTGACTCCCCAAAGCCTTTCCACCATCTACAAGGCACAAGTCAGGAGTGTGATGGAATACTCTCCACTTGCCTGGATGAGTGCAACAATACTCAAGAAGCTCGACACCATCCAGGACAAAGCAGCCCGCTTGATTGGCACTTCATCCACCACCTTAAACATTCACTCCCTCCACCACCAGCGTACCGTGGCTGCAGTGTGTAGCATCTACAAGATGCACTGCAGCAACTCGCCACGGCTTCTTTGGCAGCACCTCCCAAACCCACAACCTCTACCACCTAGAAGGAGAAGGGCAGCAGGCGCATTGGAACACCATCACCTGCAAGTTCCCCTCCAAGTTGCATACCATCATGACTTGGAAATATATATCGCTGTTCCTTCATCGTCGCTGGGTCAAAATCCTGGAACTCCCTCCCTAACAGCACTATGGGAGTATCTTCAACACAAGGACTGCAGCAGTTCAAGAATGCAGCTCACCACCACCTTCTCAAAGGCAATTAGGGATGGGCAATAAATGCTGGCCCTGCCAGCGACGCCCACATCACAGGAATGAATAAAAAAAAATAGTTCAGCACCTATGTGACTTGTAGGGAATATTGCTGTAACTATTGCCCCCACCACAAACTCCATTCCCCAGCCATTGATTCATCCCCCTCCTCGGCTGCTGTCTCAGACTAAGCCAGACTGTTTACAACCTCGGCGTCCTATTTGACCCTGAGATGAACTTCCGACCCGATATCCGCTCCATCACAAAGACCGCCTACTTCCACCTCTGTAATGTCGCCCATCTCTGCTACTGTGTCAGCCCACCTGCTGAAACCCTCATCCATGTCCTTGTTACCTCCAGACTCGACTATTCCAATGCTCTCTCGGCTGGCCTCCCATCTTCCACCTTTCATAACTTAAAATCATGCAAAGCTCTGCTGCCCATATCCTAACTGCACTAAATCCCATTCGCCCATTACCCCTGTGCTTGCTGACCTATATTGGCACCCTGTTATAGCAATGCCTCGATTTTAAAATTCTCTTCCTTGCACTCAAATCCCTCCATGGCCTCGCCTCCCCCTCCACCCCCCACATCTTTGTAACCTCCTCCAGCCCTACAACCCTCCGAGAACTATGCGTTCCTCCAATTCTGGCGTTTTGTGCATTCCCGACTTCCTTCGCCCCACCATTGGCGGCCGTGCCTTCAGCTGTCTCGGCCCTAAGCTCTGGAATTCCCTCCCTAAACCCCTCCGCAACTCCCTCCTCCTTTAAGTCACTCTTTAAAACCTACCTCTCTGACTGCCACCTGTCCTAATGTCTCTTTTTTGGCCTGGTGCCAATCTTTCGTCTGATAAAAGCTCCTGTGAAGTACTTTGGGATGTTTTATTATGTTAAAAGTGCTATATAAATTCAAGTTGTTGTTGTAAACTATCTTAGCAATAAATGAGCAACGTGGAAAAAATAATGGACTGGTTTCGGCAGAGTGGCCTTTTCCTATTCCTAAATATTCTTATAAGCTACGGCACATTGAAAAGACAAGTGCAACTGCATTATGAATCCACTGAATGCACTCAAAAGTGCAGAGTGAATTATGAGATTGTATTGTCTCCAAAGCAATAACTCTGGTATTCAGGGGAATAAAGTTTCATGGTGCACCAGGCTTGCCCCAATTTTAACTGGGGGCAAGAGGCAAGTGTGAGGGTAGCGGGGCAAGAGTCAGGCTCACCCCAGTTTGCTGATGCCAGGCTCGGGCTCTCGGGCCTCATTTAAATATATCTGGCCCAACTGCTGCCCGAACCCGGTGTCAATGACGTCTGGGAGTTGGGCAAATGCGGTAGGAGGCCGTGGAGGGGACCCGCAGGAACAGTCCCAGACAGTCGGACAAGTGGTGGTGGGGATGTAGGTGATCATGGTCGGGGAAGAAAAACCGGGCCTCCAGGTTTCATTGTGGGGCCTGGAGGAGCACTCCTACTCCTCTTGGACCACAAGGAAATCTTTCTATAAAAAGAATTACTCACCTTTTCGGCCCTCTTCTGGGCCTGCTGCTTCTTCATGCCTGGTGTTCCTGGTGACGCCGACACCAGGCTCCAAACGCCACTGTCCACCATTAAAATATGGTCAGGTCCTGAATTAAGTCATCAGAGCCCGACTTTTAAATGTCAACATGTGAGCGCCTCACTGGCTGGCCAGAATACGCCTGATAAATGACGCGAGGCCAGCGAGGGTTGGCTGATTAGGTCGGTCACATCCCATTCTTGTCGGGCACGGGGGTTAAAATCGGGGCTAGGAATAAAATGCAGAAATCCTCCCAGTTGACCTACGGTATGGGGGCAATGTAATGTGTGTGGTGCTTAATGTGCCATCCCAGGGGAATGAAAGCAGTAGTTGTTGACTACACTATTGGTGCACATCTGTACAATACCATACTAGCTTTGCTGAACCACACTGAGGTCTCTCCAGCCCATCCGAAGCATGCAATCAATGGAGTGTCATCTCGATAAGGAAACTAAAGGCTCTACTGCTTGGATTGTGTTTATTGTCTCCACGGAACCCAGAGGAAAAAAACAACTTTGTTTATAGTCATTTCACATTTAATATCCTTGGTAAATGTTTCTAATATCAACTCTAGAAATAACAAAAAATAATTAAGGCTCTCCAGGAGTTGAATTTTAATATGATTATTGTTTCTTATTGACGTGAATGGAAATGGAAGGCTTATGATTAAGACGGTTCGACGTTAGTGGAGTTAGAATGTTGGGAGACTTGTTTAGAGGTGTTTAACATGCAGAGGGAATCACTATCAGGCCTCTCAGGGCCAGCTTATTCCTTTATGACTGCTGCTGGTTTACAATTGTCTTGTTAACTGCCTTATAGCCATCTACCACAGAATATCTGCATATAAACTGTACAGAAAAGGCTGCACAAGGACTCCTGTAAATGAATGACTCATTAGCTAACTTGTACATCAGGATTGTAATAATATGTTAGAGATGTTTATCTACTGAAGATCTTTTCAAAGGTATACACAGTTTTGAGGATGCCTGTGTTTATCCTGCTCCTCCAACATTTTTTTAACTATTTATATCAAGTATAAGATGACAAAATAGATAAGAAAAGTAAAATTAGAACCCTAAGTTTTTGTAAAACTGGTTTCCTGCAAAGATTATAACCTGATACTCCCTTAATAATATTAGACAGAGATTTGTGGTTTTGGCATATTCCTCAAATGGCTGATTAAATGTGTAGTGACATTACTGAGACAAGAATTGTAATTAAAATGAAAAAGATCCACTTACTTTGGCTTCTCCAGAGGATCTGGCTCATTACGAGCCAGCCCTGCAGGGCTCTTCTCAGCTTCTTCTGCTGTCATCAGGTGTAACTCGGCCTCCACTTTACCCTGAAATCAGAACGCACATGGTGAATTGTTCTTTTACCGAGTTTGAAGTGATGGTCACTTCACGTGGCTTCATTTCAGGTCCTGGTGCTATCATGTTTACACTGGAAACACTTGACCCGAGGGAATGAACCACGCATGGTTCTCAATGCGAAAAGGAGTAGTGATATCATCCTACCCAACAGGTGTCCTCTTGTCTGGTATCTGTATGGGGTGGGGTGAAAATACTCTTCAAGTTTGTCGTAATTTATTAGGTGATATTTTTACCTTCTGTAATTATGATTTTTGTTTAGAATTCTCTTTTGGTTGCACTGCGTCCAGTGTATTGAGAGAGTGACGTGGCAGTTGTTACATTGTAAGAACATAAGAACATAAGAAACAGGAGCAGGAGTAGGCCAATCGGCCCCTCGAGTCTGCTCCACCATTCAATAAGATCCTGGCTGATCCAATCTTGGCCTCAACACCACTTTCCCGCTCTCTCCCCATACCCCTTGACTCCCTTGTAGTTTAAATGTCTGTCAATCTCCACCTTGAATATATTCAATGACTCCGCCTCCACAGCTCTCTGGGGTAGAGAATTCCAAAGATTCACGACCCTCTGAGAGAAGAAATTCCTCCTCATTTCCGTCTTAAATGGGCGACCCCTTATTCTGAAACTATGCCCCCTAGTTCTAGATTGCCCCACTAGGGGAAACATCCTCTCAGCATCTACCCTGTCAATCCCCCTCAGAATCTTATATGTTTCAAAAAGATCACCTCTCATTCTTCTAAACTCCAATGAGTATAGGCCCAACCTGCTCAACCTTTCGTCATACGTCAACCCCTTCATCCCAGGAATCAACCTAGTGAACCTTCTCTGCACTGCCTCCAATGCAAGTATATCCTTCCTTAAATATGGAGACCAAAACTGTACGCAGTACTCCAGGTGCGGTCTCACCAGCACCCTGTAAAGTTGCATCAAAACTTCCCTACTTTTATATTCCATTACCCCTTGCAATAAAGGCCTACATTCTATTAGCCTTCCTAATTACTTGCTGTACCTGCATGCTAACTTTTTGTGTTTCATGTACTAGGAACCCCAGACCCCTTTGTACCGCAGCATTCTGTAGTCTCACTCCATTTAAATAATAATTGGCTTTTCATTCTTCCTTCCAAAGTGGATAACCTCACATTTTCCCACATTATACTCCATCTGCCAAATTTTTGCCCACTCACTTAACCTGTCTATATCCCTTTGCAGACTCTTTGTGTCCTCCTCACAACTTGCTTTCCCACCTATCTTTTTATCATCAGCAAATTTGGCTACAGTACACTCAGTCCCTTCATCCAAGTCATTAATATAGATTGTAAATAGTTGAGGCCCCAGCACTGATCCCTGTGGCACCCCACTAGTTACTGATTGCCAACCGGAAAATTACCCATTTATCCCGACTCTCTGTTTTCTGTTAGTTAGCCAATCCCCTATCCATGCCAATATATTACCCCCAACCCCGTGCACTCTTATCTTGTGCAGTAACCTTTTATGAGGCACCTTATCGAATGCTTTCTGGAAATCCAAATACACTACATCTACTGGTTCCCCTTTATCCATCCTGTTTGTTACATCCTCAAAGAACTCTATAGCAAATTTGTCAAACACGATTTCCCTTTCATAAAACCATGTTGACTCTGCTTGAGTGTCTTATGATTTTCTAAATGTCCTGCTATTACTTCCTTAATAATGGATTCCAGCATTTTCCCAATGACAGATGTTAGGCTAACCGGCCTATAGTTTCCTGCTTTCTGTCTCCCTCCTTTCTTGAATAGTGGCGTTACATTTGCGGTTTTCCAATCCGCTGGGACCTCTCCAGAATCCAGTGAATTTTGGTAGATTACAACCAACGCATCCACTATCTCTGCAGCTACTTCTTTTAAGACCCTAGGATGCAGGCCATCAGGTCCAGGGGACTTGTCGGCCTTTAGCCCCATTAGCTTGCCTAGTACTTTTTCTCTAGTGATAGAGATTGTTTTAAGTTCCTCCCTCCCTATAGCCCTTGATTATCTATTATTATTGGGATGTGTTTAGTGTCTTCTACCATGAAGACCGATACAAAATAATTGTTTAGAGTCTCTGCCATTTCTCTATTTCCCATTATTAATTCCCCAGTCTCATCCTCTAAGGGACCAACATTTACTTTAGCTACCCTCTTCCTTTTTATATACCTGTAGAAGCTCTTACTGTTTGTTTTTATATTATTTGCTAGTTTACTCTCATACTCTATCTTCTCCCTCTTTATAATTTTTTAGTCATCCTTTGCTGGTTTTTAAAAATTTTCCAATCCTCTGGCCTACCACTGATCTTCGCAACATTGTATGCCTTTTCTTTCAACTTGATACCATCCTTAACTTCCTTAGTTAGCCACGGATGGTGCATCCTTCTCGTAGAGCCTTTCTTTCTCACTGGAATATACCTTTGCTGAGATTTATGAAATATCTCCTTAAATGTCTGCCACTGCTGATCTACCGTCTTACCCTTTAATCTATTTTCCCAGTCCACTTTAGCCAACTCTGTCCTCATACCCTTGTGATTGCCTTTATTTAAGTTTAAAACACTAGTTTCAGACCCAAGTTTCTCACCCTCAAAATGAATTTGAAATTCTACCAAACTCTTTCCTAAGAGATCCTTTACTATGAGATCATTAATTAATCCTGTCTCATTACACATTACCAGATCTAAAATAGCCTGCTCCCTGGTTGGTTCCTCAACGTATTGCTCTAAGAAACCATCCCGAATACACTCTATGAACTCGTCCTCAAGGCTACCCTTGCCAATTTGATTTGTCCAATCTATATGATGATTAAAATCGCCCATGATTATTGCAGTACCTTTCTTACAAGCCCCCATTATTTCTTGATTTATACTCTGTCCTACAGTATAGCTACTGTTAGGGGGCCTATAGACTACTCCCACCAGTGATTTCTTACCCTTACTATTTCTTATCTCCACCCAAACTGATTCTACATCTTGATCTTCTGAGCCAATATCATTCCTCACCACTGCAGTGATCTCATCCTTTATTAACAGAGCTACCCCACCTCCTTTTCCTTTCTGCCTATCCTTCCGAAATGTCAAATACCCCTGAATATTCAGTTCCCAGCCTTGGTCACTTTGCAACCACATCCCTGTAATGGCTATCAGATCATACCCATTTATTTCTATTTGTGCCGTCAACTCATCTATCTTGTTACGAATGCTGCGTGCAGTCAGATAAAGAGCCTTTAATTTTATCTTATCTTTTTTCCTTACTGTAAATGTGGAGACTATGCCACCATTTCCTCCCCCCAATTTTATCCTAATTTCTCCTCTCCTTTTGTGAAGATATTGAGCTCATGAACAAAGTGACGTCTCTTTGTGTGAGATTAGACAGTATCATTGAGTTATTCAACCTTTGAGGAGAGATCATAGCTGAACCCAAACCTACCTGCACCTGCCATGAATCTAGCTGAAGCGACTGAATAGCAATAAAGAGGGCAACAGTAGGGGTAAATCCTGGAGGCCGCACGGCCACATTCTTGCGCTCCCGGTAGGCAAGATTCAGGTCAGGAACATTAAAGTGGAAAATGACCCCTTGAGTTTGCTTTGTCCCCCCACTCACTAACCCAAAGAAACTAAGGTCAATTGTAGTGTCCCTATTGCACAGACTAGGAATTGAACCTTGAATTCTTTGAATGAGTATGGCCCAATACCACATCAAGCAGTGTAGTTACCCATTGAGGTTTGAAGGACGTGCAGAGATGCTCTAATGATGACAAATCAGCCATAAGAATAAATCAAATATGAAGCAAAACTTGGAAAAGAGAAGTGAGACCCACGTGTGCAATCTATAGTAAATGTGGCCTTCGTACTTCAGGATGTCGCCACTCTAAGTGATATTACATCTTGATTCACTCTGAGTCAAATACTGCAGTAAAAATTGTCAAAGAACAGTCTCTGCTGCATGTAAATTATCACTGAAATGTATAGGAAGTAATTATAGTCAAACAGAATCCAACAGAAATAATATTAGGAAAATGTTCCCATCACCTCAATTGTATTCATTCATTGTTGATCACCTAGGCAAATGAGCCTCCTCTTTCTCCTTACCAAAGTCATACAACCAAATAACTACAATAAAACTGAGACCTTATAAATCAATTAGGAAAAAAATTGAATTTCTTGTGTCAAATCCTAGCAATGAGATTGGCTGAGATTCTTGAGTAGACTGAAAAATAATCATCTTTGTTTTATATACCTGAGATGAACTACTTGGCTATTTGGTGAAAGCAGCTTATTCCCAGCGTTTATTTTGGTAAAAATTTCTGTCTTGTATAAACCCGAATGGGTTCCCAAGCTTCAGCAACTAGTGTTAGTAGGGGAGGAGGTGGAACACCACTTCTTTCAATGTATTATTAAAACACAAAACATAAAGGGCTCCGCGAATGAATTGGTTGGCAAATGCAGTGCTCCAATTGCGAACAGGTCAAGAAGGTCCCAGATCCAATCCTTGCTCTGTGCCAAATTACTTAATCTCAGCTGGGACAGTGGTGGGAGGGGTGCTACGATTGTCATCAGTGTCCCTGGGCTAGTCAGCGAGTATTCCCACTCCTGATTTCCATCTAGTGACTACTGCTGGAAACTATGCAAGGCTTCAGGTTGGGACAGGATTGGGCTCCTCTGTAATGTTACTTTATGCTTGAATAGCATGCTGATCCTCATTGCTGAGTTTCAGACAAGAAAAATTGTCACTTGGGTGAAGTACTGGAGGCACTTGTCACCCATGTAACAATATCTGAGCGTGATCCAGCACCTTCAGGAGTGGGGGGAGGAAAGTAACCACATAAAAAGCAGAAAATGGAAATGTTAATGTGAGCAGGCTCCAGAGGATAACGTACCTGGGAGAAGAAAAAAGCAGGGTGACACCAAGCGTGCAGACCAGCCCACCAGCCATGGTGTTCTGACAGACAGACCCCATCCCGAGCACAAACTTGTCCCTCGCCCCCTGCACCCCCGTCCCCCCCCAGAAACATCAGCACACTCAACCCCCACAGCCAGCATGTCCCGCCGAAGAGAAAGTGGGACCTATAGTTAAGGTCTGAAGTTATTAAAGTCGATATTAAGTTCGGAGGGCTGCAAAGTGCCGAAGAGATAAGGTGCTGTTCCTCAAGCTTGGCTTGAGCTTCATTAGAAAAGTGTAGGAGGCCAAAGTTGGAGAGGACAGAGGGGAAGTGGGATGGGAATTAAAAACGACAGGAAGCTCAGGGTTGCACTTGTGACAGAATGGAAGTGTTCAGCAAAGCGGTCACCTAATCTATGTTTGGGCTCCCCAGTGCAGAGGAGATGGCACCGTGAGCAGCGAATACGGTATCTTAGGTTGACATTGAAGTGTTGGAGGCCTGGACAGTGGTGTGGGAGGAGGTAAATGGACAGGTGTAGAATCTCCTGCACTGGCATGGGAAGGTTTCTGGGGCGACTAGAGCAGATGGTAGGGGTGGTGGAAGATGAACCAGGGTGTAACATGGCATTTTTAGTTCTGATGACACCTGAAATGTCAACTTGTCTTTTCTCTCCACAGATGCTGCCAGACCTGCTGAGTATTGCCAACATTTTCTGTTTTTGTTTCAGATTTCCAGCGGGCTAGAAATTCATTATAGACAAGAAATGGGCCGTGTTTAGACTAAAATGGTAAAGTAGCGCCACCTGAAAATCGTCTAGAATGTACGCAAGATTCGTGCTAGCTCCTCATTAAAATGATTGCAGTCATGATTCTAGTCTAAGGGGGAAAAACTTGTGTTCGCCAGCAAAGTTGCCGGTGTCGGTGTTACCGGCAACAGCAGTTAACAGCCGCTGGAAATGGGCGCAATGCTAAGCGAGTGAAATTGGTCTGGGGGGCATGGAGATAGGTGGAGCAGCGCTCACCTTCTGTGCAACGCCATCCTGGTGGCTTTGCTGGAGGGATCCGGGATGAAGTTCTGTCCGGGTCCGACATTGCAGCTTCCCACAGCCTCTGTGAGCGAAGCTGTGGAGCTCGCAGGGAATTGTGGGTAATGAAGAGGCCTGAGAATTAAAGGGGCCACGCACACAGAAACAATACAAAATAAAATGCAGTGAATCAATACATTTTTCAGCCCTTTCTGCCTTTTAAAACATATTCAACATTTAAAAGAAGTTCCAAATGTGAATATTCAGCTGTTAAAGCTGAATTACCTTCCTAACCTCAACAAGTGGGAAAACTGCCTCAGCACTAACACAAATGGCTCAGTAAGCCAGGGAAGGGGCACCGAGGGTCTCACATGCAGCACTCTAGCTTTGTGCAGGGGGTCAACATTGCAAGAGCGGCCTCTACCCACAGGGCCAGGAGGCCCTCCAAGAAGAACAATGCGGGACTACATCACCGAGGCCCCCACCACCTGGCTCCAGTGCCCAAAGAAGCTTCATGACCTCAGACCACTGGTCAAGGTCAGTGAATGCATCTTCAAAGGCCGTCTCCTGACAACTGCACCACTAACATCACACACTTCTCAAAGCACGACTTCCCCCCCCCGCTCCACCAATCACTCACCTACCAACAATCTGCACCAATGACGAGGCACATCTCCCATTCCTAGCCTCACCTCACCCCCTTGGAGGAGACGGTGCAGGCCATTCATGGCAGGGGCATGGCTGAGCCCTTGGCCAGCGGCAGGGCCAAAAGGATACAAGATGAGGGTATCCTCGTACGTTATCCTTCTGGCATTCACCTCTAGGCTTCCTGCCCTCCCGTCAGTACAACTCCGCCCTTGTGCCTTCCTCATTTCACACACCCAAGAAATACATCCTGCCCAGCCAGTGGGTCAACAAGAAGAGGCAGCCTGCCCAGCCAGTGGGACCGCAGGTGGATGATTCCATCCTGGATATCCCAGCCACAAAGGGGCTGTCTGGGATGCATCCTTCCGTCTGATTCCTCCTCTTTGGCTTCCTCCTCTTCTGTGGCTTCCTCTTCCCTCTGCGAGTGGATGCTGTAAAATGCTGGAACTACTCAGTTGGTCAGGCAGCATGTCGACATGAACTCTGTTTTTCTCTCCACGGATGTTGTGTGTCCTGCTGAGTATTCGCAGCATGTTCTGTCTTCTCAAAGGCCTTCATTTACCATCCAAGCCCTTGCAAGCATCCAGCAGCACTCCCTACACACTTAAAAAACTTTTCACATCTATTGCTGCAAGCCACCACTTCAATAAAATCAAAAAAACCCAGTCCAAACTCTTAAATTCAAACTTACCTAAATGATGTGTGTGTCCCTTTAAGAGCTGCAGACATCGCCATTGTTAGCCTGCTTGCACGCCAGGTTAACCTGGCATGCTTAGGACACAGCGTTGAATTCAGCGCTAGGGTCGAAGTTCGCGTTGGTGACATTAAGTCGGCGTTGCACGGCGATTGATGTCACCACGCCGCCATTTTTTTCTGCAGGAGCTGCCAATTACCGGCAGCGCAGAGGGGGACATGAATATGGCGGCCATCGTGGGACCCGCCACCAGCTGGTGAAAGAGCGGCGGCTGTCATTTTATCGCCATTTCATGGTGCTACAGAATGTCAGTAAGTACATGAATTTCTAGCCCAAAAAAACTCAAGCTCATTGGCGTTACACTGAAAAGATGGATCAATATCGGGGGCAATCTAATGATTGCCACATGCTTTTTCCACTTCTTAAAGGGGAGGTTCATTGATGCTGCAGCACCTCATTCTCAGGATTGTTGGCTGTGCAGCTGCCCCAGCAGCAAACCAAACACTAATTAGAAGACATCCATAGGAACCATGGAAGACCAGAGACAGAGGGAGAAAGCCCGTAGGTTCTCGGATGAAGCTCTTGAGGCGTTGGTTTTTGCGGTGGAGAGAAGGCCGGCGGTCATGTACCTGCCAACTGGCAGGAGGCCCTCTCCACAAGTCTGGTGCACTATGTGGAGGGAGATAGCTGACCACGTCACGGGCAGCACTGTGGTCCCCAGGACCCACACCCAGTGCAGGAAGAAGTTTAATGACCTCACACGGGTGGTCAGGGTGAGTGAAGGCTTCAACAAATGCTACATACCACCATCTGTACCACAAGCTTCACACACTGCTCAATGCACCACGCCCCCAGCACTCACCCAACAACACTCACACCCACATCTCACACCTTGTACACAATGACAGCTATTCAACTATGGGGGCAGGCACATCACCCAAACACATTGCTCCACACTCACCCACACACTTTCCTTTCTCTTGCAGACCAAGGTGGCTCGCAATCGGAGGAAGCAGCAGCGGACAGGCGGGGGCCATGCCCACATTGAACAGCTGAGCCAGCTGGAGAGTAGAGTGCCGGAGATCATTGAGCACCAGATCGTGGGCACTGTGACCACTAGCGACCCCCTTGGGGACAACAACGGTATGTTCATTCCTACTCCTTCTTCTCGCATTCCACTTCCCTCTCAGCCCACAATCTTTTCTCACTTTCAGGCTACTCATGTTGTATGCATGTATTTCTCCCTTCCTGCCCCCCTCCCCTCACCTTAAACCGACTCTTGTGCCTTTCTGCTTTCAGATAATCAGCAAGCACCTGAGCAGCCTGTCCCTGAGGGCACAGTAGAGAGCGAGGGGGGAGAAGAGGAGGAGGAAGAGCACACCGCGTCACTGCATCTCTCACCCGCAGGCACCAGCTCAGATACTGGCACTACGCGTTCTTTAGAGGCTAGCATAGGAGCGGGATCTGCACTGGGTGAGGCACCGGGGACGAGTGGCTGCAGCAAGGCCAGGGGGAAAGGGTAGCTCGGGGGCCAGCTCCCCAGAGGGCGAGTCTGCGCGTGAGTTCTGCTCCACAGGACTCAGATGAGGACCTTGATGGGGAGGCCTTTAGAAGAAGGGTGATGGGCATGCACACGGAAATGATAGGTGCAATGGCAAGGCTGCCAGAGAGCCTCTCGGCAATGGCAAGGAGCATGGAGGAGTCCGCCTCCAACATTGCACAAGGCTGTTGCAGAGCATGGAGCCCATCATTTCCAGTCTGCAAATGATGGTACACTCCCAGAGAGACCGTGGCGACCCAGACCTGATGACGCGCATGATGGGCAATGTCGCAGCTTCCATTGCAGCACAGGTGGAAGCGACCCAATGTCTTAGTGCTGCAGCGGTAGCTCAGACTGCTCTCATGCAGTCTCTGCTTGGTGGCATCCAAGCTCTGGCTGCTCTCATGCAGTCTCAGCGTGATGCCAGCAAAGATCTGACTGCTGCCATTGTGGCTGGGTCTACCACCGTCGACCAGGGCTTTCATGGTGTCGCAGCAGGCCAGCAATCTGTGCTCCAACAGATTGCTAGGAATGCTTGAGGTGCTGCCCCAGGGGAGTGGCAGTGTGTCAGTGAAGCAGGAACCTGCTGTCCTCTCAGGATGAGAGCATTCCTGCTCCCACCACTGCCACTCCGCCATTGCCCTTGTCGCTGTCTGTCAGCCAGCCAGGCCAGACTGGTGCCGCACATGCTGAGGTGGTGCAGTCTACAGCCGGGCCTTCTAGTTCCACAGCTGGTCGAGGTCGTCCTGCAAGGCCATCTGAAGTCTCCCACACGGAAACTTGGCAGCCTTCCATCAGCCATCCTGCAGCCACTGCGTAGGAGCACTAGAGTAGGAAAAGGCACACGGACGACAGGCTCTAAGGAATTGCACAAGGGTAATTAGTTTATAGTGTTGATGTAATATGTGTGATATGTGTATAGATAAATTTATTAATTGTGTTTGGAATCTTTTGTCGTGTCTCTCATTTCAGCTTTGTGCCCAGGAGGACGCTGTGACATGGTCTGCGACGGGGATGGTATGATGGGGCTGTGGTGAGCAATGGGGATCTGGGGTTTCATTCATTTGAATCGGAGTCTGATGAGCCGGTCACGGACCACCTGTCCGGAAGGCCGATTGTCTGGCTGCCTCCTCCCTCCCTCCTGTTCCTCGTCTTCTTCCTCCTCATTCTCCTCCTCCTCATCTTCCTCTCCCTCGTCCTCCTCCTGAGGTGGTCCTGCAATCCCTGGTGGCAAGGGCTGGGCCCTCATGATGGCCAAGTTGTGGAGCATGCAGCAGACAAGCACGAAATGGGACACCCGCTCTGGCGAGTACTGGAGGGCTCCTCCCGAGCGGTCAAGGCAGTGGAACCGTTGCTTCAGTAGGCCGATGGTCTGCTCGATGATGTTCCTGGTGGCAGCATGGCTCTCAGTGTATGAGTATTGGGCACGAGTGTTGGGGTTGCGGAGGGGACTCATGAGCCAGGTGGAGAGCAGATAGCCCTTGTCTCCGAGCAGCCACCCTCGAGCTTGACGTGGTGGCTGGAAGAGTGCTGGCACACCAGTCTGGCACAGGATGAAGGCATCGTGGCTGCTGCCAGGATAGCGGGCATTGACATTGAGGATTCACTGTGTGTGGTTGCACACCAACTGCACATTAAGTGAGTGGTAGCCTTTGCGGTTACAGAAGATCTCAGGATTGATATACAGTGCACGCAAAGCCACATGGGTGCAGTCAATGGTACCCTGCACCATGGGGAAACGCGCTATCCTGGCAAGGCCACATGCACACTCATCCTGCTTCTCTCTGGTGATCGGGAAGCCAATGTAGTCCCTTCTCCTGCTGTAGAGAGCCTCGGTGACCTCCCGGATGCAATGATGGACAGCGAATTGTGAGATGTTAGCTATGTCTCCTGCTGCAGACTGGAAGGATCCGCTGGTGAAGAAATTGAGGGCCCTGGTGACCTTGACTGCCACTGGGAGAGCTGTGGGCACCCTGGTTTGAGGCTGGAGGTCTGGTTGCAGGAGGTGGCAGAGTTCTGTGACCACCCCCTTGGTGAAGCGAAGCCTCCTAATACACTGCTCCTCGCTTAATTGAAGGTAGGAGAAGTGCTGTTGGAAGACCCTCGGAGGGTAAGGCCTCCTGTTGTGAGCACTGATGGCCCTCCTCCTCCATCTGCGCACAAGTTCCTGTCTTTCTCGCTGCCTTCGCTCCCTCTGCCGTAGATCCTGGAGGGTGGGGTCAACTGCCAGTACAGCCCCCATGACTTTCAACAAGTGATTGAAGCGTTTCAAAAATAATAAGGGAGTTTTGTACTTGCCAGAACACTCCCTGATACCAAATAACCTTGAAATGACTAAAGAAAACTTTTGCAGTAGCAGGAATTAACACACAGCCAATCAAACTTTGAAACCCTGTCAGGTGCGAGTGATTGGTGAGGATCCCTTTAATTAGCGTCGCTGGAGCCGGCTTCCTGCTGCTGCCACCTCAACCTGTCGTTGCTTTCTCCAGCTGGTGAGTTCAATGGCCAAATCGAAGTTGGGAGATTGGGCATCAAGCGAGCATTGCACACTCACTGATGTCATGATCTCCACGACTGCGATGTCCCTGGTGATCAAGTTTACCGGCAACACTACTGACAAGACAGATATGGCGTGGGCCGCTGGAACTGCCATCAGCTGGTGGTAGAGCTCTGAATAGCGTTTTAGCGCCATCTTGTGGCACTAATGTGTGGCGCTAAACACATGAATTTCTAGCCCAATGAACCTAGCTTAGAATAACCCAATTTGAAACTCATTTTAGGTATTCTTCAGAACAGGGATAGAGCCGGGCGTCGGGGTCCTTGTAAAGACATGCATCTCAATTAATAATGTATTACTGGGACTGAAAACAGGTGAGCTTTATAAAATATAAAAAGCATTGATATAAGTGATTGTTAAGAGAGGCTTCACTTTGTAAATTAATGCTGCGATAATAAAATGACCATGGCAGGCTCCCACTCGAAGAGAAAACACATTGAGAAAATGAATTTTATACATTTAGTCCATTTGGACTCTTTAGTGTTAATGCGGCCATCTTGTTTTATAAGAGACAAAATCAGTTTCCAAACTCCAAAACAAAAACAACTTCTTACTGTAAGCTCCATTTCATCATTTTCATTTCTGGCCACGAATGGCCACCAGCCCTTCACCCTCTTCTGTTTAAAAATGGAGACTATGGGAAAGGAAGATTCATCTGTCGCCATTTCAATGGTGCAGAGCTTGGCTGTTTTTGCTCCCCGTGTGAATCTGTTCAGATCCAGTTCAATCGCACCTGCCGGGAAAAAAAATAGAAAAAGTAACAGCCGAGTTAAAGGAAAATGCCGCGGGATATTTTGCTTTTATGTCTAAAGAAATGCCTCTTTTGAAATGGTGTAATTAACGTTGTTGAATGACTTTGGACAACTTGGTGCCTTCCTGTAAAATGTCACCAGGTTCCTCAGAACTGAAGCAGAACCAGGACCAGAACTGTCAACCTTGAGCAAATTCTGAAGCCTGAGGTTTTTCTGTTGCGAGTCAGCCACAGAGCCAAGGCGTCACCTCATGTCAAAATGCTTTACGATCACGATTCCCTGTCCGAGGGGGATGAAGCCGCCTGGAGAAACCCCACGATCACATTGGCTGAGATGGTCTAACGCTGCACAGACCAGCGATCAACGCTGGGAGCTTCATGACCTGTGCGGTTCAACACCACACCACATTTTGCGTTCATTATTAAGAAACCTAACTGAAGGACAGGGGCCCATTTTGCAAAACAAGGTTTCAAAGTTCAAAAGAATAGGAAAGAAATCAGGATAAAGTAAGAAGCAGTGATGAGGTGACACTAAATTGGGCTTGAAAAGCCTGCGAATTGTAGGAAGAAAGCAGTGCAGTTGGTGTGCCACAACTGTAGCATGTCGGAGTTTGTGGAGAGCATTGTGATCCTGGACAACCACGTTTGCAGTAAGTGTCTTGAGGAACTTCAGCTCAGAGTTTTTGAGCTGGAGTCTGAGGTGCAGACATTGCGGGGCATCAGGGAGGGGGAGAGTTACCTGGACACTTTGATTCAGGAGGCAGTCACATCCCTTAGGTTAGGTAGTAGTACAGGTCTGGTTAGTGGTCAGGGACAGAAGGGTGTGACTGCAACTCAGGCAGGTAAGGGGACCCCCAGGTGCAGTGCTGGAGGAGCCTCAGCCTTTGCCTTTGTCCAACAAGTATGAGGTTCTTGCTGCCTGTGTGGATGAGGAAAAAGTCTGCAGGATGGATGAGCAAGCTGACCATGTCACCATAGTGCAGGTGGCCATTCAAGTGGGGGGAGTGAAAGGGAATGTAGTTGTGGTAGGGGACAGTATAGTCAGGGGCATAGATACTGTTCTCTGCAGCCGCGACCGAGAGTTCTGAAGGTTGTGTTACCTGCCTGGTGCCAGGGTTAAAGACATCTCCTCGCGGCTAGAGAAGAACTTGGAGTGGGAGGGGGAGGATCCAGTTGTCGTGGTCCACGTAGGAACCAACGACATAGGTAGAAGTAGGAATGAGGTTCTGCTGAGGGAGTTTGAAGAGCTAGGATCCAAATTAAAAAGCAGAACCTCACAGATAATAATCTTTGGTTTGTTACCTGAGCCACGCGCAAATTGGCATAGGGACAAATAGATTAGAGGTTTAAATGCATGGCTCAAAGAGTGGTGTGGGAGGACGGGGTTTCAGTTCATGGGGCACTGGCACCAGTACTGGGGAAAGAGGGAGCTGTTCCGTTTGGACCCGCTCCACCGGGTGGGACTAGTGTCCTGGCGAACCGAATAACTAGGGCAGTAGACAGGGCTTTAAACTAATGATGTGGGGGGTGGGAGGATTCAGGAAAGAGTAAATTTAAAAGCAGCGAGAGAAATGTCAAGGCTCTAGAGCAGAGTAGAGTTTTGGGTAAAAATAAGCAGAGTGGGTCAGGAAGGGACAGAGAGAGTAAAAAAGCATCAGTGACTAAGATGACATCAGGGAAAAATGGAAATAAGTCAAAGCTAAAGGCACTATATCAGAATGCGCGAAGCATTCACAACAAAATAGATGAATTAATAGCGC
This sequence comes from Squalus acanthias, assembly GCA_030390025.1. NCBI lineage: Eukaryota > Metazoa > Chordata > Chondrichthyes > Squaliformes > Squalidae > Squalus > Squalus acanthias. The sequence goes on along the minus strand of CM059433.1, from coordinate 60,325,120 downwards.
AGATAGAAATTAACAGGTTTGATCTAATAGTCATAATGGAGATGTGGTTGCAAAGTGGCCAAGGTTAGGAACTAAATATTCCAGGATACTTAACTTTTGGAAGAGATAGGCAAAATGGAAAAGGAGGAGGGGTAGCCCTGATAATAAAGGATGGGATAAAGACAGTAGAGAGAAAGGATCGTAGCTTGGAAAATCATGTAGAATTAGTTTGGGTGAAGCTAAGAAACAGCAAGGGGAAGAAAACATTGGTGGGAGTTGTTTATAGGCCCCCAAACAGTAGTTGTAATGTGGGGCAGAGTATAAATCAGGAAATTAGAGGCACATGTAACAGGAATCATGGGGGACTTTAATCTACATATAGACTGGGCAAACCAAATTTGCAGTAATAGTGTGGAGGACGAATTCATGGAATGTATGCAGATAGTTTTCTAGATCAGTATGTTCAAGAACCAACTAGGGAACAGGTTATTTTAGATCTAGTATTGTGCAATGAGAAAGGGTTAATTAATAACCTTGCAGTAAAGGGGCCTTTAGGGAAGAGTGACCATAATATGTAGAATTTTATATTGCGTTTGAAAGTGATTTAGTTAAATTTGAAACTAGGTTCTTAAATCTAAACAAAGCAAACTACGCAGGTATGAGGGGCGAGTTGGCTAAGGTAGATTGGGAAACTACATTAAAAGGTATGATGGTAGATAAGCAATGGCTAGCATTTAAAGAATTAATACATAATTTACAACAATTTTTATTTTCCAATTCGTTTATGGGATGTGGGCATCACTGGGAAGGCCAACATTTATTGCCCATCCCTAATTGCCCTTGAGAAGGTGGTGGTGAGCCGCCTTCTTGAACTGCTGCAGTCCGTGTGGTGAAGGTACTCCCACAGTGCTGTTAGGCAGGGAGTTCCAGGATTTTGACCCAGCAATGATGAAGGATTGGTGATATATTTCCAAGTCAGGATGGTGTGTGACTTGGAGGGGAACTTGGAGGTGGTGGTATTCCCATGCGCCTGCTGCCCTTGTCCTTTTAGGTGGAAGAGGTCGCGGGTTTGGGAGGCGCTGCCGAAGAAGCCTTGGCGAGTTGCTGCAGTGCATCTTGTAGATGGTACACACTGCAGCCACGGTACGCCGGTGGTGGAGAGAGTGAATGTTTAAGGTGGTGGATGGGGTGCCAATCAAGTGGGCTGCTTTGTCCTGGATGGTGTCAAGCTTCTTCAGTGTTGTTGGAGCTGCACTCATCCAGGCAAGTGGAGAGTATTCCATCACACTCCTTACTTGTGCCTTGTAGATGGGGGAAAGGCTTTGGTGAGTCAGGAGGTGAGACACTTGCTGCAGAATACATAGCCTCTGACCTGCTCTTGTTGCCACAATTTTTATATGGCTGGTCCACTTAAGTTTCTGGTTAATGGTGACCTCCCAGGATGTTGACAGTGGGGGATTCGGCGATGGTAATGCCGTTGAATGTCAAGGGGCGTTTGTTAGACTCTCGCTTGTTGGAGATAGTCATTGCCTGGCACGAATGTTACCTGCCACTTATCAGCCCAAGCCTGAACGCTGTCCAGGTCTTGTTGCATGCAGGCATGGACTGCTTCATTATCTGAGGAGTTGTGAATGACACTGAATACTGTGCAGTCATCAGCAAACATCCCCATTTCTGACCTTTTGTTGGAGGGAAGGTCATTGATGAAGCAGCTGAAGATGGTTGGGCCTAGGACACTGCCCTGAGGAACTCCTGCAGCGATGTCCTGGGGCTGTGATGATTGACCTTCAATCATCTTCCTTTGTGCTAGGTATGACTCCAGCCAGTGGAGAGTTTTCCCCCTGATTCCCATTGACTTCAGTTTTACTCGGGCTCCTTGATGCCAGACTCGATCAAATGCTGTGTTGATGTCAAGGGCAGTCACTCTCACCTCACCTCTGGAATTCAGCTCCTTTGTCCATGTTTGGACCATGGCTGTAATGAGGTCTGGAGCAGAGTGGTCTTGGCGGAACCCAAACTGGGCATCAGTGAGCAGGTGCCGCTTGATAGCACTGTCAATGACACCTTCCATCACTTTGCTGATGATTGCGAGTAGACTGATGGGGCGGAAATTGGCCGGATTGGATTTGTCCTGCTTTTTGTGGACAGGCCATACCTGGGCAGTATTCCACATTGTCGGATAGTAGCCATACTGCAACAGCTTGGCTAGAGCCACGGCTAGTTCTGGAACACAAGTCTTCAGCACGATAGCCGGGATGTTGTCGGGGCCCATAGCCTTTGCTGTATCCAGTGCTCTCAGCCGTTTCTTGATGTCACGTGGAGTGAATCGAATTGGCTGAAGACTGGCTTCTGTGATGGTGGGGCCCTCAGGAGTAGGCCGATATGGATCATCCACTCGGCACTTCTGGCTGAAGATGGTTGCAAACGCTTCAGCCTTATCTTTTGCACTCACGTGCTGGGCTCCACCATCATTGAGGATGGGGATATTCATGGAGCCTCCTCCTCCCGTTAGTTGTTTAATGGTCCACCACCATTTACGACTGCAGAGCTGTGATTTGATCTGCTGGAGGTGGGATTGCTTAGCCCTGTCTATAGCATGCTGCTTCCGCTTTTTAGCATGCATGTAGTCCTGTGTTGCAGCTTCCCCAGGTTGGCACCTCATTTTTAGGTACGTCTGATGCTGCTCCTGGCATGCTCTTCTACACTCCTTATTGAACCAGGGTTGGTCCCCTGGCTTGATGGTAATGATAGAGTGAGGGATATGCCAGGCCATGAGGTTACAGATTGCGGTGGAATACAATTTTGCTGCTGCTGATGGCCCACAGCACCTCATGGATGTCCAGATTTGAGCTGCCAGGTTTGTTCTGAATCTATCCCATTTAGCACGGTGGTAGTGCCACACAACGGCGGGTGTCCTCAGTGTGAAGACGGAACTTCATCTCTGCAATAACTGCTACCAAGACTGTCAGATGCATCTGCGACAGGTAGATTGGTGGGGACGAGGTCAAGTAGGTTTTTCCCTCGTGTTGGTTCTCTCACCACCTGTCGCACACACAGACTGGCAGCTATGTCCTTCAGGACTCGGCCAGCTCGGTCAGTAGTGGTGCGACCAAGCCAGAGTACAGGGAGAGCAGTAGGTGGTAATCAGCAGGATGTTACCTTGCCCATACTTGACCTGAATCCATGAGACTTCATGGGGTCTGGAGTCAATGTTGAGGACTCCTTCCCGACTGTATACCACTGTGCCGCCGGTGGGACAGAACATACCCAGGGATATGGAAGAGTTTGGGACATTGGCTGAAAGGTATGATTCTGTGAGTATGACTATGTCAGGCTGTTGCCAGATTGGGCTGGGTGTGCCTATAACCATACCCAGTGCCGAGGTCAATGCTGGGTGGTCCATCCAGTTTCATTCTTATTATTGTGTTTCATCGCGGTTTGTTACAACTGAATGGCTTGCTAGGCCATTTCAGGGGGCAGTTAAGAGTCAACCACATTGCTGTGGACGGCAGATTTCCTTCCCTAAAGGACATTAGTGAACCAGATGGGTTTTTACGACATTCCGATAGTTTCATGTTTACCATTACTGATACTAGCTTTTTATTCCAGATTTATTCAATTAACTGAATTTAAATTCCCCAGCTGCCGTGGTGGGATTTAAAACTCACATCTCTGGATCATTAATCCAGGCCTCTAGATTACCAGCCCAGTGACATTACCACTATGCTACCGTCCCTTTAAGGCACAAAAACCCCACAGGAAAAGTGGTCCAACCATGGCTAACAAGAGAAGTTAAACATAGTATTAGATCAAAGGAAATGCTTATAATGTTGCCAAAAAGAGTAGTAAGCCTGAGGATTGGGAGGATTTTACAATTCAGCAAAGGAGAACCAAGAAATTGATAAAGAAGGGAAAATAGAATGAGAGTAAACTAGGAAGAGACATAAAAAGATTGTAAAAGCTTCTATAGGTATGTAAAAAGGAAAAGATTAGCGAAAATAAATGTGGGTCCCTTACAGGCTGAGACAGGAGAAATTATAATGGGGAATAAGGAAATGGCAGAGAAATTAAACAAATACTTGTGTCTGTCTTCACAGAAGAAGATGCAAAAAACCTCCTGGAAACAGTGGAGAACCAAGGGTCTAGCGAGAATGAGGAACTGAAAGAAATTAGTATTAGTAAAAAAATATTACTGAAGAAATTAATGGGACTGAAAGCCGATAAATCCCCTGGACCTGATGGCCTACATCCTAGGGTTTTGAAAGAGGTGGCTATAGAGATAGTGGATGCATTGGTTGTCATTTTCCAAAATTCCATAGATTCTAAAACAGTTCCTGCAGATTAGAAGGTAGCAAATGTAACCCCACTATTTAAGAAAGGAGGGTGAGAGAAAACGGGGAACTACAGTTAGCCTGACATCAGTAGTAGGGAAAATGTTAGAATCTATTATTAAGGACATGGTAACAAGGCACTTAGAAAATAATAATAGGATTGGGCAGAGTCAACATGGATTTATGAAAGGGAAATCGTGTTTGACAAATCTGGTTCCGTTTTTTGAGGTTGTAACTAGCAGAATAGATAAGGGGGAACTAGTGGATGTGGTGTATTTGGATTTTCCGAAGGCATTTGATAAGGTGCCACACAAGAGGGTATATAAACAAAATTAGGGCTCATGAGATTGGGGGTAATATACCAGCATGGATTGAGGATTGGGTAATGGACAGAAAACAGAGAGTAGGAATAAACAGGTAATTTTCAGGTTGGCAGGCTGTAACTAGTGGAGTACCACAAGGATCAGTGCTTGGGCCTCAGCTATTCACAATCTACGTCAATGATTTGGATGAGGGGCCCAAATGTAATATATCCAAGTTTGCTGATGATACAAAGCTGGGTGGGAATGTAAGTTGTGAGTAGGATGCAAGGAGGCTTCAAGGGGATATAGACAGGCTAAGTGAGTGGACAAGAACATGGCAAATGGAATATAATGTGGAGAAATGTGAAGTTATCCACTTTGGTAGGAAAAATAGAAAAGCAGAGTATTTTTTAAATGGTGAGAGATTGAGAAATGTTGGTGTTCAGAGGGACCTGGGTGTCCTAGTACACGAATCACTGAAAGTTAACATGCAGGTACAGCAAGCAATTAGGAAAGCAAATGATATGTTGGCCTTTATTACAAGAGGATTTGAGTATAAGAGTAAAGACGTCTTACTGCAATTATATAGGGCCTGTGCTTTACACATTGAAGTATCAGAGAAATTCAAAATGCACTTGTACTTGGCACTTTAGTGTAAGCATACAATGACACCTAAGTGATACATTTTACATTTTTGTCGCTTACCCTGGGCTTCACGGTGGCATAGTGGTTAGCACTGGTGCCTCATAGCGCCAGAGACCCGGGTTCGAATCTGACCTCGGGTGACTGTCTGTGTGGAGTTTGCACATTCTCCCCGTGTCTGCGTGGGTTTCCTCCGGGTGCTCCGGTTTCCTCCCACTGTCCAAAAATGTGCGGGTTAGGTTGATTTGGCTATGATAAATTGACCCTTAGTGTTAGGGGGGGATTAAATATGTGGGGTTATGGGGATAGGATGGGATATGTTAGGGGGAATTAAATACGTGGGGTTACGGGGGTAGGGTGGGATATGTGTACTGTGGGGATTAAAGCAGGGACAGGGTACTGGATTTGAATGATCAGCCATGATCGTATTGAATGGTGGTGCAGGCTCGACGGGCCGAATGGCCTACTCCTGCTCCTAGATTCTATGTTTCTATGTTTCTATATCTTGGCCAGGTGCTTGGCTGTGGACATCTCTATAGCCTCACTTGTGTGCCAACAGGAAAAAAACTTCAATATTTATAGACTTAATGCTCTCAGATCTGTCAAATATTTCCTACAGACTACATACTTTTCTATTTGTCTTTGTAGCTTCCCCCTCTCTCTAATTTCCATGCAGGTTACCAACTTCCTGGGCATGAATTTCCACAGGATTTCTTCCATTCTCCCGCCCTACCAGTGGAAGAACTTAGAAACCTCCAAAAAACAACATTCCAGACTTGCAGTTACGAGAGACAAGTGGGAGAACTCCTGCGGAACTTCACCACCCGCTCACTAACATTTAGTGAACTGGCTTGATACAAGTAAATTTTTTTTTAATTCGGTCCGTAACCTTTAATCCCCAGTTACATTATTGCTTTTGAGTTCTTGTTCAATCCAGCATTAAAACTTTTTGAAGCAAACCAGAGTCAATGTATGGAAATTGCAATTCAGATCGAATCTGGATAAAGGCTGATTTCACCATCCAACGACGAGGATTTATATAGTGCCTTTAACATAGAGAAAAGGCACTTCACAGAGGTGTAAGGAGAAAACCGGCAGCTGATCCAAAAGAGATATTAGGAGGGGTGAGCAAAAGCTTGGGTGAAGAGGTATTTTTTAAAAGGGTCTTAAAAGGGGAACGGGAGGTGGAAAGGCTAAAGTGTTTCGGGAGGGAATTCCAGAGTGTGGGGTCTGGGTGGCTGAAGGCACAGCTGCCACTGGTGAAGCAAAGGGAGGGGCAGAACAAAGCGTTCAGGGAGATTTGCAGGGCTGGAAGAGGTTACAGAGATAATGGGAGAGACAAGGCCATGAAGGATTTAAACACAAGGATGACATTTTTAAATTGGAGGTCATTGGAGGACCAGGAGGCAATGTAGATCAGTAAGGACAGGGGTGATGGATGATCGGGACTTGGTGCAGGATAGGGCTCAGGCAGCAGAGTTTTGGATGAGATGAAGTTACAGAAGGTGGAGGATGGGAACATATATCCAATTTGAATCTTTGTTTAGATTATCCCAATGGATTATAAGTAGATATCATTGACGTCAATTACAGATCCCAACCTGCCACACAGTTACCATGGCACGTAAGGAAGCCGTTTGATTAATTTCCTGCGCTATAACCATTTCAAAATAGAAGAAATATTCTTAATAATAAACACAGATTCAGACTGGCCATCTAAAGAACGCCTGGATTTCATGCTTCAATAGGATGGTACAAAGAAACTGGATTGCAACATACCGAGGAAATCATCAGCTGAGAAGTGGTCAGCATCCCAGACTTGCAGAGTCAGACGAGCTGGGATCTTGTACTCTGTCTCATCCCAGGAAAACATGGACTCTTTCTTGGAGATGACAATCTTCTCCTCAGCCATCAAATAATCGAAGGGGTAGATAAACCGCCAGTTGAAATTGCCTTCGCCAGTCAGTGAGTGATAGTGGACATCAGTGTCCTGCTTGTCCTCCTGCTGCCCTTTCAGCCAGCTACAAGAGACACCCAGCACCATAACAATTAATGCAACAATGACTCTTACTAATAAATGAAAGCAAGGAACTTATTTAACTAATTCCTCCTTGGTACAAACCAAAAAATGCTTGTGGTCTGCAATTGTGCTTTAGGAGATTTTGCATTTTCTCTGTTTATTAAAAAGAATGGTCCAAATTATGCCTGGGTTCTAATTGGTGTAACTTGTTCGCATTGATTTTGTGCATGGATGTGGATGGCAATATTTATCTGCCCAGAATCCTGGATGAGGGAATGTTTTTAAATGTATGCTTCTACTACGTGTTTGCAAATACATTCAGGAAGAACATTGTGATGGTCACAAGTTAGGTTCTGATGAAGGCAGCCCTTCAGCCCATTTGATCTCATTCCTCCAGAATACCAATCCTAGGGGGAGAAATTCAGTATCGCCCTGTTTGGGGCGCAATTATCGGCCGGGCGCAAAGATTAGCACCTGGTGCTAATTATCGCCTCCGACTGCAAACTTGACTTTTATCGCCCCTGGAGGTGATTGGAGCGCTAAATCAGGCGCTACACATCTGTCTTAAGGCGCAAAGGCCGAGGAGCGAGGCGCTAACTCAGAGCGCTGGCGAAGCTCATGTGATGTCAGTCAGCAATGGAACACAGACACAATGGCCCCGGCCAGTTCTTAAAGGGGAGGGTTGATCTTGCTTTCCATCCACATCCTGCTCATTGCAGCCTTGAATCTTGGCCTGGAGAGACCTGTACATCAAATCTGCTGGAAAGAACAATGGAGAGAACCAGGGAAAGAGCTCAGAGTGCAACCCCCACAGTCTCTTCTAAATCGATACAAGGGCAAATCAAAATGAATCTGCAAAGTGCTGCTCAGTACCCAAAACTCCATCACACAGCGTTGAATCTCTCCAGAAGTCTCTCTCTCGCTCAGAATGCGTGGTTCAAAAATGTCACCAACAAAAAAAGGCAGGAAGCGGTCGCCTTTAAATAGCGCTCCCCCAGTTCCTTCCTGACTGCAAAACGCTCCCCTCAACCTGTTGTTGCTAGCGGCAGGCGGTAAGGCAGGGGGTGCCACTTAATATCCGCTCTGGGGCGCTACTGGGGCGTTGTGCACTCGACTGACGTCACGATCTGCCGGCGCAGGAGATCGTGGCGGTAGTGTTTAGCGCCGCCGCAAAATGTCTAGTTAATTTCGCGAGCGGCGCAAACATCGCTGCGCCCGGGCGCTAGTTGCTTTGCGCCCCATTAGCGCCTTCTTAAGGCGCTAATGGGAGGCGCAACCAACTGAATTTTCCCCCCCTAGTCTTTCCATTACACCATCTGGCAGTTTCTTAAATTAATTCTTTGTTCTGGCCTCAAACTATACATTACACGAGAATAGAATCTAGCATATATTAGTCAACCACGGTGATACCTTGTGCCTATATCAACTTCAGTAGGATATATAAACCAATTACTTTGTTTTCTACCATCACTAGCTGTAATCTAGCTGTTTCTATCATTTATACTTTGTACCCCCGAGAGCACTTTGGAGAGGAGTGAAAAGAATATCTGCTTCATAATCAGGTGTTGCTGGGTTTGAGCTCTAAGGTTCTTTGTAACTTCAATTCACCAGCTACAATGGGAGATTTTTTTAATTGCATGCTTCAAAGTAGAACACAAGATGTATTGATTTTCCCCACAAAAATCTCACTTTCTATTGCCAGATATGAAGTATCTATTGGTAGGGCTATGGAGAAGTTCATATTGCTCTGCCTTCTTGGCTGAAGAAGTTCAGGTTTTGGGAAACAAACATATGTGGGTGTAACCTACAGATAAGGGATAGAGCAGCTCAAGCAGTCAAATACCTGCTTCTCAAGTAGAATGTTGTACATTAGTGACCCTAGCCTGCCCATCACTCGCTCTCTTGGTTCATTTACATGAGTTATGTCAGCTCCCAGCTAGTTTCTGAGATGAAAAACTATATGGTATTGAAAGCGTTTCACCTTGGGAAATGGAAAATTGACCCTTCCAGCCAACTAACCTATTAACACCAATCATGGCATGGGGGAAGGCTGCAGTTTTCTTGCCGTAGGGAGTTGTATGGGAAAGATTTGTATAGGGTTAAATTAAGTAAGTTAGAAATTATGAAAATTCTGTCCACTTCTGCAATGCAACACTAGAACGTTTAACTTACCTGACACCCCCAGGCACACACTTCCAGCAGAGGGTTCAGTCAACAACATTCAGGAGTTAAAAACTTGGCCGATTATCTCCCTCCTAACGCAGAAGCCATCTGTAGCTGCCCATCCTGCTGCCCAGGTAAAATCAGCTAACTTGGTACAGACCGAGGATCAAACCTGGATCTGAATGGCTAAGGTACCCATTGTCTAAATCTACTAAATCATTCGGGGGGTCATTAATTATATTGTATCTTAATTTGCATAAACTGAAAATTCTGTTACCAAATTTTTTTTTAATCATTCTGGGATATGGGCATCACTGACATGCCCAGCGTTTATTGCCTATCCCTAGTTGCCATTGAGAAGGTGGTGGTATTTTTTGAACCTCTGCAGTCCGTGTGGTGAAGGTACTTCCACAGTGCCGATAGATAGGAACTTCCATGATTTCGACTCAGCGGTGATGAAGGAACGGCAATATATGTCCGTCAGAATGGTGTGTGACTTGAAGGGGAAATTGTACATGATGGTGTTCCCATGTACCTGCTGCTTTTCTAGCATTTAATTTTATAATGCTGAGAATTTATCTGTTTTTGATGGCTGTTCACAGTGTTGAACAGTTGACTTCCCACATCCCCGTTGGCAAGATTAATTAATTGCTCAAATTAGTGAACTGAAATAAAGATTTCACTGCAGTAGCCTTGTCCTACAATATAATCTTTAAGTTTAGGCCCATTCATCGATAACTCAGTATTTATTGCTTGTGGAGAATTTTCTCCACCTATACTTCTGTCCCAAAAGTGAGTCTAACAACCACCTTCACAATTCAAAAACATCAGCATGTCTGAGAGGGAAATATGGCTGAAAGACTGTGCTCGAGAGTTTTATGATCCTGTCATTTTGGGTTTTTGGAAAGGACCATGTCTCTTTAGTACTGATATTATGAACCTTGCATGTCAGCAATGATATACATTTTCGTTCAGTCATGCATACCTAAAAAACATGCAGCCAGCATTTCACCTGCAAGCAAAGTCAACTTAATACCTAACAGTACTGTAAGTGCACTGCAGCATCTAAACACCACCATTACAGCAACTCCCTGTAATGAGGTATGTTTTTTGTGAAATTCAGGAAACTCCATTTTATGTTGTATGGGGTGTAATTATTTTAAAATATACTACTGTACTGGGCAGATTTTTACTGGTTGTTTTCCCAGCAGTTTTTAAAATCCATTAATATGATTCCAATGAGGATTATGAGTTTGAAGATGAATTTAATGTAAATTTGAAGATCTGTTCTGGTATGAAACCAGCAATCCAATAAATTTGGGTTTAGTTGAGGCTGTGCTTTTTAAGCAGTGTTTCAAGGTAGTTGTATTGAACTGTACATTATGGATTTTAGTGAACTTCTCGGCCAGTCAGTGCCCTTCTATGTGAATACACAATATATATTCATAAGCTCAAAAAACGTACCTCTCAACACAGTAAGGGTGTTATTTGAGTAACAGCACATAAACTAACGGAATATAATCATTGTTTGACATGGCCCATGCCAAAAGGCCCATGCCTGCGATTCTAAGAAACACAATATTGACCTACAACCGTTGAAAATCATCGCTTTTAATGGAAAGAGAAAATAATATTAAAAAGACAATATCCCGTGGACTTCATTTCATTTAACCCTTTGAGTACTGATCCTAATATGTTGTCTTGTGGTCTATTTGATTAGTTTGTGCTGCTGTTGGAATGGCCCGAAAAGTCTAGATTGTTTCCAACAATATCATCCTTTTGTTACCCTTTCTTCTGACAAGGAGCCTAGCAGATGATATTGCTCAGCAGGAGTTTCAGCTACTTTCAAAACCATTAGAAAGCACTTGTAAGTACAATTAGAGAAGTATTCATTAAGTAAAATAAAGAAGTTTTCTTTTAATTGGGTACAAAATATCCTACACTTCTCAAAGGGTTAAATGCCTTTATACAATTTAAAGTTAATTATTGACAGGACTGATCCGTTTCACATTTCAATCCGTATCAAGGTTGCACACCAAATGCAACCTGTGGTGATTTCATGGTTTGCCCCACATCAGCTTGTGAGAGGTTCTAAAAATGCCTGTTTGTATCACTTGGTTTCACAACAGGAATTCTGCTATTATCAGCTTTCTGCACCTCTGTGTCACATTCTCATTGTTACATAAAATATTGGTGAATGGACAAGAAGTAGTCCACAGTTGGGACCCCTGAAAATTGATGTTATCTGAATTAAGGTTATCAAAAATACATGGAATATTGCCTTTTTAACTGATTATAATTTCCACTAACTCAGTCTCCCCTCTTTGCAGATGGTACTGCTGGGTAATGTATTGCACATAATCATGCATGACTAGAACTGGCTGCAAGCAACATGGCAATTTTCATTGCATAAACATGTCGTCCAGTTAGGCATTAAACATGTTTATATGACAGCAACAGCTGAAACAGACACAATAGCACTGCTAATTTAGAATTCTTCTTTTAATATTGTTCGCTCTGCTTTCATCTTATAAGTTAACATGAACCAATAGTCTACAATTTGTTAACAAAATATTTCCCTTTGGTTCCCTGATTCTCTATTCTTTTCATGGGATTTCATCTCTGTGTATTCGTCTATAGCTGGTAGAGTGGTCAAGTGGGTTCCAAATGTTTCCATGATTTGGACGTCGGGAATGCTCCAGACGGGAGGAATAGTTCATGTGGATAAAATGAAAAATATTGCTTTTTGTTCGCTCTAGCTTAAGAAACAGGCCATGATAATCAACTTAAATGAATGCCTTAAGCACCATGCTACCTTGCCTTCTGCAAAAGATGTTATTATTTAATAAAAACTTCAGGCAAAAGCCTGACACAAGTCCTCCAGTTGTTCCCTCAGTATTGGTATGGGGGAGGATCTAAAGAGGAACCGAAGCAGGAAAAATGTAAATATATTTATTACAAATTTATTAAGATGGCGAGATGGCCCTAAAATCAAGTGATATGCCAAAAAGCAGTAGCATGCAGGTTTGTACCTGTTATTCATGCTTGACAGGCTTCTGACTTTAGCTGAGCTGCCAACTGAAGTTAACTGCAACCCTGAGAGGAGGAAGAGCAAATTTCAGGGCGAACCACCTCGACTATTCTCATGTACCTCCTAGTGGCAAGTTACAGAGACAGCAGACATCTGAAAATGGTCTGCCCACTCTTGCAGGGGGGGAACAGTGGGTTTTCAGGGAGGGGGAGTGTGTGGGGGGTGCGACAAGAGGAGGTTGAAATCTGAAAGAAGGGAAGAAAATAACTAACTAATACAGATTCAATGTTTACTTGTTTTCTTTGCTATTAGCTGGTTCAATTGATCATCTTGTAACTATCATTGATAAAGCTTTATTTAAAATAATTCTGTTTTTATGTATGGTATTGGCTACCTTTATGAATTAGAACATATTCATTGTAATTATGAGGAAAATATGTTATATCCAAAGGTGCTAAAATAGATGACTGTTTGGTATAATCCCACCTTTGGGAGCTGTATGAAAATTGTCCTATAATGAGAATGTGTACTTTCTTTACCAATTTGAGAGTCATATTTACATTAGAGGCAGTGGTGCATCAGGGAGTGCTACAATGAGGGGTTACTATGAGTCAAAATGCATTTCATTCACGGGGATTCCAGTATAATTTATTGACCCTAACTTAAAGGTTTAAAATATTGCAGCCCTCGTGCACCCACAGGCAAATGTTTTAGTTACTTTGTTGCATGCTCAATAAGAATAATAAAGATCCTGCAGATTTCAACCCAAAATTAACTTAAGCGCTAGTCATGCATGGAAATATGTGCATTCATGCTGGAAAGAAAAGTAAATTAATTCAGCTCTCTCCAGAAAAAAAATAATGCACATTAAAATGCTGTTACCACAGACACCATACCAATCATATTTGTAGCTCTTTTTCAGGTTACACCTTGCCATATTTTACACTCTTAACTTGCTTTATTATATTACTGAATTAATGACTTATCTACCTTCATTAACAAAAATGAGTTCAGATTAATGAGATAAATTAGTGAGGAGTTACAATCTTTGCCCTGGTTTTGTGCACCAAAGTCTACAAATTACATTGTGTGATACAATAAATTGTTCAATGTCTCTGTTAAAATAATGGACAAAGTAATTTCGTACAAACTAATATCATGCAATGTATTATCTAGGCTTATATCTCATGCTGAAAATGCTGGAGAAAAGAAGGATGTTTTTCATTCAGATTAAAATTGCTAGTATACAAAAATCCAACAGGCTCGTACATTGAAATATAACTAAACTGCCACTGGCATAAATGAGCCAGACTCATGGATTAGTGATTATATCAAATTATAAATGCTAAAATTCCTTTTCAATCATCAGTGTTGTGCAGTCTGCCTTTGTGCTTCAGCCCACCGGGTTTGAGTTAGTTAAGTGTCAGTCATCTAGGTTTCAGCCTCCTGTTCATGCTAGTGATGTATTCATGATTTATATTGAATGTTGTAGATTATCTCTGGGATGGTTATGAATGGAAGCACTTTCAGTTAGGCTACAAAGAATCCTTTGTATCCTAATGTCAAAAATGTCAATTGAGAAAGTCTGATTATCCATGGACACCTTAACAGTCTTCCAACATCAGGGAAAATACAATAAAAGCCCCGTGAAGGGCAGGGTGTCAATCAGAAGGAGAATCCAAACATTTGGACTCGTAGGGTAGTACAGTTACACGTCCAGAGACATAAAGCATACTTTTGGAGCACTAGTTGAAATGATTTTATATTCAGCTCATTCAGGTATATATCTATATAACTGATGCATGCTGTGCAAGCCAGATAGAAAACAGTAAGGCAGGGTGAGGAGAGAATTTTGAAATTGAACTACATTCAAAGATGGTGGAAGGCTACATTTAGAGTGATTAAACATTCTTCTTCAATGATGATTTCCACATACGAATGAACATACACAAAGACATTTGATTAAAGTGCATTATAGGAAGCTTGTTAGAAAAATATGGTACAAGAGTAAATTACGTAACATGGATAGAAAGTTGGTTGACAGACAGGAAACAAAGGACTAGAAAAAGATTGGAAATAGTGTACTACAGGGGTCAGTGCTAGATCCACTTTTGTTCTAGGTATATATATATGATCTGGACTTGGGCACAGTGAGCACAAAATTGAAATTTGCTGATGACACAAAACTAGTGGGTTTCACAAATAATGAGGAGGACTGTAAAAGACCTCACGAGAATTAGCAGAATGGGCAGACAGATGATAGATAGAATTTAATGCAAAGTAGGAGGTAATGCATTTTGGGAAGAGAAACAAGGAATGGGAATATAAACTCAAAGGAGAGACCTTGAAGGGTGTGGAGGAACAGACATAATTTCCTGAACGTGTGGATGTAGGTTGATAAAGCCAATGACCAATGACATTTTGAGTTTTATAAAGGGAGGGCCTGGAGTACAATGCTAAAGAACGAAGAGTCAGGCCAGAGTTAGAGTACTGTGTGCAGTTTTGGGCACATTATAGAAAGAACATTATACCCATAGACCACATACAACATTGAATCACCAGGATGATACCAGAATTGAGCAGCTATAGTTATGAGGAGAGACTTGTGATACTGGGACTATTTCTACTAAAACAGAGAACACTTACAGGAGATTTAATGGTGGTTTCTCTTTCAGATTATGAAGAGTTTTGACAGAGTGAATAGGGAAAGACTATTTCCTTTGCTTGGGGAGTCAGTGACAAGGTGTCATCAATTTAAAATTGTCACTTGACAGAGGAGAGAGAGTTTAGGAGAGATTTCTTGACTTAGAGGAGCATGTTACTACATTTGTTACAGAGAGTAGTTGAGGCAGAGACCATTGCACCTTTTAAGGAAAGGTAGATAAACATTTGAAATGGAGGAAGATACAGAGCTATGAGCAAAAAACGGGCTAGTGGCATTAGTTTTGGATTATTCTAACAGAGGGCTGACACAGGCACAATTAACCTAATGGCCTTTTTCTATACCGCAAACATCTATGATTCTAAGGAAATTTGTGTGGGCCATGATTATTGCACACTGTCCTCTGTGCTTGATTTGTCAATATGTGCTGCTGTTGCATGAAGCTATGCATCAGGGGTGCTTAATCATAAAGTTTATCCCATCCTATTTATACATAGGGACTGTATCGCATTGAAAGAATGAAAGAGGATATATCTATATTGAGTAATTCAACAATTCTATTCCCTAAATCTAGCAACTGTCAGTAGAAATGTTTAGTGCAGGTACAAATTCTATTTTTTTATATACATGTCGAAATCTGTCAGTTTTGTTAACATGTGATGGCTTAACACTCTACCCTGCCCATTATGTAAAAATAGGAAAAATATAACTCTTGAAGTTTTGGTAAAGATTTTGACACTATCATTCATTTGCTCCAAATTAAGGGCCATTGGTATCTCTATTGTTGTTTTAGGGTTAATTAGGAGGATTTCTATTTTGAGATAAGGATTTAGGCAGGATTAGATGCCTCACATTAGTAGGAATTATTTGTGGGGGGAATGGAGAATTTAACTAGCAGTAGCAATAGTAGGATATGAGGACAATGTTGTAAAACCTCAGTATTTGCTCTCCTTACAAATGAAATCGAAAGACATGAGGATATGTATGATGAGTACAGCATGGATCAAATAATTTGGTTCCACTTCTGTTAAACATTGAGATTGTTATTTGTTCAATATAACTGGTAAGATTTAACCAGCATAGGTTTTAATATATTGATATCCTTAGATTTTCATTTGATTACCTTTGGGGATCAGAAAGAAACCATTTCACCTGTGGTGTATCATCTCTCTCAGAAGTCCAAATATATTGGAGAGAATCCAAGACAGTTATCTGCAGGCTTAATGAGCCAAATAATTTTTCTTACTCCACACTTTTTCATGTCTTATGGTCTTGCGTTTGAGTTGTGGCTGGTTGGTCTTGCATCGAATCCGAATCCCAACTCTAAGCCAGTTAATCATTCCAAAAGCAAGAACTATCAATTCAATTTGCAGCTGGGTGCCACAAGAACAATTTCCAAAAATATATATTCTTTGATTTTAAAGGGCTATTCCACAATTTTTCTTCATGCAAGATATTGCATTGTACTTCATGTAAATTGTTAAAGGAACCAGAAATATGTTTGGTATGGATTTGAAATGCAGTTAAATGCAATTGCTAATAGCTATGTTGCAGAAATGTATGGTGGGATAGTGAATGATTGCTCAGCATAGAGGGGGACGAGCCGTGCAATGGTATCATTACCCCCTGACATAGATGTCTGACATCTTCTCTCCTGTCATGAAAGCATCATCTTCAAGAACAACGTCATCAGTGTTCCAAATAATAACACGCAGTTCATAACTGGTTAACAACAAAAGCAACAAACAAAGAGGAATTAGAAAAAAACACACTTCACGACCCCAACACAGGTCACACAGTTGTACATACCCCCTGACAAAAATGTCACTAGATTTCTCTCCAGTGAAGTAATCATCGTCTTCCAAGATAACCTCATCTGTATTCCAAACTATCACTCTAAGCTCATATCTGGCAGGGAGGAAGGAAGACAAGGTGAGATGCTGAGGTACAAATAATACTGAACGCATAACACACCTGTTGCATTCTCTCCAGTCAGTGTTAACTTTGCACACACAATAGAGCTTCAATTGTTTTCAATGCAAATAAAAAGTACTGACGGATTTCTTGCATAGAAGTACCCGAGGGGACAAAGAAAGAATTGTGAAACTGAAATAGGGTGTGCTACAAAAACATTATCCAAGTGCCCCTAATATGAACTCTGCTGATTTCTTGTAACCACTATCTTATAGCACTTAACCACTCTGCTTATCACACCATATTCTTATTAAACTGCAAGTTCCATGTTTTGGCCTTCTTAAAATTACACTTACATTTTTATTATTGAAAAACAGAACACCTTAAATTATATTTTATAACTTAATTCTAAAAATATTCAGATACTGGGCAGTCCAGTAACTACAACGCGAGAGCAATGAACTCTCAGCTGAAGATCAAAGCTCAAATTCCAATCCTGGCTCAAGTTTACAATTAGGATGAATTTGCTAATCATGGATAAATCATTGGGGAAGCGAGGGGAAAAAACATCTGGGGAACAATTATTTTCTGCGACAATAAAGCACATCTTCTTGAGGGTAAACCAGGAAGTAGCATTCATAGTAATCCTGGACTAGTCAATGTGCTGAACTGGTTCACCCTCCCAGCAGAGCAGGATTCCATGAATTGCAGTTCACAAATATTTGGCAGAGAAATATGAAAAAAAATACAGAATAAAGTATCTGAAATGATTACCTTTATAAATGTATTGTGTTGCCTGGTCTGATAATATGTTATCTGAACTATTGAACTTTTGAGTCAAAAACACCTGGAAGTCTCTTAGGGGTAATTTTCTGACCTTGTGCTCCTGACAGGGAGCCTTGGCTGCACGGAATGCATATTATTAACCGAATTTAAATGGCTAGAAACTCATGTGAACCGGTGCTTGAATTTTGATATGTGCTTCCAATGGGTTAGGTTCCCCACTGGGTTCCCAAAGTCGGAGAATTACCCCTATAACGTAGCTTAAACCTGCCAATTTTAGTATTGCTTATTGGGCTTTACAATGACAGCAAAAACCTCAAACATGACAGCAAGGAAGCAATCAATAACAGTTTTGGCTGGTAATTTTTCAGTTACATCAACATTGAAACACCAGCACTTGACCTTACTGCTTTGGTTACTATGTTGTTCAGCAGTTGTCAAAGCAAACCAATAAATACATCGGACAATTGAGCCCCCAGCCCAGTTTGCTTGAATGGTGCGACTGAGGGTTGTGATAAACTAAAGGAAACCATATATAAAGCAATAAAATATCCCTCAGGAATTAGAGAACAGAGGTTCTCCATACTGCTCGAAAAATAGCCTAGCCACTACTCCAATACTTGGAAAGTTAAATTATTTTAGTTTTTTTTTAAACCTCTGACGATGTTTTAGAAATGATATGCAAATCAAACCATAGAGAAGTGATTGGTGGAGCTACAGGTTGGAAATTCCTCCTGTAAATATAATATTAATGATTGAGTGAGACACAGACTGAATAGGGACTGATACTGGGTACTGAACACCCAATTACTATAAACTGATGTCTCTTTCTTTTGACCTTTGATTGCTAGGATCCTTCAGTAGATGATTATTCATTTTTGAGGTGGAGTTCAACGTCACTCTCCAGAAGTGCAAAGTAGTATCTTAAACCTGCTCAGACTGTAAGGGAAGTTACTGAGGACATGGGTGCTCATTGAAGTTCATCAATTCCAGTGGAGAACATATATTCTCCAGTTTCTAGAGAGTCAGTATTCTAGGTAGTGGAAAGCACATTATAGAAATTCATATTAAATTGTATGTTACAATGGTTTGTAATTTGTTTCATTCCTGTCTGACAGCCACGACAGAATGGGCACTCACCCCACAATGGGGTCCTTCAGATGAAGATAGCACACCAGCAGGGTCATTCTCTAAGTACCTGTGCTTATGATTCCTCCAAGCAAAATTTGCAAAATTAGTCCCGAAGACCCTGCTAGTCTTTTGCTGTAGACTTAGGTCCAATGGACAGACGGTTGTAAGTTTAATTTAAGATGCATAACTGGGAATAAAGCATTTGGAATTTGGCGTCAGTGCTTGTGAAACTCAGGTAGCCAAAGCTAAAGCAACACATCAGCTTCTACCCCCCACCCCAAACTAGATAATCAGGGATTGCTGGTGCATACAAGCTCCCGGACCATCTTGATATCAGCTATCTTCTCCTTGTACTAGATCATCAGAAAATGGAATAATAGCATTTTTAAGTGTATTTTTTGAAATCCACAACCTATGACTGCAGTCCTAAATGGCACGATGTGCAAGATGGCTACATAGGCACATGGTTCCGAACAAAATGTTCATGTCATGGGAAACGATGGCACACGTTCAGAGAGGAATTTGTTTTTTTATCATGTGCAGTGCCACTTACAAAAGAATAGACAGGGACAACCATAACCAAAAAAGATCTCTTTGAATAGATCCAAAGTTAGTTAATTTAAGTTACAATGGGTGGAGAACATGTGTATCCCTATTCCAAACAGCTGATTTCTATCACTTGCCTCTGGTTTGGATTCAAACCAAGATCTGAGAAATGAAGAGATAGTAGTCAGGATTTTGCCTGTAAGGCATATTAGCTACCAAAAATATTGCTGTTGTCATTTGGTAAGCTTATTATTCCAATATCCAAATTAAAGAGAACGGAATATCTATCTCAACAGAAAATGCAGACAGGATGAAATCTGCCCCAGTTCAAAACACATGGGGGCGAATTGTAACTCCAAAAAACGAGTGGGTTGAGGTCAGGTGGGAGATTAAAGTATAAAAAATGTGAATCCCGACCCCAACCCGCCCACTTCCGGGTTTAACAGAGGCTCAGGAGAGCAGGGGCGGCCAGCCAAACCGCTCCCAGGAGGCGGGTTGGCACTTTAAATATTATAACAAGGCTGGAAGCCTTGGATTTAACCTGCTGTTTGGCCTTCATAGCGAGAGGATTCGAGTACAGGAGCAAGGATGTCTTGCTGCAGTTGTACAGGGCCTTGGTGAGACCACACCTTGAGTATTGTGTGCAGTTTTGGTCGCCTTATCTGAGGAAGGATGTTCTTGCCATGGAGGAAGTGCAGTGAAGATTCACCAGACTGATACCTGGGATGGCAGGAATGACGTATGAGGAGAGATTGGGTCGATTAGGCTTATATTCGCTAGAGTTTAGAAGAATGAGAGGGGATCTCATTGAAACTTATAAAATTCTAACAGGCTTGATGCAGGAAGGATGTTCCCGATGGCGGGTGAGTCCAGAACCAGGGGTCACAGTCTAAGGATAAGGGGTAAGCCATTTAAGACTGAGATGAGGAGGAATTTCTTCACCCAGAGAGTGGTGAACCTGTGGAATTCTCTACCACAGAAGGCAGTTGAAGCCAATTCATTAAATATATTCAAGAAGGAGTTAGATATATTTCTTAATGCTAAAGGGATCAAGGGATATGGGGAGAAAGCAGGGACAGGGTACTGAATTTGGATGATCAGCCATGATCTAATTAAATGGCGGAACAGGCTCGAGGGGCCGAATGGCCTACTCCTGCTCCCATCTTCTATTTTTCTATGTTTCTATGTTTAACTGCGGCCGGCCGGGGATCCCACCGATTCGAGGACCCCCCACCCCGGCCGGGAATCCCACCGATTCGGGGACCCCCCACCCTCCCCAGGATCAGACCCTCCCCTGAACCGACCCCCCTCGGGGTCGGGGCTCGCACCTACCTGGTCCTGCGGCCTCCTGTCCAGTGCTCCTGCCCGACTGGAAGCCAGCCTGTCAATCAGGTTGACTTCTGGACGGGGAACCTGCGGGTGACGTCACATGCACGCGACCAGGCGGGTCTAAACTTCAAAATTCCGGCCATGGTTGCAATCGCAGGAGAAACTTACTTTAAAATATATAATAAGCAGCGCTATGTTAAGAGTGCTTTCTTCCTCCTCTAACCACCTGGATTGCTTTCTGTGGAGAGGAAATTGCCTATTAACATATTCTATCATAGTCTGTGCTCTTGATTCTACTCCTGGACTCTCTCATTCTCTTACTCATCTCCTTCAAGTTGAAAAAAAGATGCTTTGAGATGAGGATTCCAGGGAAATAAAAGAATGTTATGAGTGTTTAGAAATTAAAATAAACAAGAACTGATTCTGTTCAAGTGGAGCCTGATGTATAATTCACTGAGCGGCTGGTATACAAGGATATTGATGTCAGCAGCCTTTCTGTTCAAATGACAATTTGGGCTTTTCTGGAGACAAATGTGTTAGTTACTTCAGAATATTGTGAAGGTAAATTGAATCGGTAAAATATGCGTAAAAAGAACAGTCGTACTGAATTAAATTTGTTACATTGCACACCACTAATAATATGAGAATACTTTACTTCTTTGGTTTCCGTGGTGATATATCAACTGCTGCTCCTGGTGCAGGCATGTCCTTTGGAAACATGTCAACAAACATTTCGATGCGACCCTGAAAATTGTGCAAAAAGGGAACTTCAAATTAATTATTCGTAGTTGTCTGTCAAACTGCAAAATGCTCCATACAATCTCCAGTTTTGGGATCGGCTTTGGCAGCCATCTTGCATTAGGAAAATGGGGGTGTCTGCGGCAGCGGAGGCCTAAGTTTTCTTTGTGGGGCTCAGACGAGTACTCCTGCTTCTCCTGGCAACTCAAGGAAAGTAAAAAACTTACCTGTTTGGACCTCTTCTGGCCTCAAGCTCCTCTTCCCGCTTTCTTCACATGGGAAGGCTACAGTGGCTTCCCCGCTCAGGCCACCAGTAAGAATTGTAGTCGGGTCCGATTACATCATCGGGACCTGACATGCATGTGTAAAGAAGGACCTCACCAGCTTTGGGCAGATGCCATTGCCGCCTGCTCAGTAGAGCAGGTCAAAATTTGGAACTGTGAGTTCCTGCCGGCTTTCTGACGGGTAAGTAACCCGAGAAATTTTAATTGCCTACCTACCAGTTGGGTAGGGTTAAAATCGTCCCTCCCCGATTTCTAGATTGAAATGATTATTTCCCTCAAGTGTTATTCTACACATTGAATAGGAAAAGCTGTCATGGCATGATACACAAAGATTGCATCAACGTTTCCCAAAGTGTAAATTTGAGCAGAGAGCGAAATTTGGCTTGATAAGATAGAGATGGGTTTCAGTATTGGCAGATAGTTGGAAAAAAGTTTTTTTTGGTTTTCTGGGCATATTCTCAGTGTTGGAAAATCTTTGATGGCTGGGTCTTTCATAACTGATATAGGTAAAATCAGCAGACTCCATAAAGCAATTAGGAGAATTTAGGGTAGGTCTAGACTGTTTGCTGGGAGAATTCTTCACCAGTATCTTAAACCACTTAAATACTCAATGTCTTCTTTCTTCCTATATTTACTGTGACTTCAGCCTGATCCCACCGTGTTTCTAAACTGACATAGCACTAATTAAATGTCAAGGTCTGTAGGGGTAGAAATTAGGTCGCGCCCCATTTGGGGCGCAAATATCGTCCGGACGCAAATATTAGCGCCTGGCGCTAATTATCGGCACTGACAGGAAACTTCACTTTTACCGCCCCGGGAGGTGAGTGGAGCGCTAAAGCAGGCGCTGCACACCTCTCTTAAGGCGCAAAGGCCGAGCAGTGAGGCGCTAACTCAGAGCGCTGGCGAAGCTCATGTAATGTCAGTCAGCAATGGAACACACACACAATGGCACGGGCCAGTTCTTAAAGGGGATGGTTAATCTTGCTTTCCATCCACATCCTGTTCATTGCTGCCTTGAATCTCGGCCTGGAGAGACTTGCACATCAAATGTGCTGGAAAGAACAATGGAGAGTACCAGGCAAAGAGCTCAGAGTGCAGCTCCCACAGTCTCTGCTAAATCGATACAAGGAATGGCAAATCAAAAGGAACCTGCAAAGTTGCTGCTCAGTACCCAAAACGCCTTCACACAATGTTGAATCTCTCCAGAAGTCTCTCCCTCTCTCTCTCAGAATGCGTAGTTCAAAAATGCCACCAACAATAAAAGACAGGAAGAGGCCCCCTTTAAATAGCGCCCCCCCCCCAGCCCCACAGCGATTGATAGCGTTCCAGTCTTCTGGTCGTTGGAAGCGCCAGGCGGTAAGGCAGGGGGCGCCACTCAATTTCCGCTACGGGGCGCCACAAGGGCGTTGCACCATGGAATGACGTCACAATCTGCGCGCGCAGGTGGTCGCAGCGGTAAGTTTTAGCGCCGCCGCACAATCTCAAGTTAAGTTCTCGAGCGGCGCAAACATCGCTGCGCCCGGGCGTTAGCGGCTTTGCGCCCCATTAGCGCCCTCTTAAGGCGCTAACGGGAGGCGCAACCAAGTGAATTTTTACCCCGTAGAATTTAACCACATTTATTATGGGCTGGATTTTCTGATCGGAGGCTTCCTGTGTGCGGATGCCTCCGATCTGGAAAAATCTACGAACTTACCTGCTGGCTCCGTAGGTCCCGACACTTCCGATCCTGGGCCTCTCCTGGTGCACGCGTGCAGAGGCCCAGATATCTCAGGGGCGCAGGCAGTTCGCAAGCGTCCCTGGGATCACGTGGGCCATGGAGAACCAATCAAAGAAGGGAATCCCCCTGCACACTTTTGACAGGTCTCTCCACGTAGACCTGTCAAAAGTATGAATGGGGATCACTCAAAAAACACTAAATACATTTTTTTTTAAATCACATATTTAAAATTAGTTAAAATTACCTTAAATTAAATATTTTAAACAAAAATGTAATGAAAGCGGAACTCTCCACCCGCAGAGGCCCTTCTCCAGGGCAGGCGGATGATCTGTCTGACAGATTGGAAATGCCGGTTTTCAGCGCGTGCGCTTCGCATGCCTGAAACCGGCACTTGCAAGACCCCTACGGGTGTGTACACAGCTCGTACACACCCGTGGGGGTCGGAAAATATGGGCCATTATTTATTCTTTGTTAATCAAGTATTACAGTGCCTTTCATTCTCATCTAATATTGTAGTTATGTTGATAGTACAATGTGAAGCTCTGCTTTTTGAAAGATATTCATATTTATAGGTCCATTGCTCCTTACTGCAGAATAGTCCACAGTTGAAGGCCCCCACACATTGCCCAGTAAATAACATTTTAGTCACATGGAAGTGGACAAACTTCACTGATGTCACATGGGTGATTCTTAACGATTATGGCCAATAACTGACACTGATTGGCACACAGTCCTTTCTGTAGGGGTGTGCACAAAAGCGTTGCTGTTTTGGTCTTTAGTCTGAAGGTTGTAGCGCTGTTTTTATGGAGATATTTTGGACATTTAGTTCACTGCGGTATCAATCACTGGCTCTGTTCCGAGTTTCTTCGAAAGCCATATTTCTCTGCAAGAAATCTGACCTAAAGCTTGGGGCTGAGCCAGGTTTCATATTAGGTTTAGATTCTGAATAACTGAACTGAGACCAGCCCATAAATAGGAATCAAACATCAGACTCAGCTATACTGATATACACACTTGGGGGTGATTTTGCTAGTCTGTGCTCCTGGTGGACAGCCTTGCCTGCTGGGGGTGTATATCTGAAATTTAGGTGTACACTGTCCACGATTTTCCAGTCCATTCTGATTAGAAAATCCATAGTCAATGGCCCTCCAATTTTTGATATACACTCCTGGTAGACAAAGCTCCTGCTGGGAGCACGCTTATAAAATTACCCCATACAGTCTTTAACAACACTTTCTTCTTGTCCAGTTTTCTGTACCTGCTCAATGCCTGGTTTCTCAGGGTTTAGCAGAGGCCTGGTTTCCACATGTTCAGGAACCAACTTGCAGCCGACGCGTGGGATCCCCTCCCAATGCTGTAGAACAATCAGGGACAAATGTTCGTCGGTTTCTTTCTTTGCCCCTGATTAGAAGAAATGAAAAAATTCAGTCAAGGTAAAGTGACTACTTTTCCAAACGCTGGTTCTGAAAATTCTTCAGGGGTATATTTATGAGGCTGCAGTGCTAGTGAAGAGCCTCATCCGACTGTTGTGCATATTATGACAATTGAACATATGTCGATCTATACGTATTAAAAATAAAACAATAACATTTCCCAAATGAAAATATTTTCACATGCACCAAACAGAAAATATATATTTGCAGGGTCCAGGACTTCTACACTCTTCTAGCTGCCACATGTTTGCACCATTAATTCAGAATAATCTGTATTACAACCGTAAGTATAACAACATACTCATGGGATAGTAATTTAGAACAAATTCAGAACCAAAATGGATCACTAAAGCTTCAAATTTCATGGCGCTGAAATTAAGCACTGGGGGAGTACGAATACTTATGGTATTGGCGTTAAATTCCTTCCTTCACTATTTTAGTTAAAGTGGTAACCTGTTTAAAATAAATAGACTAACGCCTCTTCTAAAACAACAGGATGAGAAACTTAGATGAACGTCTTAAACATTCATACACTAGTAACCCATGGCACAATTTCAGGAATGATATCACAGAATCCCCACAGTGCAGATAGAGGCCATTTCGGCCCATTGAGCCTGCACCGACACATATCCCACCCTATCCCCGTAACCCCACGTATTTAATCCCCCCTAACACTAAGGGTCAATTTATCATAGCCAAATCAACCTAACCCGCACATCTTTGGACTGTGGGAGGAAACCGGAGCACCCGGAGCAAACCCACGCAGACACGGGGAGAATGTGCAAACTCCACACAGACAGTCACCCGAGGCCGGATTCGAACCCGGGTCCCTGGCGCTGTGAGGCAACAGTGCTAACCACTATGCCACCGTGTTGCCCACCGATATGTTAAACAGCGCTACATATCGCCATTATTTTCATAAAACAAAAGCAAAATACTGCAGAAGCTGGAAATCTGGAAAAAAAAACAGAAAATGCTGGAAACACTCAGCAGGTCAGTCAGCATCTGTGGAGAGAGAAACAGAGTTAACGTTTCAGGTCAATGACCCTTCATCAGAACTGGAAGATGTTAGAGACGAACAGCTTTCAAGCAATTGCAGAGCCTGGGGAAAGGGGGGAATGGATAGAACAAAAGGAAAGGTCCTTGATAGGGTGGAGGGCAGACATGATTAAATGACCAAACTATTATTTTCATACCATTTTCATCCTCAATCTCTGTTGGCCCTGTAAGGACTCTATTAGCGACCTTCACTCTTCCTCCTGGTCCGAAGTGAGGTCCATCTACTTTGCCTTCTTTGCAGAGTTTGGTCAGCATCTGTGTAGGTTTCACAGGATCTCTCCAGATATTGTATCCATGACTGTGTGCAGGAAGAACACATCAGTAAACATTACTGACTTGATGTCCAACAGCTATAGAATGCAACAAACTGAAGACATGGTTCTATTGCAATTCTGATCTCAGTAACCTCATGGCATATTGTATTAATCCTCCAGAGACTTCTATAGTTTATACTGTGTTCCTTAGGCTGGATTTATTTAACACTCAAACTGGTGTGAGACTGTTTCCTCGTGGGGGTCTTGCACTTCAGTGCTTTAGTGAGCTTGTTAATTTCCGGAGTTATACTGCCACTTTTGCATCGATATGCGCTCAAAGCACGGTACATTAACACAAAAGTAGCAGCGTTAATGCAGCCGTGGAAGTTACTTTCGGTGCTTTTATGTTGCACTAGTGCAACTGGGTTCCCCAAGTGTGGGTTTCTTTTTGTCAGCTGTAAGCCAAAGGTACAACTGCTGGGACTCACTAAGACCAGTGGCCTGGAAAATCTGCTAAAAACGCAACCGTTCTTAGTGGGTCACTACATAGAAATGTATAAAAATTACAACACATACAGTCCATGTCGGTGTTTACCCTTCATGCAAGCAAATAGTTCTAATCACATTTACCTGCCCTGTTCCATATCCCTTCACCCCCTTTACCTTCATCCACCTATCCAATCTAATCTTGAGTGTTGACATAGTTTCTGCCTCAACCTCTAACCCTGGAAGTGAATTTCACAGCCGTACAATCCTCTGTCTAAAGAAGTTTCTCCTGCCCGCTATTCTAAATATCTTACATTTAATCTTGTATCTATGACTCCTTCTTTTTGACTCTGCAACTACTGGAAGCAGTCTGCTTCTATCTACCCTGTCCCATCCTTTCATAGCTTTAAGCACTTCTATTACATTGCCCCATAATGTGTTGTTCGAATGAAAAAATGCCACACAGCGCCCATTTGGAATGGGCACTGAAGGGAAGCCCAAATTCATAAATAAAACAATCCTTTGCCACTCCTGCACACTGTGCCTGCAACACACTGCCACCCCTGTCGCCATTCCACCTCTTCACTTGCTGCCCCTTTTCCCCTCCCCACCTCATGGCATAAAAATCCTGGCCTGGCCCTCACCACTCCCAGCCCATTGTGTGCTATACACTGGGAGCTCCATCAAAATATTAGAATGGACTGATCTCATTCCTCTGCAGGCGTGCAGAGCATCTAAACAGTGCAGCCCAGCACAGGGACCGCATTATTGCCCCTCAATTTTTGAATCAGATTCTGAGACAGTTAAAACTGATAATAATGGACAGAGGCAACGGCTACGAAACTGGGCAGAATGCTAGCGTTACACTTACTCCTCATTTCTTGCCCTGTGGCTATTTTAAAGAGGCTGTTTTCTTGGGTGGCTGATGCACCCGCCGGATTCAGGTGGAAGCCTCATAAATATATTCAAATTGGAATCCTATCACTTAGATTGTAGCCCAATGCTGTTTTAACTGCTTACTCAGCAGGGCGACTGCCGTGGATGTCCAGCTCAATAAAACCTGGTGGACACCCAGTGTAGGCCCTGTAAGCTAAGTATAATATTTATCTTTGTGGGGCCCAGAGGAGCCCCTCAAAGAAACCTGTGCTGCTGCCACTCTGGGTTCCCCACTTCTTACCCACAAAGCCCATCTGAATGTTCCCCCCCACCCCCCGGTGACTTATCTGGCTGCCAGCCTGGCCACCTGACCTTCATAGGCCCAAAGCCAGCAAGCTGCTTCTGGATGCCCATTTTGGGCAGGCAGTTGGATGGCAGGATGTTAATGAGTGCTGGCCGTTAAAATGGAACGGTCTCCCACAGCAGGTCCTGGGCGGGTGGCCTTGTGTGTCCTGCCGGCTTCCCGTCTGGGAGTTAAAATTCCCCCTTTGGTTTCATTAGAATAAATATGGGAAGTCGTTGTCCTGTGTTTCCACTGTATGCAACATTACACAGCAGAACCCAGCAATCGACAAAAAAGTAAAATGAAGTCCCTCTCATTAGACAGGAACATTAACACCCATTAATGCAACAGAATCTAATGGTGATTTCAAATATATGTTCATTAAATTGAATGAAATGTTAAATTACTTACATGGAATATTGCTGTGCAATGCCACATGTTGCTCTGTGTTTGCTGTAGTAACGATTCTCTAAGTCTATTTTGGTTTCTCCAATTAGATCATCTGTACCCACTAAATCCCAGTCATATATAGCCACTGTCAGCATGGACTCCATTGGAAATGTGGCTTCAATGTCAAAAGACCTGGTTGAGCAGATAAAGTGACAAGTGGTTATTAGAGTTCCAATGTTTGGATGACAACTGGTTGGTATAAAACACACTTCCTTTATGCAAATGAAATCAAACCCCATAATATCTGTTCAGAGATCCGAGGGTACAAATTCTGGAATGCTGCTGTTGGACGTGTGGTAGGGTGGAACTTTGCCCCGCTGCTTAGCTTCTGCCAGGGATAGGGTCAATTCCATACTGGGGACAAGTACTCATCTCTTTAGTGATACAACAGGGCACCCACCCATTGTGAAGACTGGAAACTTGGAGTGGCATGCTGCAGTCATTTCAAGAGGGGGAGCCAGAGGCTGAATCGGGCCAAAGATAAACAGACTTTAATTACCTTCTCTGACTTAGGCTCCAAATGGAGGGGCCTAATTTACAGCCTGGATTTATTACAACACTTATGCCTGGTTTCAACAGGTGTAGGTACCCCTGGTGCTATCAAGGGTGTATTTGGTGGGATTCATGGACTGACCCAGACTCAGGCGCCCCCCCAAACTGTCGCCAGGCTGTAATTAGGATGGGCAAAAATAGCCTCGCCCTCTCCCTCTCGATTGGAATTTCCTGTGTCTTGAGTAACGAGGCAGAAACTGGCTGATTCGGGTTACGCCGCAACTGTCAGAGTTATTGTTTTCTCTAACACAGCTATAGTTTTAATGACAATACAGGATCATAAAATCATAGAATCTCACAGCACAGAAGGAGGCCGTTTGACCCATCATGCCACTGCTGGCTCTTTGAAAGAACTATCCAAAATGTCCCACTCAAAAATCCATGATTTCTTATTGAAGTGACAGCATGTGTGCTGTGTGTGACAAATTCGTAAAGCTGTTTAAAAAGAATGGGTTTATGGTCTTGTTACCTAGAACACAGAAAATCTTCCTCCGTATTTGGTGGACTCATCAACAGGACTTACTTGCCAAAGACAGGATTGAGTTGCTTGGAGATGTAGTTCTCCTTGTCTTTGATTTCTGTCTTGCCTAGTTTTATGACAATGTATGGATCTGCTTTGCCATTGATATCAGCTGGATGCAGCTCTGTGGCCTAAATGCACAGTCAAAACAAAGAACCAAGAATCAACAGGTCCAAGAGAATTCAGCCAGTTGAAATTTGGTGAATGATCAAGAATTATAATAAATGGGTTTAAGTATTGGAATTCAAACACAGGAAATGAGAAATAAAGGATATTGACTGGATGCTCTGCTGCAACTATAGATGTTATTAACTTAATTTTAGATGAGGAAATAGTATTTAGTATTTAATCAAGCACTGTCAAATAATTAGATTGATACCCTAAAGTTATAAAAATCTCTGCCTGGAATGTCCACAGGGCTTTTCCCGATCGCCCATCATAACTTTGGTGGAAACCCTGGAGAAACGGTGGGAATAACTGCCGATTTTCTGCCGATCTTCGCCTGAGGTTATGGCAGAAGATCGGGGGACACCCCACAAACATTCTGCCCCCTCATCACTTCAGTTTACAATGCTCTGTGGTTAGAGGTCAGAACCAGAAGATCTGGGCCTCAGTGAAGGAAATACTTCAGTATTTTATTTGAACCACTGTAAATGTCTCCTTGTATAAAATTACAATTTATTGAGTGACCAGAGTATGTCCCAATTTTCCTGATTACCAGGTGAAGTGTCCCACAGTCATGGGTTGTTTCACATCACCGTATCTCTGGCTTGCAGAACTGAGTGACCAGGATCCCTGGAATTCAAACTGCAGTGTTACTGGGCTACCATTGAGTTAAGGATAAAAACGCCTTGTGAACCAGACCTCTCAACCTGCAATGTTTTGAAAGGATGGAATTCAGGTTTCCACTTGGGGTGGGAGCAAGATTTTCTGTCGAATTAGCAAATCTGCTGATTTTGGGAGTTTTACATGTTGCCACCGTTTTTCACAACTGTCCTGTTTAATGTCAGTTAATTCAATTCAATTAATCAATTTAAACAGGATAGAACCCTGAATAATTTCTGAAAGAAAGAATTACCAATTTGGATGATAAGCAGAACCTGTTCAAGTTTTATGGCTATAATGAATACCTACAGAAATGAAACCCAGTACCTTTTATTTGACTTGATTGCTCATCACTTACCCTTACTACATACACTCTGACTAAAACATTGACGAGATCATTGCTCGGGATACCCTGGAACATTCCAAATGTAGGTTCATAACCTGCTTCTCGGGCGATAGCATCTGGTAGAGGTATTTTGTATACACAGACGGAGCCCTGCATTGTATTTTTGAAAACAAAAGAATTCATAGATGACACAATACTGATGAGAAAACTGTTCAGTCATACAAGTGAGTAAGTATATTAAAATCTACATTAACTTATCCATCAAGGCCATGTAAGCCCAGTTACTTGATGCCGGGTGCTGTTAAGCAATTTCATTTGCAGAAGCTGACTAAAATAATGATCTTAGTTATTTTTGTTTAAAGTAAGGGTGTATTCCACTAAGTTATTGAATGATCTTAAATGTTATAAAGAGGGATAACCTCTACACATCGTGGTGTCCAGAGCTTTCTCTGGTGTGAAATCAAAGTTCCACCATAAAATGATGTCACATCAGCGGATGACCTACACATGCTTTACAATTTATTATTTTCCTTCTAACTAACTAAGCAACCAACTATTAAAGCATATTGCACATGACAATGATGTATATTTGCCTCTCCCAGGAGATTACATGGCTGATGCTCCAGCCACCATGAGTGTGGGGCAGGCTTGATGGACCAGCTGGTCTCGGTATATCTGTATATTTGTATGTATGCATCGACTTCACTTGGTTAAATTCAAATCCAGTTCTCAGAGGACAATGTCCCAACCTATTGCACTATTTAGGATACTTTTAGCGCCCCGGAAAAATTAGCACCCCCGCGCCGGAAACTGAGTGGTTGTGCCCCAAGAGGGAAGCAGGACGCTACTGGAAGCGCCCTGCATCCCTCTTGGGGCGCTGCGAGTGAATATCGCAGCGCTATGTGCCGCAGCGCCAAACGCTGCGGCACATCGCGTCGCGGTATTGCAGGCTAAGAAGGGGAGGGGCTTTACGCAGCGCGACCCGGGGCCCAGCTGGGCCCCCGGGGATCAGGAGTGCTGGCAAAAGAGCCCGGCACTCAAGAGAAGTGCCGGGCTCTTGGAGCACAGCCGACACTCCGCGGGGGAGGCCGCTCAGGAGGCCGGGACGGGATGGCAGGCGGCCAGCAACAAAAATGGCCGCCCCGCACCTCGCCTTTAAATTGCACCTCCCCGGCTGCAGGTAGGCCCCGCTGACCCCGTCGGACATAGCGTCCGGTGGTAAGTCAGGGGGCGCTCCCAAAGATTGCGGCCGGGGCGTTAGCGGGGTGCTGTGCACGGCGATGGCATCATCGCAGGCGGCACAGCGCCACGAGGCACTACCGGTTAGCGCCGCTGCTAAGCTCCCGCTGAATTTTGTTGGAGGCGTGGGCGGTGCCGTGCCTGGGCGCTAGTTGCTTTACGCCCCATTAGAGGTGCAAAGCAACCCAATTTTTCCCCCTAATGTTTCAGAAAATGCTAGGTTGGCATTATTGCAAGATCTATAATAGCTAAGCCTCCTCCACAGATGCACAAGCCATGTGCCTTGTCTGCTCCAAAACAGCATGGACATAATTCAAGCAAGTCTTCTCCAATGGTGACCTTGATGAGTGTTCCTCCCATGATGTCAAAACTGAGGTCATGGTTTCTTTCTGATAGTGTCCTGCTGCAGGATTAGATACAGCTGATTGACTGACTTACATACTTCTGATTATACTCATATTGTGCAATCTATAACCAATATTTTTCTGGTAATTCAATTACTAATAAATTACACTAGACCTCTCAGTTTTACATGGCAAGCAAAACTGTAACTATATCGTAATACTTTATTAAACATTACAGTTTGTTCTCGCAAGGATGTTTCTCATGTTCTACTAAATTAAAACATATTTTATCCACTAAGCACATTTGTCAAGTTCCCCACGTACAAGATTAACACAAGCTTGAGGAAATAGAGACAGACAAATACATCTTATAAAGTGCACTGCTTTTGAACTCTATTCACGTTCCTATAATAATTAATGTAAAATATATTTTTTTAGTCCAGTTTTTGATGAGAACCTTTACAATAAATACACCTATAGATAAGGTCCAGCTTTATGGATTCTGGCTTCCAGTGGCTGAAAAAGAATACGTTTAGTTTTTGATAATCCAAACTTCAGCTGGACGGAGCTGACCCAGTTGAAAAAAAAGTTCAGATTTGAATTTGAACTTTGGCCACCTGAATTGTACTTGAATACTCAGCAGTCCTCAAGTAATTTGATGTTTTTCTCACCACCATTTTGCTAACAAGCTCCTTTGATCAGTACTTCAAGACAATCATATCAGATGTTTAAATTGATGTCCTTCAACAGTAAAGTACTGGAGTGTTTACTCACTTTAAATCTCCCAACGATTCTTTCTTCTTCTGTAGAGCTGTCATCATCATCTCCAATTTTGCCTCGATAAAGATTAAAAGTGTGGAGCCAGTCTTCAAAGTTTCCAAACTCAGTTTCCAATTCCTTATGGTAAACCTGTGCATTGAAATAGAATGGTTAGTCACACATGACCTTATCCAAGTCTTTTTCCACTTCTCATCCTTCCTTGTAAAAGGTTGTTTTATCTGTCATGGGTAGTCCTAAAGTTTCCAAGAGCCCTGTCTGCCACATGTTGTGTTTGAGAGATGTACGTAATATTCAATAGGTTATTTATATACAAATGATGGGTATTGATAATTTTCAAAATTTCAATATTC
Organism: Squalus acanthias; assembly: GCA_030390025.1. Classification (NCBI taxonomy): domain Eukaryota; kingdom Metazoa; phylum Chordata; class Chondrichthyes; order Squaliformes; family Squalidae; genus Squalus; species Squalus acanthias. The sequence continues at coordinate 60,291,691 of CM059433.1, read as the reverse complement.
AGGAGCGATTTACCTTTTTAATTCAAATATATTCAAAGTTTCATTGAAAATACATTCATATTATTTCAGAAATGTTGGGACATGAGGTGCTTACACATGGGATGACAAATCCTTCAATATTACAAAAATGAGAAGTCGCACAACACCAGGTTATAGTCCAACAGATTTATTTAAAATTACAAGCTTTCGGAGCTATCCTGCCCCTTCTTCAGGTAAAGTTACACTGAGTGAATCTACAAAAGTTCACAGAATATAAACACAGATACTACAGAGATACAATCTTTCCTTACATCAAAGACACACCAAGAGCACAGCCAAGACAATGAGATGTGTCCCAGGGGGTCCAACGTGTCAAATCCTGCTGTCTGTAGCAGATCTCTCTCCATATCCCTTCCTCTCTCTCCGTCCTTTTTGGGGTTTGTTTTTTGTGTTTGTTTTTTTGTGTTTGTTTTTTAAAAACTGGAAAGACAGACAACGATGTCAAGTCACATTCTGTAGCGTGACATGAACCCGATATCCCTATTGAGGCCATCCTCATGAGTGCGGAACTTGGCTATCAGTTTCTGCTCGATGATTTTGCGTTGTCGTGTGTCTCGAAGGCCGCCTTGGAGAATGATAACCCGCAGATCCGAGGCTGAATGCCTTTTGAGTGCTGAAGTGTTCCCCGACTGGGAGGCAACTATCCTGCCTGGCGATTGTTGCGCGGTGTCCGTTCATACGTTGTCTCAGTGTCTGCATGGTCTCGCCGATGTACCATGCTCTGTGGCATCCTTTCCTGCAACGTATCAGGTAGACAACGCAAAATCATCGAGCAGAAACTGATAGCCAAGTTCCGCACTCATGAGGATGGCCTCAATAGGGATATCGGGTTCATGTCACGCTACAGAATGTGACTTGACATCGTTGTCTGTCTTTCCAGTTTTTAAAAAACAAACACAAAAAAACAAACACAAAAAACAAACCCCAAAAAGGACGGAGAGAGAGGAAGGGATATGGAGAGAGATCTGCTACAGACAGCAGGATTTGACACGTTGGACCCCCTGGGACACATCTCATTGTCTTGGCTGTGCTCTTGGTGTGTCTTTGATGTAAGGAAAGATTGTATCTCTGTAGTATCTGTGTTTATATTCTGTGAACTTTTGTAGATTCACTCAGTGTAACTTTACCTGAAGAAGGGGCAGGATAGCTCCGAAAGCTTGTAATTTTAAATAAATCTGTTGGACTATAACCTGGTGTTGTGCGACTTCTCATTTTTGTCCACCCCAGTCCAACGCCGGCATCTCCGCATCATGTTCAATATTACACTTCTGGAAAGTCTGTAGAAGTGTGTTGAAAAAAATCTCTTCCAATGTTGATAAATCTAGAAATACATGGCACCTTTAGGCCACTTTAACAGACATGTGGCTGATTTTAATTTGAGGTGCGCAGTGGGTAATCGGCAGGCGGAGTGTGCCCACCACTCGCCTGCTGTTGAGGCCTGAGCCATTTTAAAGTGCCCATGAATGGGCTATTCTACAAAGACAGGTTATTTGTGGGAATTCAGGTTCCTTTGCCCAAGGGTGCAGAGGACATTTGTAAAACCTTTATCACTACCCTGGCTGAAATCCACCAGCTCAGCATATAGTGTGGATCAAATCTAAGTCCTCTCTGGTATGCATGGTTTCATTCAATATCTGATACTGCATTTATCAATAGGCTATTGATTAATCTGGGTCATGTAATAGATCAGATAGAGTAGGATTCATTTATTTATTCCTTGAAGGAAGACAATAACCTCATGTACCACTTGCAGGAAAAGGCTGATAGTTTTCTCTTCAATCATTCAACATTTTTGAACATATTTCAATACCTTTTATATTCACTTACCCGTAATTCATCAATTTTCACTTTCTCCTTTTTGTCAATCACTTCAAGTTGCTTTTTCTTCTTCTCTTTCTCCTGTGCTTTGGCCTTGTCTTTACTCTTGGACTGCTTTGTGCCTTTCATAGGAGAGTCATCAATTTTGACATCTGAATATAGAGGAGGGAGGGTGGGCACAAAACACTCAAACATGAATGGCATGAAAGTTGACACTTTGACCTTCGCTAGACTAGGAAGGAAACCACCATAAAGGGAACTACATTCTAACGTAAACAACTGATCCTAAAAGGGCAAAGAGACCATAATGAAAACTACTGAGTCTAATAGGACAATCAGACCATAATGAATACTATGGAACCTACAAAGAACAAACAGACCATAGAATGAAACAATGAGCCTATGTAGGATGAACATATCATAAAATAAACTACTAAGCCAATGCAGGACAAGGAGATGACAACAAACTACTGAGTCTATGCAGAAAGAATAGACAGGAACACTGTCTCACCTCTATTACTGATCTAACTTAGTGCAGACAACTGGAAATAGAATCTATCTATTATATGTTAAATTTGGTACATGGGGAATTTGTTTAATTGAAAACTCATTATAAGTACCTGCAGTATGTGTTGCTCCAGTACGTGGTGCTGGGATAGGTAATTTCAATATTCAAGGTGTCACTTAATTGCTGCTATTTCATAGTGAAAGTATGTTAGCCTGAAATTGTACAATCTGACCACTGGGTTCCCATAAATTGCTCAAAATGCTTTTTGGAATTTTTTTCAGTTGCTGTTTTCCCCCTCAGTCACTGAAATTTCTAATGTCCAAAATAAGTGTCTAAAAATATTCAAAGAAATACATATTTCAGAATGGTGATAACATTTATCCATTGATCCATGTTTTTTAATGCCTTCATTAACCTTTTTACTTGATGGCCTCAGCCTCTCCCAAAAGCCTGGGCTTGTATTTGTGTTTACCCGAAAGCTGTGACTGTATGAGTTAGATTTGGATTGTTCCACCTGAGTATTTGCATAGTACCTAATTTCCCAGGATGCACCAGTACTGGTCAGTCAGCTGTACTAATGGAATATTTTTATTTAGCTATTTCTCAGCAATTTCTGTCCAATAGTTTTTCTTCAAATCATTTTGATAAACTAGAGGACACATTTCAGATACTTTACTGAGGTAAAATTTATAATGAGTGTTTTTTTTAAGAAACAGAGCGGCTGAGTGTGTGTATATGGCTGCGTGCAAAAAATGACAAGTGTTCTGAACACATAACTGTTGTAGCTTTTGTTTCGTGTTCTGTTATCTTTAAAGAATGTATTAAACTGAGAAAGAGGTAGACTGTAGTCAGAGAGGGGAAGGGGCGTGTGCGTGAATGAGAGGAAGGAAGGAAGACTTGCATTCATACAGCGTCTTTCACGACCACCGGACGTCTCAAAGCGCTTTGCAGCCAATGAAGTACTTTTGAAGTGGAGTCACAGTTGTAATGAGGACAGAGTGAGAGCGAGGGGAAAATTGCAAGTGATGTGCGACAGTAATATTGCCATGGTTTCAATGACAGCTATCTAACTGAACTGCATGTTTTGCAAGCCTTACTTTTAAATATTGATACTAATTATAATTAATTTTAAAAATCAGATAAAACTGGAATTGGAAGTTTTCAATAACTGGAAAAAAAAGACTTCAAAGCTGTTCTTGCTTTAGTATACTTCATCAAATTATCGGTTTAACTAACACAAATGAAACATCACCGTAGATTAAACCAACAATGGAAAGCCTAAAAAAATAAGCCAATGCCTTATTTATCTTTTTGCAGACCCATATTAACAAAAAGTAATCAGTTTTCAGCAATTTCTTTCACAACAACTTTGTGAACAAGGGCCTCTAAGGGAAACCTAGTGCCAGTGACAATAAGAATTGCTTAGTGTTCTAAACCTTGTGCCTTCTCTTATAGTCACAATCTGCAGCTACCACAGCCTTAGCCTCACCACCACTTTTTGGCTGGGTGCTCTGTTCTCAGAGATAACAGTTCAGTCTTGTTAGTGCCAACTTTCATGATGGCTTGGTAATGTGGATGAGTGACAGATTCTGTCATGATAAAAATGGGTAGAGAATGGGAAAAGCAAAACACTCAAAGTAAGTAGAAGCTTAGAGCTTTCATTAATAGATGAGATTGACACACCCCCAGTCCGAACATATTGCCAAACAATCAAAAAAATGATCACCACAGAGCATCCTTACTAAAATATCCTATAAGTTCCTCTATTAAAAATCCTACCACATCCAAAGAGGATTCTTATAGATGTTAGCACAATCTCAAAGACACACAGGAAAGCAAACCATGAATTCAGTAGGATTTCTATGATGTTTTATATAAGACAAATGTAAACTTATAGGATTTAGTAATAAGGGACAACAAAATCAAAGACATGAATCCCAGCCGTTAACACATTCCCAGCCGCTAACACGCTCCCAGCCATGAACACGCTCCCAGCCCTTAACACGCTCCCAGCCCTTAACACGCTCCCAGCCGTTAACACATTCCCAGCCGTTAACACAATCCCAGCCTTTAACACAATCCCAGCCGTTAACACGCTCCCAGCCCTTAACACATCTCCAGCCGTTAACACACTCCCAGCCGTTAACACGCTCCCAGCCGTTAACACGCTCCCAGCCCTTAACACATTCCCAGCCGTTAACACACTCCCAGCCGTTAACACATTCCCAGCCGTTAACACGCTCCCAGCCGTTAACACGCTCCCAGCCGTTAACACGCTCCTAGCCGTTAACACGCTCCCAGCCGTTAACACAATCCCAGCCGTTAACACGCTCCCAGCCGTTAACACGCTCCCAGCCGTTAACACATTCCCAGCCGTTAACACACTCCCAGCCGTTAACACACTCCCAGCCGTTAACACACTCCCAACCGTTAACACAATCCCAGCCGTTAACACACTCCCAGCCGTTAACACACTCCCAGCCGTTAACACACTCCCAGCCGTTAACACACTCCCAGCCCTTAACACACTCCCAGCCCTTAACACATTCCCAGCCGTTAACACACTCCCAGCCGTTAACACACTCCCAGCCGTTAACACACTCCCAGCCGTTAACACACTCCCAGCCGTTAACACACTCCCAGCCCTTAACACACTCCCAGCCATTAACACACTCCCAGCCGTTAACACACTCCCAGCCCTTAACACACTCCCAGCCATTAACACAATCCCAGCCATTAACACATTCCCAGCCGTTAACACACTCCCAACCCTTAACACATTCCCAGCCGTTAACACACTCCCAGCCGTTAACACACTCCCAGCCCTTAACACACTCCCAGCCATTAACACAATCCCAGCCATTAACACATTCCCAGCCGTTAACACACTCCCAACCCTTAACACATTCCCAGCCGTTAACACACTCCCAGCCGTTAACACACTCCCAGCCCTTAACACACTCCCAGCCGTTAACACACTCCCAGCCGTTAACACACTCCCAGCCCTTAACACACTCCCAGCCATTAACACAATCCCAGCCATTAACACATTCCCAGCCGTTAACACACTCCCAACCCTTAACACATTCCCAGCCGTTAACACACTCCCAGCTGTTAACACACTCCCAGCCCTTAACACGCTCCCAGCCGTTAACACATTCCCAGCCGTTAACACGCTCCCAGCCGTTAACACGCTCCCAGCCGTTAACACATTCCCAGCCATTAACACACTCTCATTCTTGTTTTCAAAATCCTCCTTGGCCTCGCCCCTCCCTATCTCTATAACCTCCTCCAGCCCTACAACCCTCCGAGATCTCTGCGCTCCTCCAATTCTGGCCTCTTGTGCATCCCTGATTTTCATCGCTCCCCCATTGGCGGCCGTGTCTTCAGCATTCTAGGCCCTAAGCTCTTATTCCCTCCCTAAACTTCTCCACCTCACTACCTCTCTCTCCTCCTTTAAGACATTCCTTAAAACCTACCTCTTTGACCAAGCTTTTGGTCACCTGCCCTAATATCTCCTTATGTGGCTCGGTATCAAATTTTGTTTGATAACGTTCCTGTGAAGTGGTTTGGGATGTTTTACTATATTAAAGATGGTATGTAAATACAAGTTGTTGTTTTGTTAACACACTCCCAGCCGTTAACACACTCCCAGTCAATATTGTTTTCTACATTGCACATTCTATTTTCTACAATGCAATAACATATGTATATCACACACATAAATGTATGGGATAGCTAGTTTGTAGCTAACTCCTTTGTTCAATTTCCATAATACGAGGGTGTAAGTTTTTTCAGTCCCAATTTACCCTCTGCTGCTATCTCCATGTCCTCTTTCTCCTCTGCCTCGGCTGCAGCTGCTTCCTGCTGTCGGAGTTGCTAAAACAGAATTCACAATATCACACTCTGAATTTGAAGAAATGCACAACTAATGAAAGCATAAAAGTTAAATCTCTTTTATTTTTTAAATTCTCATTCTATGGTTATATGGGGGGAGGGATGCCATGGCCCCTCTGGAAACATGTGATATTCTGCCCCATCAACTCCCTTAATGAAAGGGCTATAAATAACTCCAACTGTACCCCTGCGAACTGGTTCCCAATCTCAGTCATGCTGCAATGGGGAAGCGTAGAGTGGAGATCAGTTACCTTCCTACAGGGAGGAAGGCACATCGAGCAGTCACCCTGGGCTGCTTTAGAAAGCTACTCCCAGCAGCTGGCTTTAGAGCAACGTTGATGAAGAGCAGGGAGTAAGTTGGCCGTCTTTCCTCTCAGTCAAAAATGGCGTGACGTGAGCAAAAAAAGCAGTTACCAGTTTGCAACAGACTTATAATGACAAAAAATACAATGCAAATTTGAAACATTGAGCATGCCATGATGTCCTATCACCTAGTTCATTCTTGCCACAATTCATTTACATAAGGGGTTCAATAAAGCAGTCTGGTGTTGCTCCTGTGTGCACCTGCACCCCCACAGCAGACCTTGCCTGATAATGCAAGGTCAAATTATTTAAATATTTTGTGGCACTTCCATTGTGTAGTGCATGATGCTCTGAGCATCCAGGGGATCGGGCACTGCCATATCAGGTGCCAACAGATAATAAATGATGTTGAGAATAACTCCTTTCAAGGATTGGTTTTTGGAGGTAGGTACAGCAATATAGTGTGGCCCCATTAGAAATAGAGGGCTACTCAGGAGCCCCACTGCAGTACTTGAGCACATAATCTAGGCTTACACTTCATTGTAGTATTGAGGAAGTGGTGTATTGTCAGAGTTGCCATCTTTTGGATGAGGCGTTAAACTATAGCTCTATCTGCCTGTTCAGGTATAAAAGATCCCAAGGCATTTTTTTCAGAAGAGCAAGGGGGGCTCTCCAGCTGCATTATAGTTGGACCCCTGATTAGCATAAAGTGTGGGTCCTTATTGAGCCTTGCGCTTAGACGGTGCATAGGTTCCTAGAACACTAGGTGGCGCTCCATTGTATTGTCATGTGCAGAGTGCACATCTGGTGTAAAGCGTGCCTCAGGAAGTTTTACATTGCATTACTGACACATGAATGTATTCTATAATTCGCTCTTACAGCACATTGTACATCAAAATCAGGGCATACCTCCATGAGAGTTTCAATGGAGGCAAAATATTTTGACCACCAGTCCAGCATGCTTTCATCAGGCTCCTCCTCTTCTATTTCCTCTCCCTTCTTTTTCTTCTTCTTTTTTGATTTCTCATCTTCATTCTAGAGACAAGAAACACATGTGAGAAAGGTAACAATCAGTTGGAGCAATGGAAGGTTTCTATTGTGTCAGTTCTCTGGTTTTCAGTGGTCATTCTTAATAGGATTATAATTATTTGATGGGAGAGATATAGGTCATTTTTTAACCTCTTTGGCTGCCATATTTGCTTCCAGCATGAAAATAAATTTAGTTATGCCATTCTATCACTGAAATAAAATTGAGGCTTCATGAATAGAGGTATAGCGTAGAAAAGCATGGAAATTATGATGAACCTGTATAAAATACTGGTTTGGCCTCAACTGGAGTATTGTGTTCAATTCTGGGCACCGCACTTTAGGAAGGATGTGAAGGCCTTAGAGAGGGTGCAGAAAAGATTTACGAGATTGATTCCAGGGATGAGGGACTTCAGTTACGTGGATAGACTAGAGAAGCTGAGGTTGTTCTCCTTAGAGCAGAGAAGGCTGAGAGGAGATTTGCTAGAGGTGTTCAAAATCATGAGGGGTCTGGACAGAGTAGATAGAGAGAAACTGTTCCCATTGGCGGAAAGGTCGAGAACCAGAGGACACAGATTTGAGGTGATTGGCAAAAGAACCAAAGGCGACATGAGGAAAAACTTTTTTACGCAGCGAGTGGTTAGGATTTGGAATGCACTGCCTGAAAGGGTGGTGGAGGCAGATTCAATTGTGGCTTTCAAAAGGGAATTGGATAAGTACCTGAAAGAAAAATTTTACAGGGCCTCGGGGAAAGGGAGCGGGAGTGGGACTAACTGAAGTGCTCTTGCAGAGAGCCGGCACGGGCTTGATGGGCCGAATGGCCTCCTTCTGTGCTGTAACCATTCTATGATTCTATTAAATATTTTATTGAAAATAAAACCTGGCTAAGAAAAGGTTTGGGAAATTGGTTGGATTCTGGTCTCATCGGTGAATGTGATATTAGATTTTTTTTGTCCATTTCTAAATTTGGAACACATATTCTGATTGTATGTTAAGTTGGCCCTTTTTTTTGCCCAGGTATCTTCCTGCCAACCTCCCATCAGGTTGTCTTTTTTTAACTCTTTTTTAGTTGGAGCAGGGAGAAAGGGTTCATCCCTCTGCTCAAACATGAATATGACCTGCAGACCTGGTGTCCCTTTTGAAAAAGAAACATTTAAGAAAGTTTTAATTTAATACTGTGACAAATGTTGCTATTTTCATGTCTTATTATCACCATGGTTTCATTGTACGGGAATAGCAACCCCACCCCTGAGTGCGAGTGGTAGCTTCTCATTGCACGGATTGGTGGGATCCTGGATAAAGCCCTGAGTCTGTGCTCATGTGGAGTCCACATGCATTTCAACATCCCTTTATATCATGGATATCTTCAGCAGAATAAGTAGCACAGACACTTTCTGTACACAACTTTTAGAGACATGCTTTTATGAAAACAATGATATAGCCACTCTGAATATTTCTTGTTACGTTCTCTTCTGAAGAAACTTAGAAATTGTAGCCTTAAAAAGGTTTGAGACTAGAATAACAACAACCAACAACAACTTGATCCTATTCCTCATAGGAATTGAATTTCTATGGAAATACTGCTACAGTATTTCAACTTACCGCATCAACTTTGACAACAGCATCAGAGTTCTGTCATCAAATGGAAACAAACAAAATGAGATGATGTCAGCATCACAAAATTAATAACACAGATATCATGAAAATACTGTCTCCATCTTGATCAGAAATAGAGCACGAGAACATAAAAGAAACAGATCCATGCGGATAATAAAAATATTTTATATGTTTGAAAAACAAGAGCACTCACAAGAAGATGCTAAAAATGAATTAAAATGAGAAATCACAAAATATGCTTATGAACATAAATTATTGCGAGAGCCTGGCATTCTGAAACTCGCTAAACCCACAGGTATAGTCTGGGAACAGTGTTAGAAGGGGTTCTCACATGTCTCTGTGGACTCGACAGAACTAAACCTCACAGACCCAATGGACATCATCAGCGGCAGGGTTTTGACAGCAAAGTACTGGGATTCATCATGCTGGATAGAGCAGAGTAACAGATGTACCAACGCATCTCATTTCACCTCGCTGTTGATGATCAAAATTGATACTTTTATTATCCCATTCCTTTTATAAGGGTACAAACACCCCTAGTCAGCAATACCATCCATTACAGAGATTAGCATGTGACCTGCTTCTAGGCCTCTGCTAATGCCACTGAATTGACCATAAGGAGGAGGCGTGTGTGATTATCTTTCTGATTCTGACTTCTCCCCGATGTGTTTGTCAATGCCAGACCAGCAGTTTTTGGGATTGCGTGCACAGACCCATGCCCCAGTGCCAGAGGCTCCTTGCCCGTAGCCATTCTTTATTTGTGAGCCTAGACAGTGAATGCCAGCAGCCTATTCGTCTGTTGAGGTCATTGTCCCATCTTCATCTGACATATTCCACCAGCACAAGTCACTGGAGTCAGCAGCAGCAACAGCAGCAACTTGGTGGATTGTTTTCCTTCTTCACCCCGGGAGGTTGGCTGCAGTGACCTCACTGCTGGTCTGGCTGAAGTGAACTAATTCTGCAGAGACCAAGCATTGAAGCTGAGAACCGCCTGACCGGTAGGCCTCCATACCACAGCACACAAATGGGCTCAATCTGCCGGATAGAGTGAGAGCAGCCCACTAGCAAAATTTACTCAGGCTGCTGGCAGGTTCCACATGAGTGCAAGGGCCCCAGCTTAGAGAGCCAGCAGCCGACAAAGGGATGCCGAAGAGGAGCCTGGAGAGAGCACTCCTGCTCCTCAAGGCCCACAAGGAGTGCTGGAACAGCCACTTACCTTGTGGAGCCGGCAGCGCCCGTCTCCGTTTCACTGCCGGGTTTCCCGAGCCCTGGGAAACCCACGCGGCACGAGTTAACTTCAAATCGGGCTCTCAATTGCACTGTAGGAGCCTGATTTAAATATCTTAATAAGCGTCCTGCCTCTCCACGGCGGGACACTCGGACACCCTGATAGCCCTCACGGTAAAAATGGTGGCGGGTGAGATGAGCTGGGGTCACATTCTGCACGTTTCACTTTTTAACCCTCCCCCAACCCTCTGCCACCCATCGTGGGGAGGGCAGGGGGGGGGGGGGGGAGAAGGGTTGGGAGGTTAATATCAAGGCCATACTTACAGCATCCAGCTTGACCACAGTCTCTATTTTCTTCACTGGAATCTCCGTTTCCATATTAATGTTGATATCACCTGCAGGGCGAGAGATCGGGCCTCCATTTGCCAGTGCTAGGTATCCATTCATTAGTTTAGCTGAACAGAAACCAGTGGAAATCCAGAAGACAGGGACAGACAGAAAAAGACAAGGAGAGAACAAGGAGAGAAAAATATCAGAATATGGATGGAAAAGCTCCAGAGGTTGGAGGTGAGACAAAAGTAGACTGCAAATGTCATGTGGGTGAAGGTTACGTCACATTGATATGTGACAAAATACATGCCAACCAGGAAGGATGCAGTATTATTGGTAACAGTATGATAGTCATGTAGCCCTTTGAGAACTTCATTTCTCCATCATGTAAAATACTGTAAAATAAAATAAGTTTACTTATCCAGGCTCTGCATTGAAATTGCGAATGTGCCTTTTTAAAAATTGTATTTCAGTATAATTTTCTCTCCAAGGCTATCATTATATTAATTTTTCCCACCCAACTATTCCAGTTTATTTCCATCTTGTGCCCACTCAATTTCTTGAGGATGGTTGTGGACCCCTCCTTCGTTAGTTGACCTCTGCGAGATGTGCTTCTAAATTGGATCAGGTGGATAAAGCCAGTTTTCCCTGCACTGAGACGGAATGCTATGCTCACTGAAAGCACTTTCTCCATTGTATCAAATGGCAAAAACTGCACATGTTGGTCATCTAAAATAAAGCAGAAAATGTTGGAAACACACAGAAGTTTTGTCATTATTGGAAAGAGAAATGACAGGATATTGTCTCTTTTGTAATGCTAATGTATATTTTCAATACTTTCTGCTTTCTCCATTGATCCAAGAACCACATTGGATTGATTGTCATAGCCCATCGACTGCAACTTATAACCATTTACTTAAGGAGTCAGCACATCTCCACAACTTTATCTAGTAACAATATATTATGGAAACATAATTGTTTCTCAAACATTAACTACTTATCTGGGCAATGTGGTGACACAGTGCACTGGTTTTTAAGATGTAGGTTTATCACCCCTCAAGCTTCCCCACAAAGGGAAGACCATCAGAAGCTAAGTCATCCCGAGACCTTCTCATGGACCTTGTGGTGGCCAAGAATGCCATTGGCAGATGTCTGAGAGCACACTGCATGTCAGCTATCATGACTAAAATTAGGAGAGAAAAATAAAACTAAAAATATGACAGAAAAAAGATTTAAAGAACATTGGAGGAGGAGAAATTCAACTTGTATTGGTCACCGGTGTGAAATGGACGCCCACCCAAAGATGCAGCCTGAGGCTTGTTTGAAATTGGGCCTTGGGCCTCATCTGCATGAAACAGGCGAGCTGCATCGTGACGCCCGATTGGGGCCTCAGGAGTTTGTCCAGCTCTGACATTGGGCTGACCCGCAGGGCGGTCCTGGGGGGAGGGAGTGGGGGGAAGCAAAGCAGAGGGGGGCAAGTCTGGGCCGGCAGTGACCTGCAGTATCTTTGTGGAGCCAGGAGGAGTTTGTTTACCTTTTAATGGGCAGTCTCCAGCGGCCCCTTTAAGGGCCCAGGTTAGACTGCTGAAGACCCAAAATAACTGGGTTCAAAGTGCCTAGCCCCTGTTTGAGGCGGGTACCCTGTGTATTTGGAAGCCACTGGCTTCCAATTTAGCAGCCGGCGAACTTCTGGGAGAGACTAGGGGCGAGAGATTGTGACCCAGAATTTTCCCCCAACCTTAGTTTTTCACCCAAAAACTGGCGAATGTGAATGAATTTTTCCCCCATTAAGTCCTATTCATTTTTTTCTTCTTTTTATATACTCCTTGGCTGATCTACAATGATTACCATAAATCCCCAAAGCCACCTGTCATGTATAACTGTGCATCACCGATCCAGGGTGCATGTGCTGATATTTTTCAGTCCCACTTCATTCCTGTAAGGTGGACTGAGTGAAATTCACTTCCAACCCTATTACATTCCAAGAGGGGATGGGCAGAAAGGGTCCATCAAAACTGTTGATACTGTGGTATGAAAACATGGCACTTTGAATTCATTTGTTTATGCCCCAAAACAGTCTGGACAGAAGGGGAGCCAAGTGTCTTTAATGCAGAGTCAGATACAACCTCTCCTTCCTTTCTTTAGAAGTATGACTGGATCCACCTTACCATTCACGCGAGAAATAAATAAGCAAGTTTCACTGCAAATGTCCATTAACAAATAAAGGGCCACTTTTCCGATCCGATGGGCAGGGTGGACTTTGCATGCAACTGTTTCCCTGAGTGCTGACCCCCCAGTGACCTCTCTGGGGTCAGACTCATTTAAATGTTAGTGGCAGGCTCCCAGTGGTATTTCCACTGCCACTGGGTGGGGAACAGAGAAAAAATTGTTGTGGTACTTTCTGTCATATAGTGTGCTACAGGGAAAAAGTGAAATTTTAATTGTTTGTTTACAAAGTGCATCTCAGCGATTGATTGCTCTAATGTTTCAGGCCTTCTTTGCTGTCATGGCAACGTTGGCCCCCAGAATGCTTTGTGTTGCTCTGGCGCCAATGAAGGGATCTGCCACACTTCCATCCCAGATTCACCTGAAATTGGATGGCGAGGGAATGGAAAGTCCTACCCATAATGACTGGAGCTGTTTCGTATTTTCACTCCAGGAAATTTTATCCACTATACTGAGAACCTCTGAAGTAGGATTATGTTAAACAACATCGGATGTTACAGGGTTTCCTTTCTGTCTTCATATGCTAACTAAATAAAGAATCAAACAGACATGATTATGGCTTTGGACATTACAAGTTCCGTAGGTTTTGTAAATCCCTGATTGCTGTGAGACAGGTACCAGTTCTTTACATTCAGTGCACTGTCACACCTTGAGCTCGTGACCCGTTGGCATGTATGTGAAGAAGGCAATAAAGGGCTAGCTTTTCTCAAAGATAGAAATACAATAGTGGGGAACAACTAAAATACACTGGAAAGCTGCTAACACATCGGGCCTGATTTTACTTATTTGCAATGGCTCCCGCTTTGTCAAAATTGCAATGGACACATTAATTCCACCTCCCCCTCACCCCCCACATCTTCCATAACACGAGGTTGCATACTCTACATATTTAAATTAGATTTAACTGTGGTTTATAGCACAATTAGATTTTTTTGCCCTTGAAGTGGTGCTGAACCCCTTAACAAGTGCTGTTGAGTGAAGTCCATTTGGTTTGAAATGACAGGGTCAGTCATCGATCCTGTACTTCCAGCGTGGAGCTGAACTCTAGGAGAGTGTGGGTTGGAGAATCCTTGGTACAACGTTTAGTCTCTTTCTCTGACCCTTTGAGCGTGGCTTCCTGCTGGGAGCACAGGATTGGTGAATTTACCCTTACATCTCTTCTTGTGCTCGTGTCTAATCCCATTTATGTCTAAACCTGTGTCAAAAATATAAAGTCAGACCCTTGGGGCTGGATTTTGTCTTGGGGTCGGGTAATCCGCATTTCGTGTTTCCCCCCCCGACTCCAGATTAATGTGGATGCCTGATGCAATTTTCACTTAATTGGGCAATTGAGTTGCAGCATGTGGGAACCCATGAACTAATTAGTGGTTTCAGTCTGAAACCCGCCTCTGATGATGTCATCATTGCTGACTGCCTGCTCTCAGAGATTGTCTGGCTGCTGGTGAGAGAGGACCTTTCTGCATTGCTTCTGATGTGAGTGGACCTGGATGCAAATGAGAGAGAGAGAGAGAATGAAATTTTTTTGCATCCAAGTCCTCTTACACCAGATGCCATGACATTGAATGTAGCAGTATCAGAGGCGACTTTCACACCTAATACTACTACCTTCATCACACCTCCGTTGTAATAGTGGACTTGCAGCCGATAGTCAGCTATCCATTTGTGCTCCCGCCAGGTTTCACTGGAGTGTTTCACACCAGGCGTGCTTCACGTCAAAAAAGGGTTAAACTAGCTAAAACGTTTCAAAATAGCATTACAGACCCAATTTAGGGCTTGTTAAGGGCTTTAATGGCCTCTCCCGCCTCTTGGAGGCGGGACGGAGTCGGGAACCCCGCGACTGATTTTGTCAAAATTGCGTGGAGGCGGGATGGAGGTTGGTGGGGTCGGAAACCCCGACCCTGCAAATTTAACCCCCCACACGCCTCCAAACCCGACTCCATGGGTCATTCAAAATCCAGCCCTTGATTTCTGTATTAAACAGTATTAGATTTTTCATAGGTAGGATTTTTGTGCATTAAGTTATAATTGTTTATAGGGCATGTGGATAGGAGAGGTACAGTGCATTCTATAGGTAGAGAAAATGTAGCAGATGTTCAGATGAATTGAGCTTTCTATACCAGGAGATGGTAATCCTGGTTACAGCTATAGTGTATACAGTTTTTAACTTCAAAAATAAACATCATGACATCAAGAAATGAATCACTCTTCTTACTAAATATAATAAAAAATTTACACTGGACACATATATTTAAAGTTGTAAAAAAAGCTACAGTTACACAAAAATAGAAGGCAGATTGAATACAAAATATTTAACAATAACATTCAACAATAAATAAGCAAAATCAGATAGCTTGTTAAATTCTTCTACTGAGTTCACTTTGCTGTTGAAATGGAAATAGGTAAATTTACAAAGGCATCTATAAATCAATTAAAATAGAGCAGGGCTGAAAGTTGCTTGCCCAGGTCTACTAAAGATGAAAGGTCTGGCGTTGGCTTCTTATCCTGGTCCTGATTTCTATGAAGACCAGAAAACATACACAGCAAGACTGGAAAGCTCCTCCTGTGTCCTATGTTTCAACCTGAGGCGAACAGCTCCTCCTACAACAGAGATAGTTTTCCATTTCCCACATCAGTTTTCCTTTCTTTTAGAAAACAGGGATAGCAACAGAATATAACCAGAGGCAAACATAATGAGGAGGATGTATCATGAAGATGGCCCTGCTGGTAGTGGCAAAGAACGACTTGGAAATATTACAATGTTAGCCCAAGGGTCAAGTCACAAGCTCCTGTAGCCTCATAGTCCAGCAAACCTGATTTAGTGAGCCATGTTAACCATACACGTGTACAAGGGACACATTTCCAGGTGATGACGCTGGGAGAAAGTGAGCAAGCAGCTGAGAGCTATCAGAAATTGATAGGCTTGTTGGGCCCAATTAACTTTCCATGTTTCTAAAAATTCTTAGGTTCTAACGTACCTGCATTAGCCCAGTTCTGAATTTTATTGTCTGGTGGTCTGTAGATGAACTTTCTCAGGGAGCCGACAGCATGTGAACCAACCAGCGTGTACCTGCCAAAAGCACGGCAGTCCACCACACGGATATTAAGGGGAGGGTGAAGAAGTTCATTCTCTGGTAGATCCTATTAGCAATGGAACAGAAAAGTGTTAATAGGAACAGCGCACTTGCCATAGCAGAGAATAAGGTGCCGGTATCAGAGTGTGACACTAATGCAGTCATTATGATGCTCACTCCACAATGCTGCAATTGTGAGTTTAACTGCAGTTCTTCTTGACATTGGGATCAGCCAGGCACATGTGTGATGGACTTCACCAAGTCTCAGCTTGGTTACTAGGTAAGATATCTTGGGCGGCTGGAGCAACTTCCTTGGGAAAGAACTGATAACTTCCACATGTAGCCAGCAGCACCAGATCAATAGTTGTAACTGCTCCCCAGGAACATGAATGAGAGACTAAGGTGAAGGAGGAATGAAGTGAGAATACCTAGGTGTCCCTTGATATAAAATTCTCAAGACCTTTCTGCACCATAACCAAACAATATTACAATACTTAGCCTCGCTTTATTCTGACATCAGGGATATTAATTTAGATCTTGTTATTGTGTCCATTTTGTAGGTTACAACTCCCAAAGATGTTCTTAACTAGAGTTCCTGTAGCCCTGTGTTCTACCTCTACATGGACGATTTTAATCCATCCTAGAGATATTGGCACGAAAATTGGATCGGAGTGTCCGTTTTTCTGATGAGAAATGGGCACTGAAGGGTCCAATGTTGTGCGCTCATTCGCGCTGGGTATGCGCATACGCTATATTAGTTAGGGTGCCCTGCAATGTTCCCTCTTTTTTTGGGGTGCACGGTCCCTTTAAGTGGCTGCGCAGTCCATTCAAATTTTCACGCATGCATGGTTTCTCCCATAGAAAAGTGCCATTTATGAAATTGATTCCCGACAGTTTTCTCAGCTGAAAAGCAATCAAACCAGCGGTCTTTAAAGGGACTGCTGGAGGCTGCCAGCAAAAAGGTAAGTAAAAATTAGTTGTATGTGGAGCCAGGGGGAACAGGACTGCTCCTCCTGGCTCCACATTAAATCTGCGGGCAGCTGCCGGCTCACGCTCGCTCCCCTCCCGAATGCTTCCCCCCACCTCCTGTGCTTAAGATATACCATCAGCGGGCTCCCCAACTGGCTGATCTCATTCCCCCCATGATCATTCTTTTGCCTCTGGGATCGCAACTGGCGTCCACAGCTCACCTGTACTAGACTAATGAGGCCACTGGCCATGGTCCATGAGGCCATGGCCTCTTTAGGCATGTGCAGCCAACAGTGATTTGGGTGCGATCCAATTTCTAAGCCACTACCCCTTGAGAACTGCATCATCAAAGTTAATCTTCAGATGTCTTTTTGAACATGATGGGCCAAAAATTCGGCCCTTCCCGGGTGAGTACGCACTGTGTACTCACCTGTAAGGCGTCCTGAAGTGCCGGTTTCCTGCGCGGGAAACTGGAACTTCCGGTCTGGTGAAGGGGGCGGTTCATAGGTGAACCGCGTGCGCGGTAGAGGCTGCGCGCATGCAACAAACTTAGGTTTTTTTTCAGGTTTCTACGGGAGGGTAAGTATTGAAGAACCTACGCTTTTAAAAAGGAGGTGCAGGACCCGTTTTCAACAAGGTAAGTGGTTAATTAATTATAATTTTAACATTTTTCCAACAGGTTTATCTTTTTTAGATACTTTAAAGAAAGGTAAGTTTATTTTTAGCACTGTTAAAAAGTTTTTTAATTTTTCAAAAGTTTAAATTTTTGTTTAAAATAGTTAATTTATTTAACTTATAGTTATTTTATAAATGTGATGGGGTTTTTTAAAATTTATTTTAAGTTTAGCTGTTCTTTTGGGGCCGATTTCAATTCATAGATTTGACAGGTCTTCCTGTCAAATCTATGAATGAAAGATGGTCTGCTGCCATTGGCTCTCCATGGCCCACGTGATCCCAGGGGACGCATCGCACTAACTGCGCCCCTGGGACACGCAAGCACTGCGCGCCGGCACTTGGAGCAGGCCCAGGAGCTGAAGTTCCCGTGGGCCCAGAGGTCAACGGCAGGCGCGGTAGGTAAGTGCGCGCGCGATCCTTACCCCCGCGGCAAGCCGGAGAGGCGAATTTCAGGGCCGATATCACGGGCTTTGGTCAATTGATGAGACAATTCATAAACAGCCCAATGGAGCAAACACCATCAATACAGGATATGTCCTCAACAGTATCCTTTGGGTTGAAAGTTACTACACTTTTTCAACTTTAATGAAGATTTTAGAATTCTACTAAAAGAAAGATTTTTCAATCAATATCTTGTAACCTAAAGGTTCAGTGGAGATTTGTCTCAGAAGCAATCTAACTAATCAATATACACTCCAACTGCACACTCGATGTGTTTGTCAGATCTCAGTCATGGATCTCTGTTGGGCTTTGCACCCTAGAAATAAATTAATACGAAAAATGATGACAGCCCATTTACTTGCAGTTTGATGTTCTGTCAACTTGCTTGAGTGGTTACATTTTCTGTCAGTGAATCTTAGAATATTTTCAGTGTATCCATGAAGTCATAAGGCAGCTGTGCGATCGGCGGAATAGATGGAAAATTGCAAGCAGTGCACCAGTGATTTTCTGACAAGCTGCAAGCTCTAGCGATACATCATAGGTAGCCATGGTGTCTTGCAGCTTGCCTGATTTCCTTAGGGAATTGGGGAGACATTTCCCAGAGTTTTTCCTGAAATTGGCAACAGGTTTTTCTTTCCTCTGTGTTTTTGCCTCTCCTGGGAACGAGCATTACTGACTGTTGGGGAAGGAG
Organism: Squalus acanthias; assembly: GCA_030390025.1. Lineage (NCBI taxonomy): Eukaryota > Metazoa > Chordata > Chondrichthyes > Squaliformes > Squalidae > Squalus > Squalus acanthias. Next base: position 60,272,853 of record CM059433.1, on the reverse strand, counting down.
GTGCACCATCTGATAGGATGTGCATTGATGGACCTGATGATCTTTTCTTATCCTTGTTTTCAGAAGTTCACAGTAAAGTGTGCAATCATGGGCCTGAACAAAAACAACTTTAATGGCTAGTTTGTTGCTTTACTTTCAAAATGTGATGACTAAACTATGAATAACCATCCTCTGCTATCACATTGCATAAGTCAAATAATTAGTCTTTGAAACAAGAAAACTATGTGCTGAACTGGTTAAAAGCAAATTTGTTAGCAGAAAATGTTTTCAGTCATAAACCACTGTCCACCTGATTTACATGTCCCACAGTTTTATGTAAATCATACACAATTGCAGTAGTCAATTCTCACCACTTCAAAATACTTGACCAAAATGCTGAAATTTGGATTTTTCTTGTAGTTCTGAATGAGTGCAGACTGCACGCCCTTTCCAGCACATTCTATGTCGACTCGCGGTCTGTCAACCTGTGCCAGGTTCACACGCTTGAGATCCCTCAGACCCCAAAAGAGAATCTGTAAGGATTAAAAAAAGGAAAATGACTTCATGTACATGCATATCAACACAAACTAATATTTAGAGGTCGTGACATGGAGTTTTGTGTAAACAGAAATGACATTGTCCTGTAGCTCAAGATCAGAGTTTTCTGCTGACTTGGATCAAGACTGTGTGCATTGGAGTAATCAGACTTCAGACTTCTGTGTAAATCACATGTGAGCTCTTTATTTAGTTCAAAGAGAGGTCCAATGTGCCTTTTACCATTTGGCACCATTAGATAGTGAAGAACAAAGTTAAAGCAGCTCTTTTTTTTGCCATAAATAATTTTATGCTCATTTCTATTTTTCTCTAAGGAGCTCAGATAGTCGGTGACTCTAACAATGCTGCTCTTGGAGAGAAGGAGACTAGGCAGTCTGAGTCACTTTCCAATTTTCTCTTCCTTCCTCTGGTGAAGTGCCTTATATCTGCTTGGTGTGTTTCAAGAACAGTCTGCCTGACGTTGGGGATTTAACAAAAGGAACAAACTCACATTCTACCACTCTGTGGCATAGCACCCCAATACTCCAACACACCACATCACTGGGTTATTTACACATCACCCCCTCCCCCCGACTAAATCACTCAGAAAGATCATCTCCCTCAGCCTAGATTTTGTGCTGAAAACTGCCGGATTGTTGTAAAAACCCAACTGGTACATCAACGCCCTTTAGGAATGTAACCTGACACTCTTACCCAGTGTAGCCTACACTGGTTGACTCTTAATGCCCTCTGGGCAAATAGGGATGGGTCATAAGTGCTCATCAAACTTTAACCCCATGATTTTCCATTTACTAATATGTTGTTCTGAGTATGACAAGCTTCTAAGGGTTGCCTACCTCAATCCTGTACTTGCTCAACACAGGCCGGATCCCTTTCGGAACAGGGAGAATTGGACCACGATCAGAGTCTGTTGGACCATCAATTGGAGGCAGATTGTGCTTTCCTGAGGGAGGAATCTGAATTGAATGAATAAAACTGTGTGTAAGTAATCTTTAAAGGGAAGATCTGAGAGTATGCCCCGGCAATAAAAAGAAAAAATGCAGCAACTACAGTTTCTGCATAAAACATCAGATGAACAAATCAACGAACGAATCACATAGTCTTTTAAACAGGAATGGGTTCATGGAAAGAAAACCTCACGTCAAGTACATGAGGCAATAACATAAATTATGTCAAAATGCATTATTGAGTCACATGTATGTAATGTCACTGTGATATAAATAAAACAGTTCTTCTACTGCCCTGAACAATAAGAGGTTTGACAAACACTTTAAAATAACACTGGATCTTACAAGTGTGAACTTTAGTGTTATGGATTGCTGCACTTCTCAAACCCTTGACCTCCACCACCAAGAAGGGCAATGGCAGCAGGCGCATGGGAACCCCATCACCTCCTCGTTCCCTCTAAGTCACACACCATCTTGACTTGGATATATATCGCCTGACCAACCTCTGAATTTTTTGGGGGACAACCCGTGTGGATTGTGGTAAGCCCTATGGCATTGTGTACTGAGATTTCCAAAAGACATTTGATAATGTTCCACATGAAAGACTATTAGTTAAGCTCAAAGCTGTGGGGTTTCAGGGTAAAACTTGGGAAATTGATAAGGAACTGTCTGAAAGATAGAAAAGAACAGGTACTTGTTAGAGGAGTCAAATTGGGGAGGGGCTTGATGTTGGACCCTCTACTGTTTCTAATTTGCATCAATGACTTTGTCAAATTTACAGACAATAGTGAGCTAGGAGAGATAGTAGAATATAAGAAGGCATCCCAGAACTTACAGAATGCGTTGAACAAAATAAGTGTGGGCAAAACAATGGCAGAAGAAGTTTAATGCAGACAAATGTAAAGAAGGAAAACTGAGCGACACATGAATGATTTAAAAATAGTTTAAAATGAAGTTGAAAGAGACCTAGCAGTCTGTGTATGATGCTCAACATGTCCAACCAATGCAGAGCAGTAATCCACAAAGCCAATAGAATGAGGTACTGCATAGCGAAAACAGTAGAATGTAGGGTAATTTTAGCCCCCACCCCCCCCGCACAATGGGTGGATGAGGGTTGAGTTGGGTTCCCAACGGTCCCTGGCTGCGGCCTTCTACTGCTGGCTTTCCCGTTGGCAGCTGGCCAGCCTCTCAATCTGGCTGGCTGCCGGGCAGGAAACAGAGTAAAGAAATGATAACGATGTTGTTAAATTTGGTTTATCGTAAAAGAGCATGTTCAGGTTCTCGAAGGTTCCAAACTTACTGCAGCTGTGGGTCCCTGTCACCACATTGTTGTCCACAGCTGCTTCTGTCTGTCACCATTAGATCCAGGGGTTCCACGTGAGCAGGGAAACAACCTGTGTGAGGGACTTGGACGCAAAACTAGTAAACAAGTTCAAATAGTAGTAACTATTATTTTTCTAAACTTTCTCCTTAATGGAGGCAAAACTGCTCAAGTAGAACAGTTTTATCTCTATTAAAGAGTGTGGGTAGGGATGACCATACGTGCGCATATCTACTTAGTTAAAATGCCAGGGATCTGATAAGTGCTTACCCAAATAATCTGCATGCCCCTTCTTCCCATTATACTAAGGGTGATTAACAGTGTACCAAATTTTAAAATACAAATGTTTCGGATGTATTCTCCACCAGAGCTGGCATTTCATTAGAAGCCACCGGGGATTGGAATGCCTGGCATTTGGGAATGACGTGGTTTTATTTACAAGAATGAGTAAAAGCTCTTTGATGCTGCGACTCCTGCTACAAATTGTAGCCATTCTCCCCAACAGATAAATGATGCATTATGCAAAACCGAACCATACAGGTCAGGAAGGTCCCAGGTACATTTCCTGATCTGTGGTGAGTTAGTTGATTTTAGCTGTGAAGGTAGTGGGTGCTGTAACTGGCCTCCGTATCCTAATTAGGGAGGGGGATAATTTTTTTAAAAACTGGCCATGGCATCCACTCGTGATTGCTTCCCAGTGACCGCTGCAGCAAGGTTTGTGGGGACCTCCATTGAGCATAGGATTAGGCTTGAGGCATTCACTGAACAAGCTGACAAATGAAGAATGACCATCGTCTTAGCTGAGGTTGCCAAGGGCCACACCTGCGATGGAACCCCGGCATAAGCCACAGTCTCCAGGTAAGGAGTGGTAAGAGGAGAATAGTAGAGGGGGCAAGAACAAATGACAGCTGTTCACCTTACAACCATGGATGGAAAAATAAGTACAGCCGTACTATGCATCCTGTGGGACATTTTGTTCTGTCCCTGTGTGCAGTCGCATTTTTAAAAAATGGGACAGGAACATCTTATAATCCTGCAATGATTATTTTATTTGATCAGTTGACTTTTCCTAACAATAATTAACTAACGACAAATAGAATAACTTTTTTTGTTGCTAGATATGAAGGAGAATTCCAAGAACCTTGAATTTGGCCAGCTCAGGCTCAGCTTTAGCCAGTAAAGCACTCCTAATCTCATCGTCATCATAGGAGTCCTGCAGACCAATGAAAAGAAGCAGAGAGGGCAGACAGAAGGAAACAACACATCTAATCAGTTATTGACAGGAATATCAGAGCACTGGTAACAGTAGAAATAAACACAGAAAGCGTAGAAGTAAAACATGCCACATTCATCACAGACCTAGAGATAATGACCAGATTTTGCTGTACTAATAACGGCGAGGCTAATGCTCGCCATTATTACAGGGTAAAACTGACTGCAACTTCTGGTGACTGCACATGCTCAGTTAAACGTGGAAATCCGGAAGTGGTTGTCAGTGATACCCTGCTCCTTCACAGGTTGTGCTGCTGCGGTCTTCGCCAATGGAATCTGCACAGAAATCACTGTAATCGCGTGAACTTAGGCTAATTACCCACTACTCTCACTCTAAAAACAGATTAAAAAGTTAGGGCTTGTACAATCAGGAGTAACTAAGTTTTTAACCTTTGGAGGACCCTAAACATTTTTACCCAGTTGAAACTTTCTTTCGGTTTCTATTACCTTTCTTGTATTAAGAATATCACCTCCAGACATTCCGCTTCAGGTAGGAAGGTGGGCAAATGAATGGCTGATTCATTCCCTCATGATTTTAATAACAGCATCAATTTGTGTTCAGTTAATAGGAGCCTTTCCTCCAGGAATTTACTCCACTGCCAAATCTATTTAAATGTGGTATACTCGGGTGACTGTCTGTGTGGAGTTTGCACATTCTCCCCGTGTCTGCGTGGGTTTCCTCCGGGTGCTCCGGTTTCCTCCCACAGTCCAAAGATGTGCGGGTTAGGTTGATTTGGCTATGATAAAATTGACCCTTAGTATTAGGGGGATTGAATACGTGGGGTTACGGGGATAGGATGGGATATGTGTCGGTGCAGGCTCGATGGGCCGAAATGGCCTCTATCTGCACTGTGGGGATTCTGTGATACTTACATTCAACCATTTAATGGCCCATATTTTATTATAAATCTACGCCCTTACCTGAGGGCTCCGGAGGTCCGGACATTTCCACTCCTGGGCCTCTCGTGGTCCGCGTGCGCAGAGGCCCAGGTATCCCAGGGGCACAGGCAGTTCGCAAGCATCCCTGGGATCACGTGGGCCATGGGGAACCAATGGAAGAAGGGAATCCCCCTTCATACTTTTGACAGGTCTCTCAGCTTAGACCTATTAAATGTATGAATGGGGATCACTCAAAAAACACACTAAAACATTAAATAATTTTTTTTAAATCACGTGTTTAAAATTAGTCAAAATGACATTAAATTAAATATTTTAAACAAAAATTTAATTTTTTGAAAAAAATAATTAAAGTTTTTTACGGGGCTAAAAATAAACTTACCTTTTTTAAAAGTAATTTAAAATTATAAATGAGTGAATTTTTTTTTTACTTTTTTAAACTCTTTTGCTGGTAAAAGCAGGCCTTATGCCTGCTTTTACCAGGCGTAAGATTTTTAAGGGATTACAGCGGGCGGAGGTTCTGCAGAAAGTGGAACTCTCCACCCGCAGAGGCCCTTCTCTTGTGCAGGCGGAGGATCTGTCAAGAAGATTCTTGACAGATCGGAAGGGCCGGTTTTCAGCGCATGCGCTTCGCATGCCTGAAACCGGCACTTGCGAGGCCCCTACAGGTGTGTACACAGCTCGTACACACCTGTAGGGATCGGAAAATACGGGCCAATATTTTAATTCTTGCTCCTCCCTCCCCATTTTTATAGGTTTGTGATAATCAAGGTGAGAGATGGCATTGCCGGTCAGTATGATTTGTACTTTACTTTTCACAAAATTGTAGTCAGGTAGACTGCAGGTCAATAACAACACTGATTATCACTTAAATTACTCTATTAATGAAACTAAATCTCAATCTTAGAAGAACAACCCAACCACACCAGTGTGACTTCAGTTAATAGAGGTAACCAGAAGACACAGATTTAAGGTAATTGGCAAAAGAACCAGAGGGGAGATGAGAGAAAAAAAATTTACGCAGTGAGTTGTTCTGATCTGGAATGCACTGCCTGAAAGGGTGGTGGAAGCAGGTTCAATTGTAACATTCAAAAGGGATTTGAATATATACTTGAAAAGGATAAATTTGCAGGGCTATGAGGAAAGAGCAAGTGAATGGGATTCATTTGATAGGTCTGACAAAGAGCCAGACTGAATGGCCTTCTTCTTTGCTGTATGATTCTATGACTGTACAGACACTTTATGTTTGCCCAGTAAGTTGCCTCAAACCTTAAACTTTACAATGAAATAAAAACATGTAGCATATGCGAACTTTACTATCAAGTGGTCAACCAGTGGAGGATGCCAGAGACATGGCAGGTTCTACCTACAGGGCAGTGGGAAAAAACTGGCTTTGCTTTTCTCACATTGCAGCAAATTGCAGCAAGACATCATCCCGGGGCCAATTATGATGGAGCATTGACAATGATCTGGGGGAAATTGATGGCTTGAGCCACCTTGTCCTCCTGCATGGAAATTTGTCAAGACAAGTGTTAAATGGGGAAAATGAATGTAAAAACTCAGCCCTGCAGTTCTGTCTCAAAACTGCAAACGACAAAGCTTCTCCTGCACATGTACGCAGTATTACCTGCAGGAGTTCAAAAGCAGCCAGCAAGTCTCCAGCAGTCGAATTCCCCCGGTAGATCTGATAATACTCGAGTTGGGGAGGGAAGCGAGGAGGGCCGTATTCCTCCTCTGCCATCTTCACCACAGGCTTTGAAAATGTTCGACCGATATACTCTGCTTTTCCCTGCAAGCGTACAATTGTTAGCAATTACCTAACTTTACATAATTGAAACAAAGCAAAACACACACGCAGACATACAAGGTTTCACAGATGTTCTTAGAACTTGAATAGTTAACACTCAACATCAGACTATGTGAATTTGACAAGACTTGCTCAAGAGAGGACTGAGTAATATATCTGAATGGACCACAACATGGTCTACTACCAATCAACAGGAATTCAAAAGTTACACTTTGCTTTCTGAGTCAATTAGATTGCTGTTTTTGATTTGTAATATTGTTCACAAGTGTCTAATCTGGAAATCCCAGCACTTAACACCTGCGTAATGACAGAAACATTTCTATTGACTATATCTTCTACTCCTCTACAGTCTGATCATAGCTCTACTGAGATCAACAGGTGCTAGTTTAAAAATTGTTCTTACCGGATCTATGTCAAACTTTGAAGGCTGTTTCGTTTGACGTAACATTGTGTTCATAAGATGAGACAGTTAGTGGCAGGGTTAACCAAAGTCATAACTTTCTGTAAAATGATCTGTATCTACTAATTCTCTAACATCCTTTTCTAAGAATAGAATCATTCAAACACCCAGAATTTTCCCAAAGAGAGTTCTTCCATTGGTTTACTTTCATTGAATTACCTTCACAAATTAACCTTTAACTAGTTGGTTCCTGGCTTCATTGGTGTCTATTTTATTTTGGGAGATTTGTCTTTTGCAGAGTCCTTCAAAATAATAGCCCAGCCTTGACATTCTAATGAACAGCATTACTGCAGGTTAGATGCGTGTTGGGCACTCCATCTGCTTCCTCAGATTAAACTCAAATGATTAGACTTCATACAAAAAATGACTTGAAAGATATGCTGCACTGTGTAGTCAATCTGAAGTTTGCAATTCACATTCCTAGGATTTTTGAATAAGGATTAATTTTTATACCATGATTAATAAATTGAGAACAGTAATTTTACAGGATTGTAACTTCACAATGGAATATTCTATTTGAGAGATTCAAAAGAAGTATATTTATGACATGCAAAACAGAAAATAAAACAATATTGTATAGACAATTAATTACAAACTTTGCCTGGGATGGCTATTGAAAATATTCTTTAACATACTCCTTTAAGAGGCTTGAAGTAGTCTTTAACATGATACTCCTCAAAAGAAAAGAAAATCTGATTTGTTTTCCTTGTTTTTCCACCAATTTTTCTCCGCTCCTCCTTTCCTGAAGCCATTGATTCTCTGCTGGAGCACCAAGCACTCTCTGGTAACTCATCCAAGCAGCTATTCTTCATGTGTGAGCTCAGATAAATAAATGTTGGCAGGCAACTTGACTGAAGGGAGCATCACAGTTGAGCCTGATTCTGCCTCTACCTGATGTTCGCACACATATCATCCCACCAGGGATTGCTGGATATTGGTCAGGAATGGTTCAGCTACACAATGAATAAGCTGGCTGAGTTATTAGAGGAGTGCTTTTGTGGCACTTCCATCAGCCATTCTGGATATTCACATTTTTTAATTTGATCTCGGGATGTGGGTGATGTTTTCAAGGCCTCATTTATTGCCCATCCATAGTTGCCCTAACATGATGATGGACCTTCTCCTTGAAGCTGCTGCATTCCTTGTGGTGATGGTACTCCCACAATTGTGTTATGTAGGGAATTCCAGGCGAGAGACCCAGTGACAATGAAATAATATCAATACTGGAGGTAACCTTATGACATGGGTCAGTAATTGGTTGGGAGGTAGGAGTAAGAGAGTAGGGATTTGTTCTCTGATTGGCAGGATATGACAAGTGGTGTTCCCCAGCAATCTGTACTGGGGCATCAACTTATACCATATATATTAATGACTTGGATGAAGGAATAGAGAGTTGTATATCCAAGTTTGCAGATGACACTAAGTTAGGAAGCACAGTAAGTTGTGTGGATGGGAGCAGGAAGATACAAAGGGACTAAGCGAGTGGGCAACATTATGGCAGATGGAGTTCAATGTGAGGAAGTGTGAGGTAATCCACTTTAGATCTAAGAAAGACAAATCAAAATAGTTTCTTAATGATGAGAAACTAGGAACTATGGAGGAACAAAGGGATTTAGGTATCCTTGTACACAAACCACTAAAGGCTAGTACACAGATACAATAAGTGATCGAAAAAGGCTAATGGAATGTTGGCCTTCATCTCAAGGGGGTTGGAATTCCAAGTGAGGAAGTGATGCTTCAGTTGTATACACCTTGGTCAGATCCCATCTGGAGTATTGCGTTCAGTTTTGGGCACCAAACCTCAGGAAATATATATTGGCCTCGGAAGGGAATACAGCACAGATTTTCACTAGAATTTTTTCAGAGCTTAAAAGGTTAAAACATGAGAACAGGTCACATAAATGCGGCTTATATTCCCTTGAGTTTAGAAAGGTGAGGTGTGATCTAATCGAGGTGCTTAAAATGATAAAGGAATTCAAAAGGGTAGATACAGATAAACTATTTCCTCTGGTGGGAGAATCCAGAGCAAGAGGGCATAATCTTAAAATTAGAACTAGGCCATTTAGAAGTGAAATCAGGAAGCACATTCTCCACTGGATTTGGTAGGGCTATAGAGCTTTGGTCTGATTGATTGGTTGTAGGACTACTTAGGTCTGTCTAACAGCCTGTTCATTTTGATGTTTAGCATGCCCTGTGTGGTAGTTTCATTAGGTTGATACCTAATTCTAAGCTATGCCTGGTGCTGCTCTTGGCAGTCACTTCTACACTCTGCATTGGACCAGAGTTGGTCTCCTGGCTTGATGGTGATGGAGGAATGAAGGATGTATTGGGCCACGAGTTTACAGATTGTGGTGGTATACAATTCTGCCTCTACTGATGGCCCACAGCACTCATAGATGCCCAGTTTTTGGCTGCTAGATCTGTTCTTAGTCAGTTCCACTTAGCACAGTGGTAGTAATGAAACATCAGTCAAAAATATCATGAACTGGTGCTAGGTTTTGAAAATTGGAGGGAAAAAAACAGAAAGTGCATGAAGTGAATATCACCTTAAAGAGGCAAGTGAAACCCTAAGTGTTTACTTAGTTCCAGTATACAGAACTATCTATGACTACACACAACACACAGCAGTGGACTTAAAGATGCTACACAGTTTTCATTTGAATTATGATCAGAAAATAATGGATAAATAAGTTGTTGCATCTTTTATAGTGAGCTGCCTAATCTACTGAAATTCTTCTCTAAAGCTATTCAAACTACAACTAGCCTTAATAATGTAAACTCTACTTAGCCCATCGTACACAAGGCATCCAGCAACAGAGTGAATTAGACGAAAGAAAGCATAAACATACAGTCAGCCTTTATTTATTAACATCCAAATTATTTACAGTGGGTGGAAATTGAAACTTATAAGCGGGTTCTCAATGAGATAGGCAAAGGTTGAACCACAGTGATCTTAAAATACAACATCCTCAGCTCTCGACACATACAGGCTTCAGTTTCACAATCCAAAGTTGTCTGTCCTATATATCTGCTTAACTTAGTTAATTTGATAAGATTTGTTTATTTTCAGCTGAACCATTGTGGAAAGTACAATATAGTCACAGTGTATTCCATTGGTCAATAGATTGGAAGGAGGGGTGGATACAGTCTAACTCTGCTGATGAGATGCTTATCCTGTCAATTGTTGTTAATAAGACCTTGGTGGTGATTATGAAGGAGTCCGTGGCTTTCACACATCCCTACTTTCCCAGCTGAACATAGTCGCATGAAGGGGAGAGGTAAACAGAACAGGTAAAAGTAAAATAAGTTGAAAGTAGAGGCTGTGTCAATCAGTTTCAAGAATGTTTCATTTGTAACATCTAAACCAGCCCAATATCTATTATTCTAATATCTGCTGATGATGCTAAGCTATATAGCCAGGTACTCAGTATAAAAAGAGAAGGGCTGATTTTAACATTCCGTGGCGGCGGAAAATGGGTGGTAGCAGAGTGGCTGCCCGTTGTACTCCCTGCCTGATTTTCAATGGAAAACAAAATCGGGCGCAGTGTATAATGGACAGCTCCACTACTGCCCGTTTTTTCCACCACTAAGAGCTAAAATCAGCCCGAGACTGATAGTAACCAACAGAATCTGAATCAATTCAATGGATGGTTTAAGTAATATTAGATATATTTGAATGTAAATAATTGGAAGGTAGTAAACATTGGATCAGGAAACATAAACATGTGTACATAATGAAGGAAGGCTCATTGATTAAGATGGAAAAGGAAAAGACCAATCAGTAATAGTATCGATCAGTGAGACAGTGTAAGAAATATCAAGGATGTGAAAAGGAAATTATTCCCATCAAAACCATCCCTTGAGTTCATTAACTTCCCCATGAGAAGAGGTCTGCTTGAGTAGGCAATGGTGCAGTAAGGAGGCATAGAAGGAACTTGTAAGGTGAAAATGCTCTTTGGCGATAGCACAAATGGGCAATAGCCAATCGGCAGCCCATTTTACACCCCGTCCAATTTTCTTTTCATTAGTTGACTTCGAAAATAATTCGCCATTGCCCATTTTACACTACTGCCAAAGTTCAATTTCACCTTGTAAATTATGTTAATACCATTAAAAAAAATGGCTGAATACGTAGTTAGGAAGAGGATTGAGGGCTATAAGGATCCAGGCACAAACAGAGATGACTGAATTCTATTGTGGCTGCTGGACTACTGAGACCATTGAAATCTTATATCAAGGAAGGCAACTGATCAAGGATGAATAATGTAGGATGTAAGATTAGATACTCTGGAGTTCTACCTTTGGGTGTCGGGTAGAATTTGAGATAGAACATATTAGATATAGTCGATGAATGAAAGAGATCATTTGTTGAAAGACCTTTTCTTGTTTCATGCTTTAAGTCCTTGTGAATCACCAGGAACCGTAACAGTCTTTGTACACATCCATTTAAATAGATATACTAAACTACACTATTTTATAACTTATTTTTCACTTTGTAGTTTACAATATTAATACACATATTGATATGGGACTAGAATTTCCAACTGTTTGCCTGAAAATTACAGTCAGTTAGAACTCCTTACCACAGTATCCTGGTCATAAATTTCAATGACCACAATGGGAGGGTCATCTCTCAGTTCCTGTGCTTCACCGTATAGCTCAATGTTATCAAACACTAGCAACTGGTCCCAGGTAGGACATAGAGTCTCCTGTAAAACCTGTGGATGACAGATTGATGAAACTGAAATCAGAAACCTGAGAAGACAATTGTTTCCATATTTATGATTTCATTCCCACGACAATTTCCGTAGCCCCTCACCTCCACCCCACCCTCCGCCCCCTTTAGTTGAGGTTAAACCATACAGAAGCATCCCCAAAAATTTTGCCCTCATATGCACCTGGGAAAATCGTGAAGAAATTACAAAAAGTAAGGTAGGGTTGCACAGTCTGTAGGAAAAGTTAGTGGGCAAGGATTTTTGCCAGCATTCAAAAGTCAGAATATTGCCCATTAAATCGCCAGCAAGTAATTAATAGTCAAAATTGCTCCCACTAGACATTATATTAGCCTAGATTTTTAACCTTTTATATCCAAAGAAGCTAAAAATGGCTGTGAATCTCCATTGAAGATAAAACCACAGAAGATTAGTACATATTTTTAAGCTAAGTAAATAGGATACAAGTCTCTTTTCACACCATTGCTCAATTGAGAAGGTAAGCTGATGACTTGCTTCCCTGCCTCTACCAATGCTGATCTTGAACTGATATGGAGTGTTTACTCACTCCTTTAGGAATACACCTCACTTACATAAAACTGGAGAACTTCAGCACAGATTGATAAGAATCCAAGCTTATGAGCCCCCCAGGGATGTGTAGGGGTACTGCTGGAGCTTAACCATTTAAAACCAGGCAGCCTCCTAGTAATGCGTTCCAGCCATTGCTACCCTGCACTGCAATGTTTCCACATCAAATATTTGATGGACATCTTCCTTCAGTGTGGTGGAAAAGCCAATGCAGGACAGCTTGCAAGTCCAATATTCATTGCCAACTGCTGAATCCAGATGACAGGGGAGGGGCTTTGGCAAAGAGGCATGTTTGCCGTGAAGCTGACTCTCCCTCCAGGGTGCTGAGTGGTAAATTGGTGTTGGCCTTTCTTCCCTGCAACTGCTTTCTCTTTTTGTTCAACAAATCCTCCTGGAAGCTTTGTTCAGGACTTCCCTTTATGGGAACACCATGCCTGTGCTTGGTAACTACTCCCAATGACATGTCCATACCTGCAATAGAGTACTCACTGGATGGGAGATGATCGGTGAGTTGCATTTCCTAGCATTAACAATGGAACATGTGTTAGGTTGGAGAATTTCTTTGATCGAAACATGTCCCATTTGGATTGTACTGTAATTACCTCAGTGCATTGGCTCTGTGTGGAGAAGAAGACACGGGCGAATGGGTCCGAGAGGCCACTGCTGTCTGCAGCACACAGGCTACGGGCTTGGTACATGTGAACTCTTAGCTGGAAAAGCTGCTTTTCTGTTTTGGCAAAAAAAAGGATAATATGATTATTCACACGATGAATTAAAACTTCATTCGAGACAGGCAAGTTAAATTCTATCATTTTCACTACCTAAACATTCAAACATCATTAAGGACAGTCTGTTTTGTTAACATAAATACTGGCTTCCCTCTTTAAAGAATTTGATGCCTTGGTACATTCATCAACTTGTGTAAAATGGAGCAGAAGCCCTTTTCACACTGGATAACTTTACGTAGCTCTTTACTTCCTTTCATCCAATCAACCATTCAATATATACATTAAGAGCTAGATGCTGCACTGTTTAATCATTCATTTTCAAAATCAGCACTTACTGGTGTAGGTCAGACTTATAGGAGGGAAAGACTGCAATCCCAGGCCCTTTACTGCTTTGTTCTCTTCATATCCACTGGGCAGACCAGTCAGGAAATCCTTCCGCTGCTTATTTAATCCCAGCCAAAAGTAAATCTCTATTTTAGATTGGACTGTCCAGCCTGCGGTGCCAAAGCCTCGCTTTCCAGGTAGCTGCGAATAAGGTAACTATATGTAAGGCTATTTGACAAGATTTAAAGAAAGGCAAAAATAATTCATAGATTTTGCATAATAGAATGTTTGGGATGGACTGTGCATCCTGGAAATGTGCTTCATGAAATAAGCTGCCTAAAGCTCTCTTTAATAATAGTAATAATTTTTGCCAGACATTCTTTCACACTCATTGACCACTGTACTACTTACAAAGAGTACACTTACGTTCCTGCTTTTTTTTAATTCGTTTGTGGTAAAAAGGTTTTGGGGTGGCAAGAGGTGAGACACTCGCCGCAGAATACCAAGCCTCTGATCTGCTCTTGTTGCCACAGTATTTATGTGGCTGGTCCAGTTAAGTTTCTGGTCAATGGTGACCCCCAGGATGTTGATAGTGGGGGATTCGGTGATGGTAATGCCGTTGAATGTCAAGGGGCGGGGGTTAGACTCTCGCTTGTTGGAGATAGTAATTGCCTGGCACTTCTGTGGCGCGAATGTTACCTGCCACTTATCGGCCCAAGCCTGAACGTCGTCCAGGTCTTGTTGCATATGGGCATGGACTGCTTCATTATCTGAGGAGTTGTGAATGGCACTGAACACTGTGCAGTCATCAGCGAACATCCCCATTTCTGACCTTATGTTGGAGGGAAGGTCATTGATGAAGCAGTTGAAGGTGGTTGGGCCTAGGACACTGCCCTGAGGAACTCCTGCAGTGATGTCCTGGGGCTGTGATAATTGACCGTCAATCACCACAACCATCTTCCTTTGTGCTAGGTATGACTCCAGCCAGTGGAGAGTTTTCTCCCTGATTCCCATTGACTTCTGTTTTACTAGGGCTCCTTCATACCACACTCGGTCAAATGTTGCCTTGATGTCAAGGGCAGTCACTCACAGCTCACCTCTGGAATTCAGCTCCTTTGTCCATGTTTGGACTAAGGCTGTAATGAGGTCGGGAGCAGAGTGGTGTTGGCGGAACCCAAACTGGGCATCAGTGAGCAGGTTATTGGTGAGTAAGTGCCACTTGATAGCACTGTCGATGATACCTTCCATCACTTTGCTGATGATTGAGAGTAGACTGATGGGGCGATAATTGGCCGGATTGGATTTATCCTGCTTTTTGTGGACAGGACATACCTGGGTAGTTTTCCACATTGTCGGATAGATGCCAGTGTTGTAGCTGTACTGGAACAGCTTGGCTAGAGGCGCGGCTAGTTCTGGAGCAGAAGTCTTCAGCACAATAGCCGGGATGTTGTGAGGGCCCATATCCTTTGCTGTATCCAATGCACTGAGCTGTTTCTTGATATCACGTGGAGTGAATCGAATTGGCTGAAGACTGGCTTCTGTGATGGTGGGGACCTCAGGAGGAGGACGATAGGAATTATCCACTTGGCACTTCTGGCTGAAGATGGTTGCAAACGCCTTGTCTTTTGCACTCACGTACTGGGCCCCACCATCATTGAGGATGGGGATAGTCATGGAGCCTCCTCCTCCCGTTAGTTGTTTAATGGTCCACCACCATTCATGACTGGATATGGCAGGACTGCAGAGCTTTGATCTGATCCGTTGATTGTGGGATTGCTTAGCCCTGTCTATAGCATGCTGCTTCCGCTTTTTAGCATGCGTATAGTCCTGTGTTGCAGCTTCCCCAGGTTGCAGCTCATTTTTAGGTACGCCTGGTGCTGCTCCTGGCATGCTCTTCTACACTCCTTATTGAACCAGGGTTGGTCCCCTGGCTTGATGGTAATGGTAGAGTGAGGGATATGCCGGGCCATGAGGTTACAGATTGTGGTGGAATACAATTCTGCTGCTGCTGATGACCCGCAGCGCCTCATGGATGCCCAGTTTTGAGCTGCTAGATCTGTTTTGAATCTATCCCATTTAGCACGGTGGTAGTACCACACAACACGATGGAGGGTGTCCTCAGTGTGAAGACGGGACTTCGTCTCCACAATGACTGTGCGGTGGTCACTGCTACCAATACTGTCATGGACAGATGCATCTGCGACAGGTAGATTGGTGAGGACGAGGTCAGGTAGGTTTTTCCCTCGTGTTGGTTCTCTCACCACCTGTCGCAGGCCCAGACTGGCAGTTATGTCCTTCAGGACTCGGCCAGCTCGGTCAGTAGTGGTGCTGCCGAGCCACTCTTGGTGATGGACATTGAAGTCCCCCACCCAGAGTACATTCTGTGCCCTTGCTACTCTCAGTGTTTCTTCCAAGTGGTGTTCAACATGGCGGAGTACTGATTCGTACTGATCACCAACAGGACAGAAATGGAATATTAACAGCATGATTAGGATACACAAGGGACAGTTATGCAAGGGTTTATAATTGCACGGTGGTCCTGCATTACTGGAACCTAAAAAAGTATTGCTGTTGCCGAGGGCAGAAAAAAGAAGCACAAAGTTCCTGATGAGAAGCTGGGTATCCATTTCTGAACCTGACAACTCTTTCAGCAAGTTACCTTCACAGTGCTTACAAAATGCTGTTGTACAATATGAAAGTAAACTAGAGGCTATCACTCAAAGGTGGATTGGAACAGGAAAGAAAACATGCACTCTTAAATAATAAATTGGTTTGAGGAGCAATATTACACTAATAGAATTGTACAGCACATTCAACTCTGTGCCAGCTCTCTGAAAGATTTATCTACTTAGTTCCATTTCCCTGCCAATTTTCTTTTTCAAGTATTTATCCACTTAAATATGGTAATAATATGTTCCAAGAGGAGAGGGATATCATGCACATGTTTATCCTACACCTTAACCTACATCCACCTACAATAGTATAACGGCTATAATAGTGTGAGTAATGGCCACAATAGTGTAATGGGTATAGTAAAGAGAAAGAAAGAACTTGCATTTATATAGCACATTTCACAACTTCAGAACGTCCCAATGAACTTCACAGTTGATGAAGTACTTTTAAAGGGTAGTTACTGTTGTAATGTAGGGAAACGCAGCAGTCAATATACGCACAGCAAGGGCCCACAAACAGCAATGGGATTCATGACCAGATAATCTGTTTTCGTGATGTTGGTTAAGGGATAAATATTCGTCAGGACACAAGGGGAACTCCCCTGCTAGTGTGAGTAATGGCTATAGTTGTGTAATAGCTACACTAGTGTAATGCAATCCATGTAGAGAAATGTAGTTAATTTCAGCTTAAAGGAGTTGTATTTCTTTCTTTTTCTCTTTAAAATCATAATGATCGAGTTTATACATTCCTCCTGAGCATACTGATGTTTTTTTTTAAATCCTTGTTTTTCAACTTTCCTGATGCTGACAGCTCATAAACAACTCTGAATATAGGTCCTATGACATATTAAAACAAGGAAGAGGAAGCAGATTCTGCCATAGACATAGTGAAAGAGGAGGTAGTGGAGACACTTGATAGGATAAAAATTGATAAAGAGGAGTTATTAGAAAGGCTGGCTGTACTTAAAGTCGATAAATCACCAGGAGTGGATGGGATGCATCCTAGGATGCTGAAATCGCAGAGGTACTGGCCATAATATTTCAATCCTCCTTAGATACGGGGGTGGTGCCAGAGGACTGGAGAATTGCAAATGTTACACCATTGTTCAAAAAAAGGGTGTAAGGATAAACCCAGCAACTACAGGTCAGTCAGCTTAACCTCGGTAGTGGGGAAGCTTTTAGAAACAATAATCAGGGACAAAATTAACAGCCACTTGGACAAGTATGGATTAATTAAGGAAAGCCAGCACGGATTTGTTAAAGCCAAATCGTGTTTAACCAACTTGATTGAGTTTTTTGATGAGGTAACAGATGAGGGCAATGAGGTTGACATAGTGTACATGGACTTCCAAAAGGCGTTCGACAAAGTGCCACATAATAGGCTTGCCAGCAAAGTTGAAGCTGTAAGGACAGTAGCAGCATGGATACGAAATTGGTTAAGTGACAGGAAACAGAGAGTAGTGGTGAACGGTTGTTTTTCGGACTGGAGGAAGGTATACAGTGGTGTTCCCCAGGGGTTGGTTCTAGGACCACTGCTTTTCTTAATATATATTAATGACTTGGATGTGGGTGTACAGGGCACAATTTCAAAATTTGCAGATGACACAAAACTTGGAAGTATAGTGAACAGTGAGGTGAAATGGGTGGACATGTGGCAGATGAAATTTAATGCAGAAAAGTGTGAAGTGATATAATTTGGTAGAAAGAATGGGGAGAGGACATATAAACTAAATGGTACAGACCTAAAGGGGGTGCATGAACAGAGAGACCTGGCGGTATGTGTGCACAAATTGTTGAAGGTGGCAAGGCAGGTTGAGAAAGCAGTTAAAAAGGCTTACGGGATCTTGGGCTTCATAAATAGAGGTATAGAGTACAAAAGTGTGGAAATTATGATGAACCTGTATAAAACACTGGTTCGGCCCCAACTGGAGTATTATGTCCAATTCTGGGCACCACACTTTAGGAAGGATGTCATAGAGTCATAACGGCACAGAAGGAGGCCATTCAGTCCATCGATTCCATGCCGGCTCTCTGTAGAGCAATCCAGTCAGTCCCATTCCCCCGTTCTATCCCCGTAGCCCTGCAAGTTTATTTCCCTCAAGTGCCTATCCAGTCTCCCCTTGAAAACATTGAATGTCTCCGCTTCCACCACTTCCGTCGGCAGCGAATTCCAGGTCATCACCACTCGCTGCGTAAAAATGTTTTTCCTCACGCCCCCCCCTGTATCTCTTGCCCAAAACCTTAAATCTGTGTCCCCTAGTCCTTGTACCATCAACTAGTGGGAACAGCCTTTCCCCGTCTAGCCTATCCAAACCTGTCATAATCTTGTACACCTCTATCAAATCACCCCTCAACCTCCTTTGCTCTAATGAAAACAAATCCAGCTTCTCCAACCTGTCCTTGTAGCTAAGATCCCCCATCCCCGGAACTATTCTGGTAAATCTCATCTGCACCGTCTCAAGGGCCTTCACATCCTTCCTAAAGTGTGGTGACCAGGATGTGAAGGCCTTAGAGAAGGTGAAGAAAAAATTTACGAGAATGATTCCAGGAATGAGGGACTTCTGTTACGTTGATAGACTGGAGAAACTGGGATTGTTCTCCTTGGAGCAGAGAAGATTGAGAGGAGATTTGATAGAGGTGTTCAAAATCATGAGGGGTCTGGACAGAGTAGATAGAAAGAAACTGTTCCCATTGGCAGAAGGGTCGAGAACCAGAGGACATAGATTTAAGGTGATTGGCAAAAGAACCAAGGCCGATGTAAGAAAAAACTTTTTTACGCAGCGAGTGGTTAAGATCTGGAATGCACTTCCTGAAAGGGTGGTGGAGGCAGACTCAATCTTATCTTTCAAAAGAGAGCTGGATAAGTATTTGAAGGAAAAAAATTTGTAGGACTACGGGGAAAGGGCGGGGAGTAGGAGTTGGCATGGGTTCGATGGGCTGAATGGCCTTCTTCCGTGCTGTAACCATTCTATGATTCTATGATAAGGAGTTAGACTGAAACTGCAGCAGGACACAGCTTCTTAAATTTATGCATAGGATGTGAATGATGCTGGTAACGTTGCAATTATTGCCATTCCTAACTACGCTGATATGATGTAGTTGGTTTTCTCCTTGCAATCCTTCTGCATTATGCCTAAATTATGATCCCAACACATTACTTCTGAGTTTGTAATCCTATTGCATTCTTACTGAGCTTCAGATCCTGAAGTCCTACAGTTGGACTTGCGAGCATATAAGGGGGAATTTTAACCCACCCTGCCTCCTGTGCTCAGTGCTCCTCCAGGCCCCACAAGGGAAGGCTGAGCCTCCGCTCTCCTGGATCACCCCCGCCATCAATGAAACGGCCTTGATTCCCCCTTCCGTGACTTAACGGTGTTGCCGGATGGCCTCTGGGCCGTGAAAATTTAGGAGGGCAGCAGGCCGGCAGGATGTAAATGAGGCCTGGCCATTTAGATTGGTCAAAGCCTCCCACGGAGACTCCCATTCTGGAAGGCCATTGGCTCTCCCGAGCTGCCCATCCAGGTGTTCAAATCCACCCTATTGCAATACAAAAGTAGCCATATAGATTGATCAAGTGAGATTACAATACCTTTAGAAAAACAGTCTTAACTTTGCCACAATCTTTGCCTGTTTCTTCATCCACTATTGAGTAGAGAATATCCTTAGATTGAATTCGAGCGTATGCAATCCGCTTGTTGTTGCATATCATCCAGATGAAAATTTCAGGGATGCTATGCTGAGGCTGCAATAGAAATCCATTATATTAGTAAAGAAACTAATAGAAGCTATATCATCAGTACTGATCGGGGGTGGGGGGTTAATGCATTTAGAAGGATATAGTCTTGATTGAGGCAAGAGTAGAAGCACATTGAAGAGGAACACATATGGGGCCTAGTGGTGTGATAAAAAGGAGAAAATAAGGAAAGAGGTTAAGAAAGGATTAAGGAAAGCAAGAAGGGAGTATGAGGGAGAATATTAAAAAGAACAGTAAAGTTTTCTACAAATATATCAGTAAAAAGAGAATTGTGAGGTAGCACCCCCATCCCCCCGAGAGGAGTGAATAGTGAGTTAGTCGAAGATAAGTGGAAATTAGCAGGGATACTTAACTAGTACAAAAGTAAAATACTGCGGAAGCTGGAAATCTGAAAAAAACCCAGAAAATGCTGGAAACACTCAGCAGGACAGGCAGCCTTTGTGGCGAGAGAAACAGAATTAAGGTTTCAGGTTGATGACCTTTCTGATGAAACCTGAGATGTTAACTCTGCTTCTCTCTCCACAGATGCTGCCTGACCTGCTGAGTATTTCCAGAATTTTCTGCTTTTACACTTAATTAGTATTTTGCTTCAGTGTTTACAATAGCGAAAGATATTCGGGAGGAAGCAAGAGGGAAAAATTCAGTTGATTTGCACCTCCCGTTAGTGCCCTAAGGGCACTAACGGGGCGCAAAGCAACTAACGCCCAGGCGCAGCACATCTAACACCTCCCGTGAAATTCAGCGGGAGGTTAGCGGCGGCGGTAACCATTAGCGTCCCACGGCGCTGCGCCTCCGGTGATTACATCATCGCTGTGTGCAGCGCCCCGCTCGCGCCCCGGCCTCGATCTTCAGTAGCGCCCCCTGACTTACCGTCGGACGATATGTCCAACAGGGTCAGGGGGGCGAAAGCGCGGCCGGGGCGGCGCAAATTAAAGGGGAGGTGCCGGGCAGCCATTTTTGTTGCTGGCCGCCTGCCAGTACCTGCCCCCGTTGCCGTCCCCGTCCTCCTGTAAAGCCCCCCCCATGGGGTGCCGGCACTCCAATCCCTGGTGGCCCAGCTGGGCCGCGGGTTGCGCTGTGCTAGGCCCCTCCCCTTTAATAAGGGGAGGAAGGCCTGCAGTACCGCGGTGCTATGTGCCGGCGCGCGTGGTGCTGCTGCACGTAGCGCCGCGATATTCGCACGTAGCGCCGCGATATTCACTTGCAGCGCCCCAAAAGGGAGGCGGAGCGCTACTGGAAGTGCCCCACCTCCCTCTTGAGGCGCTACCACTGAATTTCGGGCGCGGGGGCGCTAACTTTTTCGGGGTGCTAAAAGTAGTGCCCCGGCGTAGTTAGCGCCCCAAAGAGGGCATGACCCAATTTTGCCCTAATCTTTAATTGCTGAAAAGTGAGATGAGAACTATTATAATAGATTAAAGTATTAGAGAAGTTACACAAGCTAAAGGAGGACAAGGTGCCTGGGGCCTGACAGGATACATCTTAAGATCCTGAGGGAAATGGGGGAATAAATGACTGAAGCCCTGTATTTCAGGGTTATATTCAGTAAGGTTGTGTGCCTGTGGACTAGAGTGGGGCTAATGTAATACCCATTTTCTAAAAGGGAAGGAGCTAAACAGGGTAATTATAGGCCAGTTAGCTTAACATTTGTGGTAGGAAAACTTTGGAATCTTTAATTAAAGATGAAATTACTAAATATATAGATGAAGAGAACATAATTAGAAGCAGTTAACATGGATGTTAGAAAGGAAGATTATGCTTGACAAACTTGATAAGAGTTTTTTGAGGAGATGACAGATTTGGTGGATGCAGAAATGCAGTGGATGTTGTGACAAGGAACCACACTGGAGATTGTTAGAGAAAATTAAGGGGTATGGAATTAGGGAGATGGTAGAAAATTGGATTATAAACTAGTTATAAGTGAAGAAGCAGAGAGTAGGAGTTAAGGGCAGTTTCTCAGAGTGGTTATGAGTATCCAGTAGGGTTCTGTTCTGTGACTGCTTCTGTTCACTTTGTACAGCATTGCTTTGAGTATAGGGCGAGAGGAAGTGATCTCCAAATCGATAGACAATACTAAAATAGGAAGCATAACACATAATTCTGAGGACTAAAGGGAGCTGCAAGGGCATATTGGTAAGATGATGGGAAAGAAAATAGCAGATGGAATTCAATGTCAGTGAGGTGGTACATTTTGGTAAAGGAAAAGTAACTTTGAAAGAGAAAAAGCAGATGTGATAGAACAGAGGGATTTGGGGATTCAGGTTGACAGGACATTAAAAGCAGCACCTCAAGCGGATAAGGCCATAAAAAAGCTAATGGAATACTAGGTTTTAGGGCAACAGGTAACAGAATATAAAAGTCAAGATGTGAAGATGAATCTATATAAAACATTACTAAGTCCACAGTTGGAATACTATGTGCCGTTTTGGGCTCCACAAGGGGGCGATTTTGCCAGCCCTGGGGAGGCAGGTATGGAGGCGGGACTGCCGGGAAAATGGCAGAATCTGGGGGCGGGATGCACATCCCGCTCCCAACCCGCCTCTGTGCCATCTTCCCAGGAGGCGGGTACCCGACCCGTGCTGGGAGCCGCCTCCTCGAGGCGGGAAGGGGATTAGTGCCAATTAACTGCCTGTTAACAGGTATTTAACAGGCAAATTTTTGGATAATCCCTATTTTGCCACCTAAAGTGTGGGCTTCCCAACGGCTCCAAACCTCGCCAAGGTCAGCGAGGCGAGCCGTGGGTCTGCGGGGGTCGGAGGGGTCGAGATGTCCAGTGTGCAGGTGAGTGATGGGTGCATGCATGCAGAGGTAATTGTGTGAGGTGAGTCTTAAGTGTTTTAAAAGCTTTACTTACCTTTGCTTCTTCCTCCAGACTTCAACCCTTCAGGTCTCAGGAGTCCCTCATCTCACCAGCAGAGAAAGCAGAATGGCCGCTGCATTCTCAAATGCATCAGCCTTCTGCTTTCTGCTCAGGAGAGATCTCTAAGTAAGCCTATGTCCCAGTTCTCAACTTAGAAGACAGATTGTCAGTGTTTGACAGCTTCACAGAGCTCTCAAACGATGACAATTCATCTGTCAAAAGCTCTTGACAGATGAAACGTCATTTGCTGACGTCACCAGTAACTGGCTTTCTCTTAATTGGCCTGCTAAGCTCGCTGGACGGGCTTAACAAGGTCAATCAAGACAAAATAGCATGGGTTGGCCGGACGTCGATGGAGGTGGGACTAAAACCCGACAAGCAGCAGTCCTGCCTCCACCACGCCCCCATTGGCAAAATCACCCCCATAGGTAGGATGTTGAGATAATAGAGAGGGTGCAGCACAGATTCACTAAGATGCTACCTTGTGTGAGGAAATACAAATATGAAGGAAGACTTA
The DNA here is from genome assembly GCA_030390025.1 of Squalus acanthias. NCBI lineage: Eukaryota > Metazoa > Chordata > Chondrichthyes > Squaliformes > Squalidae > Squalus > Squalus acanthias. The sequence goes on along the minus strand of CM059433.1, from coordinate 60,249,463 downwards.
AAAAATTGGTGCTGTTTTTGTTGGAATAGAGAAGATATGGGAAATTTGATACAGGTGTTTAAGTTTTGAAGGGAAGGGACAAAGTGGATAGAAGCAGATTGAGGGGTCTGAAATAGATAGAAGATTAAATGTGAGAGATTAAGGACATTTTATGTTCTGGCACACAGCACACTGTATGCTGGCTGGATGCAGTTTGGTAAACGGTGGTCCTCCAGACTCCATGCCTGATAATATGGGATGCCCATCATCACGATATCAGCCTTTAATACTAGCATCTTATCTTCTAATTAATATCTAATTCATATCTAACATACAAATTTCAACTGGTAAGGCAGTTGTCTATTTAATCATAAAACTGAAGATATCTGGGGCTCTCACGACAGATGAGTAAGTTAACAAAGTGAGTAGCTGAGTCACACAGAATGGCAAGGTACCAAGTTCAATCCTTGGCCTGTGCTGAGTCATTGGATGTTCACTCAGACAGCAGTAGGGACCTACAATTGGCAACAATTGTATTAGGGATGGGAAAATTGGCCTAAGTTCCCACTTCCGATCATTATCTAGTGATCCCTGCTAGAAATACTTGGTATGAGTGTCAGATTAGGACATGGTTATGCTTAACTGTGATGACCTCCCACTATTAATTCGTCCATCAACATACATAAATATTGGTCATTTGTGTGAGGTACTGGTACTGAGGCTCATGGAACTGTACCTCAGAAACAAATCAATGCCTCGAGAATAGAAGAGAAGAAATAGGGAGGGGAGGAGAGGACATGAAGAAAAGAGGGAGTGGAGGGGTGGGGAAGAGGGAGTGGGAGGCGAGAAGGGGAGGGGAAGAAGTTTGTAAGAAAAATTGCATAAAAGTTATCTTTATTCCTTAACAAAGTCACTAGGAATTAATTTCTCCAAATAAAATTCTACTGTATTGCACCATGTGCTATGCAAAGAAAAATAGTTTTTACTTTCTGTGTGTGGGCAAACCTCTTACCTCTTCAGCCATAAAGCGGAGTTTATGCAGAAAGGTGTGAACCTGTTTCATTTTATCCTTCAGTGTGTTTTTCTTCACCTGGGTCCTCATTGTCTTTGCTTGCTGTGCCATGTTCTCCTGCAGTTAGATATATATGCAAGAGTTTAGCATAAAGATTACAATGGACTCTTTGTACGTTTTATTTTGTCTCCAAAAAGGGGATTAATAATTTCAAATTAACATTTCTCACATTCTTTATTACATTTTTTCCTGTCTCTGGTCACAATGCTACAAATTTCATAAAGGTAGTTGTGGAGTTTTACTCATTGACAACTATCATTTACGAATAGCATTAATATTTATTTGACTAAACACCTGTGGTATCATTAAAGTAAGTCCCTCTACACTGAATGATTTGAAAAATACAACTGGTGGCAAATGTCACTTCACAGGAGCCAAATGTAAGTGGTGCAGCCATCCGACACTCTGCTACACTGTGAAGTTTGATAGGAATGGGAGGGCATGTTTCTAAAATGATCTTAAATTGAAGCATGGGGCTGGACATGGCGGTTAGTTAAAGCTATGAAGAAAAGGCATAAATGATAAATTCCTTAACCGCCGGTAACGACGACTTGATTTTTGCTGTAAATGATTTGCTATTGCTCAGATCCACCCAGGAACTATCCCTGCCGCTGGGACTGCTTGTGCAACATTGGTGTATTTGGGCAGCAAATCACAGAAATCTGCAGGATTTGTCACATCGCACGACATCAGTTGCCCCAACTACAGGCAATAGGCTGATTTCAGGCTAGAATAGGGATAAAAAGAAAAAAAGAACTACAAATGGTGGAAATCTAAAAATTAAAAATAGAAAATGCTGGAAATACACAACAGATCCATTCGCATCAGAAATATGAAAAGATCAGCTCATGTTTTGGGGCTGAGATATTTTGACAGAATCTTTGCTTTGCTTCCCAAAACTACAGATTAGGAAATTTCAAGCCTTCCGAATAGAACGACTCCTCCACTCCTTGGGAAAAATGTAACGAGATATTGCATCTTACACAAACTGTACCATTGTGAGGATCTCATGTAGTCTTTGAAAGGACACCTGGGCCCTTGGTTTCTCATTACAGTTCCTTGATATAACGGATTTTAACGCATTAGGCACATTTAACATACCATTTCTCTTATGCAGGACTTAAGCCGCTCTCTATCCAGCTTAGTCCTCCCGGCTGCATTTTGGTCCTTATTTGCCAGTGACACAAAACGGCTGTAGGGAGAATATAAAGAGATAAATGTTCAGATACACAGTAGATTTCTTTTAAAAGTAGTTTGGATGAATAATGGAACAACAGCTCAATGGCCTTACGTGATACAAGACATTTCATTGAATTCATTGATCCACCATCAGTCTCAAAATATATAAATACTTTCATTTATAAAACACCTTATCAGGTCTCAGGAATGTAAGTGCTTTGAGCACTTCCCAGATAATGAATTACTTTGGAGTGCAGTGGCTGTTGTGTACGTAAATTATGTAACATTTTGTGAATGGCAAGATCCCACAAACAGGCAATGAGATGAATGACTAATTAATCTGTTCCCAGTGGTATTGGTTGAGAGAGGAATGTTGGCCAGGATACCATGAGAACTGCTTGCGCCCCCCCCCGCCCCCGCTTCCAACAGTACCATGGAATTTTTTTTTGATTCATTCACAGGATGTGGGCACCACTGACAAGGCCAGCATTTATTGCCCGTGAGAAGGGTGGTGGTGAGCCACCTTATACAACTGAGTGGCTTGCTAAGCCATTTCAGAGAGCAGTTAAGAGTCAACCACATATAGGCCAGACCAGGTAAGGACAGCAGTTTTTACAACAATCTGGTAGTTTCATTATCACCATTACTGATACTAGATTTTTATTGCTGATTTATTTAATTAACTGAATTTAAATTCACCAGCTGTCATGGTGGGATTTGAACTCATAGGGCTGGATTTTGATACTGGGGCGGGTTGGGGTCGTGTCATCCACTTTTCGTGTTATCCACCCGACTGCAATTGGATGTGGGAGATTGATACAATTTTCACCTAATTGGGCAATTGAGTTCCAGCATGTGGGAACCCATGAACCAATTAGTGTTTTCAGTCTGAAAGTCGCCTCTGATGATGTCATCATTGCTGCTGCATTGAAGGTCTGCAAAGACTGTCTGGCCTTTGCTGTGAGAGGACCTGGATGCAAAATGAGCAGCAGCAGCCCTAAGTCTGCTCCCAGATATTTTTGCACCACCACTCCCAGATATGTCTCCCATCCGCCACCACTCCCAGATATGTCTCCCATCCACCACCACTCCCAGATCGATCAGCCAGCCAGCCAAATGTGCTCCCACCAGGTTTCACATTCGTGGTTCAGAACAGGCGTGCTTCACGTAGAAAAAGGGTTAAAATCACAAAGGCCTTTCAAAATGGCATTATAGAGGCAATTTAGTGCTTGTTAAGGGCCTTAACAGCCGATCCCGCCTCTTAGAGGCGGGACAGAGTCGGATCAGCAGACACGATTTAATGAAAATTGCATGGAGGCGGGATGGAGGCGGGCTTGTGCCCGCCCGCCAGTTTTCGCAATTTTAACCCCCCACACGCCTCCAAACCCACCTCCATGGGTCAATGAAAATCCAGCCCCTTTACTCTGGATCATTACATCCAGGCTTCTGGATTACTAGTCCAATGACATAACCACTATGCTACCATCCCCTGCATAACTGCAATGTTCACCTGGAGTAGGAAGACCTGACCTCAGTTTAACACTTCATGTGAAGGCCAGAACCTGTGGCAATGCAGCAGTCCCTTAGCACTGAACCAGAGTAAAACCCACACCTTTTGTCCCAGAGGTGAGAATGCTACCAACTGAGCCAGACTAACACTGAGAATGTCGCATGGGAGCAGGATTAATGAGGAATAGTGGTTCCTCAATACAACACATAGTTGGGATGAACAATGACACTGTTGAAAGGAATCAGAATTAAAACCATGAGATGAAAAGAAAACAAAATAAAAAGAAGATTAGAGCGATTATGATGTGTTGCTTCTTAAGGTGATGGCTGAAAAGTTTTCAACATGAGACTAATGAGCCATCCTGCAATATTTTACTTTCTTTTTTGTTGATTAATTAAAGAATGAATCAGGATTGGTAAACTGGATCCAATTAACTCGAGAGGCACAACAATTGTTTTAGAACCAGGTGATATAATTGGTTAAAGCACTAATCTCTATTTGTACCCACTTGCATCCGCTGCTCAACTCCTCCAAGACACCTCGGAGCCGTCGCTCTGGGTGTGGCTTTTCAGTCTTCAAGATCTCCTGAACATCATTCAGGCCTTCCTCCTATTGTCAAGAATTAGAGGATATTAAACAGTTATTGCAACAGTGACAACAGAGAAGGAGATAAGCAGTCTGTTGACATCTGTAACAGAATACAACTTCTTTACTGCTGACCAACGCCTAAACATATCGACAAGAGCCTCCTAATAATAACAGAAATCAGACTGGATTTTTAAGGATGCTTAAAATAAATCCAATGCCCGTGAAGGAGGAATAGTTTATCCACTGTGTGCAAACTGTTTCAACTTGGGTCAGTAGATGACACCTTGTTCGACAGGTATAACATGTACCGGCCACATTATACTGCATACATACAGTGGGCGTTCCATCTTCCTGTGGCACTCAGAACACCACATGGAGTGTATAAGCACATGAATGACCCACATGGTAGTATGTACATGGCTGTGCATTAAAAGTGGCACTCTGTATAAAGAGACAGTCGCTCAACAAAAGGCCTGGAATATTATTGGGGAGAATTTTTGTGAGGACCAGGTGAGCGGCCCGCTGCCGACCAATGCTCAACCCGCTCGGGATTGGCGCCCCCTCCCACCGCCTACCCCCACAGGCCCGAGCTGCCAGCCAGTTCGGCGTGGGAGGTGGCTGATTTTCCATCTTCCCACCTTGAGCTGCAGTGGGGCACCCATTTGGTGCACTCAGCTCGCTGGCAGCATTTCAATGGTTTGGGCCTCCCAACGTTGGCTTCGGGTGGGCATGCACCTGACTTCGGACCCATTGCGGGCAGACGTCAAATTGCCTCCCACCATGTTTAATAAATAGCATAAAATAGGACCTTTTTGATATACAAGCAAAATGCAACTCTTTTTTGAAATAACCAATCATTTAAGTGCAAACCTTTCAGATTCAATTAATCAAATTTTATTTGCCTTTCAGTAGATGAAGCATGCTGCAATCTATAGCTACTTAACACTAGTTTACAAGGAAGTGACAAATTAACCCTGGTTAAAGGTTTATGTCCAATAATTCAATTAATATTTGCAACTAAGTTACAATTTCAGTAATAATTTGATGTTGGTAACACAGTCCCTACACTGGGAGTTTATTTCTTTAAAAAGATCTTTTTAATATTTCCCTGTTTTATTTATTTTCCTCATCATCTTATTTAAATGCATCTCACACCAGGATTCCTTAATTGCTGATCCTCATCTGGCCAGTAGGGGGTGTATGAGGGCAGTCTGGGATGACTGGTTGCCCATCCACCTGGAGAAGCTGAAATTAACAACTGGGCATCTAGGGAATCATGAGTGCAAATTGCACGGTGCATGCACTGTACATTGGAGCATCAACATGTCAAAGACCCAAGCTCCCTTGTGGTACCACAAACCCCTGCAGTAAATTGCTTCCCAAGACTATAATTGTCTTTTTCAGGACTTGTAGGCAGAATCAGCCTGTTCCAGATAACTACTGCATGTTGGCCATCTTAGTGCTTTCACGCTGCAGAAGAGATTTTGAATATAGTTTTAAAACAGTTAAGGAATCACACACATCGCTGGCTATATCGACCACTCATTTTATTCTCAAGTAACAGTTCAAATGAAAACTTTGTATTAAAAACTTGTAAATATTAGATGCTATCAAGTGATGGGATAATGTCAACATGTTGCTAATCATATCCACTGTTTAAGTGCCTTGCAACATGCTTCACCTTCATGATCCAGTCCTTTGCCATCAATGTTTTGAGACATTTTATCCTGTACAGATATTTTGATGAACAGAACAATACACAGCTGCTCTGAAATAGGTAAGAACCTCTGCCTAATTGCCGGAGTACTCATCAGGCAGATACCTTTTGAAACTCTTTTTTAGATCTGGACCCTTAGGAGGAAAAAAAATCATACTGGAATACTAACCAGTTTATCTGCAATCTTGTCCATGATGTTTGCATTGTAGAGTCGCCTTCGCTGGTCTTGCCACCAGCTTTTGATATATGTGCAAGGCTTCTTTTCAAAGTATGGCAAGTGGAAGTAGTTTCTGAAAAGAAATGAGTAGAAGTTACTGTATAGGTTAGGTCAATAGGCCTTTTCTGTAATGGATATTATTTTCCTCTGGAGTCTATTCACTACTACAGTATTACAGCATTGTTGAAAAATATCTTCAATTACACAAAACTAATACCATTCTTCACTACTTCAAAAATACTAAATATTTATTTATTGTGCTTACAGCAGTTTTATTTTCACAGCCCCAACAATGTTATTTCACACTAAAAATATCTGACGATACACATATAAAACTAACACTCCCCACTATAAATTGTACCTCCCATACACTGCTCTCTGACCGGCGCCATGAGACTATCACTCCACATGGCTGAGTATTCTTTCATGGACTGACGTACATGAAATCTAATTTTTATGGGAATCACCAATGTTGGTATTATTGTATTGAGAGGTCGCACAACACCAGGTTATAGTCCAACAGTTTTATTTGAAATCACAAGCTTTCGGAGCTATCGATTGCCCCTTCCTCAGGTGAAGTAAATTAGATACAGAATCTGTATCTAATTTACTTCACCTGAGGAAGGGGCAATCGATAGCTCCGAAAGCTTGTGATTTCAAATAAAACTGTTGGACTATAACCTGGTGTTGTGCGACCTCTCAATTTTGTCCACCCCAGTCCAACACCGGCATCTCCGCATCATGGGTATTATTGTACACTAACATAGCTTAATACGCTACAATTTAAAACACTCAGGCCACGATTTTGCAAATGGATGTGGCTTGGGAGCAGGTCAGCTGGTTTCCGGGTTCCAGTCCCGCCCCCAACTGCATCCGGTCAACGGACGTGATTTTACATCGATTGGCCTTGTTAAGCCTGCCCTGCGGGCTTGCCAGCCAATTAACAGTAAGCCGGTCAGATGACGTCATTTGATGACGCGTCATCTGCCGATTTTCTTAAGGGGGCCACGCACAATTTTTCTTTGACAGCTCATTTCTCAGTGTTTGACAGCATTGAGGTGCTGCAAACACTGACAATGACTGTACAAAGGTGAGCTCTTGCACCCAGGCTCTCCAATGACTCCCTCCATAGGCTAGAACAGATGGCAGCTGCAGGTGAGGTTACAGAAGCGATCTGTCACTGGTAAGAGAGGTTCTCCCAATGAGGTGGACTAGACAGCCAATTCAAAACTTGTTACCTACAGAAAAGTTTAAATGCATTACAAATGATTTTCCCAACATTTTCTTACCTCTGAAACTCACCAGTGCACCATTGGATCCTTCACACCACTTCTGCAGCTGTCTTCAATGCAGAAACATTACAGCAGACTCACAACACACCACACTTACCTGGCGTGGTGTCCGGACATCGGGCAACCCGATGCAGAAGTGTCAAAATTGAAAAAGAGCCTGTTAACAAGTATCAAGTACCTGTTAACAGCCAGGTAAGTGGCTACAATCCTCTTCCCGCCGCTAGGTGTCGGGTCCATGCGCAAATCGGGGACCCGACACTTGGGAAGATTGATTGGAGGCGATTTTGACAGCATTCCCGCCTCCAATCCCGCACTCTGAGGACCGGCAAAATTCCGGCCTCAATCATTTCTGATCTGTCTTTTTCAAATGTTAGTATAAACATAACATAGTAGTGGCACATTGCTGACTTCATCTCATTAATGTGTACTTGCCAGCAATAGCTTTTCTTTCACACGCATGAAGCAAGCACAAATGTACACAAGCACTGGTGCAAAGTCTTTTAATTATTATTTTAAAACTGTTTATGTGGGGCATGGGGCAACTGTGTCAAAATAAGTCAATTGCTCAGAATTATTCAAGATTTAAAGCATAAAAATCATTTAAGGCACTCTAGATTTTGTTAATCTTCTCCCAAGTAGGTTTTCAGGTAAAGACTCAGTACATGGGAGGATTCCAGGACATATTTATGGTACAAAAGCAAAATACTGCGAATGCTGGAAATCTGAAATAAAAACAGAAAATGCTGGAAATACTCAGCAGGTCAGGTAGCATCTGTGGAGAGAGAAACAGAGTTAACGTTTCAGGTTGATGACCCTTCATCAGAACTGGTGTCCTGGGGAGGTGTCTTCTGCCCATGCGTGCTGTGACTCTCTCCATAAGCATATGGAGGGAATAATTGGAGAGCCTGGGTGCAGTGCTTGTCAGTGTTTGCAGCACCTCAATGCTGCAGAGCACTGACAGCACAACTGTCAGAATGAATGTGGACATGGTTCCTTTAAGGAAACCGGCTGATGACGCGTAATCAAATGATGTCATCAGACCTGCCCTCTTCAGCGCTCCAAATTTTCTCTGGTCCCACTTTGTCACTGTAAGTGGGATGGGACTTCTGTTTGCCCATTTATTACACGCTCGCCCCATTCCACATGCTGCGTCAGGGTGTCATTTAAATAATTCAGGGCGCTCACGCCATTGACGGTGCAGATGGGGGCCGGCCTCAGGTGTAAGGGGCTCAAGGTCCACCCAAAGAATTTTTTTAAATGGCCCATTTTTAAATTGGCCAGTTTCCATACTGCCTTTTCAATTTTAAATCTGCCTCAACGCCCACAGCTGGACACCAGGCGCAAATCCCCTTTTCCAGCGTTGCTATGGTGCAAATGCAGGGAAATGCATTTACCTCATTTGCAGGGATTGTAATAATCCCACTCATATGTGGGCCTGCATATCGTGCATCCACCCACTAGGAGCAGAAGTTTTGCGGGATGGAAAAGAGGGTGGGGACCTAACATAACTGGGTCCTACCTCAATTTCTGCCCACATCCACTCAGATTATGTTGTTTTTACACTGTAACACCAGAGGAAATTCAGGGCCATATGATTATCAATGTGTTTTTTTTATTCATTCATGGGATGTGTGCGTCGCTGGCAAGCCAGCATTTATTGCCCATCCCTAATTGCCCTGAGAAGGTGGTGGTGAGCTGCCTTCTTGAACCGCTGCAGTCCTTGTGGTGAAGGTACTCCCACAATGCTGTTAGGGAGGGAGTTCCAGGATTTTGACCCAGCGACAATGAAGGAACAGCGATATATTTCCAAGTCAGGGTGGTGTGTGAGTTAGAGGGGAACTTGGAGGTGGTGGTGTTCCCATGCGCCTGCTGACCTTGTCCTTCTAGGAGGTAGAGGTCGCGGGTTTGGGGAAAAAAAATCCTCCTTGGTTGTATGTTTGGGCCAGTAATTTAATAGGCCAGTTACATTATCGGTTTTGCATTAATATGAAGTAGTTTCAGATGCACATCAATGAAAGGAGTTTTATAATGCTGTGATCTGGCTGTGGACTGCATTATGGCAAAAAATGGGAAACCAGTTCCAAAAGGTAGTAATCTTGTACTGGTTGTATTTCACACCCACTACAATATAACTGTAATATGAAGTCAAATTAGCAGAGAGCTGACATTCCTGTTGGCTCTTTTCTTACATTAACCTGCTATTCAGAAGCGAATGAGAAAGCTCTGCTCAGGTGTGCATGCACAGAGCTTCAATATCCCAGAGCAGAGAGTAATGCAGGGAGAGGAAACCAGGAGTGGAACTCAGACCTGGTAGCTCTATGTTGCACTGTGTAATTCTCTCTGTGAATGAGTGTTTGAGTGAATAGTTCAGTGATACCCTTGTTTATGTATGGAGAACGGACCTGTCAGTTATAACGGGTTTCATTGGTGGAGTGCAGGAGACAGGCACGAGATCTCCATCATCATCTGCTTCATCTTCACTGGAGTTCTGGAGTAGCTCTGACTCCTCCTCATCACCGTCCCCTCCACCCTTTTTCTTGCGAATGGTTGGCTTGCTTATTCCATCAATTTGGTTCCCATAGTTACCTGGAAAGAAGCACAGTGAATAAGTTTCCTCGCCTTTGATGATTACCCAAGGGAAACCTTAAGACCATACCTAATAATGTGGATGTCCATCGACATTGAAGTGAGGTAATAAAATTGTTTATACAAACTGGACTTTGTCAAAAAGAAAAGAAAGAAAGTCTTGCATTTATATAGCGCCTTTAATGGATGTCTCAAAGCGCTTTGCAGCCAATGAAGTACTTTTGAAGTGTAGTCACTGTTGTAATGTAGGAAACATGGCAGCCAAATTGCGCACAGCAAGGTCCCACAAACAGCAATGTGATAATGACCAGATAATCTGTTTTTTGTCGTGTTGATTGAGGGATAAATATTGGCCAGGACACTGGGAATAACTCCCCTGCTCTTCTTCAAAATAGTGCCATGGGATCGTTTACATCCACCTGAAAGAGCAGACGGGACCTCAGTTTAACACCTTATCCAAAATACGGCACCTCCAACAGTGTAGCACTCCCTCAGCACTGCACTGGATTGTCAGCCTAGAGTTTTGTGCTCAAGTCCCTGGAGTGGGACTTGAACCCACAACACTCTGACTCGAGGGTGCAACCCACTGAGCCACAGCTGACCAGTCCAATATGCAGTCTTGCTTTATGGACCCCAGTTGAACTTAATTTATAAAATATATACTTATTGAAAAAATAAATTCTGCTGATTATTTTCTCATTATTGATCTGTGGTTGTATTTCACCATTTCCTGGACATTAATACAGCACTCCCTCAGTACAGCATCGATTAAGCCAGTTGTAGAACTCAAGCCTTCTGACTCAGAGGAGAAGATGCTACTAATTCAGCCAAATTGACACATGCAGCACCTTTTAGGGAGAAGTCCTATTTTACACAGATCTTAAAACTAACTATACTTAATGCTAGCTACCGGGAAATTATTGTGTTGCTCTCTATGTGTAGCGACACAGTATTCATTCAAATAGAATGTGTTCATGATGTTGTTACACATACTGATTGAAGCAGTTTTCCCCTCTACTTCAGAAACGAGTAAGAACTGCCAAAGTTGGTCCCAAAATGTTATTTGGCACTAACAAGGGGAATTTGCCAAACTAATTTTTAATATATAAGTTAAAATGATTACACACAGTGATGCAGGGGCCCCTTAGTACTGGTCTTTCAGGCCAGATTAAAACTTAGTAAAGAAGCATAGCAAAAACGAATATTTTAGTTTTTATTGCAACATAGATCTCCCATGACATTATATATGGGGACTCAAGCTCTAGTCTTTAGATCAAATGGGGTTAGAGGGCAGGTTATAATTGGACCAGGACACCAAATGCAATTCAGTCTCCATGTTAAAGTCATACAGTCTGTCCATATTTTTAGATATACTTTCATTAGTTGATAATTTCCAATAGCAGGATTTCACTGTCGTATTAAATCAGTTTTCTTTTCAATAATCCTAACTTCACTTTTTATTCTACGGTTATTGTATTCCATATTGATTTTGGTCAGGAATAGAACAAATCACACAAATGAAGTAGTCAAAATATCACCACAGTTTTTTCTTGCATAGCTCATCATCATAACTTATGGTAACTGCCTGAGATTGTAGTTTGAAGTATAATATCCCCCGATAAAATGTGAACAAGGGAACAGGAGCACATCTCAAAGAAGAATCTTTATTAATCAGCAACTTCTTTCATGCCACATATATAGACCCAAGTCCATAAGATACATTTTAGTTATTCTAAGAAGTGAGATAACAATTTTGTACGTCTTTCTTGAAATCATTGGAAAGATGAACTGGTACGACATTTAAGAAACAAGCATAGTTGATCATTTTTTCTGGTCTAATCTATGTGTTATGTAAATATTTATTTATTTTTAAATGTGTTTTTATGGGATGTGGGCATCGCTGGCAAGGCCAGCATTTATTGCCCATCCCTAATTGCCCTTGAGAAGGTGGTGGTGAGCCGCCTTCTTGAACCGCTGCAGTCCGTGTGGTGAAGGTACTCCCACAGTGCTGTTAGGGAGGGTGTTCCAGGATTTTGACCCAGTGACGATGAAGAACGGCGATATACTTTAAGTCAGGATGTTGTGTGACTTGGAGGGGAACTTGGAGGTGGTGGTGTTCCCATGCGCCTGCTGCCTTTGTCCTTCTAGGTAGAAGAGGTCACGGGTTTGGGAGGTGCTGCCGAAGGAGCCTTGGCGAGTTGCTGCAGTGCATCTTGTAGATGGTACACACTGCAGCCACGGTACGCCGGTGGTGGAGGGAGTGGATGTTTAAGGTGGTAGAGGGGGTGCCAATCAAGCGGGCTGCTTTGTCCTGGATGGTGTCAAGCTTCTGAGTGTTGTTGGAGCTGCACTCATCCAGGCAAGTGGAGGGTATTCCATCATACTCCTTACTTGTGCCTTGTAGATGGTGGAAAGGCTTTGGGGAGTCAGGAGGTGAGACACTCGCCACAGAGTACCTAGCCTCTAACCTGCTCTTGTTGCCACAGTATTTATGTGGCTGGTCCAGTTAACTTTCTGGTTAATGGTGACCCCCAGGATGTTGATGGTGGGGGATTCAGCGATGGTAATGCCGTTGAATGTCAAGGGGAGGTGGTTAGACTCTCGCTTGTTGGAGATAGTCATTGCCTGGCACTTCTGTGGCGCGAATGTTACCTGCCACTTATCAGCCCAAGCCTGAACATCGTCCAGGTGTTGTTGCATGCGGGCATGGACTGCTTCATTATCTGAGGAGTTGTGACTGGCGCTGAACAATGTGCAGTCATCAGCGAACATCCCCATTTCTGATCTTATGTTGGAGGGAAGGTCATTGATGAAGCAGCTGAAGATGGTTGGGCCTAGGACACTGCCCTGAGGAACTCCTGCAGCGATGTCCTTGGGCTGTGATGATTGACCTTCAACCACCACAACTATCTTTCTTTGTGCTAGGTATGACTCCAGCCAGTGGAGAGTTTTCCTCCGATTCCCATTGACTTCAGTTTTACTAGGGCTCCTTGATGCCACACTCAGTCAAATGCTGCCTTGATGTCAAGGGCAGTCACTTTCACCTCACCTCTGGAATTCAGCTCCTTTGTCCATGTTTAGACCAAGGCTGTAATGAGGTCGGGAGCCGAGTGGTCTTGGCAGAACCCAAACTGGGCATCAGTGAGCAGGTTATTGGTGAGTAAGTGCCGCTTGATAGCACTGTCGATGACTTTGCTGATGATTGAGAGTAGACTGATGGGGCAGTAATTGGCCGGGTTGGATTTGTCCTGCTTTTTGTGGACAGGACATACCTGGGCAGTTTTCCACATTGTCGGATAGATGCCAGTGTTGTAGCTGTTCTGGAACAGCTTGGCTAGAGGCGCGGCTAGTTCTGGAGCACAAGTCTTCAGCATGATAGCTGGGATGTTGTCGGGGCCCATAGCCTTTGCTGTATCCAGTGCGCTCAGCCGTTTCTTGATATCACGTGGAGTGAATCGAATTGGCTGAAGACTGGCTTCTGAGATGGTGGGGACCTCAGGAGGAGGATATGGATCATCCACTCTGCACTTCTGGCTGAAGATGGTTGCAAATGCTTCAACCAGATTACAGTAGGATGCAACGGTATTCTATTTATACAATGCCTAACTAAATTGTCAAATTTTGCAAAACATTGGTAAAACATTCCCTTTTAGCTTATAACGTCCTTTAATAGGGAATTGAGTAAATATTTAAAATGGAAGAATTTAAAAAAGATACAGAGAAAGGGCAGGGGATTGGGATTCGTTGTTGCTCCATTTGAAGAGCTAGCACCAGCACAAGTGTGACGGCCCGAATGGCCATCTTCCATACAAGAACTTCAAGAATGTAATAATGAAATAAATAGTGGAGCTATATGATATTTATGTAAAACATAAAAGAGGAGCAAGTTCTCCAGGTGGCCCTAGCCAACATTCCTCCTTCAACCAACAGCATCACAAACTGAGTGCCTGGCCAGTCATCTCATTGTTTGTTTGTGGGAATTAGATAAGTACAAATTGGCTACATAATAGTAAATACACTTCAAAAAATAATTCATTGGATGTTCAGAAGACATGCTAAAATGTTTATAACTTTCTTTCTGTTGGAATATTGTGGTTATTTGAGAGGCTATAGAATCCAAAGGCATTTTTAAAAATGTTATTTCCTTTTATTTAACAAGATATTGTTAATTTATCATTTAGTTGATTGTTTCTTCTCTTTGCAAACCAAAATTTGACCCTGAAGAAAAGTGGCTGCATTAATGTGAAACCTGGTGACTGAGTGAACTTTATGACAGTCGGAAAGATTGGGATCACTATAATTATATCAGTGTTTGAAGGTTCGCAAATGATGGAGTTTTGAATTCTTGCTCGTTCATAGGATTAGTTGCACATACAGTTCTCCCTTATTATGTATCCTCTATGAAAAGGCGGCTGTGATATTCACTATGAAACATTAGGGTAAATGTTCTACTTCTGCACTCTGTGTGCACGCTGCGAGTGCACATTGTGAAATTGCTCACCCCCAATGTGTTATTTTTCGTCCACTCATTTTAATCAACACTAAATCAGGGACATGCACAATTTCACGAAGTGTGTTCCCAACGGAGCACAGAAGCAGAAAAGGTACGCTACTATTATCCAATATACTGAGACCCTTAGGATTATACACTTACCTATTGTAACCTCAAAATTGACTGGTTTATCCCCAATTCTCCTGTCAAGCATTGTTGCTTCCAGGAAGGCACCAAAGAGGAAGAATTCTTCCATTTTTCCTGTAGCAATCTGGGATTAAAAATTAAAATATATTAACACTGTTTAGGAATTATTCTACTGTGTAAAGTATTTGGCTTGGATTATTCAGGTAAATATAAAAATGACTTGCTGACAAAACTAATACTGAGGCCATGATTTTCTCAGCGGTGTTGGGATGGTGGCGGGAGAGCTGGTTTCCGGGTTCCGATCCCGCTCCCAGCTGCAGCCGCTCACTCAAAGGAATTTTCCCTTGATTGGCCTTGTTAAGCCTGCCCTGTGGGCTTAACCGGCCAATTAACAGGAAGCGGGTCTGATGATGTCATTTGATGACACGTCATCAGCCGGTTTCCTTAAAGGGACCACGGCCACAATGAGTTTGACAGTTGTTCTGTCAGTGTTTGACAGCATTGAGGTGCTGCAAACACTGACAAGCACTGCACAAAGATGGACGCTTGCACCCAGGCTCTCCAATGACTCCCTCCATATGCTTATGGAGGGAGTCATAGCTGCAGGGAGGTTCTCTTCCCTTCCAAGGGCAGAAGAGACCTCCCTAGGAGATCAATGCAGTCTGGTTGCACATTGCACAGGAGGGCAAAAGCAGGGATGTCGTCAGGGGACCCTGTGTGCAGTGGCGCCAACCTTTCAATGATCTCAGTGGATCACGAAACGTTACTGCAAAGCCACACTCAAACTCACCCTGTTGTGCCACGCAACACATCCCCATCACTCTGCCTTCCATACCCTTCTCCTGCACATCCTTACTCACACCAACTCACCTTGCACCTCCACTCAACCCTCTCTATCTACATTATCACTTCCCCATCTCACTAGCCACCCCTCACACTCACCCTCATCCTACTGCAAGCATACCAACTAACAACACACAAGGGTAGGCACTTGAGAGGTTTAGCCAATGTCCGTGTGATATTTCTGGTAATGTGTTGTCATACAGTGAAATCTATATTTTCAACACTGCCCCTTATTGGACAGATCTGTGCGCACCTTGAGAAGTGTCTTACTGAGTTCCAGTGAATGTTGAGACATAACTTCCCCCCCCACCCCACCCCCCGGCTATAGTGATGAGTGTGCATGGAATGGCTTGGACATTAAAGGGATGCTTTACGGTGCTCGTGTGGGATGGTGTCAACCTGGCACATCATGTGGCAGCCAGGGTTTACAGTGTCAAGTGAAGTAAATCTGGCCATGGTGATGCCATCACTGGCCTCCTGGGCAGCTATGTTGTCAGGGGCTGATGCCCTGTGTCCTGTGCAGCATCAGATGATGGTGGAGAAGGTTGGTGATGTTGTTGGTGATGTTGGTGTGCCTGGTGATGTTGGTGTGCCTGGTGATGTTGGTGTGCCTGGTGATGTTGGTGTTGGGGCTGATCGTGGAAGGATTCAGAGGACCAAGGTCTGATTTTTTCAATGGCACCGATGTTGCTGCAGTAGATGGCAGCTGCAGGTGAGATGACAGAAGCGATCTGTCAATGGTGGGAGAGGTTGCTCCAATGAGGTGGCACTGGACATACAGTTGTCTCTAAACACTTGTAAGCTAAAGAAATCTCTATATGTATTACAAATGAAGTAACCAACAGTTACTGCACTCTGAAACTGACCATCTGCAACATGGCATCCTTTGCACCACTTCTGCAGCTGTCAGCTTATCAGAAACATCAGAGCAGACTCAACTCACGCCAGGGTGAGCTGGCGTCTTCCCCGAGCAGTGGGTAACCCGTGGGGGAGCACGTAAAATTGGAAGGAAGCCTCAAAATACCATTAAATTGGCTGTTAACAAGCCGTTTAATGAGCTCAATTGTCTCCCCCGCTGCTTGGTGTCGGGTCAGATCTCCACTGACAGACCCGACACCTGGGAGACTCCCGTGGAGGCGGGTTGACAGCGGGTTTCCCACCAGCTGTCAATCTTTGCTATTTTGACAACAGACCCGCCTCCAAACTCGCCCTCTAAGTGCCGGCAAAATTCCGGCCTAAGGGCTAGTTTCTGAAATGTGAACTAATATGCACAATGTCAATATCCCTACATCGTAGATTTTCAAAGTGGGGTCCCTGAACCCCAGAGGTCTGCAAGGGAACCCAGGGGGTCTGTGAAGTTATCAGGTTTCTGACTTGTCATCAGGTTTCTCAATTTGTCTGTATTTGTTGACTTACTATCACATCATTTCGTAAAATGTTTTCAACAATATAAGCACAGTTTTCCTTGGGGTAATTTTACCAATATTTATAATGGGTCCCCATATGGAACAATTTGAAAAAATCACTGCTTTATATTGGCCAGTAAGATTTAGTAACAAACTATTGCTTCATGTCTTCAGCCCTCAGATTTAAGGATGCAGAGTTGCAGTCACAATAGTCCGTTATGGAGGGGCAGGGAACCTGTGTCATCCATCTGGCTGTTTAGGAATGATTACAGTGAAACATCCTCAGCAAACCACTGAGAACATCTTTATGACACCATTAGTAGCACTGAAAAGATTACTGCACAGCTAGACCAATGTTTGCCCACCAACCTTAACCTACCCAGTGGCATGGAGGTAGAAATTGGTTTTGACGGGGCTATTGTATGAACACTTAGCACGCTCATAACAATTCTTCTCCACTATTTTAATGAAGGCATTAGTCTGTTTATTTCAAATGGGATGGCATCTCCATTAATTAGGAGAGGGAGGACCTTGATACAAGTACATTAAACATTTGTACAATTACATTGTAGACAGTATTTTCCAGGCTCCAATGATCTCAACACTTGGCAATGTGATATTTACAAATCTGATTTCTTCCTTGTGAGCTTGAAAAGTAGGATGACATAAAAATCCCCATTTAACTTCCAGAGATAATATTACTTACATCCGATATCTGTTGTACTGTCTCCACTTGAACTTCAGTGGAGCTCATTATCTCAGTTGAAGATGTGTCTAAGATTTCCATACCAATACTGATAAGTAATCGGGCTCTGAAGGAAACACCCTCACCAAGTCCCTCATTTAAATCCTGATGTTCATCCATTAAGGTGTAGTTACGAGTGGAGCCATACATATTCACCCAAGAAGGACCAAAAGTGGGCAGAAACCCTATAAAAAGGACACATGTTGACCATTTCTTGACTTAACAAAAAAAAATTATATCTGTTGAACGGCCAGCATTATACAACAAATTTACAAATTCTAATAGAAGAGATTGAAAAGATCCTATAAAATACGCCTTTAGATCCTGCTGTAGGACAAGCAGGAAAAACTGACAGATGTAAGGCACTAGCTTACCTTTGTCTCCATCATTTGCAATCTTTCTCAGGTCGACAAAATGGGTTCCTATAGCAACTTCATTCACTTTGTCTGAATCACGGATCTGGATTTTTATTCGTGTGCAGAGGGGTGGAAACATTTCAGTAAATATGATTTGTTCATTCCATGTTGGTTCATAAGTGTTTTTTTGGACAGCGGTCTTTCCCTAGCAAAAGAATAAAAGACTGGTTATAACTGGGACAGAGTTATTAGGATTAAACAGTAAAACTGATTAGTGTTATGATTATGAGGAATAATTAACTGTAATGTGATTAACATTTAAGATCAATGAGAATGACACTAGTTCTACCCTCAATAAACTTTGGTCATCCAAAACTCTGCCGCCTGTGTCCTAACTCGCACCAAGTCCCGCTGACCCATTTTCCCTGTGCTCGCTGATCTACATTGGCTCCCAGTTAAGCAATGCCTTGATTTAAAAATTCTCATCCTTGTTTTCAAATCCCTCCAGGGACTCATGCCTCCTTATCTCTGTAACCTCCTCCAGGCCTATAATCCCTCAGATCTCTGCGCTCTGCCTATTTTGGCCTTTGGAACATTACTGATTTTAACTGCTCCACCATTGGCAGTCGTGCCTTCAGCTGTCTAGGTCCTAAGCTCTGGAATTCCCTCCCTAAATCTCTCCACCTCTCCACTGGTGAGAAAACGGAAAACTACTGGCGAATGTGTTTACATAATGTTCCTCTGTCTGCTATTTTAATTAAGCTGTTAACCTATGAGGGAAAATAACATTTTTATAATAAAGTGTTAAGCGTTGTAGTCATTTTGTTTTTAAATTTGCTTGTCTTGTGATACTTTCATGACTCAAAGGTACATTTTGAAAACATTGGAATGCTGATTCTTATTTGTTGCCTTCATTCCATTATATAAAAGGAACTGTTAGACCAATGACTCACAGCATTGGAAAATAGACGAGGCAAAGAATTAAAGTTCCAATTATATTTGTACCTTATATATATATATGTATTTGTAATATATACAGCTAGTAATAGAGTGGACTGTACTTGTTTATGATTGTACCTTTTGTCCTGCAAATAACACTTGAACATAGGGATCAACTAAATCTTTGTTTTCTCCAATGAATGCCTTCTTCATATTAGCCATTATGCTGGTATTCATCTTTGGCAGCCCCTCTGCTCTGTAGATCTTGACATAATACCGGGCCCACTGCCTCTCTGAGGGCACTCCTTCAGGAAGCAATAGGTTTCTGTTGAGAAATCAAAAGCAAATTATAAAGCCCCTAAATATCTTGGGTTAATACTGATTACAAAGAATGTAATTTGACTTTATCATAAAATCTGTAAAATGAATAAATAACGTTTTTGTACAATATTTCACTTTTAAGTCCAAAGTTCCAGATTGACATTCAAATTCCAAATGATGAACACCTGTGCCAGTAATTTCCATAAGGCTTCTCCTGATTTTCCACTGTAACTTCAGCAGAAGAGCAGTGGAAACCCTGGAGAAACAATGAAAGTTTTTGGGTTTCCACTGATCTTCCTCCGAAGGTACGGTGAGAGATTGGGAGAATCCACGCAGAAGTTCTTCCCCTTGGACAGTGCGTTCAGAAGCAAAATCAGATTGTAATATTTTGGGGATTGTTGAGAGCAATGTACTCGCAAAAATAATATTTGGGAAGGAAGAAGAGCCATGTGTCATTTCATGACAGTAAGATCACTTTAGCACAATTTACTCCTGTTGCATCATGTGTTTGAAAACAATTTAAAAACAGTTTTACCGAACACTTTTTTCATGAAGAAAGTACCACTTTAAAATTTATTTATGCATTTGTAAACAAATAATGTATAAATTTGTTCACAAAAATTGTGTACAACATGACATTTGCTAAATGGCACTAAAACAGGAATAGCAACAATTATTTAGTATTCTGATTTGCCTTATACCAAAGCAATCATTGTCGCAGAAAACTTTCCGCTGCCCTTCCCCATAATTACATTCTTGATAAATATTATCATCTAAATATAAATCTTCCATCTAGCATTATGGAGCATAAATTCTTTTTCACAAGCAAAACAAAAATTATGTCACCAGAGCAGAATTCCATTTTTCCTCAGTCAGGACAAGTGTTAGGGAGGAAATAAAGCTGGTGTGTGTGCACGGATCATGGTACATCAGTGAACATTATAGGGGGAAGATACTGTACATCAAAAAAATGACTTTCTATTTTAGGTAGTCTTCAATATAAGCACTGAAAATTTTTGCGATCCTTTAATAAAAATATAGTTCCTCACCCTTCTATGTCATCCTCATCGGTCTCATTGGACTTGTGTGGTGTCTTGATATTATCTCCTTTCCCAACGACAGCTATGTCACACTTTACATAACCTTTCACCCCAGCAGTGATGTCACCAGGGTCGCAGATTATTGCCCATTTGTGGTAGAATTGATGTTCTGTTAAAACAATGAGAAAAGCAAAAGAAAGTTACAAAACTGGAGATTCAAATTGTGAACACCTTAAAAGATAAATGCCGGTTAGTATCATTTAAAAAAAATTGCAATGAGCCATTTATTTTTCAAATATTTAAATGAAAAATGTATGTTAAAACAGCTCAGTAGCCTAAAAGTAATGCCATTAGTTTCTCAAGCAAACAGGCTGCCTTGCACAAATTGTTCCAAGTGTCATCAGTTCTCTGATAAACTACTGAGTCGAACATCTTGTGAATTACATTATCATTTAATTATGTTCTGTAAATATTAGTTAAATGGCCATGATAAAATCATTCCCCTACGATGGTTTGATTGATAGAATCATTCATTGATGGCGTGGGATGGGATTTAAAAATAAAACAAGAAGTAGGCATACATGAGGGAGCGGGGAATAGAGGGATGTGGGGGCAGGGTGGGAGGAGGCTTATTTGGATAATAAACACTAGTATAGACCAGTTGGGCGGATGGCCTGTTTCTCTGCTGTAGATTCCATGTAATTCTATGTGATTACCTGGCTGTGAATAGATAGTTCCTATATCAAGCTTGAACATGCCCACCAATGTCCCACTCCTTAGGAGATTTTTGGAATGGATCACCTGTAATAGAATAGAGGTAAATCATTTTAATGGACTTTCTTTGTTCTGTCAGAAATAAAATCTCCCGAATAATTTGAATTCAAAGAGCAAAGGGCAAGGTCAGCATTTTCTGATGACAGTGAAAAGGGAAATCAATTAATTTTAATAATTTCAATTTATTTTTCAGTACTTCTAGAATGTTATTATATTTTTATTGCATAGAAGGCATTATTCCCTATATTTTCCCTATATTCCCCTTTATGTTTCCTGCCTATGTGCATGAAAGAACACAACAATATGGAAACAATTCAATCTGATCCAAATGTGTTATGACATCTATAACTTACATTGAGTTTTGCTCATCTGCTTTTCACTCTCCTTGTTTCTCTTTTATCTTTGATTTTTTTCTATTATTCTCTCCTCGCCTGTGGTTGCCATCACCATCCTTGACCTTTCCCCATCCCCTTTATAAAATGCTGCTAAGAGTTAAGAGGTTGCAGCTTATTCCCTCCTCTCTGTAGTGAAGTGATTCAATCTGCCACCTGTCCATAAGGATACAGCTAGGATTATTAACTCACTATGTCGGGAACCATTGTGATGCACCTACACACTAGCCCTTTCTTCATGGCACAACAATAATTAAAATCTGAAGTGGTGCATTGCAGAGTACACCTGTAGCAAAGAACCACTGAAGAGCATCTCGTAGGAGTGCACTGTATTTATAAATGTCTCTATACTTGCATTATATTGAGATATTTATTACTCTGCTATATGTTTTATAAGATTTAATTAAAAAAATTATTTTCTTCCCATTCTTTAGTTAAAACTCCCTGCTAGATGCATCATCCATAGTTGAGAAGAAGGTAGGCGTTTTTGAATGTTGCTCTGAAACTTTCTGAAGGAGATGCTCCATTTGCCTTGGGATGATCCCATTCAATTAGATCATGGCTGATCTCTACCTTTACCCGCCTTCGTTCCGTAACTCTTAAAACCCTTACCTAACAAAAATCTATCAATCTCAGTTTTGAAATTTTCAATTGACTGAGCCTCAACAGCTTTTTGGGGGAGAGAGTTCCAGATTTCCACTACCCTTTGTGTGAAAAAGTGCTTCCTGACATCATCTCTGAACAGTATGGGCTCGATTTTGTCATTGGGGCGGGCTGGGGTCGTGTCATCCGCTTTTCGTGTTAGCCACCCGACTCCAATTGGATGTGGGAGAATTATTCGATTTTCCCCTAATTGGGCAATTGAGTTCCAGCATGTGGGAACCCATGACCCAATTAGTTTTTTCAGTCTGAAAGTCGCCTCTGATGTCATCATTGCTGCTGCATTTAAGGTCTGCAAAGACTGGGAAGCTTTTGGCCTTTGCTGTGAGAGGGACCTGGAGGCAAAATGAGCAGCAGGAGACCTAAGTCTGCTCCCAGATTTTTTTCCACCACCACCACCACCACTACTACTACTCCTCCTCCTCCTCCTCCTCCTCCTTCAGGCTCCAAAGTTCCACAACAATGGTTATGACTGCTAAAAGTTCCCCCAGAATGATGATTGATTAAATCTCCTTCTTAATGGTGGACCTGCAGCTGATAGTCAGCAATCCAAGTGTGCTACCGCCAGGTTTCACCGTCGTGTTTCAGAGGAGGCGTGCATCACGTTGAAAAGTGTTAAAATCAGAAAGGCCTCTCAAAATGGGATTATAAAGGCAATTAAGTGGTTGTTAAGGGCCTTAAGGGCTTATTCCGCCTCTTGGAGGTGGGACGGAGACAGGATCAGAAACCACGCATTTGGGAAAATTGCTCGGAGGTGGGATGGAGACGGGGTCGGGCCCGCCCGCCATTTTTTGCTATTTTAACACCCCACACGCCTCCATTCCCACCTCCTCGGGCCTGGCAAAATTGAGCCCTATATCTCTAGTTTTAAGGCTATGCACCCCCACCAGAGGAAATAGTTTCTCTCGATCTACCCTATCAAATCCTTTAATCACCTTAAACACCTCAATTAGATCACTCCTTAATCTTCTATATGCAAGGGAACACAAACATATCATTGGAGCCTCTCAAAGATGGAGGTCTTTGACTAAACAGTCAAGGACATACTCCCTCAGGTCTGCTGCTAAACGATGACAGCTTTTGAACCCCAGCTGGAATTGTCTTTCCACTCCAGTTTATAGTCAGTTGTGGGAAAATTTAACCCTTCATTCTGCACCACAATTTGCTGACTAGTCTTTGTAAATTTATCAATAACCTTTGAAAGTAACACAATCAATCTCTCTCTGACATATTGGGGGTGTATTTCTGGGGGCTTCTCCCGCTCCGCTGCCACAAATTCAGCGGAAACTCTGCTTACCCACCAAACCCCTGCCGAGATTACACCGTGGAGCGGGAGCAGCTGTGGGGAAGTTCACCTCGTCATAGGTTTTTCCAGTGGGATTTTGAAAAGGTCTTAACTTTTATCAAATTCTTTTCAAAACAAGCAACACTGTTACATAAGAATATATAAATGTTCTCACCGAGAGCTTGACTATTTTATCAAACATGACATCCGGAGATAGATGAAAGTCAAAGACGAAGTACTGGAGACAAAAAAAATGGAAAACAGAGATTTTAATAACTATCCAATCAGCATTCACTGAATGTTCAGTAGATATTATCTATGATGTATTATCTACATAAAATTGCATCAAAGGACATTAAACACTAATGATGTCAATGCCACATGTTAGGTTTGGTGTAAGAACCTGAATTATTGCAAATTAGCAAAAAAGTTTAAACTACAATATATTAACTACACCCCTTAAATCTATTCCAGATTAATCTCATCTAAAGAAGTGTATTTTTGCAATAAAATGTGAATTACTTCTGAAACAAAACCTATTAGCTCAGAAAACAGCCTAGATTTTCCAATTAGCATTATTTTAATGGCAGTTTTATACATTTAATATAAATAGGTTATCATCAACATTAAAATAACAGCGATCAGAAGATTCAGGTCAGAGAGCCATTTATTTTATTTCAAGATAGAGCAATGAAAGGATACAATAAGAGAGGAATATTGCAACGACTAATACTTCTGATTTTTATTCAGTATGTGTGATCTTTAACCATTAAATATACGGATGACCTTCATTATGTCCCAGTGATAGAAGAAGCAGCCACCGGTACCTTTTCCCATTGGGATTGTTTAAAGTTATATTTTGTTAGATCGAGATGATATACCATGTGAAATGTTAACATAAAAAGTTAAACTTTTAAAGGGACACTGTTACCATGGAATCGTACTTCAAATCTATTTTTCTTTAAGATGGAATGATGAACCAAAAGAATCAATTATCATTCTTATCATTATATCATGCTTTTGTAAACAAATCAAAAAGCACTACAAAATACTTAATGGAGATTTATCCCTTTAGTAGGAAGAATGAATTGGAATCAATCTGGAAGAGCCAGTAGTTAATGGCTAACTTAAACAGAGTGATTTATGTGGGCACAAGTGACTAAGGAAGAGGATGTCAAGTGCATAAATACCTCGTTGTAGTAGGGGCTGTTTGTTGATTCCTTCATACTTGTATATTTCTTGTCATCTCCGATCTCAACACAAACAACTGGATCCATGTTCAATCCCACTAGCTGTCTTGCTTCAATGATTGTAATACTCACCTTAAGTAGAAAGAAATGTAAAAAAAAATCAGCTCAAGCACATTTTGTTACTTCATGCAATAGTTAGGCAAACTGCTATAGAAATATAGGACTAACTCTGCCTCTGCAAATGATTGAAAACATAATTGTCTAAAATGACATCAAAATGATCTTGTACAGTTGTCAGACAATATTATTTTCTATTTTTATTTCTAATTTGCAAAATATTTCTCTGCATTCAATTACATACATCCCCCTCCTCCCAGGAGAGTAGACAGGTCTTTATTAATGTTACCATTGAACATACTGGGGCCCAAATTCCTCAGGTGCTCTGCATACTGGAGTATGGCAGGAGACCAGTAGGGCCCTCGGGGAAATGGCAGAGCCCCAGATGTGCTGGGTTTCCATTGTTTCTGGGAGTTTACGATTTGCTTTGTAAAGGGCAGAATCTCCGCCCACCTCATACAAGGCAACTGATGCCACTACTCCAGTGGTTCAGGTGAAATCTGGTGGTTGCTATGGCGGTTGCTATGTCCATTGATATTCACATGGAGGTGTAGGCCCCACTGGTGGAACTGGTTTCTCTGACATGCTTGAATCACGATGTCCAGCACACCCCTGAGGTCAAAAATGGCATGGAGCCCTTCACGTCCCCTTCTGCATATGTTCATGAGATTCTTGCATGTTTCGGGCAGGACGCCTGCCCCAAGCCCACCGAGCAGGGCCTTGCTACAACTGTACAGGGCGCTGGTGAGACCACACCTAGAGTACTGCGTACAGTTTTGGTCCCCTTATTTAAGGAGGGATATACTTGCATTGGAGGCAGTTCAGAGAAAGTTCACTAGGTTGATTCCTGGGATGGAAGGGTTGTTTTATGAGGAAAGGTTGAGCAGGTTGGACCTATACTCACTGGAGTTTAGAAGAATGAGAGGTGATCTTATTGAAACATTTAAGATTCTGAGGGGGTTGGACAGGGTAGATGCTGACAGGATGTTTCCCCTCGTGGGGAAATCTAGAACGAGGGGGCATAGTCTCAGAATAAGGGGTCTCCCATTTAAGACGGAGATGAGGAGGAATTTCTTCTCTCAGAGGGTCGTGAATCTTTGGAATTCTTTACCCCAGAGAGCTGTGGAAGCTGAGTCATTGAATATATTCAAGGCTGAGATAGACAGATTTTTGAGCAACAGGGGAGTCAAGGGTTATGGGGAACAGGCAGGAAAGTGGAGTTGAGATCAAAATTGGGTCAACCATGATCTCATTAAATGGCGGAGCAGGCTCGAGGGGCCAAATGGCCTGCCCGTGCTCCTGTTTCTTATGTTCTTAGGCAAGCGCAAACACGACAGAACTGATTTTTGTACTTCTAGCATCTCGTTGCCACCCAAAAGCAGGGCGGTAACGAGACAAGAATCACTCCCAGTGATCTAACCTGCTGCAGCACTCAAACCCCAGTTTGAACCTCTCTCTTCAGTGTTTCCTCTGAGTAAGTGACTGGACTCTCCAATCGTTTCCCCCACCTGGTTCAACTGAGACCATCTCAGGATCAAACCCACCTAATGCAGTGCAGCATGACTTGATTTCCAATAAACCAACACACTGACCATTGTTAATAGAGAATATCTTGATTGCAGGTTTATTGACATTGAATCTTTTGAGAGTTTTTATTTACTTGATAGTGATTAAATGAAACTCAACAATTTTCAGGAGAGAAGCTGTAGTGCAGGTTCTTATGTTGGAAATTATATATAAGTAATGTCCAGACTGATTATAAATAAAAACAATGCTGATGCTGGAAATATGAAGCAAAAACAGCAAATGCTAAAAATACTCAGCAGGTCAGGCAGCATCTGTAGAGAGAACAAACAAGTTAATGGGGGGTGTTTAACCTAAAAAAAAGGAGGGCTTGGAGCATGGGGGTAGTTAAATTGTTAAAAATCGGATTCCCGACCTGAACCCGCCCACTTCTGATTTTAATGGAGGTGGGACGGGGGCGGGCAACCAACCTGCTGCCAGGAGGCAGGACGTCAATTTAAATATTTAATGAGGCTGGAAGCCTGTTCTTTAACCTCCATTTTGTTTTTAACTGCAGCTGGACGGGTTTTACACAATTCGTAGTTTCAGCAAGGTGGTGACTGCAGGATCCAGGAGGTAAGTGCCTTTACACCTACCTACTGGATCCAGGGTCCCTGCTAAACTCAGCCCCCACGATTGGAGACCCCCTTGCAAGGCCTCCGATCAACCTCCACGAGGCCTTCTGCGTGCTCCTCCCGGCCCATATCTTCTGCAGACCCCCCATTTGCTCCTCCGGCCGCCACCTGGGCCCCAATGATCCTGGCACCACCCCCCCCTCCCGATGATCCTGGCACCCCTTGATGTTCCTCGCACCCCCCCCAATGATCCTCCCACTGGCCCCCGATGTTCCTCGCACCCCCCCCATGATCCTCCCACTGGCACCCCCCGATGTTCCTCGCACCCCCCCCAATGATCCTCCCACTGGCACCCCCCGATGTTCCTCGCACCCCCCCCATGATCCTCCCACTGGCACCCCCCGATGTTTCTGGCAACTGGCCCCCGATCTTCCACTGGCCGCCACCTGTTTTCCTCCCACCCCCTCTGATCCTTAGCAACACCCACCACCACACCCCCCTCTGTGCTCCTCCGGCCAACCCCGGCCCCCCCCGCCATCCTTCCCTCCCTCCTCTGTGTGGCCTAGTGCCACAAGCCTATCCTCTCAATCTGGCTGGCTGCGGGTGGGAAACAGAGGCTTCCCATGCAATTCAGACCCTGTCATTAAAGTCGGTAGGGCCTGTGGGAAACCCGTTCTCCCAGGTTTCCCAACCACCTTGGAGCCGCCCCGTCCCCAACCCGCCTTCCCGATTAAAATCCAGCCCAGTATTTCAGGTGTAGGCTCTATGGACTAGATTTTCTCAATGGGAAGCTTTTGGAGGCGGGACTGCTGCTTGCCAGCTTTCAATCCCGCCTCCATCAGCCTCTGGCCAACCAGCGAGATTTTCCCCTGATTGACCTTGTTAAGACCGCCCAGCGGGCTCAGCAGGCCAATTAGGTGGAAGTCAGTGACAGAGCACGTCAACGTATGATGTGTCATCTGTCAAGAACTTTTGAAAGAAGAAATGTCATCGTTTGACAGCTCTGTGAAGCTATCAAACACTGACATTCTGTGTGGTTTGATGAGTCCTTGTGTTCAGGACTCATCAAACCTTTCAACTTTGCAGAAATCACCTGGCTGTTGGTTCGGAGGATCCAACAGCCAGTCTGTGAAATCTACAATGGAGATGTCGGGACTCCGGATCCACAACGGCTGAAGGCTGTAGGCAGAAACAAAGGTAAGTGAACATTTTCTAACACTTTACACTCACCTCACATACTTACCACTCCACACTTGCACCCATCACTCACCTCTACACTGCACTTTCAAGCCCCTCCGACCCCCGCAGACCTTCCATTCACCTCCTACACCCTGGCGGGGTTCCCCGAGGTCGGGAAGCCTGCACTTCGGAAGGAAAAATGGGGATAATCCTATTCTCTGCCTGTTAACTACCTGTTAACAGACAGTTAATAAGCTTTAATCCCTTTCCCGCCTCGAGGAGATGGGACCCGGGTCAGGATGGCTTCCCCCCTCCTGGCAAGAGGGCACGGAGGCGCGTTGGGGGCGGGTTTGCCAGCCGCCCCCAAATTCTGCAACTTTACCGGCAGCCCCGTCTCCATACCCGCTTCCTCGGGGCTGAGAAAATCCAGCCCTATGTCAGGGTTGATTAAAAATATGTATGACCTGGCAGGTTTGCATACTTGGTTCTTTATTAACATCTACATAGACACTCTTGTCAAAAGTAAACTGGTGAACTCCCAGTTATGAAAACATTACCTTGTGAGACATTGATTTATAGGTTTTGGACCCTGGCAACAAAACCTTGGCAGGCGCAGAAGAGAGAAAAGCAGCTTGCACAAGCCACTGTGGCATCAGGGTGAGTTAGTTTGTGAAATTACACAGTCATGGAGTTGCCAATGGAAATGCTCCCTATCAAATCATCTGTGTCTATTCAGAGGCCGGAAAGCATTTTCACCATTTGATACTATAGAGCAGCCATAGACCATCCATCAGCACTATAAAATTAGTTACCTCCACTACTGTTGCTGGTGAGCCTCCTGTTGCCCACTAGCAGGACTAAGGTTGTCACTTGTCTTAACAACAACAGCTTGTATTTTTATGACGCCTTTAACACAGTCAAACATCCCAAGGCGCTTCACAGGAGCGTTATCAAACAAAATTTGACACCGGGCCACAGAATGAGATATTTGGGCAGACGATCAAAAGCTTGGTGAAAGAGGTAGGTTTTAACAACTGTCTTAAAGGAGGAAAGAGAAGTAGAGAGCAATGTCCCCTCTAATTGTTTTTGTGCACGGTCCCTTTATAGTTGCTGCAGCGGCCACGCATGTGCGGCATCTCTTCCAGCAGCGGGAGCTGGTGAGCGGTCTGCGCGGAACCTCGTGATTGGTGTGCCGCCATGCACCTTAGGAGGATCATTGGGAGAGAGGCGGAGAGGTTTAGGGAGGGAATCCCAGAGCTTACACCTTGGCCAACAAAGTAGTCACAGGTTTGACTAAAAGGCCACCAATCTCTTCAGTCGATAGACTGCAGTTCAGTACGGTGAAGTGTTTAAGCAAGTTTGAGATTGGGGTCTGGTGGAAGAGGTGAGTTACTTATCTCATTCCACCATAATTGGTAGGAAACTCACATCCCAGCTCAAATATATCCTTCGGGAAAAGTTGGAATTTGTTCTGAAAAATGTAAGTAGAATCCTGTACAAAAAAATAAAATTTGAATAAGTGCAAGTCACAGATTAATGCTGAGATAAGGAAAAATGTTTTGGTATGGTTGACAAATATATAAACTCAGGTGATGCCATATTTGACAGAGCATGGACCTGACTGCATTCACACAAATAACAAAGGTACTAAACACATGAACACGAGCAGTTCTCCCGTAATCTGCATGAGCACAGAGAGATGCTCTGTCAGAGAAGTTTTCAGAACAAGTTCCGAATATTCCCAGAGGGTAGATTGGATTGGGCTGGGTTTCCTACAGAAAGTCCATTTATGATAGAATGGGATTAAATCAACAATTTTCTCTAGCTTAAGTGAAAGGAATTCATCTTCGTCTACCTTCCAACCAGTCACAACCAATCCAATGTTTTGAGCTTGTAAAGAAATCCTCTGTAACTTACTTGGTAATCCTGAGGTCTGCCTGCACTGGGTTCCATTTTGATATCAGGCTTTGATCTGTAAATAAATACAAAATAATTGAATTTCATAATAAGACGGGGAATAATAAGACTCATTGGTGCACTTTTCAGTAAAATTCATAATGGTTCTCTACAAATCCAACTGGCACCAACTATTTCTTCTTGTGCGCTCTGCAGCATTTCTTTGATAGGAAGCTGGGCGATGAATTGTTTCAATGATGCCACTCCACTACTGACCAGCATGTGGAACTCCTTGTAATGGGTTAGGATTTTCCACAATCCTCCTCTGTTTAACTGTACTTCTTCTTACCCTCAATCACCTCTTTAACTTCACACTCTTTTACTAGATAGAAGGCCACATGGGCTCCAGGTAATGACTGTCATTTTGTAGGATACTTCAAACACTCCTTGTTCTAATCTGGCTCAGACCTTCTCACTAACCTCTTTTTCTGTTATATTCATTATTGTGTTGGTGAAGTTTCTTGCTTTTATGACAATCTGGATAATTTTATTGATAAAGCTTTCCATTTGCACCTGCCCTTCACCTTTATGTGGCCCATCTCTAACTCTTCCCTCTGTTTCCTGGGCTTCTCTCTCTGTAGGCTTTCCACAGACATCTATAAAGCACTAAACTACTTGGATTATGTTTCCCCCCTTCTTGGAAAGACTTCATCCCTTTCTCTCAGTTTCTTCATCTTCATGGTATCTGCTCTGAAAACTCTACGTTCTATACCATGGTTCTGAAATGTCCTATTCCCTTGAGATATTCTCTTGTCTATAGAGGACAGGCTCCTTGATCACATCCCCCCTCTCCCACTCTTACCCCCTCTCCCTCCTCTCACAACAGTGACAGGATTGCTTTTGTCCTCATCTTTTATCCTACTAGCTTACACATCTACCAAATCACCATGTGTCATTTCCACCATCCACAACATGATCCTTCCCTCTCCCTGCTTCTGAGGACTAGCTCCTTCTGAGATACCCCTGTTTACACTTCCATTACCCCCACCTCTAGTTATTCGCCCCCAGGCACTTTTCCATGCAAATACAATAACTCCCCATTTACCTCTTCCGACACCATTGTCCAAAACCCCAAAAACTCCTTGCATGTAAGAAAGCAACTTACACGTACTTCCCCCAATTAATAACTGCATCTATTGTTCATGGTGTGATCTTCTCTACAAAGGGGAGACCAAATGCAGATTAGGTGACCATGTTGCTGACTGTTTTTGTTCTGTTTGGAAGCGTAATCCTGACTTCCCTGAGGCTTGTCACTTCAACACCTTCTCCCATTCCCACTCTGACTTTTCTGTAATAACAAAAGAAAACGCTGGAAAAACTCAGCAGGCAAGGCAGCATCCATGAAGAGAGAAACAGAGTTAACGTTTCAGGTCGAAGACCTTTCGTCAAAGGTCTTCGACCTGAAACGTTAACTCTGTTTCTCTCTCCACTGATGCTGCCTGGCCTGCTGAGTTTTTCCAGCGTTTTCTGTTGTTATTTCGGATTTCCAGCATCCGCAGTATTTTGCTACTGACTTTTCTGTCTCTGGTCTTCTACACTGCTCTAATCAAGCTGCACTAGGTTTTGCCAACCATCGGGATTATCCTCGTGTCTCCAGGAATTAAAAGTCTCCTGGACACTGCCACGAGCAACTCAGAAAAATCTTAAGGACATTAAAATAATGCGTGATGTTTTCATTTTCTTTGATCATTTTCATATATTAGTTATAAAAATATTGGAGATGGGGAAAAAAGCTGTTTGACGGGGGTGGGGGGTGGGTGGTTGGAGGTGGGAGGCCATGTGATGAAACTTCCGGGAATATGTCCAACCCTAAGCTCAACAAATCTTTTCAGCACTGTGTAGCCCTTCAGTGAGAACAATGACTTGATCAACTTCAGACCTTCCTGCCTGTTCCTCTCATTCACTTTCCCCTTCAGTCCCTTCCATTTTCAAAACTGTTATTACCTCTTTTTTGTCTTTTTAATGCATGTTCAAAGGCTAACTGAACTGTTGTTAGTCCCTTTAGTCCTTTAATGCCCTTTCACTGCTTGATTTAGCTGCTTTAAGATCCCTTTGTCTTACTAATGCTAATTTCATTAGCAGACTGAAATTATCTTTATGGATCATCCAATACTTTAATGCCTCTTCCCAGCATTTAAAAAAAAATCTGCTCACAGGCTATTAAACTCATTTATTGTTTCTTTGTGGCAATAATGATCATACATGACTCCTGACATTTATCTGTTGGCTTCCCTCCCACTTTGATTTGTTCAGTCCTAAAAATGGACTTGGCTATTATTCAGTTTCAATTTCCAACATGAGGGGAATTTTTACTTCCTGACACACTGGGAGTGGGGGGTGGGGGTGGTGGGGGGTGTCCAGTAGCACGCAGGAAACTCAGAAGTCTGGGTTCCTCCTCCTGCTGTGGAGATTTAACTCCATTGACAGGTTGACAGGTTCCCCACCTGGATGGCAGCCTGAAGTTTAAGTCTTGTCATTAGTTGCGTAAGTACCCTTTTAACGATGTGATAATTGTTAATTGCTGCCAATAAACCTCTATGGCACTGAAAACTAACTATTACAAGCGTAGAGGCTCAATCCTTCACATATTCATTGTTGTTGGAGATTTTAAAAATCTTTACTTTTCCTTTCTGTCTCTTTTCCCTTTCATCCAATCTTTCTTCCCCTCTCTTTATTTCTCCTTCTGTGCCTGAGTTGACATTGAATTCACTCACTCTAATTTACACTTCCTGTGGTTGCAGCCCTGGGGAACCACAAGAAGCTGGCAATGGGCCTCATGCCCCTTCAGACCAGAGGGTGTCAGGCAGCAAAGCCTGTAGCTGCAATTCTGTGTTTGTCCATTTCCCCATCTGCACCGAGGATGCAACCAGGCCATCCTCATGGTCTAGCTCATCAAATTCGGTGAGGCTGCGCTTGCCCAGAGCCCATGCAGAGAGGACCAGGAAAACTGGCCCTACTGTGTCTACATGCAGATTTCTTTGGCCTTATTCAGGCATGATTGCCTTGGCCTGTATGCACAGGTGGCAGCATAAGGTTGCCTTCCATCCCTCCTTTGATCATTCTCCTCTCCCTCCATAACCTGCAAATAGAGTGGGAAGCTAAGAGAGATAGCTCATTTATAAGCAGCGCACAACAACAGTTCTGTGGCGATGAGGCACAAATAGCAGGTGGGATAAAGAAGCTCTGAGTATATTGTGTTCGAGAAAAAGGGATAATTAAACCTAGAGAGAAAAGGCCCAACATGGCACTGTGCGCCCATGCAGCATCTGTTTTAAATGGGTGCTGAGTGGCTGGAATGCTTTTCAGGTGCTCTGATTGGATTATGGGCCCATGGCCTCATTTGTAATTTATGAATGACCCTAGAACAGAATAGGCGCCACAGATCCTTCCAGATCACATTTTGTAGCATGGTGCACAATGGTGCCACAGGGCCTGATAATACAGCTGCTGACACCTGTTTTGCATTCACACTACGGATGCCAAATGTCAGCCCCTACATTTCATCGGAATCGATCAGCCACCTTCACAGGATGAAGCTTTATGAGACCCCAACCCGCAGGTTGGGCCTCGCAAGTAGCAGGCGGCTTATCGGAAGACTGAAGATTGTAGCTGCACTGCCCACTGCTGGTGTTGTGGGGTTGTGGAACATTTTAGGGGTACGATAGCATTGTGGTGATGTTACTGGACTAATAATCCAGAGGC
Organism: Squalus acanthias; assembly: GCA_030390025.1. Lineage (NCBI taxonomy): Eukaryota > Metazoa > Chordata > Chondrichthyes > Squaliformes > Squalidae > Squalus > Squalus acanthias. Next base: position 60,215,641 of record CM059433.1, on the reverse strand, counting down.
CTGGACTAATGGGCCAGAAAAATGAGTTCAAATCCCACGATGGCAGCTAGAAAATTTAAATTCAGTTAATTAAATAAATCTGGAATAAAAAGCTAGTATCAGTAATGGTGACCATGAAACTACCAGATTGTTGTAAAAACCCATCTGGTTCACTAATGTCCTTTAGGGAAGGAAATCTGCCATCTTTACCCAGTCTGGCCTATATGTGACTCCAGACCCACAGCAATGTAGTTGACTCTTAACTGCCCTCTGAAATAGCCGGGCAAGCCACTCAGTTGTATAAGGCAGCTCACCACCACCTTCTCAAGGGCAATTAGGGATGGGCAATAAATGCTGACCTTGCCAGTGATGCCCACATCCCGTGAATGAGTAATAAAAGAAATTTCACTACCGTGTTAAATTTTAACGGAGCAGTATGTGTAAATGATTGTTGGAGCAAATACAACTCCAAAGTAATCTCTAATCTGACACAAAAATGTACAGTTTAGTCACTGTGTGCAGTTACCTCTTGTTTGAGACGTTGGTGGTGACTGCAGTGACAGACGCCAGTGAGATGGTGTCAGGGTCCAAGCCCCCTCCAAGCCGCATGGCCTTTCTGTCCAGGTCTTCTGTTTCCAGTACAGCAGGTTCATCTGGAAGAATCAAAGCAATTTCTTTTCAATCAAATGGATCCAGAGCTCCTCACATTGCCCTACATTTTTTTTTCAATCAAGAGTATTCTCCAAAATAATGTTTCCCTTCAAAAATCAGCATTCAATTATATCGGCTTACGGCGCTCGCCGTTATTTATGGGTAAATGTCTCAGCAACTTCAGGCGAAGAGCAGATGAGCGGTTAAATGCCAATATCTAAAAGTTGATGTCCGAGTTGTGCTGCTCGCTGTTAGCTTTGCGAAAACGGCATTTCACTATCTGCCTCACCATTGAAATGCATTAAATGGGGTAAAGTTGCTGTATTTTTGCGCGGTGGATACAAACTAAACTAGGCACAGAATGTTAAGTCTCGTTATTTCAAGCGTAAGTACCCTTTTAATGCGGTGATAATTGTTAATTACTGCCAATCAACCTCTCTTGCACTGAAAATTAACAATTACAAGTGTGGAGTCTCATTCCTTCAGTTATTAATTGTTGTTGGAGATTTTTAAAATGTCAACTTTAAAATGTTATTTTACTTTTCCTTTCTATCTCTTTTTCTCCCTTTTAATCCAATCTTTCTTTGCCTCTCTTGGGAGGAATTTTAACCTAAAAAAAAAGGTGGGTTGGGGCGTGGGGGTAGTTAAAGTGTTAAAAATCAAAATCCCGACCTGAATCCTCCTCCAACCCCCCACATCCGGTTTTAACAGAGGCGGGATAGGGGGAGGGCAGCCAATCCGCTGCCTCAGGTGTTAGCAGTGCAGTAAAGTACAGTCCAGACACTCAGTAGGTAGCAGCAGCAGTAGGCTCTCAAGTAACCTGAAGAGGATGGTAGTAGCAGCTTTTTTTGTACACCTATTCAGCTTGATTACTTAATTCAAGAATTTCTGCTGTGCTAAAGTGCATTTTGTATATTGAAAATGTGGCACTGTGGACTGGAACAGGTTACCTTAAAGTTGAAGAGATTGAGTGGCAGAGCAGTGACAGCGGAGCAGCTACTGTCCTGATGCCAGAGGGGTCCAGGAAATCAAATGTGAGCAGAGTCACAGATGTCAAAAGAGCACAGGTAAAAACACTGAACAAGCAGTGTTTGGGGATGGACAACGTGCAATTGAACTAAAATAGACCGACTATTGGGGCCAGTGGGGTTTAAGCAGTGCGGGGGTTGGGGGTCGGAGGGGTGGGAGTGGAAAGGATGGCACTGGATGGTCATGGATGGAGTTGCAAAGGATGAACTCAGTGGAGAGCTGCCAGCCTGGTTGCTATCTTGCCAGAATAACAGAGACAGAGTATACATAATGAAAACACATATATATTTTATTACTTTTAGTGCTTTACTAAAATTCTGTTAAATAGCTTTTTTCTCCACATTTCACTTAACCTCATTTTTTTCTTCTTTCATTTTTGATTGCTTTATTAATCTGTCCTTTTTCCTGTGCCAGTATGTATTCCTTTCATGAGCTTCACTGGTAATGTTTTATTTTCATTTTTACACTCATAATCATGCTATTTTTGTTTTCTCTTTTTACCTTAGGTAATCATTACTTTTGATTGGGGGATGAGGTGAAAATTGCATTTAAGACTTATAGCAATTATTCAGCCCTGCAATTAGCCTAGGAGGAAAACTATTAATGTCACTCACTGACATTGTGTGGTCTTGGATGAGGGCAAGATTCACTGACACTAAAAGAGGATGGAAGTGATTATTTTGCCAAGACTAAGGGGAATGGATGAGACCACTCTCATTGTTAGCACTGATGATGAATGTGACTAGTTTTAGGCTGACACTCTAGCCAGAATTGTTATAATCTATTTCATGGCTTACACAAATGATGGATGCAGTAATTTAACAGCAAATGAAGTGAAACATAAAACTAGAATTGAATTAAACGAGTCAGCACAGACAGAGCTGCTCAGTCAAGTATACGGTAAAATACAGAATCTTTTTCATAGTCTTCCTAGGTGTATTTAAAAAGATTTTGCCTTAGAATTCATGCACACTGGCATGTCTTGTCTTGCCAATCTGAAATAGGCTAGCATGTCACTTTTATTGTATGATCCATTGAATTTCTTGTACTTTACTCATACTTTAGTTTTGCCATGACTTTATTTTTCTTTAACTTTGAAGACGGAATGTAAAACGAGTTATCTGAAGGAATGTGGACTGAGGAGGTGTGGGTCAAACTTAAACTTCAAACAACTGAGCATCGTTCTAGCTGAAGAGTCTTCTTTTGGAAAGAATTCTACTGACTGGTATCCAAATTGTGAATTACAGTACATTAGTTGTATCAACTCAGTTTTTCTATGATGCTCTTAAAAAAAGGCATGGAATGCTCTTTCAATCAAAAGCTAATAGTGGATTTATTCAGAAATTGATCACAAAGGCATTGAATTGATTGGAAAATGTATTTTCATTAATTTCCAATGTCACGTCAATTGCAACATGTGGTTGACAACTCAATATAACAAAAATCAGATTCTTCATTGGTCAATATTTAATTTGATATTTTATTGATTGTGGGGTGGGGGGGCGGTTGTGAATTGACAAGTTTAAACAAGTGATTTGTTTGCAATAGCTCCAAGAGATTCCGCAGCCTAGATTTTGCGATAGGTGTTATTTTACCACCAGTGTTAAAATAATGCCAATTGGAAAATCGATGTTTCATCTTATTGCGCTGCCTCATTGGAGAAGATAAAGTGCCAGGAAGAACTCTCTGAGAAAGAGTGGACAGAGCAAAGATTCTTTGTAATAAATACTTCATGACAGACAGATGGTTCTGTATCGTTGAAAGATTGGTTGTACATAATGGCCCCTGAGTTTGGTTTGGTTTGGAGTGTATATTTTGGTTCAGGTGGGCGGTGGGTTGACTGATTCCACTGCCCACCCGATGATGTTGTCAGAAGGCATGAACCATTTTGATGGTGCAGCCAAAAAAACCAGAGAAATGGAATCAAGATGTCAACCAAACAAATCCAGTGATCTAAATTATAACAGGTGCGTGCCCCTTTAAGTAGCGGACAAGCTGGTGGAAGCAGTTGGTATTGATTCATGCAAATGAAAATTAGATAGATTTCTTTCAGAAAATAACATTTGGGATACAGTATATGAGTAATTTGAGACATAGCATGTGGTAAGTATGCTTGGGAGGAACAGGTGACTTTGGACCTGTGGTTCCCAAAGCTCTCTACCACTGGGGGTTTTCCTCGTGTCATGTCTGGGTCTGTTGTAGACTAATTGATGGAGATTGATTACTTTGATTAGTCAACAACCCCATTATCATTGTATCATACGACTACCAGGATGGTAGAAAGTGAACTAAATTTATTTTTTTGTCGAGCAATTCCTATGTTCGTATATAGTCTTAAGGCTAACTTTGACCAGTTCCTGGCAGACTAGTTTTCTTTGGGATCTATGTATGCTGACTGATATGGACAGTTGGTGCTAGATAATGTCTTCACTAAAACTTTTTTTTAATGTGCTCACTGCAAGGTTACTTTAATTTATTCTTCACTAATAAATATAAAGCAGTACAATGGACTTTATACTATTCTACATGCATCAATAAAGTATGTTTTCTAGAAATTGTTAAGTACTTATGGACATTATAATAGCTAGGCTAAAAAAAATCCTTGAACAAACAGGTTCACATAGTCGTATATATAAAAGGTTCAGTGATTACTTTTGACTTTACATTTTTACGTTTTGTTTTATATTTCTGTCTTATGAGTCACTATATTGATCAGTATGTTATTGGTTTGCAAACAATTTACTGCAGTGCATTCCTTCAGAGTTCAGCTCTTTTATTAAAGCAATAAAGTCTGGACTGAATTGTCTGATGGAATTTTATTACTTCGGTGTGAAAAAGGAATTAACTTTTACGTTGACCTTACCTCCATGACCCTTCTTGTGATCATCTTTAGAATGACGTGTCTTTCCCAGCTTCATTCCTGAGAAAACTCCCTTACCACTTGTTCTGTAAAATAAGTGGTTATTATGTAAATTATGTTCACATTCAACAGGATTGTATGGCTTGGATGTGTTCATCATGGCCTGGAGTTTCCGCACGATGGTGTTGGTTTCTCCGGCGGAATTTTATGTGCAATTTGCGTTAAGCGCAACTCGGGATTCCGCGATATTTTGCGCCAGTTTTAAAAACACCACGCTGGAAGTAGGCCCCACCCACAAAATTGGCCATGCCCCCAGGGTGACTTTATCGCCATTGGGAGTTTCCGCTAATTACGCTCGTTTGCAGGTCTTCAGGGAGGCTTTAAACATTAAACTGCTTCTTTTGGGTGCGAGGACACTAAAAGGTTCATATTAAAAGCTTTAAATGTGATTTTTGTTTTAATTTACTAAGAAGCTGACTAATGTATCCCAATATAGCTAGAAAATAGTTTTATATATCTTTTAAAAGTGAATTTCGGTATTTTAAAATCGGGTTACTCAGAGATGACACTGTAATTAAAAATGCTTATTTTTTTGTGATAAACCTATTTTCAGCTGTTTTAATCAAACTTCACTATATTACCACTTTTAAATATATGAAGGAAATTTTTTTAAAGCAAAATATTTCTAAAAAAAAATTACATTTTAAAACGCTGCCCGTTTGTGCTGGTTCAGGGCAAATTTTGTGTTTGGTGATATGCAAATGAGTTTGAGCGGAAACTCGGGGGAGAAAAAACACTTTTCAAAACGGGTACAATTTTGGGCGCAACTTGCGCTAAAATCGGCAATTGTACCCAAAGCGGGAACTCAACCCACATGTGTTTACTTTTTTATTATGTGTCTTCTTAAAGGTGAAGGATGGATAACAGGGTTTGCAATTTACAGCCATATACATTTTATTCAGTGAGAGCATCAAGCATATATTTATTTGTATGTATACCATGGGACAAATAGAATTGCATGGTATCCTTTAAAGTGATATTGTAGAAATATGAATTCACTTGAAATTTTAACTTGTGATACTATGTTTGAAGGTAACCTGAGAAATATGTCTTCCATTAACTTAACATTAGGATTGTGTAATACCTGACGGAAAGAAGATAGAGAATAGCAATGGTAATTGGGATGGGAACTGGGAGTCATTTGTCTTGATGGGCTTGACCTGGCACAAGAAGTCAATTAGGAAAGGGCAATTTTTATATTTATTTTGAGAATACAGTTAAAAAAATTAAAATAGGACAGATAAATTTTATGAATGAATAAATGACCTATCTTGAAGACTACAAAGTCGCAAATGTTCAAGTTGAAGATTGCAAGTTTCCTGAAAAATAAGGGCAGATTGGAGCTGTGGACTTGGGCAAGTTTAGGGTTGTCTGAAATAACTTAATTTGAGATCTTAAACAAATTTAGGATTGTTGGACCAGAGGGAGTGAGACTTCTAATTCACTACATCAGTTGGTTTACTAAAAATTAGTCTTGGGTATAATATTGTTGTTACTGTCAGGAGAATTCAAGATCTGAAATGTTCCGAATTTGGTTACTTGGGGTTTACTTGTAAAGTTATAAGTTTCAAGCATTTTGGGTTGAGAAGTGCCTGCCCTGGTGACTAGGAATCTGTAACTGCAGTTTTAGCAACACAATTACATTTTTGGGAATTATAATATATATAATTCCCTACATACTTGATCTCTAGTATTATTTTTTGGTGTTCATGTTTTATCCCCAGCAGTCTAACTGAGGCGCGTACACATAAATGTTCTCTGGTAGTCCATTGATGGTGGCATGTGTATGACCCCTAGTGGACTAGAGTGGTGGCAATGTGTTTATGTTCCCTTGAATTAATCTGGATGATTGGGAATTGCCTTCAGCTTTTCAAATTACTGCCTTACCTTTCATCCAAATCTTAGATATTTATTTTAAGGTATACAACATTTCTATTTTTGTTGGTGGTTGAAAGGCAAGCAGCTGGTATATTGTGGGGAGAGCTGCCTCCCCATGTTTATAGTCAACAATGAATATCAGAATTGGCTTTAGATGGTGATGTTGTGAATTTTGGAACATTTGACTCCATAACCAAAATAAAGCCAAATGCTTTATCATATTAAATAACCTTAACAGCTTTCAACATGCACACATCTTCCAGTTGATAACATTGACACAATAATATAGTTTTCTGGAAATTGCCAATGCTAATTTTAAAGTAGAAAATAACTATAAACATTTGTAGTGTTATTAGCAACAATCCAGTTTTCTTTCTAAACAATCTTATTTTTGGTTGAAATTCTTTGTTGCTCAAAGGGTTAAATAGTTCCAATATAGCTATTTTTAATACCTTGTCTGCTTCACGTTTTCACTCTCAGCCTTCTTCTGTCCTCCAAGTTGTCCACCATTAGCCAAAGAGATTGGACAGCTGGACACTGACTTGTTTGGGCTTACAACTGGTCCACCCCATTTGATATCAGGGCATTATATACATTAAAACATACATTACAATCCCTCTGCCCATTCTCCTTTCCTCAAACATGGCGTGAGCCACATCCACAAAGTGTATAATCTGGAAGACCAACTCCCAACTGAATACCAGCAAGAACCATTTAGCGAATTGACGGCAATTGAATTTTGAGCCCTGGTTTTAACTGGAGGCGAGGGGCAAGCATGGGTCCGGTGGAGCAAGCGTCAAGCTCGCCCTGGCTCGTTGATGTGAGGCCCGGGCCATTTTAACTCCCGGGCCTCATTTAAATACCAAGTCCGACCTGAACCTGGTATCAATGTCGTCAGGCCCGCAGGTGGGAGCTGGGCAGGAGACCGTTACCGGGGACCTGCGAGAACAGTCCTTGGTAGTCAGGTAAATGGTGGGGTGGGGGGGTGGTAGGTAATTGTAGTCAGGGGAGGGAAGCTTGGGTCCCTCGCGGGAGTGTTCCTCCAGGCCCCACAAGGAAACCTTTTTAAAAAAATTACTTACCTTTTTGGTCCTCTTCTGGGCTGCTGCTCTGTCGCGCCGGGTTTCACTGATGAGGCTGGCACAAGGCATCAAGCTCGCGACACAAAGTTAAAATAGCGTCAGGGTCTGATTGACATCATCAAACCCCAACTTTTTCATTTTAATGAGGCCCTCGACTGCCTGTGACAAGGGCCTCATGAAGGGTCTCCTTAAACCTGGGAGTTAAAGTACCAGCCGACGTTAGTGTGGCGTCAAGCGAGAAGGCAGGTGCTGCCTCTATTTTAAACCCCAGTATGCCCCATTCTTGTCAGGTGTAGACGGTTAATATCAACCCATTAGACTTGGAGCTGATCCCCTGAGTAGAAGCCAGCATTTTTCTATTAGATACTGGCCACAACACATTCCAATTGTTCCAAACTTAACTTTGGCAAATGTTTTTTAATGTTTTTTAATTTCCTTCTAATAGTGTAGTAATTTATTCTTAATCAATATAAAAAATATCCTTAATATTTTTGTTAATGATATTTAAGAAATGGGTAAATAAAGCCACCATAGAAAACAACTGCAAAATAAACACAACCGTGGCCAATGACAGAGACCTTTTCAGAATCTCGCTTCTGTCGCCATCTCAGTTTCAACAATTTGTTTGTTTTTTAAAGTATCTTTGTAACTTGTCTATGCAGTGCATTATGGATCAAAGTCATATGAAACAGTATTCTAAAATATTAAATGGCAGAAGTACAACATTGAAGCTAAAATTAATCAAAAAAGAATTGCCAGTTAGATAACCTTTTTTGTTTGGACCTCTGGTGTAAAATATATATCTCAGAATCATGGGAGCTGTTATATGGTCGTACTTTAAAAAAAAACTGCTGCTGCTTCTTATAACTTAACTTTTTCTCTAATCATTTATATTTTTGAGTTCCCTTACTTTGATATGAAACGCACCCCCTCCACTACTAAATGCAAACACCAAGTGAACAGAAAGTTTCTATTTTCTCAGGTAATAGAATATTACGCTTTCTGTGAACCAGAATTTAATAAAACGGTTGTAAAACAATAGTACTGGTAGGGTTTAGATAATTACTTTGAAGGAACTAGTTGATGTCTTCTGTATTACTACACTTGGACATTTCTCACAGCTAGAAGATTAACTTTTTCTAGTGATGAAGTTAGCCGCCCACTATTCATTAGTTTTATCATGGTTAAGCAACTAATACATTCATTGTTTTATTTAACTAGCATTTTTTCATGCTTGTATAAAAACATCAAAATTCTCACTCATAATTTTCATTCGAAGCCGTTGTAGTATCGGAATATATCAAGTGAATCTCACAATGTATAAATCGATAGATTATCCTAATTAAAAGCTGTTCACTTAAAAACAATTTCTTCTTAACAATAACATACCCATCAGTGTCAGATTAAATTAGAACAGCAGAAAAACAAATTCCTCATAACGGCGATTTTGCTCGCATCCTTTCATTAAGTTCTTTGGCAAATCCAGCTTAATTCTAAGTGGAGATGACTGCACTTATATTATAGTTATATGAATATCAATGAGTTCTGAAGTTTTTCTTACATCAATATTAGATCTAAACCATTTGTCTCAAATGCAAATTGTAGTTCATTGTTGAAATAAAACACAATAGTATTCAACAACGCATGTATCAGGCACATTTACTCAACAGGACGATTTCTTCAACTTTGGAAACACACATATCCTTTCTTTCCTGTGGCATCTCATTGTCATAAAGACATGTACACAACCAAAACATTCTTCATTCCTGGGTTTTGTTGAGTAAATTCTACATATGTGCTCTTTTGTTAGATTTTACACCTCAAGTATAAAAATATTACTACAGTCCTCAAAAAAGTTAAATAGCCAAATTTTACTTTAAAATATATATCTTCCGGGTAGAATGCTTTAAAGTAATTTTAGATATTGGTGTCTACTTTCCGAAATGTACGAATGTTACATACCGTATAAAACTCTTGTTCCTTCAGTTTGAATTTCTTTCACCCGTCAAAATTCCCCACATTGGAAAGAGCAAAAATTAAAAATTAAAAATCCCTCAGAATATATTGCTCCTCTTATTAGTTTGCAAACCCACCTTGGTGGTGATTTTGATGGCACTCAAAAAGAAAGAGAAAGCAACAAATGGAAAATGTGACAAAAAAACCTTTTAATTGGGACAGAAGCAGGAGACTGTGCTGCTGTGAGAGGGCACCTGTTGAATGTTGCATGAGATGGCGAGAACCTGAGACTCTGAAAAGAATGCTTAGATCATTCATTCACACTGCCACCATCCTCCATTTCAAGGGCAGCAGTGACACACACAATCTTATAGCCATAATCATCCATGAAATACAACTAAACATTGTCAAAATCACTTTCCTCTGTATAACTTCAGCATATGACGAAATCCTACCATTTCTGTTTATTATTCATTATCGAAATTTAAACTTCCTGCATGTTATTTTCTTAATATATGATTAGATATTAAAAATGCCAGTCACATAATTCCATTTTGTCTTTATTTGCTCATTTTCCCCATTCATTCTTATTTCTTTATTAGAATTTCTTTAGTCGCCTATACCTTAAGGTACTTTTACCTGACCCACTGTTTTAGATGACATAGGGTTTTTAGTTCTATTTATTTATTATTTATTGAATTCTAGCTGCATTCTTAATTAGCAGCTCATTGTTAATAATTAAAGCCAGTCAGATATTGATTTCCCTGTGTTCAGTGTGTTTAGTGACACATACTGAATTTTGTAACTGCTAAAAAGTAGATGTTAATTATTGCTTGTATTTTGAATTAATTTAATAGGAAAATGTTCCTACAGATGAAGGACTACTGATGTATAGATAGCACTTCTCCCCTTACCGGTCACCAATGGACTCCCCTTTTTAAAACCAACTCCTACCTGTGAAGAATAATCTTGGACTGAACAGATGCTCCGCAGCCACCAGCAGACTGACATGTAGAAAGAATGGATGTGGTCTAGTGATATCGCTGCCGGGGTCACTGAATACAATGGAGTATGGCATGGTGTTGCAGCTCTACATGCTGGTTGAGACCCACATTTCACTTATAAACCAGTGCCGCAAAACTGAACTATGGTGTTGGCTGGTAGCATTGTACAAACTGAAATGTGGCCCCTAAAGTGTACGTAGAGAGAAAAACTATACAAGCTCAATTGTTCACAATCGACATGGATATTGATGTGATCCGGCAATGGCAAAATCAGTTCAGTCTGAGTTCATTAACTTCCTTTTACAAAAAAAGCAGGACATATGATGTTGGCATTGGTTATGATCAAATATTCTATAGAATATGACAGCTCTCTGCTGCTGGGGTTTGGTGGGAATGTTGTCTGAGCTGGGCAGCAGGCCAGAATTGAATAGTTGAGAGGTGAAGATGGATGAATATCCGGAATTTTTCTTTGATTATAGTTGGGCATCAGTTTATGCAGATGTTTCTGTCGAGAAATTTGATTAGTGAGGTAGGGATAGAAATTGGATGCTGCTGACCCGTTTATTGGGTGCAGAACAGGGGCACAAAGCACCAGTTTCTGGGTGCTGTCTTACATGCCCCAGGCACACCTGAAATACATCCAACACCATATTGAGTCTGGCAAAATTCAGGCGTCCAAGGCAGCTGCCTAAAACAGGCGTTAGGCCTTTTGAATATGTTAATGGGGGGTCCAACACTTTAGGTTTCAGGTCCTATGCCAGAAATTGGTTAGCAAGTTTATCCTATTGGTTAGCCTATGTCAGCCTCACTCTCATTCTCCTCCCAACCTCCCAAGACTTACCCATGGGCTGCTGGGCCAAACCGGCGAGCTGCCTCTGCAGGCCGCTCGCTGGAAATATATTGCTGAGGCCCTAGGGTGACTTTGGGATGAACCTCAGGCCTCCAGTTTCTGGCATGCTCACCTATTTCAGGCCCCAAAATGGGCCTAAACCAATTTCTACCCCATGGAATCCAAGATAGAGTAGATGGAGGGAAACTGTTCCCATTGGCGAAGGGTCGAGAACCAGAGGACACAGATTTAAGGTGATTGACAGAAGAACCAAAGGCGTGAGGTATAGATAGATTAAGTGAGTGGGCAAAGATCTGGCAAATGGAGTACAATGTGGGAAAATGTGAAGTTGTCCATTTTGGCAGGAAGAATAAAAAAGAAGCATATTAGCTAAATGGTGAGAGATTGCAGAGCTCTGAGATGCAGAGGGATCTGGGTGTCCTAGTGCATGAATCGCAAAAGGTTACTATGCAGGTACAGCAAGTAATTAGGAAAGCTAATAGAATATTATCGTTTATTGCGAGGGGAATTGAATACAAAAGTAGGGAGGTTATGCTTCAGTTATACAGGGCATTGGTGAGACCACATCTGGAGTACTGTGTACAGTATTGGTCTCCTTATTTAAGGAAGGATGTAAATGTGTTGGAAGCAGTTCAGAGAAGGTTTACTAGACTAATACCTGGAATGGGCGGGTTGCCTTATGAGGAAAGGTTGGACAGACTAGGCTTGTATCCGCTGGAGTTTAGAAGAGTAAGAGGTGACTTGATTGAAACATATAAGATCCTGAGGGGTTTGGACAGGGTGGATGTGGAGAGGATGTTTCCTCTTGTGGAAGAATCTAGAACTAGGGGTCACTGTTTAAAAATAAGGGGTCACCCATTTAAGACAGAGATGAGGAGAAATTTTTTCTCACAGAGGGTCGTGAGTCTTTGGAACTCTCTTCCTCAGAGGGCGGTGGAAGCAGAGTCTTTGAATATTTTGAAGGCAGAGGTAGATAGATTCTTGGTAAGCAAGGGGGTGAAAAGTTATCGGGGGTAGGCGGGAATGTGGAGTAATCGGATCAGCCATGATCTTATTGAATGGCGGAGCAGGCTCGAAGGACCGGGTGGCCTACTCCTGCTCCTAATTCGTATGTTCGTGTGAAATACTTTTTTACGCAGCGAGTGGTTAGGATCTGGAATGTACTGCCTGAGAGGGTGGTGGAGGCAGATTCAATCATGGCTTTCAAAAGGGAATTGGATAAGTACCTGAAGGAAATTTTTTTTCAAGGCTATGGGGAAAGGGCGGGGGAGTGGGACTAGCTGAAGTGCTCTTGCAGAGAGCCGGCATGGGCTCGACGGGCCGAATGGCCTCCTTCTGTGCTGTAACAATTCTATGATTCTGAAAGGATGGATTGTATATGGTTTGTGGAAGGAAGTGGGTTTGATGCGCTGAATGATCTTTTTTGTTCCATATTTTCTTATATTTTATTGGTACCAGTGGAACATAACCAGACACACTAAATGTCACATGTCTAAACGATTGCTAGATGCTGAGATGTTGCTGTCCTGTGGAAGATTACTCTTTATAGTTAGGTTACTGGATCCAGTACTGGCCAGCAGCCAGTTCTGAGGTCCACTTCCTACAGCTGCATCAAGAAGATGAGTTAAACCTCAAGCTCCCCTGCTATGGATGGTTGGTTTACTTGAATGCCCACAGACAGAAGATATTAGCTGCACAATTGTTATTCTTGTTACCTTTCCATGTGCTCCAGACTCATTTATTTCTCGTTAATATTCTTTGTTAACAGTTTCATTCATTTTAACTGTAAAGCACATTTGAAAATATAATCAATAGTTTGGGATTTAGTGAGTTTATATGATGGAATGAAAATCTTGCAACAAACATATGCTATAGTTGTAGGTAATAAACAGAAGGAAAAAAACTTTTAACTTTTTAGTTATCTCAGCAACCTCAAAAATCTAACAGAAATTGTTGAGTTGAAAAGTCAGCGGAAGGGGTAAGAAACTCTTTGTAGATGCAGCTTGTCGCAGAGATAGCTCTTTAACCAGGCTCTGAAGTCAGGTCTGAGTTAGCAGAATTTCTTCCTCCCAATCCTATCAGCAGTAAGGGCTTTTTTTGACCTTGGCAGTAGCGCAGTGACAGCAGTACTGGTGAGAGCGCGGTCTATTAGAGAATCACAGCTTGCTTCTGGGAAAGGAAGTCCTATCTCACCAACTTGATTGCATTTTTTGAAGTTGGTGGATGATGGAAGCCCAGTTAATATCGTGCATATCAATCTTCAAAAAGCCTTTGATAAAGTGCTGCACCAGTGGCTGTGATGTAAGGTTGTGTCGTGGGATGGGCAGGCAAATCTCAGCTTAGATGGACAATTGGTTGCATTTGCGTAGACCGAGGGTAGTTATTAATGGTAGCAGCTCTGTGAGTACAAGGTGTGAAATTTGGGGTTAGATTAGGTGCCAGGAAGTACTTCCTTTCGCAGAGAGTCATTGAACTCTGCCATAATTTGGCAGTAGATGAAACAACAACAACAACTTGTATTTATGTAGCACCTTTAACGTAGTAAAACGTCCCAAGGCGCTGCACAGGAGTATTTTAAGACAAAAAATTTGACACGGAGCCACATAAGGATAAATTAGGGCAGGTGACCAAAAGCTTGGTCAAAGAGGTAGGTTTTAAGGAGCATCTTAAAGGAGGAAAGAGAGGTAGCAAGGCGGAGAGGTTTAGGCAGGGAATTCCAGAGCTTAGGGCCTAGGCAACAGAAGGCATGGCCACCAATGGTTGAGCGATTATAATCAGGGATGCTGAAAAGGGCAGAATTAGAGGAGCGCAGATATCTCGGTGGGTTGTGGGCTGAAGGAAATTACAGAGATAGGAAGGGGCGAGGCCATGGAGGGATTTGAAAACAAGGATGAGAATTTTGAAATCGAGGCGCTGCTTAACCGGGAGCCAATGTAGGTCAGCGAGCACAGGGGTGATGGGTGAACGGGACTTGGTGCGAGTTAGGACACGGGCAGCCAAGTTTTGGATGACCTCAAGTTTACGTAGGGTGGAATGTGGGAGGCCAGCCAGGAATGCGTTGGAATAGTCAAGTCTAGAGGTAACAAAGGCATGGATGAGAGTTTCAGCAGCGGATGAACTGAGGCAAAGGGAGCTGGACAAGTTCCTGTGAACGGAAGATATCCTGAGTTATAGAGGGTAGGTGTGTTCACTTGAACGAGTGATATCCATCACCGTGGTCTCCTGGAGCTTGTTTGATTGCCTTTGGGGGTTCAGAATTTTCTAAATTGGGCTAAGATATTACTTCTGTTTTCTTGTTGTGTGACTGTGGAGGTAAGGGTGGAATAGGAATAGACGGTTGTGTAGATTGTTCCATGTCAGGATGGGACATGAATGATGGATCAGCTGCTCTTTTCCTATCATTTTTAGTGCGTTTGTATAATTAAAATTGGATTGGTCAGTAACAGGAAAATCAGTGGTAGTGTATTTTTCAACACTTGCCCAGATGGATGGGCTGATGAACAAGGGAAAAATCTAGGCTAATGTTTTAGCCCAATGTATCATCCACTCCCTTAGGCTTAACTGAGTAACTCAGCTTGGTTCAGGAGAAGTGTGTTGTGGAGAAAGGATTAAAGTGAGTTTTTGGTGCAAGACAATAGTTAAAGACAAACGGCATTTCTGGATTATTCAATTCACAGTCAGGCCACCTTGTTTCCCTCCTGCGATATTTAGGCGTGGTGCTTGTATTCCAGGAAGGGCTTTGGAGCCTTCTGGTAATATTACAGAGATGTATTTTAGTGGGATTGTGGAGGTTATTTTGAGTCATGTTGGAGCAAAATAAAATATAGCCAGCTTTGCCAAAATAACAGATATGATGATCACCAGATCATTCATAGTTTATCATGTGATTTCTCATAGACCAAAAATTTTATTAAATTTAAGTATTACTGTCTTGGGCACTATTTATTTAAGATGTAAGATCCACAAAATACTAAAGTTAAATTGAAAGGGGGAGAAAGTCCCCTCCTTTGTGCCTCCCATGGGGGGCGCTAACGGGGCGCCAAGGCCTTTTCACCCAGCCGCGGTGCTGACCGCGCCTCCCGCCAAATTCCGTGTGAGGTTAGCGGCAGCGCTACCGAGTTGCGCCCCGATCTCATGCGCCCAGAGATCATGATGCCATCTCCAGGCGCATCGCCCCGGTAGAAAAATTCCCCTTCGCCCCCTGCAGCAGCGCAGGGCGATGGCAGCAACTGCTGCAGGGGACGCGAGCAGGGCGGCCGGCTCTTGGCGGGGCGGAAGTTAAAGGTGAGGTGGCCGGCCACCCTGAAAAAAAAGTCGGCTTTTTTGCAAAATGTTTTTTTTTCCTCCGGACACGGGGTCCGTGCCGTGATCGGCCTGCCTGGTACTCTGCTTGAGTGCCGGGCTGATTGCGCGGCACCCCCACTCCCTAGTGCTGCAGGTAAGTAAAAAAAACTGCAGAGTTCGCAGCGTGGGGCCCTTCCCTTTAATTCAGGGAAGAGCCCCTGCAACGCATCAGCGCCCCAGTGCGTGGCGCTGCTGAGCACATCGCCCCGGGTGCGCCCCGGGTCACGAGCTTCCCCTCCTCTTGCGCTCCAAGAAGGAAGGGGAGCGCTTGATTTAGCGCTCCACTTTCCTCTTGGAGCAAAAAGTGGGAATTTTAGAAAGGCTGGAAGAGGTTAGCGCCTGGCGCTAACTTTTCCTGCTTTTCTGATTTAGCGCCCCAAATGGGGCTTTAGGGAAAAATTCTAGCCCAAAGCCTTTAAATTACTATGCGTAAAGGAACAGCATTGTACGAAAAAAACTCACGGATTTGACAGAAAAAGCCGAAGATTTTCGGGGAGGGTAGGGGCGCCTCCTGGCATAAGTGAGGGGAATGCGCCCGCTGGGGGCCTCGGTCACTGACCCTGGAAGACTTTCCAGAGTCAGGGGGAAGTTCTTTATTTTACATGCCATCCTGGGTGCCTGCATGCCCACTCTTAGAGGCCGCAAAATGCATCATACTGCACCTGGTCTGTTGGGTGGGTGGTGGTGTCGATCCCTCTCCCCCCCAGAAAGTAGAAAGTTGTGCCCCTGCAGCTTTTTTTGTTGGAGGAATATATTTCAAGTAAAGAAAAAGTCCTCACTTATTTTTCTTTGAGCATCCAGGTCACAATCCTAGCCTGGACCTCCAGGTGGAATTCACTTGTGTCAACTGGTGGCCTGGTATGCTTGGTCCCACTAGACATCCAACCATTGATGCTATGTGGGTCCCTCTGAGAACCCTTGGACATGGGAATTCTTGTCATTGGGAATCTCCGCCCCTGGTCCTGCCCCGTCCTACCTCACTGGCCATGCAAGGGGCAGGTGGTGGCTCTGCCCTTTACAAAACCTCACACAGACCCTGATATTTGGCTGGGACCCTGATTATCCAGCTCTGACATTGTGGTAGGAGTGTGCCAGTAAGGCTGAAGTTTTCAAGCCTGTGCATCTCTAACCTGTCACTGATGTATATCTCATTAAATTAATCACAAGACATATTCTTCTTTGATCTTGCACTATGCGGCAAACATTTCATCTGGGTCCATTGCACAAAATGGCATCTTTCTTCAAATTCTTTGTACACTTCAATTCCAGAACTTAACATATACAGACAGAATGGTGCCATACTGCAGGCAAGGTTATAACAATGGCTAACTGTTGGTGAGGATTGAGGAATGGAATGGGTGTTATCAAGCTCAGATAAATCTAAGCGGCCCAGATTTAACATATATTAAAGGAGCAGTACACTTTTCGGTTATTACTTTTAATAAGTGAGGGTTTGTTGTAGATTGATCACTGCAGATTTTGTGTTAGTGTTAGTATTGATCTGGCACACCTTTAATCCAACTCTTCCAGATTAGATGGAATGACAAGTACAATCGTGAACCCCGTCAGTGGGTCAAGCTAAAAGCTGATGCAGATGTACAGCCTGTTTAGCCTCTTCTCTCGGAAGATGGGGATGCAGCAGGGTAGGAAGCAACACACGCTTCATGAAATAATATGCTTTTTATATTCATAATTGCGTATTTTCATTGGCAGATTGCCAGTGGTATAATTCAATATTAGCTATTCTCCAGCCACGAACACCGATAGAGGAATACTGCTCCTTTAATTATTCGAAGAGAATAACTTCATCAACATTCTTTGCTGGCATCCCACTTTGTGTTTTGTCACTGTTCCACTGTTACGGATATTCCTGACTGCAGGAATCACTATTATTAACTTCATACACAACATTTACTGATACCTACTTTTCTTTGCTTTCTTTTTTTCCCTTGCCATCCTTAGGCTTGAGAACGTCCTTCCCTTTGCTAAATAGTAAATAGACCATAGAGTGCAGAAAAAAATGAGCAACAGAAACAGAATGCAAACAAATGAACTCAGGCTTATAGTTACAAATGCAGTATCTGACTTTGAAGGTTTTTCTTTTCTGTGTTTCATCCCATTAGGTACTTGAGGGAGATGGAATGTTGACAACAGCACACACCCATCTGGTTTGTAATATTTATGTGAGATGACAAAACGATAGAATTGTTACTTAACAGCAGTAGCATACCAGAGCATAATAACAATTGAAAAGAGCAGTTAGAGAGAACCAATTAGTATCCCTTATAAAGTCACTGGATGTTCAAATCGGTTCCTACCTACTTCACGCACAATAGATTCACTGTTACAAACAATGAATGTTCGGAACCCAGTGCTCTGAACCATACTCAGAAAATCTACCTAACATCCCATTTCCCAGGTCCCCAATCAAAACACGATGGGCAATTTAATTGGGAAACTCTGAATAGATAATTTCATATAAATATATCCCTCAGTATTTCCTTCCTCCTATGATCTACAGTTTTTAAAAGCCATGCTTTACGTCAACTAATGACCACTTCTTGTTTTATCTCTTGCTCTTTTCAAACTTGTAGGTGCTTTGCAACGTGGGCCTTGGTCCTTCACCTTGGTCCTTCACCTTGTTTCTCAAATCAAAAAATCTTAGAAATGTATTTCATCATTCAAATGCACATTTTTAAAATACAGCAGATGTACCAGAGAAACATTTTCCTATAAAGACAGTTATGTGAATGGAGAAAAACTCAGGAGTGGTACACATCATTGCTTATATAAGGCCATACTTACTGTAACACTCTTGAGGTTTATAGGATTTATTTTATAATCTAGAATCTACACAAGTATAAGGAACTGTGGGATTTTACTTCATTCTCCAACTAAGCTAACAAACTGTAATCTTATCTTTAGTATGAAAATGTATTGCAACCCTAAAAATTTTAACTAAACGATCAGTGAAGTCTCCATGCATCATTCTAAACTAATAATGGTAAGAAACAGAGAAAGTCATCACGTGTATAAAGTACATGGAGATTGGTGGGATAAATGCTTATTTCCACAAATAATAAATACAAATAAATGTATCCCAGGCTGTTAAGAAAAGTAAGAGAGAAAATAGCAGAGGCTCTGACCATCTTTTTCCAATCCTCTATGGCTACAGGCATGGTGCCAGAGGACTGGAGGACTGCTAATGTGGTACCGTTGTTTAAAAAGGGAGAAAGGGATAGACCGAGTAATTACAGACCAGTCAGCCTAACTTCGGTGGTGGGAAAAGTATTGGAAAAAATTCTGAGGGACAGGATAAATCTTCATTTAGAAAGACACAGATTAATCAGGGACAGTCAGCATGGATTTGTTAAGGGAAGGTTGTGTCTGACTAACTTGATTGAATTTTTTCAGGAGGTAACAAGGAGGGTTAATGAGGGTAGTACGTTTGATGTAGTCTATATGGATTTTAGCAAGGCTTTTGATAAGGTCACGCATGGCAGA
The DNA here is from genome assembly GCA_030390025.1 of Squalus acanthias. Classification (NCBI taxonomy): domain Eukaryota; kingdom Metazoa; phylum Chordata; class Chondrichthyes; order Squaliformes; family Squalidae; genus Squalus; species Squalus acanthias. The sequence continues at coordinate 60,196,444 of CM059433.1, read as the reverse complement.
CTGGTCATGAAAGTAAAAGCCTATGGGATCCAAGGCAAAATTGCAAGTTGGATCCAAAATTGGCTCAGAGGCAGGAAACAAAGGGTAATGGTCGAAGGGTATTTTTGTGACTGGAAGGCTGTTTCCAGTGGGGTTCCGCAGGGCTCAGTACTGGGTCCTTTGCTTTTTGTGGTATATATCAATGATTTAGACTTGAATGTAGGAAGTATGATTAAGAAGTTTGCAGATGATACAAAATTTGGCCGTGTGGTTGATAATGAAGAAGAAAGCTGTAGACTGCAGGAAGATATCAATGGACTGGTCTGGTGGGAAGAACAGTGGCAAATGGAATTCAATCTGGAGAAGTGTGAGGTAATGCATTTGGGGAGGGCTAACAAGGCAAGGAAACACACAATAAATGGTAGGACACTGAGAAGGGCAGAGGATCAGAGGGACCTTGGACTGCATGTCCACAGATCTCTGAAGGTAGCAGGACTGGTAGATAAGGTGGTTAAGAAGGCATACGAGATACTTGCCTTTATTAGCCGAGGCATAGAATATAAGAGCAGGGAGGTTATGCTTGAATAGTATAAAACACTAGTTAGGCCGCAGCTAGAATACTGCATGCAGTTCTGGTCACCACATTTCAGGAAGGATGTGATTGCACTAGAGAGGGTGCAGAGGAGATTTACGAGGATGTTGCCTGGGCTGGGGAATTTAGCTATGAGGAAAGATTTGATAGGCTGGGGTTGTTTTCTTTGGAACAGAGGAGGCTGAGGGGAGACCTAATTGAGGTGTATAAAATTATGAGGGGCCTAGATAGAGTGGATAGGAAGGAACTATTTCCCTTAGCAGAAGGGTCAATGACCAGGTGACATAGATTTAAAGTAATTGGTAGGAGGTTTAGAGGGGATTTGAGGAGAAATGTTTTCACCCAGAGGGTGGTGGGGGTCTGGAACTCACTGCCTCAAAGGTTGGTAGAGGCAGAGACCCTCATCACATTTAAAAAGTACTCGGGGTATGCACTTGAAGTGCTGTAACCTACAAGGCTACGGACCAAGTGCTGGAAAGTGGGATTAGGGTGGATAACTCTTTGTCGGCCGGCACGGACAAGATGGGCTGAATGGCCTCCTTCTGTGCTGTAAATTTCTATGATTCTATGATTCTATGATTCTCAGGTGACTATTCCTCACAAGGGGTGAAGACACGGAAAGTGGGATAAACCATCTGGTAATATCAGTGTTTTAGTGTAATATTACTAATATGGAAATATAGGGCTGAATTTTAATGACGAAGGCGGGTTGAGGACAGGGGTTTGGCTCCGAGGCAGTCTTGAAACCCAGGAGAACAGGTTTCCCGCAGGCTGTGCCAAATTTAACGGCAGGGCCTGATTTGAATGGGAAACCTCTGTTTCCCACCCATAGCCAGCCAGATTGCGAGGCTGGGTGGCTCCGGGCGGGTAGGCCTGTGGCACTAGGCCGCACGGAGGAAGGAGAGATCGCTTGGAGGCCGAGTTGGTCGGAGGAGCAGGGGAGTCTCTGAAAAGTTCGGGGGTGGCCTGGAGGAGCGGGGGGGAGGCAGAGATCGGCAGCCTGGAGGAGCACAGTGGGGGGAGGCCTCGTGGGGTGATCAGAGGCCGGGGGTGGGGGGGGGGGGGCGGAATCAGTGGCCTGGGGTTGTGATCGGAGGCCTGGGGGGGTGATCGGAGGCCTCGCGGGCGTTGGGGTGGGGGGGTTAGGCAGGGACCCTGGGTTCAGGAGGTAAGTGTAAAGGCACTTACCTCCTGGATCCAGCAGTCCTCACCTTGCTTTAGTTGGCGGGTTTCACGAGGCACATAAAACCCGACCAGCTAAAGTTAAATTCAAAATGAAGGTTAAAACAGAGGCTTCAGCCTCATTATAATATTTAAATAGATGACTCGCCTCCTGGGAGCGGATTGGCTGCCCTGTCCCATCTCTGTTAAAACCGGAAGTGGGCGGGTTGGAGGTGGGTTCAGGTTGAGATTCATATTGTTAACACTTTAACTACCCACACGCCCCAACCCACCCTTTTTTTTAGGTTAAAATTCCCCCCATAGGCTGGGAATTTCCACTTTAGTGATCCTGGTGCATACTGGGAATGCAAGTTGGAAAATTTCACATTCCCACCCCATGATTTTGGACCATTAATTTTAAAAGGGGAACATCATGGGCAAGCGGTGTGGAATTTGGCAATATGTGCCCTCAATGGACGACAGGAATGATGAAGTGGAAAATCTCAGCCATAATTTTGATTGTTGTTGAGGAAGTTCACAAATGTTTTAAGTAAACTTTAACTACAATTTAGACACGTAGTAATACTGATGTTTAAAGTAAAACAATAGCTTGATAGAGCACAACATTCAAATTTCAATTAAGGTAAGTTACAAATACCAGTATAGATTGTTTTGGGGTAGTTTTGTGAATAGGGAAAAAGTAGCTGGGCAGATATCTTGCCTGAGGAAAAAGACTGACTCATTTTTTCTTTTATTAAAAATGTTTCTGTCAATGTTCTCCCCTTCTCTCTTCTCTTAAACTGGGTTATGAATCTACAGGCACTGATTGCCCAAGTGACCAATGTGTGAGCCTTGTAAGGGCAGCTCGGCAGGCTATTCCAACAGAGGACAATGCCACCCTAACCCAAGAAGGCTGAAGCCAATTATCATTGCACTGGATGAGATCAGCATAGACTGGAGATCAAACCTGGGGCTTCTTGATCTGTATGGTCCAGCTACTCACGAGCTAAGCTCACAGAGCCATTAGGGACACCTGTGTTTTCTCTCTACATTTCCTTACAGTGTTGGCTTGGCTCAGTTGGCAGCATCCTGTTTCTCAGAAGGATGTGGGTTCAAGACCCACTCCTGGATTTGAGCATATAATCTAAAATCTAAAGGGAGTGCTGCAATGTTGGCGGTCCCATCATTTGGACATGATAAAGCCCCAATTGCCTGTTTAGGTGGATGTAAAAAAATCGCGTGACAATATTCAAAGAGAGTAGGGAGCTCTCCTGTTGTCCTGGCCAACACTCTTCTCTCAAGCTGTTTGTGGTACCTAGTTGTGTACAAATAGTTTACTTACATAGCAATTCAAAAGTAATTGATTGGTTGGAAAGTACTTTTGGATGTCCTGAGGACATGATAAAGCACCAGGCAAATGCAAGTCCTTTCTTTCTAATGACAATAATGCCACGATTGGACTTTCACATGATATGCAATGCTGAAGAACTGATTTCATATTCTCTGCCATGGTAAATGCATCACCAATATCATTTCCAGTACATTTGTGAGTTGTTCTTGTTGGTAACATCAGGTGAAATAGTATCATATCAATTTGAATGCAGTCAGGCCATGAACATTATTGTACAATGTTGTGACTATGTTAACTCTACTTTCATAGCCACACATTTGAGATCACTGTTTGGGTGACATAATAGTTATTAGTTGGTATGCCCCCATCTGTAATTATTTGTATAGCTGAGATTGAACTGTTAAACAAAGCTGCTGATCCTAGCATTTAAAGATCTCTAGCGGACATCAAGACAGATTTTCTTCTGGCAATAGTAGCCTATAAAAAACAGGGGAAGGGGAATAGCCTCAGATTTATTTGCACTCTTTGGCCCCTAACACTATACAGGAATATGATGGGTGCGGCAGGTACAGTAGAAACATAATTATGACAATTTGTATATTTAAAAGGTACTACATACCACACAAATTTACATACACAATAACTCAGTGATGAAAAATACACCAAAGTGTCATGATGATGCCAACATTCAATTTGTTAAGAAAAATCTCATTTTTTCCCTCCTCCTCCTCTCCTGAAGATTCTAGCTCAGCTGTAGATTGGTTCCATGGTTCTTTTGGTATCCTGCCCAAGTGTTCAATTTTCCTATATGGGCATAGGTGAGTGTCAACAGGTTATTCAACTGTTGGACCATCGATCCTGTTCTCACCTAATGTTCAAATGAGCCTTTCTAGCTGGAGTGACTGGATGGAAATTTGGAGCAAAACCCTGATTGATTTTCCTCCCCCTAGCACAGGAGTACTGGCTGAGTTCAGCTAACTCATGACCGATGGAACCTGGGGACATCTTGTATGTATTGCTCAATTCTACTCAGTACTTCCACCCACTGAGCTGTGGATTCTAAGGGTGAATTTTAAAACAAAGTCCCAAATATCTTACCGTAATAATGAACATAAGAACATAAGAAATAGGGGAGGAGTAGGCCATTCAGCCCTTCGAGCCTGCTCCATCATTCAATAAGATCATGGCTGATCTTCTACCTCATCTCCACCTTCCCGCACTATCCCCATATCCCTTGGTTCCCTTAATATCCAAAAATCTATCAATCTCTGTCTTGAATATACTGAACGATTCAGCATCCACAGCCCCCTGGGGTAGAGAATTCCAAAGATTCACCACCCTCTAAGTGAAGAAATTTCTCCTCATCTCGACCGACCCCTTATTCTGAGACTGTGACCCCTAGTTCTAGATTCCCAGCCAGGGGAAACATCCTCCCAGCATTTACCTTGTCAAGCCCCTTAAGAATTTTATACATTTCAATGAGATCACATTTCGTTCTTCTAAACTCTAGGGAATATAGGCCTACTGTAAACAATCTCTCCTCATGGGACAATCCCCCCATCCCAGGAATCAGTCTAGGAGTAGGAAAAATGGTCATAAAGCCAGTCTTCATGTTCCAAAGAAACACAAGCTGAATTTGCATTTAATTTTCCTCTTTACTCTTTAAACTCAATGTTTACACTGCCGAATAAGTAAAATCTCCATAGTTATCATAACAATTGATTTTACTGACTATTTAATGGATAGAACCTAGCAAAAGTCAGATACTACATTTTCAATCAATAAACTTCTACTACATGTACATACTTGCCAACATTATTGATTCAAGTGTGATATATTAACTCTCAAGAGCTTCTGTAGCATTAAATGAATAAATTAATTTGAACACAAAATATCTTTTTGTAATATAATCATTTTAAAATGGCAGGAAAGGCACATTGAGAGCTAATTTGTTTCCATAAACAGTTTTGAGAGAAACAAATCCCCAACCCTGGACTACCCAAGAAGTTAATACCATTGGCACAGGTACTTTTACTGGCTATCGGGAAAAAGTTGGTAAGTATGCAACCAGGTTAACAGACAACATTTGTATTTCAACATCTACATGTGATTTAGTTACGAAGGAATAGTTGTAAAAAGGTAATTAAAAAATTAACCATGACATAAACCAACGAACCGAAGCAAATAAGCACCAAGCTATTAAATATAAACACTCAACAAAAATGAATGGCAAAGTGCATTTTAAAGACCATACACCATATTTTTTAACATGGGGAGTAAGATTTATTCTGTGCACATGGTGTAACAAACTCATAAATGTGTTTACGATAGGACATGGGAAAAATCTTCCCCGTAATGTCACATGAAAGAAATATATTATTTTTTACATTGTTTCTTGCTCCTCCCGCAACAAAAGTAAGTTAATTTGTCAATACTAACATCTATGCATAAACCATCAGATTTCAAACAATCATTAATACTAGTCTGCTGGTCCTTATTTGTTCATTTCTTATAATTTTTATTCCTTTTGAATGTTCTCTTGGCATGACATTACTTTCTTCGTTTAGGAAGTATCATTTTAAATTACTTATTCATGAGACCCATCATTTTTAAGGTTTTTTTCTCTGCCTGCTTTTTTGGACTTCTTACACCATGTATCACTCTCATCTGCGGAAGTGAATGATTGGCTCCCAGGCTTCTTCTGAAATCAGTTAATGGGAGGCCCATCAAAGCAGTCTGGGCCACTCTTTTTGATTCTCTCCTCTCCCTTGCAAATATGGAGTGCCTGGCTATTTGGAAGTTTGGACGTGGACTCGCATTCTACCTCTTCATGGCACAGTACCTTGGGGTTCCATCCATTTTCACTTGAAAGTATTGGTGGGGGACCTGACTAGGAAGAAAGCTGGCACTTCAATCATTTTGATTCAATCTTGCTCACAAACTAGACATAGGAATCTGGGGGGTGTTTGTGGTAGGAAGGAGCATGTGATACTTGTGCAATATTTTCATTCGGACATAATCTTTTAGGCTACTTTATTCTGTTGCTCATTGAAATAATATGAATATAAAGATGCTATTTTTGAAATAACCCCAACAACAAAGGAAGTGTTTCAGCCAATCCAAGCCATTTCTTAAAAGCAATGAAGATTATAATATTGTTTCATTAGTACAGTATTACTGATGTAGGAACTAACTGGAGAAGTCTGTCATTGTTCTCTGGTAGATCTTGAGACTATTTTATTTACAATTTCCAGTTAAATGCTGAAGTTGCTTCAGGATTCTCAATAACCTATTTCAGTTCCAGCATTTGTAGAACTCATTAGCTGATCTAACGATATAATACTTCAAAGGATTATGTTTCTAACTCTTGTTGCAATCAAATGGATTTTATAAACAGATTCCAATGGAGCTCTTGGCTCACATAGTAATTATTATCTTCATAAATGAAAACATTGCACTCTTTTCACTGAGTCATTGGGGGTAATTTTAACCTAAGTTGCCAGGCGAGAAACACACGGTGAGCAACTATTGACAAACATTCACTACAAGCCCACTGACTCCCACAGCTACCTGGTCTACACTTCCTCCCACCCCGCTTCCTGTAAGGACTCTATTCCATTCTCCCAGTTTCTCCGTCTCCCCTGCATCTGCTCTGATGATGCCACCTTCCATACTAGTGCTTCCGACATGTTTTACTTTTTCCTCAACCGAGGATTTCCCTCTACCGTGGTTGACACGGCCCTTGACCATGTCCGTTCTATTTCCCGCACTTCTGCTTTCACCCCACCAGCCTCCACATTCAACGGATCATCCTCCACCATTTCCGCCACCTCCAGCATGATCCCACCACCAAATACATCTTCCCCTCACCTCCCCTTTCAGCATTCCGAAGGGACCGCTCCCTCCGCGACACCCTGGTCCACTCCTCTATCAATCCCAACACCCCTTCCCCTTCGCCCAGCACCTTCCCGTGCAAGCGCAGGAGATGCAACACCTGCCCTTTTACCTCCTCCCTTCCCACTGTCCAGGGCCCCAAATACTCCTTCCAGGTGAAACAGCGATTTACTTGTACTTCTTGCAATTTAGTATACTGTATTCGCTGCTCACGATGCAGTCTCCTCTACACTGGGGAGACCAAACGCAGATTGGGTGAGCGCTTTGCGGAACACCTCCGTTCAGTCCGTAAGGGTGATCCCGAGCTTCTGGTCGCATGTCACTTTAATTCTCCGCTCCACTCCCACTCTGACCTCTCCGCCCTTGGCCACTTACACTGTTCCAATGAAGCTCAACGTAAGCTCAAGGAACAGCACCTCATCTTTCGATTAGGCACTTTACAGCCTTCTGGACTCAACATCGAGTTCAACAATTTCAGACCATAACCTCGGCCCCTATCATTTTTTTCTCTCTCTCACATGGCAGCTGTCTTTCATTCTGCCAGTGCCATTTACACTTCATTGTTTCTTAACTTTTCCCATTACCATCTCCTTTTGCCTTGCACCATCATCCCTTTTGTCTCTTAATCTCGCCTGCCTCCCATCCTATCACAGACCTTCCCTTTTGTTCTTTGCTCCCCTCCCGCCTCTCCCTGTCCCTACACTTGCTTAAAAACCTGTTCCATCTCCAACTTTTTCCAGTTCTGACGAAGGGTCATAGACCTGAAACGTTAACTCTGTTTCTCTCTCTACAGTTGCTGCCTGACCTGCTGAGTATTTCTAGCATTTTCTGTTTTTATTTCAGATTTCCAGCATCCGCAGTATTTTGCTTTTGTTTTGGAGAACACACGGAATTGTGTGGAACACTGATTTTACACCCCGTCCAATATCACTTTCCATTGACTTCAGTTGAGAGTAAAATTGTGCAGGGTATAAAACCAGCGTTGGACCCAATCCCATCAGTTTTCTAACGAGCGGGTTACATCAAAATTGCCCCCATTTGGATAGCTTTGTGTCTTTGGTTAGGGTTTCAATATAAAACTATTTATTAGTAAGCGACTTCTAGTGTGAAATGTTGGAATACTTTATCCATTTCTTTATAGTGTAGTCTAATTGTTCATCAATAAAGGGAATAAATCAATAGAAATTAATCTTTTATTCCAATCTATACTGCAACTGCAGCAAGGAGTCTGAGGTCAGGTACATCACTGGTCAAGTGGCACAGTGCCAAAATGATGAAGTTAAGCCATGACCTCAAACACTATCGGGTAGATTTTCTGAATTTGAACTCCAGATATGGAGCGTTGTGTGTCAGAAGAGCATTTTAATGGATGAATAAATCCTGCGAGGGCTAATGACCTCCATGCCTGAGTTCCCAAAATGTGCTCCTAGTGCACAAATCTTGACAACGGGACGGCGAACCTATCATTATATCTTAAAAAGTTTTGAGAATATGTCTTTGTGCCAAATGAGTGCAATGCTTTTCTGTGAACTTCTGTCTTCTTAGAACTTTGGGGGAGTCTGCCAGATCTAATTTTACATTCTGATGGAGAGGAGATCTACACCTTAGGCAGTTGTAAACCCACGTTTTGGAAGCAGTGGAGCAGTGCTCTGTTATGCTGTGGCATCCAGGCCCATTATTGCCTTGCTACTTGCATGTATTAGCCTTGCATCATATTTCGTTTTTCATTTTGATCTCAGCTGCTGCTGTACTGTGCACGTCGGTTACTTACTGACGCAAGATGTCCAGAATTCATATCTCCTGTGAATCCTAACAGGCTTCTATAAACAGGGGACAACCTCCTTCCCCCAATTCCATCTGATCTGATCTGGGTAATTTGCTTACAGTTTTAAGTGCTTTAGTTGAAACAACTGCAGCACGTAAGGTTGGAATGAACACAAGAGATTTTCATCTCAGTTTTGTTTTAAAACAGCTCAAAGATATCATATTGAGCTCCGCATGAATCATTGTTATGGTTTCAGAGATGCAGCACAGTACCTGAATGGTATAATGCTTGGCCTTGTGTCTTTGTTACCCTTACTTCTGCAATCACAAAATCAGTCACATCAATTATGTGTCCATAATGACCACAGCATGTTTACACAGCAAAAAAATTCCAAAGCAGCTATGACAAATAATCAATATAAAATAAAATGAATGTCCGACAGAAAGCAATGCTATTAATTCTAGTTCTAGATGTCATTTACAATAAACCCACACAGTGTAGAGATGCCAGAGTTAACTAGTCACACAGCAACCATCATACAGCTAAAACCTCTGTATACACTGGCATATCTGCACTTTATCCTATAAATATAATTAAAAGGGCAATGGCTTCATTGAAAATGTTTGGAAAACCTATTTTCTGTTTTGGTAAAGAGATGATCAAGAAGTGCTATGACATCATGTGCAATTGACATGATGATGTATTTCAATACCATTAACATTACTTCATATATTTGTAAATAAACAAGGAAAAGTTTTTCAAACACTTTTCATCAGCTGATGCCCCTTTAAAATATATCATTTCTCTACGAGTTAGGTTCCTAGTCTGCAAATAAACTCAGTGCCTTACTACTTTATAAATAGAAAGCAACTGTTTTCTCTTTTTCCCCAGTTCTACCTAAGCAAAAATCTTACTGCCTTCCTTGTGAACAGAAACATTTTGACAGTTAACTGTATCAATTGTCACATTTTCTGAGGAACTTTAGGATGAAGTGGCTTGAAATGTTATTGGCACTGCCATCAGCACCTCTAGTACTGGAGCACAAACTCGCCACCTGAACAGCAGCTCAAGATGCTTCAAAGTGCCATCTATGTGTTGCTGACAATTTCCATATACTTTAAGTGTTAGCCTTGAGTGGCAGCACGCTTACCTACTGAGCCAGAAGGTTGGGGGTTTAAGACCCACTTGCCAGACTTGAAAACATACCCTTGATGTGCAGTGCTGGATGGTGCTGCCTTTTAGGTGAGATGTTAAACGGGGAGGGCGGGGTGGTGGGGGTGGGTGGGGGAGGGGGGTGATGGGCTGTGCCTGCTCTTCAGGTGAATGCAAAAGATCCCATCGAACTTTTTTGAAGAGGAGCAGGGAATTCTCCTGGTCATCCATCCATTTGCACCATTAAAAACATTGCTACATTTGTCTACAAAACAACAGTGATTGCCCTTCAAAAATAATTCATTGTGAAGAATTTTGGGATACCCTGAGGATATAAAAGATACTATATAAATGCAAATTCATTTGTTCTTCCTTAGTTTCAACGTATTTATGTTGTTAGCAGCATGTTCTATCTGGTGCAACAGTAATGAATGGCAGCATAACACACTCCAACAAAGCTTCTTATCATTTCTCTGTCCCTTTCTGCTTTTGTTTATTGATCTCAAGCAAAACAAAATGTATTTCCAGACACTTGTCTAATTAGAATCGAGAGTCCTTTGATGAAAATGTCTCTCTGTGCCACATCTGCCGCAAGTGCATATCAAAAAATTGCATTCTCCCAGGCCACTGTTTTCGGTCTATTAAAGTGAATGGATCCAAACTGACAGGCTGGAGTGCGTAGATTTTGTGATACGCACTTCCAGTTCGTGCACAGTGCAGCAGAACTTTCACTCCCTAGTTTACATTGCAAAGTTGAAGCAAACTGGCAACATAGAGCCTTTGCTACATTACCAAACTGATGGTTTTAATACTGCTGTTGAGCAGAAGCCTATGCAAAGGAAAATATTGTAATGCTAGTGATGCTTTACATATCAAAGCACAATTATTTTATTTCCCCTCTCTCCCATAGGTAGGGTATTAAAAATTTGGACCCTCAGTAGCAATCCGAAGAGAATAGCTTCATTCTCTTTGATGTCGAACTTGTTACACGACCATATCCACTGCATTACAAATTCAATGACAACCTGGAGCAGCCTTCACTCTGGTTCTGTTATTGGGCTCCTCAGAGAGCTACTTGGCATTTCAGCACACCTCAAAACCATACACTGGATTACAATGGAGGAACAGGCTTTAATGTCAAATGAACCATGCGCACCCCCAGAAATATCTGTTGTTGTGCTTGTTAACTGGATTTACGTGATCAGAATTCACACTATCAACCTGCTTAAGAGAGACATCACAAAGCTAGCACTTGAATTTTAAAATCTCTTAACTTAAATCACCCTAACGCAAGGCACTCACAAAGTTAATTATGAGGAGAAGGAGTTGTATCAATTCAGCACATTATGATAAGTATTAAATTAATGCCAACTATGCATGTCTATGCAACAGAATTACAGTTGTGGAAGTCTCCTCTGCTATAAACTGACTTATGTGGAATTAACTATCCAAACAAATCACAGGAAATCTAAATATATCCACTCTTCAAATACCTGGGATCTGCGGATTCCTCGCTAGCATACAACATAAAATTTTTTAATTTACATTATATGGAGAAAACCCAGCATATGGTAAATCTGTATGAAATAAGGCAAGGTATAAAAAGAGGATCACAGTACATTTGTCAGTCCCATTACTTACACTTTGTGAATCTCTTTAACAGGCTTTCGATAATCACAAGCTCAAGACAGTATCGTTGCTCTAGTAAGGTCACTGGTTGTCAGATTGCTCAAACTACCTTTTTTGCTTGGGAATTGGAGTACTATTTGCAACACGGTGGCATAGTGGTTAGCACTGGAGCCTCACAGCGCCAGGGACCCGGGTTCGAATCTGGCCTCGGGTGACTGTCTGTGTGGAGTTTGCACATTGTCTGCGTGGGTTTCCTCCGGGTGCTCCGGTTTCCTCCCACAGTCCAAAAATGTGCGGGTTAGGTTGATTTGGCTATGATAAATTGACCCTTAGGGGTAGAAATTAGGTCACGCCCCATTTGGGGCGCAAATATCGTCTGGACGCAAATATTAGCGCCTGGCGCTAATTATCGGCACTGACTGGAAACTTCACTTTTACCGCCCCGGGAGGTGAGTGGAGCGCTAAATCAGGCGCTGCACACCTGTCTTAAGGCGCAAAGGCCAAGGAGTGAGGCGCTAACTCAGAGCGCTGGCGAAGCTCATGTAATGTCAGTCAGCAATGGAACACACACACAATGGCACGGGCCAGTTCTTAAAGGGGATGGTTAATCTTGCTTTCCATCCACATCCTGTTCATTGCAGCCTTGAATCTCGGCCTGGAGAGACTTGCACATCAAATGTGCTGGAAAGAACAATGGAGAGTACCAGGCAAAGAGCTCAGAGTGCAGCTCCCACAGTCTCTGCTAAATCGATACAAGGAATGGCAAATCAAAATGAACCTGCAAAGTGCTGCTCAGTACCCAAAACTCCTTCACACAACGTTGAATCTCTCCAGAAGTCTCTCCCTCTCTCTCAGAATGCGTAGTTCAAAAATGCCACCAACAATAAAAGACAGGAAGAGGCCCCCTTTAAATAGCGCCCCCCCCAGCCCCACAGCGATTGATAGCGTTCCAGTCTTCCGGTCGTTGGAAGCGCCAGGCGGTAAGGCAGGGGGCGCCACTCAATTTCCGCTCCGGGGCGCCACAAGGGCGGTGCACCATGGAATGACGTCACAATCTGCGCGCGCAGGTGGTCGCAGCGGTAAGTTTTAGCGCCGCCGCACAATCTCAAGTTAAGTTCTCGAGCGGCGCAAACATCGCTGCGCCCGGGCGTTAGCGGCTTTGCGCCCCATTAGCGCCCTCTTAAGGTGCTAACGGGAGGCGCAACCAACTGAATTTTTACCCCTTAGTGTTAGGGGGGGATTAAATATGTGGGGTTACGGGGATAGGATGGGATATGTTAGGGGGAATTAAATACGTGGGGTTACGGGGATAGGGTGGGATATGTGTCGGTGCAGGCTCGATGGGGATTCTGTGTGAGAAAACAGGGACAGGGTACTGGATTTGGATGATCAGCCATGATCGTATTGAATGGTGGAGCAGGCTCGACGGGCCGAATGGCCTACTCCTGCTCCTAGTTTCTATGTTTCATACAAAATGAAGATTCCAGAGCTAAATATTTGCTCAAATTGGGATATCAGAGAATACATCCATCTTCTGGTTCACTGAATACTGAGACTGCAACAGTTTGCATCTTGGTGGATCAGGGTTTTAAGGAACCTGTCTTACAACCATCTTCAGTAAGAACTGAGAGCCAAGAAATTCATTTTGATGCTCATTTGACTGATGCTCATAAAGGTCCCTGATTATCTAACGTGAGGTATATTTGTTTTACAATGAGATGGATAGTGTCAGTTTTCCATTTCCTCACAATAGAATGATGTATGCTTTCTCCTTAGCAGTCAGTCTGAAAACTACCCAAATTTGCCATGGTTGTGGTTTCTTTAAAACCTTTATTAAGACTCTGATTACATGAAATCAGTCATAGTTTTGAGTTGTTGAATGTGTCCCTTCATCAAGTTGGCATTTTTGACATTGAGTTGACTCCATATCTTGAACTTGTGATGTCTGGATTGTTAAAGCATAAGTCTCATCATCAGAGCAGATAACTTCAAATCATTTATGTGGTTTCTGTTAAGTTTATAATGCTTTGTAAAATATTTTAGTTAATGCAGAGAGTTCAGACATGATGATTTGTGGAACTGGTTTGGAGGCTTTACTGGCCCCATTAGCATTTGCTTAAAATATATCAAATAAATCAGCAGGGACAGATAGACTCCTGCCACTGCAAAGGTGTTAAAGTTACTCCTAACTCTTTGTAACCTGTTAATTTTTAATAGAGGTACTAATGGTGATACTCCCTCCTTAAATGAAAGCTCCACTGCTACAATTTCCTCCTTCAGTGCACCAAATTGCTAAAGTAATACTAGTTTCTTAATATTCTATGCCAAGGAGAAACACAAAGAACATCCATAGATTCTGTTGATACCTGGGCACAGTTTGATATCCGTCATTGAGTTTGTTCTTAATATCAGAAAGTTTTCTGAAATGGAATGCATAAAAAAAATGAAACTGCTTTTTAGGGCTGGTTATAAAGGAAGACAGAGTTGGACAGCTCTCAAACACACACACACATGAACAAGATATATATAATTATATCCATGAGCACTGGGGCTTGCATTTGTCATTACACAGAGCTGACGGAGCGTTCTGATTCATTGCTAAGAGATTTACGAGCTGATGTACATTAATTGGAATTGAAAAATAAGTCAGATTACATGATAAAATGAAAATGATTGAGAATATTATATGGGAAAAACATTGATTTTAAACATAACTAAAAAATTGCAGAACACTGATATGGACAATACCTGATTCGGGAATAAACCTAAGAGATCAATTTTCTTTTATTGAAAAACTGATTATAAATTTTGATAAGTGAAAATAAAATAATAAAGTATTAGACGATGACTTCAAACAAATGGCACTGCTCACAAATGCCAAAGGCCTTTGTTCAGCATTATATGAAGAAGTAACACTGAAGTGATAAATCACTAGTGATGCACAGTTAGTAAATACTTTAATAAAAACAGAAAATGCTGGAAATACTCAGCAGGTCAGGCAGCATCTGTGGAGAGAGAAACAGGGTTAACGTTTCAGGTCGATGACCCTTCGTCAGAACTGGAGAAAGCTGGAGATGGAACAGGTTTTTAAGCAAGTGCAGGGGCTGGGAAAGGGGGAAGGGGAGGAAAGAACAAAAGGGAAGGTCTGTGATAGGATGGAAGGCAGGAGAGATTAAGAGACAAAAGGGATGATGGTGCAAGGCAAAAGGAGATGGTAATGGGACAAGTTAAGAAACAAAAGATGACTCTAGATGAAGTGTAAATGGCAAAGGCAGAATGATCGACAGCTGCCATGTGAGAGAGAGAAAAAAAATTGGAAAAAAATGGAAAAAAAAGATAGGGGCAGAGGTTATGGTCTGAAATTGTTGAACTCGATGTTGAGTCCAGAAGGCTGTAAAGTGCCTAATCGAAAGATGAGGTGCTGTTCCTCGAGCTTGCGTTGAGCTTCATTGGAACAGTGTAAGAGGCCGAGGACGGTGAGGTCTGAGTGGGAGTGGAGCGGAGAATTAAAGTGACAGGCGACCGGAAGCTCGGGGTCACCCTTCCGGACTGAACGGAGGTGTTATTCAGAGAGTATTTGAAACATTTCAGAAAGCTTTGTACAGTATTTTTTCACTCACTGGGTAAATCTAATACCTGAAGCTTCTGATTCAGTGGAAGACAACTGACCTTTCAATTGATCAACAATAACTAGAAAAGAACAGTTAATTCTAGTTGGAGAAGATAATGGGGTGGATTGTCTTCTGATAACCCTTGCTGGGTACCTGTGGTGCACTGTGCTTGTTGGTGGAGGGGAGCACTAAGATTTCCAGATCTGGGACACTTGCATGGCCTTGCTGCACTCCTGGTGCAGGTGCTCCCCCATGCTGGGCCTAGCACCAGAAAGCAGGGCTGGAAACAGGAGCACAGCTACAGGTATTGAAGTCTCCTGTGACTGCTGGAGAGCTGCAGCCAAAAGATCCCAAAGATCATCCTGGGGAGGGGAGGGAAGTACCTGCTAAATATCTTCAATGTCTCTTCTTGTTCGTTGTGCTACCCCTGGAATCTTTTCATGCCCTCCAGTCCATGGGGGTCCAAGCATTAAGCCTACTACCAAGTTTCTTCACGCGGCCCTTCACAGTGATGCCTAAAGTTTGGCCAAGGAGGAAAGTGAAGCAGGAGGCCAAGAATACCCTCTCTCAGCTCATTAGCATTGCAATGCTGGGCCTGCAATCTGGTTCTGTTTTAGACTAATTGATGGAGATTGATTGCTATGATTAGCCAACAATTCCATTATTGTTGTATCATGCGACTACTAGGATGGTCGAAGGCAAATTAAGTGGAACTTGGCCTTTCCCCATCTAGTGTTTCCAATGTTTCTACATTCCAGGCACAGGCCCAGTGATGCGCCTTTAGAAAGTCCCCAGAAATTCTCGGGTAGTGCGGTGGGGCCTGAGATCTGATCACATGGGTTTCTGCTCCTCTTTCTTCTTTGCTGCACCTGGGAACTAAGAGTTCTCTTGGTGCAAAGAAGAGGAAAATCCACCTTGGTATCTTCTAGTGGAGTCAAGAACATTGACACTTGAGACTCTCACTGTTCTGAGAAATAACTTTTCAAAGCCTTTCTGTTAATTTTGAAAATTTTCCAAGCCTCAAAACCTTGTGCATGATTTTTTTTAAATTAATTCATGGGATGTGAGCATCGCTGGCAAAGCCAGCATTTATTGCCCATCCCTAATTACCCTTGTGAAGGTGGTGGTGAGCTGCCTTCTTGAACCGCTGCAGTCTGTGTGGTGAAGGTACTCCCACAGTGCTGTTAGGGAGGGAGTTCACGATTTTGACCCAGCGACGATGAAGGAACGGCGATATACTTCCAAGTCAAGATGGTGTGTGACTTGGAGGGGAACTTGGAGGTGATGGTGTTTCCATGTGCCTGCTGCCCTTGTCCTTCTAGGTGGTAGAGGTCGTGAGTTTGGGAGGTGCTGTTGAAGAAACCTTGGCGAGTTGCTGCAGTGCATCTTTTGAGTGTACACACTGCAGCCATGGTGTGCCGGTGATAACCTTTTTTCATCCACTGATCCATTTTGTATCAACAAAACTTTAACATAGTTTTCTTCTGAATGAAGTCCAATCATTATGTGTGAACCTGCTGTATGTTGCAAGATCAAAAATGTAGAACTGACTATAGTGGTAACCTTTCTTGTGCTTATTTTGTTTGTATAAGTGCCACCTTAGATAAGAAACCATCTTTTTTGGTTGTTGGTAGTGGACGTTTAAGATAAATGTCTCTATCACTATTGGTTACGTTCATGAAACCCGTTTCTATTTTGCAAAAGTTTTAAAGAATGGCTATCTGACTCCTTTACACAAGTGACTGTTTTGATACAGCTGACCATTCAAATTGATTGCTTTTGTTAAGGAGCAGTCTACTGTTGAGTCATCATGTGGAATATATCAATAATTCACTGGAGTCTGACTGCTTATTGCCACGTGCTGTTCTAGTGAGTATTAAAGTTTTATATTAATGACCTATCAGGAGGTATCATGTTTGGACTAGTTAGCCATGGCTGTTGGCCTATGATTAGTACAGTGTTAGTCACTGGCAGAAAAGTAAGGTGAGGGGGAAGTGAATCATCCTTTACTCAATCAGCCACGGTTACATGCAATTCTCGTTGCTTGTAATGGAACAAATTAATTATGTATATTATGCTGCTGTTATTTTACATTAGATCAGCCTGTACATTTTCCCTTCCTGTTCCAATTTAGCTCATTAGCTACATAACATGATTATCTTTCTCATTATATTAACAGTTTAAAAACTAAATTGTTGTAGCCTTTTTCACATTTTCCCAGCAAAATAGGCATTGTTACAAAACATGTTCCACTCTGAAGAAAAATTGAACCAGTCAAATCCTTGCCAAGGATTTTGCAAAAAGTGAGCAATACTATTACACTCTTAAAACGGTTAAGGTGAGACAATGAAGTGTTTTCCACTCTGTATCAACCACATAAAATTGCTTGGCTCAAGTTAAAATCTTCTGCCTAATCCTTTTTAAGGCAGGTTTTTTTTTAATTCTAAGATGTCAACTGCATTATCAACTTTACACTGAGGGAGAGAGCTTTGGTTTTTCAGTTTACAGAAATGTCAGCAAGGAAAAATTTAGGTGGTGGCAGTAAAATGTCTATTGGACCACCTGTGGCCTCCTGGTTGGATTCTGAAGGCCATTGCTGCAAGGTGACCCAGCAGGTTAAATTAACTGTATAGAATGAAAATAGACACCAAGACACCCTGGCTATCTTTGATGCACAAATGTCTTTCCTCATCATTTCCCTTTTCCTTGTATTTTTTCTTTGGTAATGATTTTATTTATTCTTTTGTTATTAATATAATACAGTAATTATTAACTTTCCTCTTTCATTTTGTTATTTAATATAGGTTTATATACCCTTGATTTTTCATTATCATTTGGTTTAGTTTTCCCTACTTCATTTATTTTTCTTCTTTTTGTCCTAATTATAACTATGAAGAAGGTAATAGATTAATGTAGTTTTAATGCAGACTGTAGTCAGAATTTGCATATTTTCAAATACGTAAGAGAATTTTTGATGCAAAAAGCCTCACTGCAGGATGTACATTGAGGGGAATTGGTCTTCTTGGAACACTTTCAAATTGAAATGAATGTGTAAAGATTAGAGCATGCACTAAATTCTGTAGTCCACTATTTAACAGAAGCGCTAATCCATTTCTTTAATGGGTTATGGGTTAATGCCTCTGTTAAAGCAGTGGATTAAGAAATTTAATACAAAAGCTTTAGGCATTTGCACGGTAATCTTTCTGCAGTGTTGTTTCAAGGCTATATGGAAATTTTCCTATTATTTTAGGGGCACCCAGTAACATTTACTGCAAGGATATCATGAGCTCTACTGTCTTGAGTAAATCTAGGATGATTAGAGAATATGTGACTGATCTAATCCCTTATTAGTAAGTATAGCAACAAAAGACTAATTCATATTAATGTTTTATCATCATAGTTACTGTACACAATAATCCTTTCTGAAAATATGGGAATTGAATTTCAGATGTTCAGAAACATTTCATTCACAACTTGCTTCTAGTTTCACTCCTCCCCTGCTCTCTTGAGCATGGTGAACTATTCACTTTCCAGTAGGAGTCACTGCTTAACAATCATGAACAAGATTCCAGGTTGTTTTTTTCCCCTCTCTAGCTCATAGTTTTTGAGAACAATTGCAGGATCACCAGTGCTGCCTCAGTTCAATCAGCTAATACAGCACCGAGCAGGGATTGAACCTGCCAACTTCCTGCTCTAGATGACTCTGTTTGACACTGAGACACACATTTACCAATTCAGCAATTAGGACACTAAGCTTTCTGGATATAGTAATTAGAATTTACATACAGATATATTTATATTCTGCAAGTTAGCCATGATACTATAGTAAGTGAATGACAGAACAAAACATTAGAGAAACTTTGTAATCTTGAAGTTAGCATAGAAAGAGACAGAAAGATGGTGGGTGAGATTACTGAAATACAAAACTACAAACATGCTATGAAGACATGTATATATTAATATGTAATGAAACATAGCCAGTATTAGAAATGTTCATACATTACATAATGAAATTAGTCATCCTGATAACTTCAGTACTGGGAATGTGGAGATTGGATTTTTTCCTGTACCTCTTGGGAGTTTCTAGTACTATAAAACCATAGAGGTTTACAACACAAAAGAAGACCATTTGGCCCATCATGTCTGTGCCAACTGTGACTGACAATACAGTTGAGAAAAAAATGCTCTTGTGCTAAATTGAAACCTGCCCTTGAAGAATTGCAATTCTTGAAAATTGCAGTAAATATTTTGGGATCATGAACTAAGTAACATTAGCAGGTTTGAACATCTCCCTGTTTTGCATTGCTATTAATAATTGACTGTTTAATTTCAAAGGAATGGTGAATGTACGGCTGAAAGAAAGCCGCTATGGGACTGAAATGTGAGCACCACTCCCAACCCATATTTGTCCCTTGTGTATTTAAGCAATTAATTAGAAAGGAATATACAACATATATTGTAAGGTTCCCAGAAATCATTCAATGCAAACTAACTGAATCATTCAATGGATCCTAAGTCTGGTGGGGTGGTGCTTTTTTAAAGAAGGAACACTTGTTTCAAACAGTGAATGCCTCACATGTAGTTCAGATAAATAGGATGGCTATTAACCAAGGCCTACCTGAGACTTCAAAACATACTAGAAATCATATTGGTAAGTAGTAACCAGCACTTGACCCACACTAGGACATTCTGAATAGTGCAGATGTCCTATGCCTCAAGCATACCCATCCTATTTTAATATTTTAATGGCCACTGCACACTATCAAACAATCAAGTCATTGTAGGTTTGTTACTTCAATTAGCTCTTTTCATTACTGTTTTCACCAAATTTCTTTATTAGAATTTAGAATTTAGGTTAAGAAAAGATTAATGCTAAGACACTGACTCCCTCGGAGCTGGTGTGAAGTGTCACATGACTTGAGCTAGCTATCATATTCAACATTCTGTTTCAGATTCCTGGCTTATCTGAATGGGATTGGGAATGGAAACATCTAGAAGTAGAAAGTCAGCTAGCTTTCTTAAATTAAAATGTTGATTTGCTGATTAAGATGAGGGATGCTAATGCCAGGGAAAAGAATATTTTCAAATTTCAGACACCCAACAGTATTCTCCTCTTCAGGGCGGAGTTCTAGCAGGGTGTCCTGCCCCATTTTCCTGAGTCAGGGCTC
Source organism: Squalus acanthias (assembly GCA_030390025.1). Lineage (NCBI taxonomy): Eukaryota > Metazoa > Chordata > Chondrichthyes > Squaliformes > Squalidae > Squalus > Squalus acanthias. The sequence goes on along the minus strand of CM059433.1, from coordinate 60,176,142 downwards.
AATGCATAGGTACAGAGGGCTCCCAGTGGGATTCCTGCCATCAAGGGAGAGCCTGCCAGTGTGAGCGAGGAAACCCCAGTAGTGCTGTAGTTGGGAGACTTTTGCAGCACCCAAAGCTAGGGACCTCATAGGGACAGAAGAGCAGAAGGAAGGCTTCCACTGAAGACCAAGGCCTTCAGAAGGTTAATGTATATGGCTGACTAAGGGAGAGGAGGCCATTACAGGGCCTTATTCCTGTATTGAATGCACTTGGGGTCTTTACTGCAGCTTCCACATGGTGGTCCTGGGAAGCAGTGGTAACTGGCGTGGAAAGGAAGGAAATCTGTTGGGAACCTGGGCCACACCCCAGCCACCATTTGGGGAAATGGGTTGAGACTGCCTAAGCTAATTTCACGTAGGACCCTTACAGCCAGCAGACAAATGTTCACTTTTGGGCAGGCATAGGGAATAGGAGCCTGGTCCATGCTGATTTTTTTGTCAGCAAATGCCGATATGCTGGGCATTCCAATGAAATTCCTTTCTCCCTCTTTTAACAAAAATGTTAACCCATTCAGGTTTTTTTAATTAAAAGAAATGGGACATCCTTCTGAGAAAGTTCAAATAATTATTGAATAAATATTATTTGATTACAGGGTAAAATTGTGCAACAAGGTGTTTATTTCATAAAAGTTAATAATAATGTACTGAGTGTGGATGGGGATGATAGCCTTGCAGTATGTGATACTGTAAGTACTCTAGGGGTTTTCTACCTTTTCATATTTACAGTAAGTAAATCCTAAGAATCCTGCTCTTTATGATCTATAATCCAGTAATCTTTGTTACAAAATAAATCCTGCAATAGGGAAAGTAAATAATTGTGGATTAAAACTGGACTTGAAATTTTGCCATTTATATGATACAAGTACCTATTGTTAAATCTTCTAGCAAAGCAGAAAAGGTTTACTTTGTGGGAAAATTATAAGCTTTCATGCCTGCTGGTTGATATTTATTTACCCCAGCAAATATACTTATTGGAAATGAAGTGTATATCTATTTATTCGCTGTTTATAAGAATTCATGTTTTCTGTATATATTTCTGATGGTAGGAAATATAATTTTGCAATAAGCCAGCTCAGTAAACAATTGGTCCCTGTTTGTGGATTGGAAGTGTTGTGAACTAGGGGGAAAACAATAATGCAGAGTGTTTCTGAATGCAATTCTTGAGACAATTAAAAAACCAAGTATTGCAAAATGGTTGAGAGGCATTTCAACCATCTTCTGTGGATAGGTGTTGGTTACCACTGGCTGGTACAATAACATCAGAGAAAAAGTTTGAAAGTAAACCTTTAAGCTGGGTATTCTGGCAAACAAGAAATTGCATGGTCTACCATGAGTTAAGAAGCTGACTAAAGAACCCTTGCAAATGGCTGCAAAAGTCTGTAAGCTGAAGAGACTGTTGGGGAGGAAACCATTTCCTGCTAGAATTTGAATGAGAGTCTGTGGCATAGCCTGATGGATAAATAGGATTGTAATTCTCTGTTTCTTCTCTTCTGGTTTTGAGCACTATTTATTAGTCCTTTCTGTACTTGTCATTAATACAGACTAGGTACTGTCTTGGGGCTAAGAAAACTTTTCTGTAAATCCTCTGTGCAACTGATGCAGTGAGGAGACAAACTGCTCTTAATATAAATCATTTTGAATCCACTGAAGAAGTGAATCCAATTCTAGTTCACCAGACATTCCAAAGGAAGGCAATTTGGCAATAAGGTTGGGATGCCATATCCAGCGAAATGCTCCAGCAATGTCAGCTACTGCTCTTATTGCACTCTCGTTGACAGGGAATTGCTCTATTTCTGGACCATAAGATTAAAAATTTATATCAATTAATTCTTTGTTCTGAAGCCAAACCGACCAGCAGAGGGAGATTGTTTTAACTCCTGTTAGCAGAAGATAATTTTGGTACAACAAAAAATAAAAATGTGCAAACACCAAAAAAGCACAGAACAAAAATGAACCAAATATATAACCACACAAGAAATATTGGGCTAAAAATTAGTTTGCCCCGAAAACGGGCGCGGGGATTGCAATGTGCGATCAACCCGTGCCGGTTGAAAGTAACTAACGTCATGCTGCCTGCTGATTAACATGATTGTGGCATTTAGCCCAGCATTGAACGTGCTGCTAAGGCTAGCACCAATTAAATCTAGTCTGCACTTCTTAAAGGCAGTCTGCACCTCTTAAAGGGGAGGAGCATTCTGCGTGCAGCAGATCATTGAGTGAGAGAAGGAAAAAACATCAAATGATGTCACAACAGGGGAGCGAGCATGCTCCAAGTTTCTCCGATGCAGCCCTGGAGGCTTGGTGCAGGGGTTCAACATGAGGAGATAAGTCCTGTTTTCACAGGGGGTCAGGAGACCCTCTAGGCAAATGCGTAAAATCTAATGGGATCAGATAGCCGTTGTGGTGAATGCCAGAAGTATAGCCCCAAGGACCTAGGCGCAGTGCATTTAGGAAGAAGTTTAATGACCTCAAACGATTGGTCAAGGTCACTGAAGACCTAACTGGCAGGGTATAGGTGCGCCTGTATAACCTGACACCGATGGAGGAGACGGTGCTGCCCATTATTGCGAGCCGCATGGCTGAGCCCATGACCAGCGGCGGGGCTGAAACAATACAAGATGCCAGTATCCTCATACGTAATCCTCTTTCTCACATCTCACTATCCTCTCATCGCACAATCTCTTCTGATTTACAAGCTACACATGGTGTAAGCATGCAGCTCTTGCCTTCCTCTCTCCCCTCACCACAACCTTACCCTTTTGCCTTTCTCCTTTCAGATAGCCAAGAACTGCCACCTAGCCAGGCACTGCTGGAGGAGTACGAAATTGAGGAGCACCAAGGCACTGATGATGAAGACACAGCACCGTCACTTGATTTCACACTCACAGCCACCACCTCAGACACTGATATTCTGCATAGATTAAAGGATAGGTTAGAGGTGGGATCTGCACATGGTGAGACACCAGGCATGAGTGATCTGCAACCAGGGCAGGCAAAAGGGTAGTGCAGGTGACTGTTCCCTGGAGGGCGCGGTCTCACATGAGTTCTGCTACAGAGGACTCAGATGAGGACTTTGATGGGGTGGCCTATGGAAGAATACTGATTGTCAAGGAACATGGAGGAGTCCGGCACCAACCTTGTGCAGTGCTTTGCGCAGAGCTTGGAGTCCATGATTTCCAGGATGGAAGTGATGGGCCACTCCATTAGCACACTTGTGGACCCAAACATGATGCAGCGTCTGATGACGGATGTCTCAGCTTTCATTGCAGCACAAGCAGAAGCCACCCAACATCTGAGTGCTGCAGTGGAAGCTCAGACTTCTGTCATGCAAGCTCAGACTGATCTTATGCAGGCTCAGCTTGCTGCCACACGTTTACCATTGTGGAAAGGGGCCTTACAGGGTATCACAGCAGTCCAGCAACCTGTCCTCCAATAGATTACAACAGGAATGCTGAGGCGCCACCCTGGGGGAGTGGCAGTTGCTCAGTAGAGCATGAACCTGCTGTCCTCTCCCAGGATGACAGCATTCATACTCCCACCACTGCCACTCCGCTATTGCCCTTATTGTTACCTGTCAGCCAGCCAGCCCAGACTGTTGCCACCCATTTGAGGTGGTTCAGTCTGCAGCCATGCCTTCCAGGCCCAGAGCAGCTTGAGGTTGTCCTGCAAGGCCATCTGCAGTCTTTCCCACTGAAAGTCATCAGCCTTCCACCAGCCAGGCTGCAGCCACTGGGGTAGCACTTCGTAGGAGCACTAGGACAGGCAAAGGCACATGGAATACAGGCACTAAGGCTAATGCACAAGGGTGAATAGTTGACTTTGTTATGTAATATTGGATGGATTGAGGTATAAAGTTGGATTGGAATTTTTTTTTGCGGTGGCTTTTATCTCAGCATTGTGGCCAAGAGGACACTGTGATGGTCAGTAACAGAGAGAAGGTAAGGGGTGTGAATATTGTTGAATATGGAATTGGGGTTGTGTTCACTGGTACCGCAGTCGGATGAGTCGTTCACGGACAGACCGGGCAGAAAGGGGCTGTCTGGGTTGCCTGCTCCCTTCCGCCTCCTCCTCTTCCGCTTCCTCCTCCTCCTCTTCCTCCTCCTCCTCCTCTCCTCCTCCTCCTCCTCCTCCTCCTCCTCAGCTGATCACTGTATGCCTGGTGGCAAGGGCTGTGCCCTCATGATGGCGAGGTTGTGGAGCATGCAGCAGACCACCACAAATCTTGAGACGCACTCTGGTGAGTACTGCAGGTCTCCTCCAGAGTGGACCAGGCAGTGGAAGCATTGTTTAAGGACGCCAATGGTCTGCTTTATCAGACTCTGTCTGGCAGCATGGCTTTCGTTATATGCATGCTGCCCACGTGTGCGAGGGTTGCGCAGTGGAGTCATGACCCAGGTGGTCAACAGATAGCCCTTGTCACTTAGTAGCCACACTCTGATTTGTTGTGATGGCTCAAAGACTGACGGAACAGCAGACTGGGGCAGAATACAAGCATCATGACTACTGCCAGGTACTGGGCATTCACCATCATGATGTGCTGAGCATGGTCGCACACCAACTGCACATTCAGCGAGTGGTAACCTTTGCGGTTGCGGTACATTTCCGCATTTAGATGTAATGCCCAGAAAGCCACGTGCGTGCAGTCGATGGTGCCCTGCACCATGGGGAAGTCCGCTATCCTGGCAAAGGCACGTGCACACTCCGCCTGCTTATTGCTGGTCGAGAGAAGACAATGAACTCCCCTCTCCTGGCATAAAAAGCGTCTGTCACCTCTCTTATGCAGCAGTGGACGCCGAACTGGGAGATGTTACAGGTGTCGCTTGCTCCAGCCTGGAATGATCCCAACGCAAGGAAATTCAGGGCCACAGTCACCTTCACAGCCACTGGGAGCGCTGTCCTTGCCCTGGTGTGAGGCTGCAGGTCTGGTTGAAAGAGGTGGCAGAGTTTTCTGAGCACCTCCTTCGTAAAGTGCAGAAGACTCACACACTGTTCCTGGCTCAGGCTGAGCTAAAGGAATTGCTCTCGGAAGGCCCTAGGTGGGTAAGGCCTCCTGCTGAGAGCCCTTCTTCCCCTCCTCCTCCTCCCTCTATGAGCAGCTTGTCCTCTTCTTTGCTGCCTCTGCTCCATCTCCCTGTCATGCTGCAGGCCAAGGGCGATGACAACTAGAGCACCCATGACTGGGAGCAAGTGGTCTAACCAGAACCCTTGAAGTCAGAACTAAGGCCTTCTCCACTTGCAGCATCACTCCCTGTCACCTCACCAACTTTAAACAACTCCAGAAAGCTCCAAACACTTCCACAAACTTACACAGAGCCAGTGGAAATCAATCAGCAGCTAACCTGAGAGTGGTTGCTGATCCCTTTAAATATTGCTGGTGGGGGTCCTTGCTGCTGCTGAACACATGTTCAGCTGTGCGAGGTTAAGACAGGACGTCAGCTCCAGAGCTGAGGATGAAAATGGCAACGCTGGTGTCAAATCAGCGTTGCATGCTGACTGACGACACGATCTGCCCACTTAATATACTTCCGGCGCACGCACCTAACGCCCGCCCTACCGCCCTCACCAAGGTGGCATCCTGCGCAGCACGCACCAGAAAATGGCACCCGTAGCACTGTAAAATCAGGAGCTGAATTTCTAGCCCAATTTCAGCTGTGCTATTAGGAAACATGTTTGGGGCGGGATTATTCAAACTATTCACTATTTATTGTATTTTCTTCTTTGTCCTCTTTTCAGCTTGAACCACTCATGGCCAAAAAGGTTAGGTAACCAAGCTGTTACCGAGTGACCGCCAACTCTGTAATTGGCCACTGGGGTATGCGAGAGTGACAGAGGGGAAATGTCTGACCTCTGTTCGGCACCACACCTCTAACAGCAACAATGCATGTCCCATCTCTCCAAGGTACAGTAAATTGAACCCTGAGATGGTCCATCACCAGACTACACTGTTCCTGCCATCTTTGCAGGGAGCCATGCCCTGTAGCTGAAGGTACAGCACACATCTTTATCTCAACTCATAAATGTACTTGGACATTGCAGCAGCAAGTCCTTATCAGCCTTACTGCAAAGATGGTGGACTGAATGCTTATCTGAATTGAAAACAATTTCAATAAGTGCAAGCACACTTTAAAACAGGAACATGCGCAGAGGCACTCGGGACTCAACAAGAGCGGAATTCCTTTTATACCACACAGGTATTCTGATGAAGGCTGCTTTATGACCAGTGTGATAATTAATATTAAAGAATGCAGTCTGTAGTAATATTTCACAGAGAACCATATGCATTCTTTTTACAATTAGTTAGAAAGTACGTGTAATGTGGTAACACAATACAGCTTCCTGTGACTCGAACTTTATTGCATCACTTCCTGTGATTAGTCCAGGATAAATACTGGACTGATCAGTTGGATCCTGGAGAGGCATAGAGTAAGACCTCTTTTGTATGTAGCACCTTTTTAGTTGATTAAAGCTTACTTTAAGTTCACCACGCGTAAGGCTCATTCTTACGACAATTTAATCAACTTTGGAAAACTTCGCACTCAAACTTTTTGGACGAACTCGGAACTAAGGATCCAGGGAATCACCCATCATGGAAAACATCCTTAAACCATCGCGTCTTGACTTGGACCCAAACACCCCAGCAGCCGGTAAGGTGTGGAAACACTGGTATCGCACGTTTGACAATTTTCTGGAATATTGTAAGGCTGATGATGACTCAAAGTTGCGGATACTCATCAACTGTGTCACCCCGAATGTATTTCAGTATGTGGAGGAATGGGACAGTTATGAGGAGGCAATTCGGAAGCTTAAGAGACTATATACTAAGACACCGAATGAGGTCTATGCCAGACATCTACTTGCTACAGCCCAACAAGGGCCGGAGGAATCCATTGATAAATTCCTCCAAGAGCTTCGCAGACTTAGTATGGACTGTAACTTTCGGGCGGCCTCAGCTGAGCTGTACCGTGAAGAAATGATCCGTGATGCTTTCATCTGCGGGCTTGCCTCCCCATTTATACGCCAGCGTCTACTGGAAAGTAAGACACTTGAGCTTCAGAGAGCTTATGACATGGCTTGCTCTCTAGATCTGGCAAAAAGAAATGCAGACCTTTATACAGTGCCCAGACCTCGGTCTACTGCCTTAACTACAGTCAGGCAATTTAAGAGGCCACAGGTGAACTCTATTAGGGAGGTCTTTATCCCTGACGATCAATCTGATGACTTCACTGATGAAGAGGATGATGACCCCACTGTGGCAGCCTCTTGGCAATCTAAGAAATGCTTCTTTTGTGGTGATGAGTTCCACCCTCGGAAATTCTGCCCTGCTCGCAATGCGTTTTGCAGTCATTGCAACAAAAAGGGTCATTTTGCAAAGGTTTGCCTATCAAGAGCCTCTACGAGGGCTTATCAAGCTAAGTCCTACCGAACTGCCCCGGTAAGGGCCTATCAAGATGTTCCGGCTAAAATCTATCGTGCTTCCTCTCGAAGAAACACACCTAGAGTTTCAGCCACTCTTTGTGCAACGACACCAATTACAGCTGCTTGTCCTCAGAACCTATTCCATGCAGCTACAAAAGCATCAATTAATGGACATACTTTAGATGCCTTAATTGACTCAGGTAGCACTGATAGTTTCATTAGGGAACAGATTGTTGCAGAGTTAAAGCTACATGTTTTCCCATCGGACCAGGCAGTTGCGATGGCTCAGTCATCACTTAATACCAGAATTTCTGGCTTTTGTAGGGTTGAAATAATACTTAATGGTCACAGGTATCCCTCCACCCGGCTTTTGGTGCTCAAGGACTTATGTAGTGATCTTATCTTAGGGCTGGATTTTCAAAAGCAGCATAAGAAGCTCACCATTGAGTTCGGCGGATCTAAACCTGAACTCACTATTTCTAATATACTACCTCGATTACCGTTCTGTGCATTGTCAGCAGCTTCACTGGATGAACCCTCACTGTTTTCCAGTATCCCTCCTCGATGCAAACCGATTATAACAAAGTCACGACATTTCAGTCAGGAAGACCAGTCTTTTATTGCGGCTGAGATTTCTCGGCTTTTAGCAGAGGATATCATCGAGCCTTGTTCGTCGCCATGGCGCGCCCAGGTCGTTATTGTTAAGAACCCTCTACAACCTTACAAGAAACGGCTGTGCATTGACTATTCACAGACCATCAATCAATATACGGACTTGGACGCATACCCATTGCCGCGCATCGATGATATGGTTAATAAATTGGCTGAGTACACGGTGTTCTCAACATATGATCTAAAAAGTGCCTATCATCAGGTACCCTTGAAGGTCTCAGACAAGCAGTATACGGCCTTTGAAGCCAATGGACGGCTGTATCAATTTCGTCGCCTCCCCTTTGGGGTCACTAATGGAGTGGCTGTCTTCCAGCGAGCAATGGATGACCTGGTCAAACAGGAAGACTTGAAGGATACGTTTCCTTATCTGGACAATATTACTGTCGCAGGTCGCAATCAGTGGGAACATGACGCCAATCTCCAACGATTTTGGGATGCACTCCAGCACCGTAATTTGACATTAAATGCGGCTAAATCCATTGAGTCACAACCAACCATCAACATCCTTGGCTATTGTGTGGGCAATGGCATCATTAAACCTGACCCTGAAAGGCTTCGCCCACTCCAAGAAATCCCGCCACCTAAGAATCCGGCCTCCTTGCGCCGGGCCCTCGGCCTGTTTGCATACTATGCTAAATGGATTCCAAACTTCTCGGACTGAATCCAACCTCTACTGAAGGCCAGCACATTCCCACTAGACACAGCGGCTGTTGCAGCCTTTAACCTCCTGAAAAAACAGTTGGAGAAAGTGACTCTTCACTCCATCGATGAGAGTCTTCCTTTTGTCGTTGAGTGTGATGCCTCGGAGGTGGCGATCTCGGCCACTCTGAATCAGGAAGGTCGTCCGGTGGCATTTTTGTCCAGGACTTTTCAAGGGGCTGAGCTACATTATCCTCCAGTCGAGAAAGAAGCTACAGCCATCATAGAGGCAGTACGGAAGTGGAGTCACCTCCTAGCTCGTCAGCACTTTACCTTAATCACGGACCAGCGATCGGTCGCCTTCATGCTCGATAATCGAAAACGGACCAAAATTAAAAATAATAAAATCCAGCTTTGGCGGCTGGAATTGGCCTCTTTTGGTTACACCATCCACTATCGACCTGGCAAGGAGAATGTGGCTCCAGATACCCTCACACGAGCATTCTGCTCCGCCATGGCACCCTCTACGCTCGTAGACATCCATGATGGGTTGTGTCATCCGGGCGTTACTCGCATGCTACACTTCGTGCGGTCCCGAAATCTCCCATTCTCTACCGGGGATGTAAAGAAGATGTGCTCGGACTGCAGAGTCTGTGCGGAATTGAAACCTCGGTTTTTCCGCCCCTCGGGTGGTATACTCATACATGCGACCCAGCCAATGCAACGGCTTAGCATCGATTTTAAGGGGCCGTTGCCCTCTTCAACTCGCAACACTTATCTATTGACCATGGTCGATGAGTATTCTCGTTTTCCGTTTGCCTTTCCCTGCCCCAATATGCTGACGTCCACGGTTATCAGCTGCCTTGAGCAGGTATTTGCTTTCTGTGGCATGGCATCCTATGTTCATTCGGATCGGGGCCCTTCTTTTATGTCAGGAGAACTCAAGGCCTATCTCTCGGAACGGGGTATTGCTGCCAGCAAAACGACGCCTTATCATCCGGTCGGGAATGGGCAAGTCGAGCGTTTTAACGCTATCATCTGGAATGCGGTACGTCTGGCTTTGAGATCTCGGGGCCTACCCAACCAGCAATGGGAAGCAGTACTTCCAGACGCATTACACTCCACACGGTCCCTCCTTTCGACCGCCACAAATACAACGCCTCATGAACGGTTCTTCCGATTTCAGCTTCGCTCATCCTATGGGATATCTCTCCCGTCGTGGCTGACTGCACCGGGACCAGTGCTACTCCGAAGATATGTCCGGGCGTCTAAGAATGACCCCCTGGTAGATGAGGTTGAGCTCACTGACGTCAACCCTACCTATGCCTATATTCGGTATCCTGACGGTCGGGAATCTACCGTGTCATTGCGGGATCTGGCTCCCTGCCCGCCGAAACATAGAGGGACACCAGGGGATGATATTGTACCAGGCACATCTCTGGGCTCGCCAGGTGCCTCTCATCACGATCTGGATCTGACGCCGGCTGGTACCTCACTCCAGCATGCCGACCTGGGGCAGACTGACTATGAGTCCGTCGGGGCTCGCACGCGCAGCCACGATCCACCCTGTACCGTACGCTTGGAAACGGATCTGCCACAGCCCTGCCCGACACCCGTTCAGGCACCAGTACACAGTCAGGATCGTCCTGACCCCTCACAGAGCGGGCTGGATCACTCGGACTCTGGTCCACGGCCCGCGGCGGGTAAACGGGCTAGGGGCCCTCTACCGCTACAAGAACCCAAACGGGTGCGGCTCTCCCTCGTCCAGCGGCTACGAAATGGAGGGAGAATGTGGTAACACAATACAGCTTCCTGTGACTCGAACTTCATCCCGGCCTCCTAATCTTTTGCGGGGGGGAGAATGTGGTAACACAATACAGCTTCCTGTGACTCGAACTTTATTGCATCACTTCCTGTGATTAGTCCAGGATAAATACTGGACTGATCAGTTGGATCCTGGAGAGGCATAGAGTAAGACCTCTTTTGTATGTAGCACCTTTTTAGTTGATTAAAGCTTACTTTAAGTTCACCACGCGTAAGGCTCATTCTTACGACATGTAATGTAAATAATATAAAACACATCTGGCAGTGGTGGTCTCCAGAAATATCCCCACTTGTGAAGCAGAGCTCACGTCCCTCTGTACTTGTATTCTAGACATCACTCACTAGGATTTTATGAAAACCTTCACTTGCTCATGTGTATCCTTGATTGACCTTTAACACTGTCCACCTCAGAGCAGTTTTGCCCTCTTCCTCCTCACCATCTTCACAGCTGTGGCACAGATATAACATTTCAGATACAACAGTGACTACACTTCATTGGTTGTAAAGTGCTTTGGGATGTTCTGAGGTCCTGAAAGGCGCCATATAATGCAAGTCTTTCTTTTTACAGTGGCAACAGACAACTTAATTGCAGGTTATATGCTAACTACCGACTTCATATTGGAGCTAAGCAGCATCATTTAATGTGTCTACTATTGTTAATTTACTGATGTAATCAACAAGCTGCAATACTCTTACAAAAGAAAATTTTAGGCTGTCAAAGAATGATGATGCAAAGCTACTTTAGTCTTCTTATTACTGTCAGTTCTTTCCATTTTCTTTTACATTTTAAATTCTTGATTCACGACAGCAGTGTTGCACTAACATGAAAAGATGTTGAATGCAATGCTGATTGCTCCCTCTGTCCCCATTAATTTAATTTTCCTCTTCTAATCTAATGACACCAATCCATTACATGCTCTTTGAGACTATTATTGCTGTTTAACCATATTTCTTGTAATACCCAAAACGGGATTTTAGATGGCACTGAGCTGCCTGTGTTTGAATCTCTTCATAGCATCACCATATCATTATCCAGCTACCCTGATCATTAAGATTCTTACGATCAGGCAGGGGATGCTGGGACAGCACATTGGACTGGTAGGTTGTAGATTAGGGACTACACCTTGACACACGATGAGGTATATCGCTGTGGCCAGCAGTGAACGGACGCCATGCATTTCCACACAAGGGTGGGTGGAATAGTCACTTGCACCCACTCTCATTCACCGACACATGGGCGCTTTCAGAATGGCATTGATGGAGGTGTAGGAGCTGGTCACTCAGCCATTCTTCAGATTGAGGATAGTATAAGACATGGGGAATAAAAAGGGGAGAAAATAAAATTAAATGAATGTTGCATCTTTAATTGAAGCAGAGGGCCCTTTCAGTACTATTAGGGTAGGTACGTCAAAGAAAGGCAGATGCACTTCCCAAAGCAAAACAAAATTAGCTGGACACATTCCCATTGTAATGAATACGCAAAGTAAAGTTCATATTTTGTATGAATGTAGGGAGACTGGAGATTCCCGCTGAGCTTGCCAGCTTCAATAGGTTTAGAATGCTGTGGGTACACATGTTATTAACATTTTTCCCATTTTTTTGAATTCATATTCTTCATAGGAAATCTCTTTGGAGGTCTCATGCAGCGTTATAAATATCACAATCATCAAAGGTAGAAACAAATTGAGCAGCAATCTCAGCTTCCGTGCTTGGAGTCCCAAGCCTTATCTGTGCATACGATTCGTTGTGAAATGACGCAAGATTATGGGTAATTGTACACAATCGTTGAGATAAATACATCCCAAAGCGCTTTACAGCCAATTAAGTATTTTTTTTTGAAGTGTAGTCACTGCTGTAATATAAGAAATGTGGCAGCCAATTTGCGCACTGCAAGCTCCCACAAACAGCAGTGTGATAATGACCAGATAATCTGTTTTTTTAGTGATGTTGATTGAATGACTTGCTTACCCCAAACAGTACTGTGGCCTATCTTTTGATTTTTCCCCAACAGTTTAGTCAAACACAACTTTATTTGCTTTCAGCAGCAAAGTCTAATGATTCAGGTAATCTACAGTTCACAACCATAACATCAGCACTTGAGGGAAGATAGAAATTAAAATACTTTGTTCAATAATCGCCTAAAAAATCAAAATATCCAAATACAGTTTGAAATAGCATTAAAAAAATGAAGCTCCATTTTAAATGGTTGGTAGTTGTCTATTACTACGAGCTATAACACTGCACTATCTTTGAGTGCAGGTCCAATATCTCTACTGATCAATTTCTAGGTATTAAGGACAACACTTCAATTTACTAAAATCACAGTGCTGTTTCAGTCAAATCCGAATACGCTGATAACTCACCTTTGCAAGATCCTAATCCAAGCATCAAATTCCGATGTATCAAATCACATTCTTGTGAGACAGAACTCATGATCCATAGATACCTGTGCTTATCTAAGCACAATCACAATCAATAGAGGCAAACATGAACCTCCCTTCGTCCGTTTCACTGGTGCGAAATGGGTCCAAAACTTACCAATTTTAGTTGTTCACCATATTAGTTAGAGTGCACCTTAATCGTCCAGGGCACCTGCCTGAAACGAGGGTTAGGCCCATTGTCTAAGCAAATGCAAGGCCTAACGCTCGTTTCAGACCGCTTTGATAAGTTTGGTCGCGTCTGATCAAAGTTAATTTTTTTTAAACTTACCTATATGTAAAGCCAGGAGGAGCAGGTCATCGCTCGTCCACCCCTCGACCTCCTCCCCTCCCCCCCACTCTCCCGTACTTACTATGGGCCTAGTGCAGGTGTCCCTGACAGCTGATCTTCACTCTCGTCAGGACCGGTTCACTGCCTCTTGGGGTGCGACTGGTGTCCCCAGCACACTGGTCCTGTCCTGATGATGCAAGAGGACCGAATTTGTGTGGTCCTGATACGCATCAGTATGAGCGCGGTGGCGCGAACCAATTTCTTTCAGTACCCTGGATGTGGAAAGTTGCCACTCAACTTTTAGCATTAACTCTTCTTTACAATTTGTGAAAGGAGCACATTTTTATTATCACGTGAATGTCTATTCATTTCTAATGTTGAAGAATAGGCATAATCAATAGAAAGCTATGGAAAGCAATTTGAAATTTCTTCCTCCAGTGTCTTCTCAGAATGACCTAAAACATTGGCCTGGATTTTGCATTAAGAATAATGATGAGGCTATCAGCGCTCACGGTTATTATGGAGTAAATTGGACAGCAGCTTCCACCATCCACATATGCGCAGTTAAACGTGGAAATCAGGATGTTGCTGTCCGAGTTGTCCTGCTCCTCCATAAGCTTCGCTGCACCGGTACCTCAACGAGAGACTCGGCATTCAAATCCATGTAAGGGCGTGAAATTGCTGTACTTACGAGATAGATACACACTAAATGCGCCAGAAAAAGTTAGGCCTTGTCCATTCAAGTGTTAGTGAATTTTAACCGTTTCATCCGTCATAATTACTGCCAAACAACCCCTCTGGCACTGAAAACTTACTTTTAAATGTGTGGAGTCTCATTCCTTCAGATTTGAATTTTTGTTGGAGATTTTTAAAAATTAACACGTTAAAATAAAAACTTTTTTTTACTTTTTCTTTCTGCCTCTTAGCTCTCTCTCTAAATCATACCTTTCTTTCCCTCCCTATTTCGCTTTCTGTACATGATTTTACATTGAATTCTAACTTACACTTCCTGGTTTAGACTCTGTGGGCTGGACATTAACTCAGAGGCAGGAAGGGAGCAGTGGTGGGCTGGATTGAGGTCAGGAACATCGGAAGAATGGGTTTCCCTCAGGCCCTGCCGATTTTAACGGCAGGACCTGATTAACATTTTTTCTCTCCATTTCCTAGCCGCAGCCAGCCAGATTCAGAGGCTGGTTGGCTGTCGGGTGGGTAGGCCTTCGGCACCAGGCCGCAGCTGGGGAGCGGAGAGGAGGAGGGAGGCATCGGGGAGGCCAGCAGGGTGGGGTGAAGGAAGATCGGGAGTCGTGAGCCGGGCAACTTCGGGGAGGCGGGGGGGGGGTGAGGAAAATCGGGAGTCGTGAGCCGGGTAACATCAGGGAAGCGGGGGGTGGGGGGGAAGGAAGATCAGGAGTCATGAGTCATAGAGTCATAGTCATAGAGTTATACAGCACAGAAAGAGGCACTTCGGCCCATCGTGTCCGCGCCGGCCATCAAGCCCTGTCTATTCTAATCCCATTTTCCAGCACTTGGTCCGTAGCCTTGTATGCTATGGCGTTTCAAGTGCCCATCTAAATGCTTCTTGAATGTTGTTAGGGTTCCTGCCTCTACCACCCTTTCAGGCAGTGAATTCGAGATTCCAACCACCCTCTGGGTGAAAAAGTTTTTCCTCAAATCTAAACCTCCTGCCCCTTACCATGAAACTATGCCCCCTGGTTATTGATCCCTCTACTAATGGGAAAAGTTCCTTTCTATCTACCCTATCTCTGCCCCTCATAATTTTGTACACCTCAATCAGGTCCCCCCTCAGCCTTCTCTGCTCTAAGGAAAACAACCCCAGCCTCTCCAGTTTCTCTTCATAGCTGAAGCGCTCCAGCCCAGGTAACATCCTTGTGAATCTTCTCTGCACTCTCTCCAATGCAATCACATCCCTCCTATAGTGTGGCGACCAGAACTGCACACAGTATTCCAGCTGTGGCCTAACTAGCGTTTTGTACAGCTCCATCATAACCTCCCTGCTCTTATATTCTATGCCTCGGCTAATGAAGGCAAGTATCCCATATGCCTTTTTAACCACCTTATCTACCTGTCCTGCTGCCTTCAGGGATCTATGTACATGCACACCAAGGTCCCTCTGATCCTCTGTCCTTCCTAGGGTCCTACCATTCATTGTGTATTCCCTTGCCTTGTTAGTCCTCCCAAAATGCATCACCTCACACTTTTCAGGGTTAAATTCCATTTGCTACTGTTCTGCCCATCTAACCATCCCGTCTATATCGTCCTGTAGCCTGAGGCTTCCCTCCTCGCTATTTACCACTCCACCAATTTTCGTGTCATCTGCGAACTTACTGATCATACCTCCTACATTCATATCTAAATCATTAATGTGCACTACAAACAGCAAAGGACCCAGCACCGATCCCTGCGGTACACCACTGGACACAGGCTTCCAGTCACAAAAACAACCTTCGACCATCACCCTCTGCCTCCTGCCACTAAGCCAATTTTGGATCCAATATGCCAAATTGCCCTGGATTCCACGGGCTCTTACCTTCTTGACCAGTCTCCCATGTGGGACTTTGTCAAAAGCCTTACTGAAGTCCATGTAGACTACATCAACTGCACTACTCTCATCCACACACCTAGTCACCCCCTCGAAAAATTCAATCAATTGGTCAGACACGATCTCCCCCTGACAAAGCCATGCTGACTATCCCTGATTAATCCCTGCCTCTCCAAGTGGAGACTAATTCTGTCCCTCAGAATTTTTTCCAATAATTTCCCTACCACTGATGTTAGGCTCACTGGCCTGTAATTCCCTGGTTTATCCCTACTACCCTTCTTGAACAATGGTACTACGTTAGCTGTTCTCCAGTCCTCTGGCTCTTCCCCTGTGGCCAAGAGAGGTTATGAAAATTTGTGTCAGAGCCCCTGCAATCTCCTCCCTTGCCTCACACAGCAGCCTGGGATACATCCCGTCAGGGCCTGGGGATTTATCCACTTTTAAGCCCGCTAAAACCGTTGTACCTCCTCCCTCTCAATACTAATTTGTTCAAGTATATCACAATACCCCTGCCTGATTTCAATGCCTACATCAACCTTCTCCACAGTGAACACAGATGCAAAATATTCATTTAAAACCTCACCTACATCTTCCGGCTCTACACACAGATTGACACTTTGGTCCCTAATGCGCCCTACTCTTTCCCTGGTTATCCTTTTGCCCTTAATATACTTATAAAACACCTTGGGATTTTCCTTTATTTTGCCCGCCAGTGTTTTTTCATGCCCCCTCTTCGCTCTCCTAATTTCTTTTTTAAGTACCCCCATGCACTTTCTATACTTCTCTAGGGCTTCCACTGTTTTTAGTCCTTTGTATCTGCCAAAAGCCTCCCTTTTTTTCCTAATCCATTCTTGTATATCCCTTTACATCCAGGGTTCCCTGGGCTTGTTGGTCCCACCCTTGACCTTTACGGGAACATGTTGGCGTTGTACTCTCTCTATTTCCTTTCTGAAAGACTCCCATTGCTCTGATGTGGATTTTCCTACAAGTAGCTGATCCCAGTCCACTTTGGCCAGATCCTGCCTTATCATATTAAAATCAGCCTTCCCCCAATTTAGAACCTTTATTTCCGGTCCATCTTTGTCCTTTTCCATGACTACCTTAAATCTCACCGAATTATGGTCACTGTCACCAAAATGCTCTCTTACTGACACTTCTACCACTTGCCCGGCTACATTCCCTAGAATTAGGTCCAGTACCGCCCCCTCTCTTGTAGGACTTTCTACATACTGGCTCAAAAAGCTCTCCTGGATGCACTTTAAGAATTCCGTACCCTCTAAGCCTTTCACACTCTGACTATCCCAGTTAATATTGGGGAAGTTGAAATCCCCTATTATTATTACCCTATTATTTCTACACTTCTCTGAGGTTTGCCTACATATCTGTTCCTCTATCTCTCCCTGACTATTTGGGGGCCTATCGTACACTCCCAGCAATGTGCTTGCCCCCTTTGTGTTTTTAAATTCTACCCATATGGCCTCATTAGAGGAACCTGCTAAGATACCATCCCTCCTTACAGCAGTAATTGACTCCTTGATTAATATTGCAACACCCCTTCCTCTTTTACACCCCCCTCTGTCTCGCCTGAAGATTCTATACCCCAGAATATTGAGCTGCCAGTCCTGCCCCTCCCTCAACCATGTCTCTGTGATAGCAACAATATCATACTCCCATGTGTTCATCAACACCTTCAATTCATCTGCCTTACTCGCAAGACTCCTTGCATTAAAATAAATGCCATCCAGCCTTGCCATACTCCCTTCTGCCATTACATATTTGCTCTGCCTCCAGGCTGACTTGTTTTTTCCTCTATATTTGGCTGTGCATCACCCCTTACTATAGCTCCACTCCGTATCCCATCCCCCTGCCAAGTTAGTTTAAACCCCCCCCAACAATACTAGCAAACCTCCCCACAAGGATGTTGGTCCCATTCCGGTTCAGGTGCAACCCGTCCGACTTGTACAGGTCCCACCTTTCCCAGAAGCAGACCCAGTGATCCAGGAAACTAAAGCCCTCCCTCCTGCACCAACTCTTTAGCCACGCATTCATCTGCTCTATCCTCCTATTCCTATACTCACTAGCACGTGGCACCGGGAGTAATCCAGAGATTACAACCTTTGAGGTCCTGCTTTTTAATCTGTTACCTAGCTCCAGGGGAGCCAGGGGAGATTGTGGAGGCCAGAGCAGGGGGAAGGAAGATTGGGAGTCGCGAGCCAGGGGAGATTGGGGAGGAGGGAGGAAGATTGGAATCGTGAGTAGGGGCAGATCGGGGAGGTTGCGGGGCGAGGAAGTTCGGGAGTTGTGAGCCAGGCAACACCAATGAGTTCTGAGGCCAGCATGATTGGTGTCCGGAGATCACAAGGGAGATCAGAGGCCGGAGCAGGAGGGGAAATCAGAAGGATCTGGGGGTGAGATTGGAGGCCTCATGGAGGAGATGGGAAGGGTCGAGGGGGTGTCCAATCACGGGGGTTTGGTAAAGCAGGTATTCTGGATCCAGCAGGTAAGTGGAAAGGCGCTTACCTCCTGGATCCAGCAGTCCTCGCCTCCCTTTAGCCACTGGGTTTCCTGAGGCTCGGGTTACCCGGCCGGCCAAGGTTAAATTTAAAATGGTGGTTAAATGTGAGGCTCCCAGCCTCAATATAATATTTAAATTGCCACCCCGTCTCCTGCGAGCAGATTGGTTGCCCGCCCCCCTCCCGCCTCCATTGAAACCGGAAGTGGACAGGTTGGAGGCGGGTTGGGGTCAGGATTCAGATTTTAACATCCCACCCGACCCCAGCCTACTTGTTTTTGGGGGTTAAAATTCCCCCCTGCGTGTCTCAGTAAGGATTCCTCAATCTGATTGGTTGAGGAGACACACCATTACTTGTCCTGTTCACACAGATCCCAGATCCCCTGTAGAGGGCGCCGTGCTGTTTCGGCTCTCTAATCACCGCAAGTTCCAGTGTAAAACCCCACAGAAAGTCTGTGGGTAAGTGTAAGTGGAGTGAACGGTGAGCGCCGTTCATTCACCGTTGACTGCAAAATCTGGGCCAATATAAATTTTTAAATGGGGAAATAGGCAAACTGGGTTTTAGGTATAGGGCTCACTGAATGAGTGACTAAACGGACTATTGTGCAAACATTGTGTACACCTTGGCCATGATCTATAAAAATCATGATCAAGGCATCATTTCTGAACTTTTTTTGCATTTTTTTGAGGAGACACGTTAGTACTGATGAATGCAACATTTTTTCCCTTCTGGCAGATGTAATGTGGAGGATAGATTTTCTTGAGTCCTTACCTGTGGCTAGTGTGTATTGGAAAATCATGCACATTCTTGAGATTTTAAATTACCTGCTCACAGCAGGTGAGGACTTGGGAAACCTCTCTTCCAGCTCCAGCCAATGTGTCTTAACTCTTATCTCATAAGAACACACATTCTAACTGCATCAATGTGGAAATGTTTCTACTTTTCACATCAGATATTCTTACTGCCTCTGCAACTGTCGCATTCATCCTGAAACACAAGTATGTTTGACTGATTTTAAACCAATCAATGTGACCTGGGTTTGACCCCAGAGACATGGTTGCCGCGGGGGTAAGGATCGTGCGCGATCTTACCTACCGCGCCTGCCTTTATGGTTCGGGCCCACACGAACTTCTGGTCCTGGGCCTCTCCCTGGTGCCGGCGCGCAGTGTGTGCGTGTCCCAGAAGCGCAGTTAGTTCGATGCGACCTCTGGGATCACGTGGGCCAGTTAGAGCCAATGGCAGCACACCATCTTTCATTCATAGTTTTGACAGGAGAACTGTCAAAACTATGAATACAACTTGCCCCCAAAAGAACAGCTAAACCTCAATTAAATTAAAAAAAACCCCATCACATTAATAAAATAACTATAGTTAAATAAATTAACCACTTTAAACAAAAATTTAAATTTTTGAAAAAATTTAAATTCTTTTTAAAAGTTATAAAAATAAACTTACCTTTCTTTAAAGTCTCTAAAAAAGATAAACCTGTTGAAAAAAAATTAAAATAATACTTAATTAACTACTTACCTTGTTAAAGGGGGGTCTTACACCTCCTTTTTTCATGTGTAAAATCTTCCATACTTACCCTCGCGTTCAAACCTGAAAAAAAACCTAAGTGTGCTGCGTGCGCACAGCCTGTAGCGCGCACGCGGTTCACTTAGGAACCGCCCCCTTCGCAATATCGGAAGTGCCGGTTTCCCGCGCATGCGCAGTGCATGCAGGAAACCGGCACTTCGGGACCGAATACGGGTGAGTACACAGTGCGTAGTCTCCCGTATTCGGCCGAATTTCTGGGCCAATGTGTTAACCCACTGCACCATCCAGGCCACAAGTGAAACATTTCTTGCCAATTAAATCATGCATTGATCAGGACTCAACCACAGAGTATACTGATTCCTACAGACACACTATAAGCATTCATGAAAATACCACAATGTTTAATAAATGCCATGAATATCCAGTATCGCTGTTTATGCACAAAAACACAGTGCCCCAAGGTTTTTGCAATACATCATGCATAAAGCTACACAGGGATTTTCTAGTCAAGTGGATATATTTTAATGTTTTAGTGTTACTACTTCAATTCCGCTTTGGGGTGTTCCTGCTCATTAGGCAGATGGATTATTTATTACAGAATCACAAACTGTCCACACATCTACAGTACATCTATCAATGTCTTCATATCTTTGCCTAATGATATGCTAAATTCAAATGAAATCCCACTAAGGAGAAATGCTGGCTGTACATTAGTAAACTGATTTGAACTGGTATTATCATACTATTGTATACCATGGGTATTTGTGGAATCTTCTAAAATCAATCCCTGTGATCTAAAGGAACTTGAAATATTGAGTACCCTTTCTTCATATTTTCCCACTTCATATTTTATATTTGTATCCTTCTTTCCTTTGTGTGTCAAAACAGAAAGTTTGTGAATTAGCTGTCAAGCTGAGGCGTGAGTTCAGTGACCATTGCACCAGCTGATTACTTTACAGCTTCAAATATACATTAAAAACTCCCACCTGACTGATATTCACTTTCCTCAGGCAGAAGCTTCTTCTCACTCCATTTCCAGCACACATTCTGCAGGCTTTCCACTCTCCACTCTCACCTCATTGGAAGAACTCTCTCACCATTGACAGATTGCTTCTGTCATCTCAAATTTGCTGGAGTTCTTTGAGGATGTAATGAGCAGGGTGGATAAGGGTGAGCCAGTGGATGTGGTGTATTTGGATTTCCAGAAGGCATTCGATAAGGTGCCACATCAAAGGTTACTGCAAAGGATAAGAGCTCACGGAATTGGGGGTAATATATTAGCATGGATAGAGAATTGGCTAACTAACAGAAAGCAGAGAGTTGGGATAAATGGGTAATTTTCTAGTTGGCAAACGGTAACTAGTGGGGTGCCACAGGGATTGGTGCTGGGGCCTCAACTATTTACAATCTACATTAATGACTTGGATGAAGGGACCGAGTGTAATGTAGCCAAGTTTGCGGATGATACAAAGATGGGTGGGAAAGCAAATTGTGCAGAGGACTCAAAGAATCTGCAAAGGGATATAGACAGGCTAGGTGAGTGGGCAAACATTTGGCAGATGGAGTATAATGTGGGAATGTGCGAGGTTATCCACTTTGACAGGAAAAATAAAAAAGCAAATTATTATTTAAATGGAGAGAGATTACAAAATGCTACAGTTCAGAGGGACATAGAAACATAGAAACATAGAATCTAGGAGCAGGAGTAGGCCATTCGGCCCGTCGAGCCTGCTCCGCCATTCAATACGATCATGGCTGATCATCCAAATCCAGTACCCTGTCCCTGCTTTAATCCCCACAGTACACATATCCCACCCTACCCCCGTAACCCCACATATTTAATTCCCCCTAACATATCCCATCCTATCCCCATAACCCCACATATTTAATCCCCCCTAACACTAAGGGTCAATTTATCATAGCCAAATCAACCTAACCCACACATTTTTGGACTGTGGGTCCTTGTGCATGAAACACAAAAAGTTAGCATGCAGGTACAGCAAGTAATCAAAAAGGCAAATGGAATGTTGGCCTTTATTTCAAGGGGGTTGGAGTATAAAAGCAGGGAAGTCCTGCTACAACTGTACAGGGTATTGGTGAGACCACACCTTGAGTACTGCGTACAGTTTTGGTCTCCTTATTTCAGGAAGGATATATTTGCATTGGAGGCAGTTCAGAGAAGGTTCACTAGGTTGATTCCTGAGATGAGAGGGTTGACTTATGAAGAAAGGTTGAGCAGATTGGGCCTATACTCATTGGAATTTAGAAGAATTAGAGGTGATCTTATTGAAACATATAAGATACTGAGGGGGCTCGACAAGGTAGATGCAGAGAGGATGTTTCCCCTCGTGGGGAAATCTAGAACTCGGGGGCACAGTTTCAGAATAAAGGGTCGCCCTTTTAGAACTGAGATGAGGAGGAATTTCTTCTCTCAGAGGGTCGTAAATCTGTGGAATTCTCTGCCCCAGAGAGCCGTGGAGGCTGGGTCATTAAATACATTTAAGGTGGAGATAGACAGATTTTTGCAAGATAAGGGAGTGAAGGGTATGGGGAGCGGGCAGGGAAGTGGCTTTGAGCCCAAGATCAGCCACGATCTTATTGAATGGTGGAGCAGGCGCGAGGGGCCAAGTGGCCTATTCCTGCTCCTATTTCTTATGTTCTTATGTACTTCACCTGCCATTTATTCCATCAACATGGGTGCCCTTTATACTGTCTCACCTTGGTCCTCAGAATCCCACCACGATCAGCCCCAACACCAGCAGCACCAGGCACACCAGCAGCATCAATAACAACATCACCAACCTTCTCCGCAATCACCTGATGCTGCACAGGACACAGGGCATCAGCACCCGACCACATTGCTGCCCGGGAAGCCAGGGATGGCCTCACCATGGCCACATTTACTTCACTTGACGCTGTACACTCTGGCTGCCACATGATGTGCCAGGTTGGCACCACCCCACACCAATACCATAAAGCATCCCTACAATGTCCAAGCCATTCCTTTCACACTCATGCCCATTTCAGGGGGTACCGCTATGTCTCACCATTCAATGCAACTCACTAAGCCACTTCCAAAGGTTCACACAAATCTGCCCAAGAACACAAAGGGCTGGATTTTCAATGACCCGTGGAGTTGGGTTTGGAGGCGTGTGGGAGGTTAAAATAGCGAAAAGTGGCGGGCGGACCTGATCCCGACTCCATTCCGCCTCCACGCAATTTTGACAAAATCGGTCGCGGTGTTCCCAACTCCGTCCCGCCTCCAAGAGGCGGAAGAGGCCATTAAAGCCCTTAACAAGCCCTAAATTGGCTCTGTAATGCCATTTTGAAACTTTTTAGCTAGTTTAACCCTTTTCCGACGTGAAGCACGCCTGATGTGAAACACGCCAGTGAAACCTGGCGGGAGCACAAGTGGATAGCTGACTATCAGCTGCAGGTCCACTATTACAACGGAGATGTGATGAAGGTAGTAGTAGTATTAGGTCTGAAAGCCGCCTCTGATGCTGCTTCATTGAATGTCTTCAGAGACTGTGCAAAAAAAAATCTCTCTCTCTCTCTCTCTCTCTTTCTCTGATGCTGCTCATTTTGCATCCAGGTCCTCTCACAGCAAAGGTCAGGCAGTCTCTGAGACCAGGCAGTCTCTGACCTGCAATGCAGCAGCAATGATGACATCATCAGAGGCGACTTTCAGACTGAAACCACTAATTGGTTCATGGGTTCCCACATGCTGGAACTCAATTGCCCAATTAGGTGAAAATTGCATCAATCTCCCACATCCAATTCCAGTCGGGTGGATAACACGAAATGCGGATGACACGACCCCAACCCGCCCCAGTATCAAAATCCAGCCCATAGTGTTGAAAATAAAGGTTTCAATGTTTGACAGCACATTAACAGAAACGTTACATGAACATTGCATAAAACATCCAAGTTCCTACCCTTGTGTGTTGCTTATTGGTATAATTGGTCTAGGATGAGGGTGAGTGTGAGGGATGGCTAGTGAGATGGGGATGTGATAATATAGATAGAGAGGGATGGGTGGAGGTCCAAGGTAAGTTGGTGTGAGTAGGATAGGGAAGGCAGAGTGATGGGGATGTGATGAGTGGCACAGCAGGATGAGGTTGAGTGTGGTTTTGTGATCTACTGAGATCATTGAAACATTTGCAGCACTGCACCCAGGTCCTCCTGAACACATCCCTGCTTGTGACCTCCTCTGCAATGTGCAACCAGGCTGTGTTGATCTCCTGGGGAGGTCTCTTCCGCCCATGGGAAGGCAAGAGGACCTCCCTGCATGCTCTGACTCCCTCCATAAGCATACGGAGGAAGTCATTGGAGAGCCTGGGTGCAGCCCTGTGCCTTTGTGCAGTAAATGTCAAGACAAATGTGGCCATGGTCCCTTTAAGGAAACCGGCTGATGACGCGTCATGAAATGATGTCACCAAACCCGCTTCCTCTAATTGGACCGGGAAATGCGCTGGGCAGGCTTAACAAGCCCAATCAACGGAAAGCCATTTTAGGCAGCGGGATGGAGCCAGCAGCGGGGCCGCGACCCGCCACCGACATCGCTCTCCATGGACCCGCCGAGGTAAGTAAAATCGCAGTCTTCATGTTTGTTTGAGTGTGCAAACTCCAGCACAGTTGGAAGCATGAAACTGTCGGCTAAGCTTGTGAGGAATTTTGTCATTTCTTATCCAGATCTTAGATAGAACACTTCATGTTAATTGAACATTTTACTTAGATGAGAAAGGAATGGAAATTACCTACAGTCACAGATGGAAAAAAGTGGTATGGAAATAAAATATTGAGGAAATTGTGGGAGAGGGCAGGGAACAACATCAAAAAAATACAATCTAATGGAACTTTGAATTTTTTTCCGCTGAATCTCTTTCTCAATAGACCAATTTAATATCTTGCAAAGTCAACCTGGTTCTTTTGGAACCTCAATGTGCAATGTGAAGAGCTACACATATTCCGTTTAATTTATCATCATTAGTGTTATACCAGTTCAAATAAAAATGGGGATATAAATGGGCAAAACAGCACTCCTAATATTAACACTGACCTGGCTCCAAGAATGGGCCAAAGCCACCTCCATTAAAATGTTTTGTAGTTTCCAACACTGATAACGGAAGCTGCAATTATTGATCATCCATTTGGATTTTAATTATTTAATTGTGACTCAAATCATCACACATTCAGTTTTGCTCATGTCAATGCTTGACTGCAGCTCTAGACACAACCATTGGTGCCATTAAGGGAGTGGCCAGCTATTAGCATGTTGTTGCCTCTACCTTGTAAATGTGGGATATCAGGCACTGGAATAGTACTTGGATTGCAAGTCTGCTGGGACTGGAATGTTGATTCCATTATCTGTTTCCCGCTTAACAACAACAACTACACTTCCTTAGCTGTGAAGAGCTGTGGGACATCCTGAGATTGTGAAAAGCACTGTATAAATGCAAGTTCTTTCTCTTTATCTGGTAAACGTACCCACAGTTATGTATCTTGAACTTAAACCAGAACAGATTACTACTTCTATGGCCTAGATTGAATTTTCATTGATTACACTGGGCCACTGCAGGCAATGGGCGGAACTTTCAACGTTGGCGGGGGCGTAGAGCGGGCGGTAGCGGATTGGCCGATTTTCCTTTCCATCAAACTCAATAAAAAGGAAAACAGGGCGGACTGGATACTGAGTGGCTGATCCGATACCGCTCGATTTTACAATCTGCTGATGTTGAAAGTTCCGTCCAATAAACTCAGACTAATGGCAGGATTTGAAATCTAATACTTTATATCCAGGTAATAGATAAGCCATTCGTCAGGTGATACGATCTTATCAAACTATTATGCTGATTTTTTTTTGCATTGCTTTGCTGCATTGTTAAGCAACTTGAGTGATTGCATTCCACATTGTAATACTGTTCATGTTCATGTAAGTTAACAAAACTACTAGAAATGCTCTGCCCAAGACCTATCAATCTATAAGATAACATTGATACATCTGATAACAAATGACCTCAATTTGTAGTTGAATTTTCATACTAAGTAGCACAGGAACCTGAACTTTAAAACATCTACCAAAAATAATCTGCATTCGGCTTTTCTATAGCTAAAGCTAATGCTTTAATTGTTCAATTTCTATTTAACCATCTGCAAAGGGATAAGACAGCACACAACCTATCAGAAAGAAAGTAAAAGCACTACATTCAATAAAATGCACATTTTCAAATCACTGCAACCTCGTTAGAAAATAGTATTAGGGTTGCATGACCAGACATTTTATTAATGAACTATCCTTAAGGGCATATAAACAAATGCAGACCAATATGAAAGCTGCAATCATGCTGTATTATTCTTTGTGGGTTTCAAATAAGCTCCTGTCTCGATGGGAGGGAATAGAGTGATACACTGGTTAGAACATTGTCCTTTCACTCCTGGGACTTGGGCAAATGTCTACGGTGGTGTGATGTGAAGTCAAAAAGGCCCCAAATTGGATCACTGGTGCGGCCTGAGTTAGCTGATCTCAGCTAACTTAGCAGTGTGATGCCACATTTGGCCTCAGTGTCCATAAGTCAAGGAGGGGAAATATTAGCCAAGGTTCCCATGTCTTAATGCAGTTCTGCAACCCCTATTGAAAAGTGTGGATGTTGGCTGAGGACAGGATTAAGATTGGCTTTGATGACCCCATTGGTCAAATGTCCTGCCATGACTAACTCTAAAAGTTCATAGGGGTAAGAGAGGTCTGACGACACCTGGGGACCAAACTCCAGAGCCAGGTGAGAAGAGGGGGAGAAAATAAATAGAAAAATAAAATATAACAGTAATGTGCTCAAAGCTGTGGAATCTGCATGTCCACTGATCTGCTTTCTTGGCTGGAGGTCAAAGTGAAAAAAATAAAAAGGACAGGATATGGGATCAACAAGAAAAATCAAAGTAGCTTGGAATATCGAAAGAAAAAAAGAGACAGCAACATTTAAAAAATGTTTGCTTCTTTGATCTAACAAATTTGCCACTATGAAGAAAGGACTGATACACATTTTACCAGTGATTTATTTGGCTGGCTGACTGGTCATGAAACCCATTTAAACTATTTCCAGGAGAGGGATGTAGAAAACACACAATGCACACTCAGAAGGGCCAGGCTCATCAGCTCAAGGCTGAGGTTGGCCCTATATTTTTCTACCTTGTGTTTGCATCCCCCTCTTCCTCACTATTGTAATAGCTTCCACCGTCATCAGTCCTGAGATCAACCAGAGAATCAATCAATATTACAGATACCACTGGAGACCAATAATAGACCGAAGTCTATGAAAAAGATCTTCAGTAAAATCACCCTTTCCTGAAGATCCATTTGTTTAAGCACTTCAGTAGTTCATGTTTTTAAAATCCTTCACATCATCACAATCTTGTTATGATCATCTAAGCTTTTTATTTTGATAAAATCCGACATTACTTTCATTACACCTGTATTATTATAACATACACTTAGACTATTGAACATTTAGCTATAATTTAAAAAAATTACTGTTCCTGCAGAGATTTAAATAAATCCAGCTTCTAAGGAGAGCTTTCTTTTACTGAAATATCTTATTCTACACAATCGTGTAACAGATCCTATGAAAGTATCTAAATAAGGCATAAATCTGAGAAGACTTTTATAATTAAGAAAAGATAAAATCATGTTGATTTCAGGAAGATCTTGAATCCTTAGTCAGTAAAATTAACTTGAACAAATCTCTTAAAGGATCATATTTGTGATGATATCTTAATTCTAAAGGTTGTGTGGGGTTTGGTTTAATCAGCATCATATCTGTGATTAAATTAAAATAAAAAGTTGGTAATAACACACATAGTGGTGAGACCTTTTACAAAAGTTTTAGGGGTAGAAATTCATCTTGGATTGTAGTGCAGAATGGGTGTTATTGTATGGTCGCCTGCTATACTCCCCGCCCAATAATTAGCTCCAATGATTTCAACAGAACTGAATATTAAGTGGGGCATATAATAGGTGGCCGATGTGGTAACACCCGCATAGTGCTACCATCCAAGACAAATTTCTACTCATTAATTCATTACTACATTTAACCGAATTCTACTTTACTGTTGTGCTGAAAAAGTGTATTATAACAGCCCTTGTGCTTAAACTCTCTTGATCTGTCACAAAACACCACCAAGTAGTCTCAACACAGTTTCACATTGCACTGACTGCATTGATTAATTTTTCTAATAAAATATAAAACTATCAGTGTGGAAAATACAGTTTATTAACTTACGTTATCCAATAGACTGAATACAAACACTTCTTGTCAGCTTAATTCTAACAAGAAGTGTTAGTATTCTTTCTATTAGATAACCTAAGTTAATAAACAGTATTTTCAATACCATATTTTTCCTGTTTCTCAAATATACTACATGTACTTGTTTGGATGCTTGAGAAGCAGTGTCACGGACCGAGGATTATCACGTAACTCAACAAAGGTGAACTTCTCTTCACCTAATGTGTGCTCATACACAAGTCCAGCGTGTCCCAAGCACTCTGGGGTGAGGTCCTCCACAGAATTCATGCAATGCCTCCATAAGCAAGTGTCAACCTCTCCATGTTTCTTTGCTTTGCTCTTTTCAGTGCCACAAAGCCTTCTTTTGCAAACATATTCAATGATAATGGGTCAACTTTTGATTAATCACTACAAATCCTTTTGGCAAAGCTAAAATGAGACTATTAGTATTGTAGAACTATCTTCAAATTTAACAGTTGTCACAGTCAAATCACATAGCCCTTAAATCATACAAGAGGCTTTGATGGATCCCAGGACTCATCTAATTTAATTTTTTTAGAAATGCTATCTTAATGACCTTATGGTTAGTTCTGTTGTTGAAATGTATAAAATAGAATGAAATCAATGCAGTGCATTACAGATTTTTTTTTATTGTCACTATTTGCTGAATAAGGTGGAACCTTTGTAATGCAAATTGCTTTTTACTGTGTTATAAAAACTATCCCATAGGGGGTAATTTTCAACTTACTGCTAGAGTGTAAAACTGGCGTTGTAGATCGGGCCCCTGTAAGAGAAAGCATCCCATTTTCCTTTCCATTGATTTCAGTTGAAAATGACCCCCACAGTATTTGATGAATAAATGTCGACAGTAGTAGGCCACAGGGATCATTCCATGATTTGATGATCTCAGTGGGGATTGGCTCTTGCACGAAGGTTACTTAAGGAAATCGTGGGTGGGAAGCCTTTGATTTTCCATCCGCAAATTTTAATAAGTGAATACAGTCAGTGATGTTATTGCACAAATGCTTAACACAACTGTATCAAATTCCTCGCTGCACTATTTTAATGGAGGCATTACTCATTTAAAGTTGGAAGCGCTGTCTTGTAGAACTCAACTGGCAAGATTTGACTGATGGGGATGTGCAGGAAGATATTGTGGGGCTTTGCTTAATCATCTTTTGGGGTTAGTGGATTTTATGTAAAACTTTCTTTAAAAGCAATTGGATGGAGTAGAATGCATGGTATAGTAGAATGTACAGTTTCTGGGAGGAGGGGATGTAATGGGACAGCTATCATTTTCTTGTTCCATCCTTTTTTACTTATGCTGTTAGAAAGTTTAATTGTGTGCCCTTAAGGGAAGGAAATCTGCCATCCTTACCTGGTCTGGCCTATATATAACTCCAGTCACACACTAACGTAGTTAACTCTTAACTACCCTCTGAAGCAGCCTAGAAAGCCAGTCAGTTGTATCAAACCACTGGGTAACTAGATATGGGAATTATATGCCAGCCTTGCCAGTTACGCCCATATCTTGAGAATGGAAATTTTACCCTTATTTATGAAGATTCAGTTTGCGTACTAAATTCCTGTGTACATGCATGTATATACGAGTAGTTGGTGTGCGCGTGTGTAGGTGTGAGTAGTCGGTGTGAATAGGAACATAGGAACGTAGGCCATTTAGCTCCTCGAACCTCTTCTGCCATTTAATGAGATCATGGCTGATCTATGACCAAACTCCATATACCCGCCTTTGCCCCGTATCCCTTAATACCCTTGGTTAACAAAAATCTATCAATCTCACATTTAAAATTAACAATTGACCTAGCATCAATTGCCATTTGCAGAAGAGAGTACCAAACTTCTACCACCCTTTGTGTGTAGAAGTGTTTCCTAACTTCACTCCCAAAGGCCTGGCTCTAATTTTTAGACTATGCCCCCAGTCCTAGACTCCCCAAACAGCAGAAATAGTTTCTCTGTATCTACCCTATCAGTTTCCCTTAATATCTTGAAAACTTCGATCAAATCACCCCTTAACCTTCTCATTTCCAGGGAATACAACCCTAATTTGTGTAATCTCTCCTCGTAACTTCTGGGTATCATTCTGGTAAACCTACGCTGCACTCCTTCCAAGGCCAATATATCTTTCCTAAGGTGTGCTGCCCAGAATTGCTCACAGTACTCCAGGAGTGGCCTAACCAGGGCTTTGTATAACTGCAGCATAACTTCCACCCCCTTGTATTCTAGTCCTCTAGATATAAAGCCCAGAAGTCCATTAGCCTTTTTGATTATTTTCTGTACCTGTCCATAACGTTTTAATGGTCTATGTACCTGGACCCCCAAGTCTATTTGGACCTCCATTGTTTCTAGCTTTTCACAATTTAGAAAGTACTCCGTTCTATCCTTTTTAGGTCCAAAGTGGATGACCTTACATTTGCCTACATTGAAATCCATTTGCCACAGTTTTTCCCATTCACTTCTATTAATATCTTTGTAACTTTATGCTTTCAGCTACACTGCCTACAATGCTACCTATCTTTCTTTCATTGGCAAATTTGGATATATGACTTTCTATGCCATCATCTAAGTCGTTAATAAATACTGTGAATAGTTGTGGCCCCAACACTACTAGTCACATCTTGCCAATTAGAGTACCTGCCCTTTATCCTTACTCTCTGTCTCCTGCCGCTCAGCCAATTTCTGAATAAGGTCAATAATTTGCCTTCCTTTCCATGAGTTTCAACTTTAGCTAACAGTCTCTAATGAGGGACTTTATCAAATGCCTTTGGAAGTCCAATTAAATAACATCCACAGACAGTCCCCTATCCATTACTTTAGTCACTTCTTCAAAAAATTCAATCAAATTTGTCAGGCATGACCTACCCTTTACAAATCCATGCTGGCTTCCTCTGAGCAGCTGAAAAATTTCAAGGTGTTCAGTCACCCTATCCTTAATTATAGAGTCCAGTAATTTCCCGACAACAGATGCTAGGCTAACTGGTCTATAATTTCCTGGTTTCTCTCTTTCACCATTCTTAAATAGCGGAGTGACATGCGTAATTTTCCAATCTAAAGGAATGGTTCCTGAATTGAGAGAACTTTGGAAGATTATAGTTAGGGCATCTGCAATGTTCTCACCTACTTCCTTTAAAACCCTGGATGGAAACCATTTGGTCCTGGGGATTTGTCACTCTTTAGTGCCATTATTTTCTTCATTACTGTTATTTTGCTTACATTAATTTTGGTGAGTTCCCGTCCCTGCAAGTAGTCGGTGTGAGCGTGCATATATGTGAGTAGTCAGTGTGCGCGAGTGAGTAGTCGGTGTGAGCGTGGGAGTAGACAGTGTGTGCGCGCTCATATGCGAGTAGTTGGTGTGCGCATGTGTATGTGTGAGTAGTCAGTGTGCGCATGTGTATGTGCGAGTAGTCGGTGTGCGCATGTGTATGTGCGAGTAGTCGGTGTGTGCGCACGTATATGCGAGTAGTCGGTGTGCATGCATATAGAGACAGTAGAATAGCACACAAAGGAATTTTGTACGAATAATCAGTGCCTAGAAAAATCATTAAAGCACTCAAAAAACTTAACATAACCCCACCATCAGAAAGTTTATGTTTCTTTTTATTTCTTTTACTGCCGGAACTCTGCTGAAACTTGACTTCCATCATTGGATTCCTCGCGAACAGGACTTCGTTGACTACACGGTTTGACTCAGTGGCTGTGGCGATGCTCTGCTTTTCAGTCGCTTCAAGTCTTACGCTGCGGAATTCTTTTGTCAAATTGGTTTCCGATCTCCTGGACTCCTCTGGACATCTAGACTATGTTTCTGCACTGGATTACACTGTAAGACTTACCTGCTGTGTCTCTATCTCTGCTGCTAAAGACTTTTACCTTTTAAAAGGTGGCTGTGTCTCTGCTGAACTGGTTCTACTGGTTTTTCAGCTCTGCTGGCTTCTAGTTAGCAGCTGCTGCTTCACTTGTGTCCGGTGACTCGTTCTACCAGTTTTCAGCTTTGCTGGTCGCTGGCTTGTGGTTTTACTTTTTCCCCGCCGCTTTGATCTACTGTGACCTCCAACTTGCGTCAATTTAGCCATCATCTTTCTGCACCACTACCGACTCTCACTCCTACGGCAATAATCTCCATCCTTGAACTCTTTACCCTTCAAATAGCTTCTGGACTTCACTCACCTGCTATGGACGGCGGTTCGTCGATGCTCCGTACTGGCCCCATCCTGCTTACGTCAGCTTTGTCCTTCCATGGGACCTCTGACTTTGACCCTGGTCTCCCTACTATTGTCTCCAAAAGATTCCCTGCTACCAGGAAATATGTATCCCATTAATTACTACATTTAAACAGGCCTATGTAACCTGAGCTTTTCCCGTGTCCAATTGTGTGCGCACTTTGGCTGTCCATGAGACTCATTTCCTGCTCCATTCCTATTCCCACCAAACTGCTGACCACCCAACTTCCTTTTCTGGCTCCCATGTTAGTCGACATTGTTAACGGTTCTCTCTCCTCAGGTACTGTCCCCTTCGCCCTCAAATCTGGCATTGTCACCCCTCTCCTCAAAAAAACAACACTTGACCCCTCTGTCCTTGCAAACTACCGCCCCATCTCTAATCTCCCTTTCCTCTCCAAAGTCCTTGAACATGTTGCCGCCTCCCAAATTCGTGCCCATCTTTCCCGCAATTCCATGTTTGAATCCATCCAATCAGGTTTCCGCCCTTGCCACAGTACCGAAACGGCTCTCATCAAAGTCACAAATGACATCCTTTGTGACTGTGACAATGGTAAACTATCCCTCCTTGTCCTTCTTGACTTGTCTGCAGCCTTTGACATGGTTGACCACTCCATCCTTCTCCAACGCCTCTCCACCGTCGTTCAGCTGGGTGGGACTGCACTCGCCTGGTTCCATTCTTATCTATCTAATCGTAGCCAGAGAATCACCTGCAATGGCTTCTCTTCCTACTCCCGCATCATTACCTCTGGTGTCCCCCAAGGATCTATCCTTGGCCCCCTCTTATTTCTCATCTACATGTTGCCCCTTGGCGACATCATCCAAAAACACAGCATCAGTTTCCACATGTACGCTGACGACACCCAGCTCTACCTCACTACCACATCTCTCGCCCCCTCCATGGTCTCTAAATTGTCAGACTGCTTGTCCGACATCCAGTTCTGGATGAGCAGAAATTTTCTCCAATTAAATATTGGGAAGACTGAAGCCATTGTTTTTGGTCACTGCCACAAACTCCGTTTCCCAGCCACTGACTCCATCCCTCTCCCTAACATCTGTCTGAGGCTGAACCACACTGTTCGCAACCTTGGTGTCATATTTGACCCTGAAATGAGATTCCGACCACATATCCTCAGCATAACTAAGACCGTCTATTTCCACCTCTGTAACATTGCCCGTCTCCGCCCTTGCCTCAGCTCATCCGCTGCTGAAACCCTCATTTATGCCTTTGTTACCGCTAGACTTGATTAGTCCAACGCACTCCTGGCTGGCCTCCCACATTCTACCCTACGTAAACTTGAGGTGATCCAAAACACAGCACCAAATCCCGTTCACCCATCACCCCTGTGCTTGTTGACCTACATTGGCTCCCGGTTAAGCAACGGCGCGATTTCAAAATTCTCATCCTTGTTTTCAAATCCCTCCATGGCCTCGCCCCTCCCTATCTCTGTAATCTCCTTCAGCCCCACAACCCCCCGAGATATCTGCACTCCTCTAATTCTGCCCTTTTGAGCATCCCTGATTATAATCGCTCAGTCATTGGTGGCCGTGCCTTCTGTTGCCTAGGCCCTAAGCTCTGGAATCCCCTGCCTAAACCTCTCCGCCTCGCTTTCCTCCTTTAAGACACTCCTTAAAATCTACCTCTTTGACCAAGCTTTTGGTCACCTGCCCTAATTTCTCCTTATGTGGCTCGGTGTCAAATGTTTTGCCTTATAATACTCCTGTGAAGCGCCTTGGGACGTTTTACGATGTTAAAGGCGCGATATAAATGCAAGTTGTTGTTGTTGTAAATTTTATATGGGATATGGACGATGTTGGCAAGCATTTATTGTCCATCTCTTGTTCCCTGAGAAGGTGTTGTTGGCTCTGCCCCTCGATCTGCTGCAAATCTTGTGGGAGCACCATCTCCAAAAAGACTGCAGCAGTTCAAGGACCATCACCACTTCCTCAAGGCAGCTTATGATGGGGCAATGAATGTGGCCTTGCAGGTGTTGCCTGCACTCTGAGAACAAATTAAAAATTAAATACATTAACCTACTGATAGTGGGGCCACATTGTAAGTTTTTGAGTGGCTTAATTTTTTTCTATGCACTAATTATGTTCATATAAAATTCCTTTGTGTGCTATTTAAATGTGGTCATTAAGCCATGTATTTTATGTGAAGTTAAGTAGTGCACTAGAGGAAATTAAACCCTAAAGTATTTTAAATACAAAGTAATACTGTAAAGAACGCTAAGCAAAACTCAGCAATTTAGAAGCTACCTCCTGAATAATTAAAATATTCAATAGAGCTGACAGTGATGTACACACACTATTAACAAAACAATTATCTATCTGGCAGTTCAACTTGATTGCATAAATTTTATGTACTGCATTATGTACTCAAAAGTTTAGTTTCAGAGGGTCCAGTTTTAAATAGTGAAATGCAATTCTGAACTGGAAAATAAAAATTTTAGAGAACCTAAAGATCAATTAGTAAAGATACAAAACAGTAAAAGTTATGGAGTTATAAAAGAATATAAGGAGCATGCCCCTTTAAAAATAAACAGTGAATGCTGATGATATCATCAGCAGGTAGTGGCTGGGAGAAATGACTGAACTTGACAGTGTGAGGAAACTGCAGCTAACATGATCGAGTTACTGAAGCGCTCCGGGTTAATGACTAATTCCTTTGATGCTCACTGTTAGGCTCATTAAATCCACCAACACAGTTTCCCTGCTGACATTGGCACTTAGCCGTTTAAGCAATAATATTTTTGTAAATCCAGCAAAAACAGGAAAACCTGTAAAAGGATGCTGGCATTTTGTTTTTTCCCTCCATTTTTTCCTCTTCCTTTTCTCAAGATGCTGATTTATGTTGGGATCCGTTTCCACGGCCACCACTACTGTGAACAAACAACCATTCCTTCAAGTGTGTGAGCCTGGCTAGTGAGTGTCAGTGAGCTATTCTAACAAGGGGGACATCTCAAGCAAACCTGATCCTCGTCTCACCCAATGTCCACACACTTCCCAGCAGGGGTCGCTGGAGAGAGTTCAGCAGGAAACCGGGATCATTTTTCACCCTCTAGCCTGGAGTACTGAGTCAATTGTAATAGTCCCACTTTCTGGCTGAAATCAGCTAACTCAGCACAGAGTGAGGTTTGAACCTGGGGTGTTCTGCACTGCACAACGCTGCGACTCATTGGCCCAGATATTCCGATCCCTACGGGTGGGTACGCGCTGTGTACACACCCGTAGGGACATTGGAAATGCCGGTTTCAGGCATGCCACGCGCATGCGCTGAAAACCGGCATTTCCGATCTGTCAAGAATCCTCTTGACAGATCCTCCACCTGCCCTGGAGAAGGGCCTCTGCGGGCGGATAGTTCCACTTTTTGGAGACCCTCCGCCCGCAGAAAACCCTTATAATTCTTACGCCTGTTAAAAGCAGGCGCAAGGTCTGCTTTTACCAGGATAAGAGTTGAAAAAAGTTTTTTTTTTAATTTCACTTATGTATCATTTAAAAATACTTTAAAAAAGGTAAGTTTATTTTTAGCCCCATAAAAAACTTTAATTAATTTTTTCAAAAAATTAATTTTTTGTTTAAAATATTTAATTTATTGTAATTTCAAGTCATTTTAAAAATGTGATGTTTTTTTAAAAATGTATTTAAAGTTTTACTATGTTTTTGGGGTGATCTCCATTCATATATTTGACAGGTCTTCCTGTCAAGTGTATGAAGGGCGATTCCCTTGTTTGATTGGCTCCCCATGGCCCACGTGATCCCAGGGACGCTTGCGAACCGCATGCACCCCAGGGATACATAGGCCCTGCACACTTGGAGTTCGAGAGGCCCAGGAGCGGAAGTGTGTGCGTTCCGGGAGCCCTCAGGTAAGTGCGTAGATTTTTTCCAGATCGGAGGCTTCCGCACGCGGGAAGCCTCCAATCAGAAAATACGGCCCAATGTCTTAACTAGTTAAGCTATCAGGGAAGACTAAAACACTGTATTCAAGTTGCTTTGAAATATTGCAGCTCCAACTTGGGATGAGAAATGTTTACATGCTTGAAGTCAATGGAAAGGAAAATAAGGTGGGGTGTATAACGGGCGGCCGATCTGATAGCATCCGTTTTTCACCATCGTTAAAGTTAAAATTACCTCCTTTGTTTCTTTTCCCTTAATTTCTGTCGATCACAACTTATCTCTCGCCCCCTTCCACCTGGTCAAAGGCTGAGCATCAGGTGAAATGCTTTTTCTTTAGCTTGCCAAAGGCTGTAAGCATCTTATCCTATTTTGCCACGTCCCTTTAATTGCCCACATTCCTTTAAATTTCACCTGCACGATTTTCTGGTCCCACCAGTAGGGCTACCTTATTGTATCTGTCCAAATCTGCACTTGGAGCAGTGAATAATTATGAAAGTGGGCTAACTCCTGGAAACTTAGCACATTCCCATTCTGCCAAGATTTCCATCAGTTCCTAACCATATGAAACTGAGTTACACCATTATGTGAAAATTGGTCCCAATATCTGTTCCCTCTGCCTTAAATGAAATGTATAAAAATGGGTTCTATTCAATAAATAACATGTAAATCTTCTGCAAGGAAACTTCTTTGTGAGCAACATAGGATTGCCAACTGGTGCGTCACAGACCATCAATAACTAGTTCTTGGGAACGGCATAGTTTTATTGAAACTAGAGATTGCACATCCACCAGGCACCCTCACCACGTTTGAAATCATTCCGATTGGTAGGGATTGGCTGTGACTTTGGTACTTCCTAAAAGATCAGTAAACTATTCACGTAGGACTAATACAATCCCCTATAGATTTCACTTTTAAGTGACGAACCAAAACAAATGGAAAAAGGAATGCTTATTAACACAGTTTAAAAAAAAATACTATATACTATTAGTTGGGTAAAAAAAAGTGTGACAAAAAGAATGAAAATTATGCAAAGGGAAAATTAAACCCAAACAATTAGCTCTTTTTTGGAATATTATACAATTCTAGAGGTAGGGTTTGTGTTCTTATAAAGAGAAGTAGCTTACTTACTTTTTCCTTTCTCCTAAGAAGAGACTTTGGTGGGATCTGCCTGGAGAGGCTCCTGATCCCTGACTCTGGCCACTGCCAGATAGTAAACTGTCTGTCTCGAAATGAAAGGTGGCCTCATGCTCTGCTCTTTGGTTTGGATTTTCTAAGAACTCACTTTCATTCCAGGCTCCAACAGTACCATCCATTGCCTGGTACTTTATCCCAATGGAGACACAGGTCTAGACAAAAAGAAAGAAAGGGAAAAATTAACACTAAGAGTTTTTAAATAAATGCATTGTCTACTACATGCAGGCCAGGCAGCTTTCTTCCTCCAATCATTGATATGGATTTTCAGCAAAGTGAGTTTGGGTAGCCAATCTATATACAGTTTCATGTAGACATATATTCAAAATACAAAGGACTTAATTTCAGACGATTATTTTTTAAATAAAAACAGAAAATGCTGGAAATACTAAGCAGGTCAGGCAGCATCTGTGGGGAGAGAAACCAAGGCCGCGATTTCACCAACGGAGGTGGGATTGCGGCGGGAGAGGTGGTTGGCTGGGTTCCGGTCCCGTTCCCGGCTGCAGCCACTCTGTAAAAAGGATTTTCTGCTAATAGGGCTTGTTAAGCCCACTCTGTGGGATTCCCGGCCAATTAAAAGGAAGCGGGTCTGATAACGTCATTTGATGATGCGTCATCAGCCGGTTTCCTTAAAGGGACCATGGCCGCATTCATTTTGACAGTTGTGCTGTCAGTGTTCTGCAGCCTTGCCTTGAGGTGCTGCAAACACTGACAAGCACTGCACAATGTGCACGGCTGCACCCAGGCTCTCCCATGACTCCCTCCATATGCTTATGGAGGGAGTCACAGCAGGCAGGGAGGTTCTCTTCCTTTCCAAAGGCGGAAGAGACCTCCCCAGGACACCAACGCAGCCTGGTTGTACATTGAACAGGAGGGCACAAGCAGGGATGTCGTCAGGAGTACCTGGCTGCAGTGGCGTAAACCTTTCAATGGTATCAGTAGATCATGAAATGTTACTGCAGAGCCACACTCATCCTCATCCTGCTGTGCCACTCATCACATCCCCATCAATCTGCCTTCCCTACCCTACTCCTGCACATCCTTACTCACACCAACTTACCTTGCACCTCCACCCATCCCTCTCTATCTACATTATCACTTCCCCATCTCACTAGCCACCCCTCACACTCACCCTCATCCCAGTGCAATCATACCAACTAACAATACACAAGGGTAGGCACTTGGGTGTTTTATGCAATGTTCATGTAAATTTTCTCTTACTGTGTTGTCAAACATTGAAATCTTTATTTTCAACACTTTGCCTTATTGTACAGATCTGTGCTCACCTTTGGAAGTGTCTTAGTGAGTTGCAGTGAATGGTGAAACATAACGGTATCCCCTGCAACGGTGATGAGTATGAAAGGAATGGCTTGGTCATTGTAGGAATGCTTTATTGTGATGGTGTGGCGTGGTGTTAACCTGGCGCATCATGTGGTAGCCAGGCTGTACAGCATCTAGTGACGTAAATCTGGCCATGGTGATGCCATCGCTGGCCTCCCGGGCAGCAATGTTTGGAAACATACATGGAGGCGGGTTCGCAGCGGGTTCCCAACCCACTGTCAATCATTTCGATTTTGACAGCGGATCCAACTCCGAACCTGCCCTCTGAGCGCTGGCAAAATTCAGCCCAGAGTTAACGTTTCAGGTCAATGACCATTCATCAGAACATTATTGTATCCTGACTTATTGTCATTCACCAAATAGCAGACACTAAATCGTATTCTCCAATGTGGGTGTATTGTCGTGTTAGAAAGTTTCAACACAGCAAACTTAAAACTCTAATTGAACTGGTTATTAGGAAGCAGTTCCAATCAGTTTAAGTAACATGTTTATTTCAAATACTACAAATGCCTAAAGGCATCAGCATATAACAGTCCAGATAGGATCTTATTAATACTGTCAGATTTAAAGGAATTTGTATATTTAGGTTAATTTTGGAAAATTCAAAGTTTTGCCTCCATACAATCGCTGCTCATACTTTACAGATGCAATGACACTGCAGTAGGTATATACAATTAATTACACATATTGCAAGTTGTACCTTTTGGTAACAGTAAACTAATTTCACTTTTTAAATATTTTAATGCGTATGGATCCAGTCCAGTCACACAGGTCTGGGGAAAGATCTGAGCTGTACATTCCTGAAGATGATAGACACTGTATGCACAAGTAAATACAAAATAACCATTTGAGAGAAGGGCAGCTAAAAATATTGATTGAAGTGCTAATCTTTGATTCACTTGCACTGTGGAATGGTGGATGCCATCAACATACTGAAGGGAATGTGGAGAGGCCACACATTTCTTACATTTCTTCTGATGATTGCCAATGTGTCTAGGTGTAACAGACTATGATCTTGAGAGCAGTCAAAGTTGTTACTAATATATCAATTAAATCAGACTCTCTTCACTTCTGCTGAATTGATGGCTAGTGATTCCTTTGCACCCATTGCAAGCTGTTAAATCTCCTCCTCTAAGCAGAGTTACCACCAGAGGCTACCAGGGTCACTATGCCATGCAAAAATAGCCCAGAAATAATTCTGTTTGCATTCTGATTGGCCCAAGAAAAATTCTTGAAAAGTCTTTATAATGAGAGCACAAATCCAGAGGGTAAATTCATTGACCTCTGCAAGTTGGAGACAGGGCCACAATACTGATTCTCTGGCTCACATACCTTTGAGCATGGCTCCCTAATTGGGATTGTAGGATCAGTGAATTTACCCTAAGATATAGGGGATTTGCTGTATCACTGTTGAGATTCTGGGAGACAGTTTGTTGTGGATAAGTGCGACACTATGTACACTGGAAACATAAAGAGCTGAGTTTTAATACTTTGGTGGGTTGGCAGCAGATTGGGAGGGGGGGGGGGGCTCGGAAGCAGTCGGGAAACCCGGGAGGACACCTCCCATTCCTAGCTTCACCTCACCACCTTGGAGGAGACGCTGACAGGGGCATGGCTGAACCCTTGACCAGTGGGGCGGGGGGGGGGGGGGGGCGCAGGGGGAGGGGGATGATGATTAGGATGAGGATGGGTATCAGGAGAAGGAGAAGGATAAGGAGGAGAAGGATAAGGAGAAGGAGGAGAAGGATAAGGAGAAGGAGGAGAAAGATAAGGAGAAGGAGGAGAAGGAGAAGGAGGAGAAGAAGAACAAGAAGAACAAGAAGAAGCAGATGAAGAAGAAGCAGAAACACTGTCACTCGATTTCACACTCCCAGCCACCAGCTCCTATAGGTCGTCCTGCAAGGCCATCTGCAGTGTCCCCCACTGAAAGTCAGCAGCCTTCCACCAGCCATGCTGCAGCTCTGTGTGACATTGCTAGGATAGGCAAAGGCACACACAAGACAGTCACTAAGGGAATGCATAAGAGTGATGAGTTGATTTCCTGATGTTATGTTGGATCTATAGATGTATAAAGTTGGATTGGAAAGTTTGCTTTGTGGTGGCTTTTATTATAGCATTGTGGGCAAGAGGACGCTGTGATGGTCAGTAACAGAGGGAAGGTAAGGTGTGGGACAAATGTTGAAAGGGGAATTGGGGTTGTGGTCACTGGTATTGTAGGCGGATGATTCCATCCCGGCTATCACGGGCAGAAAGGTGCTGTCTGGGTTGCATCCTTCCTTCTGCTTCCTCCTCTTCCTCTTCTGCGTCTTCTTCTGTGTCTTCCTCTTCCCTCTGCGAGTGGATGCTGTCAATCTGAAATAAAAGCAGAAAATGCTGGAAATACTCAGTAGGTCAGGCAGCATCTCGACCTGAGACGTGAAATCTGTTTCTCTCTCCACGGATGCTGCCTGACCTGCTGAGTATTTCCAGCATTTTCTGTCTTCTCAGAGGCAAACACGGCAGGCAATTTGTGCAAAGCAAAGTCCCACAGACAGCAAATAAGATGATTGAGCAGTTCATCTGTTCTGGTGTGTTGGTTGAGGAATAAATGTTGCCCAGTTCCATGGAATATTTTAATCCGTGGAGACAGTGAGCACTAGTGCTGCTTGTTTAGTCCGTGTTCAGAGCTGTCTAACTGATTCGTTCAAACTAGCTAGTTAATGAAAGTGTGCTTTTCACACTTTCAGTTATACAGAACAACAGTAAGGTGATGAGAATTCAATTTTTCTCCAGGTCGAATTTAACACAATTTAAAGCATCACCCAGCTGCTGAGTTACAGAGATGCTGATTGTTCCTAACCCTAAGGATATGTACCACTGAAAAAACAATCAGGTTTGAATGAAGCGAATTAAGTCTGCTTCTCTGAGGCATATGCAGCATTGATTCGCATACAAATTTGATGCTAAATTTTTGCCTTGATCCATTCAATGTAACTTTGGGCTGATAAAAACCTTAAGGAAGTGAAATTGGTCTTGGGCCAGAGCGCAAAACGGGCGATAGCGAACCGGAGGCCATTTTACATTCTGCCCCATTTGGAGTCGGGCGGGGATAAAAGTGGCTGCTGATTTGCTATCAACCCATTTCGTGCTACGGCCAAGACCAATTTCACCTCCGTCATTTCCAGATACATTTCTTCAGCACAAGCAGAAAATTTATAGTTTTACACTTAGGATGCTCACACTACACAAAGCTATGGCTGCATTTCAAGATTAGTCTCAGGCTTGAATTTGCCAACCGAATGTAAGTTGTATCCATCATCAGCAGCCAGACAGATGTGGCATGGGTTACCTCACTCTGTAGAAAACCGAGCTTCTTATTCACTAAGCACAAGTTTCAAAGCCCAGAGCTCCTACTTCATCATCCTAAAGATAAAGCAGGTGTTACAGAAATAGAGGTTTTTTCAGTTGAGAAAGAAATAGTGTTAAACTGGTCAGATTAAAGAAAAAGCAACAGCAGAAATAAGCTCAGGCTCGGTACTCGTGTTACATTTATGGCAAAAAGCAGACGAGGGAGCCTCAGGAGAATCACCTAATTGTATAACTTGCATAAAATATTTCAACAAAAATGTTTTTGCAATTCTTTAATGATTAAAAGTTTTGCATACAGCACATCATGCATTAAATGTGTCTGTAAATAAAAAAAAATATTCATGTGCCAGGCTTTCCCCCTTGGCTCAAATAAGCAATGTAACTACACTGATTTGCTGAAATATAGATCAGCATAGATCCCACAGAAAAGCAAGCCCTTTTCACTGAATTTATTATTTTCAAAGTGGTTCCAGTCATTACTTTTATTTCTGACTGGGCTGAATATATAATCATATAAATAACATTAATAAGATAACAAATGCATAAAACTGTCACAATTCCCCCTAATATCATGAAAGTCACCCACACAGCTACGTGTATAGTATTGCATATTCCTAGACTACCATTTTATTCCTCGTCTCTCCGGGCCCTGGGACTCACTTTCCCTTGTTGCTTGCAGCCTAATTTATTCCCCTTGCTTTTGTTATCTATTTCTTTACCTTACAATTGGGCCTAATTGTGCATCTGTATGGAGCCGAATTCGGGTGCGATCCAAGTGCAGCTGCACATGCCTAAAGAGGCCGGAGGCAGGAACACAGGATATTGGCCCGCCGGTCTCATTTGTATATTACCGGCGAGCTGAGGGCGCCTGCCGCAGCCCCAAAGGCAACTCATCGGCTGCGGGGGGAAGCAAGATCGGCTGCTGGGACGTCGGCTGTGGGCAGCAGTTAAGTTGAGGTGGGGCTTGTTGAGGCAATCGGGCGAGGGCAAGTGCGGGTTTGCACCCGCCCGCAGTTTTAATGTGGAGCCAAGGGAAGCACTCCTGCCCCTCCTGGCTCCACATTCAGTAAGTGCTAGAGTTGGCAATGTTATTGTTATGGGCAAATATTCCAGTGTTCTGTTTGATTACCTTTGACAATGAGTGAATATTTGTTCTAGACTTGCCTTCAAGAGATATAAGGGGTGAGTGGATTCCAACGTGGGATGGATTGTACTCACTCTTTGGAAGAAGTTTCATAGACTGGACAGCTTTCTTTTGTTCCATGGTTTTTTGGTACCATGTTTTATGTTCATATACAGCAGAGCTCAGATCATTCAAGTCAGGTACAGCATGGATTAGATTAGATTCAGGGTAAAGCTCCCTCGGTATTGCCCCATCAAATGCCACAAAACATTCCTATAAGGGCATCCAGCAGTCATGGTCAGCCTGTCCAAACGACTCGTTCCATTGGAACTAAAATAAATCTGTAATATGGCCTTATGTTGGAGAAGGCAGACGCACAGTCTGTTCACTTGGTGGAAAAAGAAATCCAAGCCCGAATAGATCAGATTTTCAGCAATTTGGAATGACTTGAAATATTGACCAGCAAAGAGCCTCCAGACGATAGAATGTCAAACTCCGGGTGGATAAATTGAAAGGTTAAAGTAACCCACATTTCTTTTATAATAAAATATCCTCGTACTGCCTCCCTGTACTTGATTAATCTTGTTGATAATCACTAAGCAGTGTTTCCTTTTCTAAAGTATCTTTAACTCTCACTCTCTAATCCATGTTTCAATTCATTTCAAACTTCCCAGCCCAGACGAGCCCACGGGGATCTTAACTCTCAACCTCTCTTGTTCCTTTCTTACATTGTTAAACAAACCCAAATATACCATCCAGCATCTTAAAATGCAAGATCTTCGCACCAAGATCCGATCGACTAACAGAACATGAAATCTCTTCTGATGAAGAGTCCCCGACTCGAAACGTTAACTCTGTTTCTCTCTCCTCGATGCTGTCTGACTTGCAGAGTGTTTCCAGCATTTTCTGTTGTTATTTCAGATTTTCAGCATCCACAGTATTTTGCTATTGTATTGATGAAATCTCTTTCACCTGTATTGCGTTTACTTGATGCTCCCAATACTTACTGCCGGTCAGATATCTCAACAATGCAACCCCACCAGTTTCTTCCACCCTCACCTGATACTCACTGTCCAGTCAGGGGTGGTGTAGGTGTCCTTTCACTGGAGCATTTGCATTGGGTTGCACAGTGCCAGGCTCAGTGGGGGTCATTTTAACTTTGTGCGATAGTGTAAAATGGGCGATAGTGAATCGGCAGC
The DNA here is from genome assembly GCA_030390025.1 of Squalus acanthias. Taxonomy (NCBI): domain Eukaryota; kingdom Metazoa; phylum Chordata; class Chondrichthyes; order Squaliformes; family Squalidae; genus Squalus; species Squalus acanthias. The sequence goes on along the minus strand of CM059433.1, from coordinate 60,131,621 downwards.
TCATTTTACATCTCTCCCAATTTTTGAAGTCAATAGAAATAAAAATCGGGAGAGATGTAAAACAGGCTGTGTTTGACATATTATATAAAAAGCACCTTGCTGGTACCACAGTGAGATCTTTGGTCATGCCCATGGAATTTAATGCACCATCCTTTTCTTTGTTTCATGAATAATACTAGATCCTGCCACAGCCCCTTATCAGAAATTATGAAGTTGCCTGAGAGGACAGAAGTGGATAGTTGGCTGATGAATTATTGCACCTAATTCAGTGTAATAGCTGAAATTACAAAATTAATGGCCCATATTTTCCTGAGGACTTGCGGACATCTACATCATAGGGGCCCTTGAATGACAAATAAATAAAAGGAAATTATAGGATAAGTGACGTACGCCATTAATTATGCCACTCCATATTTGCTTGGGATTTTTGCGCTGGTCTGCCGTTACCCTCGCCAAAAACAGATAATTAGCATAGCTCCACCTTCATTAAAATCAATGTCGCTGGTACTTAGAATTAAAAGTAATGATGCTGGAGACCTGGTAGTGATATGATTAATTGATATTGAATGGATACTCTGATTGTGCTAATCAGGACATTACTGTGTTTCCTGATCAGGATCTGATGTGCTTGTGGCCCGGAATTTGCAGTCAGTGGCAAAGCGACAGCGATCGCCGCTGACCTCGAAGAAAGCTGTCCACAAAGATCTCGTGATCTCTGTGGTGAAAACTTTAGCTTTCTCAACCTTAATTTGATTACAGTGCTGTCAAAAGGGGATTAGCAGCCAATTACATTGAAGAAGTCTCACAGACAGCAAACCAGGAAATAAAAAGCACTGATTATTCATTTCACTTAAAAAAAAAATTTCTACAGAGAGCGAAATAAAGATTAGGCCATACGCATGGGGTTAAGGTAAAAGCTGAAATATCATAAATAAACTTTTAAAAAAATGAATTTTTTTGTTATTTTAAAAATCTAGTAATTCTTGTCATAATGGAGAAATTTGACATTCCACTAATATAAAATTAGTTTTTCAGGGGCAGAACGTTGTTCAGCATCAATACGCTATTGAAACCCCAGTTAGACCTATTTTAGCAAGGTTTAACCTTTTATGGGGTGTTTAACAGAGTGGAACAAGGGAAGTGTTTAGCAGTTCAAGTGATTTCACTGATTGCTGGCTATGGGGAGTTCCACAGCGCATCCTGTGGCGGAGCAGGGAATGACTGACCGCAACTTCAGGATTTCCGTGTTTATCTGCGCTAAATCCTGAAGTTATGGTCAGTTTCAGAGGGGTAATGATGGCAAACGCTGAAAGTTTCACCATCATTACCACCACAAAATCCGGGCCAATATGTTTGCTGATCGGGACTTTTTGAAAGACAAGTTTGTAAACCTTATATTGTCGGGCCAATAAGCTTTTAAAGATTAATTTCTTTCAATTATTTTTTTTAACAATGTTCTTTTTTCAGCATTTATTAATTGCTAATCTGCAACTTCAAAAAATTGTTCAGCCAAAAGGTCCCTCAAGAATAAATAAATGCTTAAAAATAGATAATTCAAAAGTTGCTTATCAATATGTATACAAATGCTTAATCCATGGCAGGGAAAATCCAACATCGGCAGGACAGTTTGAAATGAAGGTATCAGGAAATGTCTATGGAGTGACGGATAGAATGGAGAGAAAATGTAACTGGTCTGTTTCAGTCAAATTTACATTAAAAAATGCAACTATGTAACAAGACTATTTCAAGAAGAGTTAGATTAAAAAAACACACAAAACAAATTGCTTTAGGATATATCCTAACCCTGTGAAGAAGCCACATTTACATGAGGAGATGCATTATACCCTGTCGCTCCCCTAGACTCTTGCCCTCTCAGTGTATGAGGGAAGCTGGGGTCAGCAAAGTTTGTTTAATAAAACAAAAAGGAACTTTTTTTTTTCTTGCTCAGCTGCACTGTCTGGGGGTAATTTTGACTTTGTGCGCTGGTGTAAAACAGGACATAGCGAATCGGCAGCCCGTTTCATATATCTCCCGATTTTTGATGTCAATGAAAATAAAAATTGGGAGTGATGTAAAATAAGCTGCTGATTCTCTATCACCCATTTTACACTATCACAAAATGACCCCAAATCTGAGTCCAATCCGCGATTCCTTCAGCGAATAAATTTTATCACCAGCTCCAGCTCAAGGACCATCGTGCACTTTTGCTGCCATTTCCGTAGCCAGGATCAGTTCCTTTTCTTCCCTCTTTGCTACTCTTCAAGAGCACTCAGATTCAAACTTCAAACTTCCAGCACGTATGCCCTCCTACCTTGGAAGTGGTCGCAGACCACTGAGCATGTGGAGAGGCCAACCATGTACAAAAGTGTTGGAGTGAGGGGAGCCAGGGATAATTCTAGGATTTGGATAGGGGAGGGGGACCAATTCCCAAACATCTCGTGTCACTTTGTCTCCCTGGTGGCTAAACCTATGTTGAGGGATGGTGAGCTGAAGCATCACATGCACAATCTGGGAAGTATTGAGAACGAAGGTAGAAATGAGGATCGCAATAGAGCAAAATTCAAACGCCAATCGTCTTAGAGATAGATTTCCAACAGGACTTGGTCAATTTTATCGCTGTTTTAAAATAATTTTTGCAAGTTTTTAAAGTTTAATTTGTTTTTATATTTATTTGGCAAATTGAGGAAGCAACAAGCTAAAAGAAATCCAAAAAAATTGTTTGAGCAATTTAATTCATCCATTTTTCTGCAATTGCTGGTTCCTGATTGGTAATTGTGAAAAAATTTGAGCAATTTGGTGGTAAATATTTCACTTTTGTTCTCCTGGTCTGCTCCAGGCTTATGATTTTTCATGGGCTGGGCATGTGCAATTTTTGTGACATGCACTCTCAACATGCACAGAAATTGATTTTTGTTAGCCCTTGACTGTTTAGTTTTGTGTGGTTTAATGGTTTGTAACCATTAGTTTTCTCTACCAGTCTGTATTTGAGTGAATTAGCACGGTGACCGTAAGAGAGAGAGCAGTTATTTGAGCTAATTGGGTGCAAGTGTGGTATGTGTGACACTGTCAAGTATGATATGTAACATACATTATCCACAAACATGTTCTAAATATAAGCCTTGATTATTTAGGTAGATGATTATACTAACACTGAACACATCATACTTCAATGAAAGCTAGTGAAGTGAAACATAATGAATTGACACCCAGTAGCATATTAAGCCTCTAATTTAGCTTTGCTTTAAAAACACTTTATACATTTTTGCTATCGTTATACATTTTAGACTCTGGCAACTTTCTCCTACTGCACCAGTGTTGCTATGGCGACATATTTGCTGTTGGCTTAGCTTCATTGTGAGTACTGTACATGCTCTCAGAGGATTAAGTTTAATGTACGATACATCTACATAGCCAAGCATAATAGCAAATTATTATGGTGTACTTCTTATATATCTATGGTGTACTTATTTCCCAGGAAATCATTGTGATTACTGTTATTGATATAGTTGCAAAGTAGTGATACATGATGAATAATTAGACTTGTCCCTGAACATGTGCACGTATATATAATAGAGAGCAATACTTTCAACAGTCCTATCTTTGCGCCCACATTTCATGGCATATTTCAACATATGAGAAAATGCAAGTCTGAATTTAAGATACATATTTCACTAGAAACCGTAATGTTTTGAAGCTTGACACAGTAACAAATTACCAAAATAACCCAGTAACCCGGACCATTTGGTTTCACTTCCCACATCGCAGCAATTATAGTATCTCTTACAGCTTTTCACAAGATTAGCTGTTTGATTCTTTGCTGAGAATTAGCCAGTGCAATTACCCATGGAAAATAATGGGGTCAATATTAACCCCCCACCCAGCGGCAACGGAGCAGGGTGTTTTTAAAATGGAGCCTTCTGCCTTATTGCCCCGTTCCCCCTGGAAACCCACTGACCACCCTTTTTACTGCTCACTGTTAGGTGGCTGAGAAGGCCACAGGAAGCAGGCGAGAGCAATGTTCCCTTTAACCTGCATGGCCGACGGCACTCCAGGCGCAGCCGGCTTGCCAACTTTTCAATGCAGAAGCTGCGCATGCGCGGTATTTTGAATGGCCTGCGCAGCCCCTTAAAACGGCCTCGTGGCGTCAAGAAAAATTACGGGGAACATTGGGCAAGAGTCTCCTGAATTAATACAAATCAGGGTCCCATTACGTCAATAGGACCCTGATCGCGTTTTAACCCTGTGGCTTTTCCGCCAGGTGAAGGCAGGTCGGCAGTAGTTGTGAGGATGGAAGTCCTCCAGGTGCAAACCTTTCTTTGTGGGGCCAAGAGGAGCCCCATAAGAAAAGTCGTGGCCTATCCGGCCTTGAAATGTCCCCTTCCTTCACGTGAGACCCTTTTGAAAGACCCCTCTTTGCGATTTACCTGTTTGCTGGTTAGCCCTCCTTTGGTGCCGGCCGGTGACCTTTGACCTCACCCACCTGTCAGGCTGCTGACCTGAGATATAGGTGTTTAAATACTCTGGGCCTCAAACTTAGGCCTGTCAGTGGGTTGTGCACTTGCCCCTCCCCCACCCATCAGAAGACTGCTGGGGGGTAAAATCGATCCCATTAATAAGGGGTTATCAGCATTGGATAATTTATCAAGGATGGCCAGCTCTCAGAATTAGTTTTAGCCCAGCTCGATATGATTATGATCTTACTCATATTATGGGTTATAATATGAACTAAACAAAGGATTGCACATAAAAACAGAACATGCTGGAAATACTCAGCAGGTCAGGCAGCATCTGTGAAGAGAGAAACAGAGTTAATGTTTCAGGTCGATGACCTTTCATCAGAAAGGATTGCACATGGCAGGCTAAGAACACATGAACAAATGAAATTGATGGACAGGAAAAACCAGCTGGTCCACCTACAGTTGTGATGCTTTATGCATCACGGTACAGACACTCCCGACCCACCCATGTAATTGGACAAAGGGAAGCAATGTATTAGCGATGGTGTGATAAATAGGAGAGCTTTATTTACATAATATTGAAGTGCAGTGTGCAGTGGAGATTTATATAACAGCTAGAATGTATTGCTCAGTGTCCTTAAAATGATGATGTGCAATAATAGCACATTCCAATGAAATTCCTTGTCCACTATTTTAGCAGAGGCATTGACTGGGAATTTCCTTGGAGCTGCCATAACTTGCCTGGAAGTAGAAGGAAATCTACACGTGTAAATGGTTCTGTTGCACTACTGGTGAAGTTATGGCAGTGGAGCAGGAGCGGCTCCGAGGAAATTCCCAGCCATAAACTCGTTTGAAATATAAAGGCCCCTCTAAAATAATTGATAAAAGTGTTTCATACAAAGACCTTGGGCTCAATTTTTGCCGGCCCGTAGAGGCGGGTTTGGAGGCAGGGAGTGGTGTGAAAATAGCAGATTCGGGGGTCCCGAACCCATCCCTCCCCCAACCCACCTCATGCCAGTTTCCCAGGAGGCGGGTGACATGAATCTTGTCATTCATGTGGAAATGACTTATGAAATAATACTGGGCGGCCTGCTGGTGGCGCTGTCCAGGGAGAGTATAAATACTCGGGCATGGGCCTAGCTTGCTCAGGACATTGTTAACAAGAACTGTGAAGGACACAACTAGATCTCCATGTTGAAAAACAGTTGATTAAAGCTTTGTTTAACGCTTAGACCAAGTGCCTAGTAGTTTTCTTACATCAGCGGGTACCCGACCTGTGCTGGGACCCGCCTCCCCGAGGCGGGAAGGGGATTAGTGCCAATAAACTGCCTGTTAACAGGTAGTTAACAGGCAGTTTTTTGCCTAATCCCTATTTTTAGCCCTGAAGTGTGGGCTTCCCGAAAGGTCCAAACCACGCCGATTTAGCGAGGTGGACCGTTGGTCTGGAGGGCTTGGAGGGGTCGAGATGTCCGGTGTGCAGGTGAGTGATGGGTGCATGAGTGCAGAGGTAAGTGTGTTTGGTGTGTGTAAAGTGTTTTAAGAACTTTTACTTACCTTAACTTTGTCCTGCAAGCTAGCTTCCTTAAGGTGTTGGGAGTCCCTCACATCCACGGCACAGAAAGCAGAATGGCCGCGGAGCTGTCAAAAGCTGCAGTCTCTGCTTTCTGTGCTGGATTGATTTCTAACTGAGTCTAAGTACAGGGACTCAAGTTAGAAATCATATTGTCAGTGTTTGACAGCTTCACAGAGCTGTCAAACGCTGAAATTTCATCTGTCAAAAGCTCTTGACAGATGAAATTTCAATGGCTGACATCACCTGTATCCAAGGGACCCTTGATTGGCGGGCTTAACAAGGTCAATCAAGGGAAAATACAATGGGTTGGCCACAAGTCGATGGAGGCGGGACTACAACCCAAAAAGTGGGAGTCCCGCCTCCATCACGTCCCCATTGACAAAATCCAGCCCCTTGAGTGCTTGTAAACTGCTACTACATGGTATACTCTCCAGATCACAAAGTTTTTAATATTCCACACAGAGGCGTCCTACACATTGGACGATGTATTATACAGGATAAATATTGGCCAGGACACCGGGGATAACTCCCCTGCTCTTCTTCAAAATAGTGCCATGGGATCTTTTACGTCCAATTGAGAAGGTAGACAGGGCCTCAGTTTAACATCTCATCTGAAAGTACTCAGTACTGCATTGAAGAGTCAGCCTAAACTTTTGTGCTCAAGTCTCTTGGAGTAGGGTTTGAACCGACAACCTTCTGACTCAGTGGAGAGAGTGTTACCAACTGAGCCACGGCTGACACAGAGCTCGCAAACATTATTTCTGCTTTTTGGGCTATGAGGTGACAAAAGCTGTTGGTAAAATATTCTTGATATGTTATAAATACGTATTCCTAACCCAAGTATTGACTGCAGCTAAGAAATATTTTAATATTCATAATAAGATCGACAAACTAAACAGCTCATCAGACAGGGAAGCATTCCAAATGAAACAATTATAGACAAGTTAATGATTATGGTCTTAATAGTCCATTACAGATGTTGTATGAACAACAATCTTAATCACAGCAAGGGTGTAACTAGTAATTTAAAGTTAGTACACACATCAGACAATCCATTAACATCGTCTGACCTAGCATCTCAAACTCAAGCATTATCACCGACACACAGTGCTTCCTATCCTCCAGATTAGGACTAAAAAACAACATAGCATCATCAGCATGAGAACAAGCTTTGCTCTGAGTCTCTTCTGATTGGTTCCCTGCTGTTGTTAAGACAACACTAAAACTTATACTCAATTGCATACATTATGTACATCTTTGTATGCCCAAGATATACTGAACAATGCGCTCATTTCAACGATCATTATTATAATTAAAAAAAGTCTGCAAATTGTACAGCTCATTATGCAAGGAAGCTCAAAGGACTGAACAGCATTATAAATAGGAGCTTTGCAGATGTAACAGTACATTACAGAGTGAAACTTTGTGTATAAAACAATACAAGTTTACAGCATAAGAGGAGGCCATTCAGCTCATTATGTCTGCTCTGACCCTTTGCTAGAGTCAGTGCAGGCATAATGAGCTGAATGGCCTCCTTCTATGCTGTAAACTTCTATTGTACAAAATACAACACTAATTCCACTGTCCTTCTCTCTCCACAATCCGTCATTTTCCTTGGATTCAAATATTCATCCAGGTTTCCCTTAAAAGATGCAATGGTTTCCACTTCAATCACCTTCTGTGGCAAAACATTACAGCTTCCAACAACCCTCTGCATGAAAAAAATTCTCCTAACCTCTCTCTTCACTCTCAGTGACAATATTAAACTGATGTCACTGACTCACCAAACAGAGGAAATAGAACTTTTCCATTCTTTTTATCAAAACCTTTCATAATTTAAAAAATTCTTCATTAAATCTCCACTCGGCCTTCTCTGATCCTGTGGAAATAGTCCCATTATCTCTAGTTTATCTTCATACTAATAGTTTCTAATCTCCTGCATAATCCTGGTGAATCCACACTATAGACTCGTTATCGCCTCCGGGGGGCGATAATGGGGCGCTAACGACTTACCGACTGGGCGCGGTGAAATGAACAACTCCCGCTATATTGGCTGAGAGGTTTGTGGCAGCAGTAACACATTGCGCCATGATCTCCTGCGCCTGGAGATCGTGATGTCATTGTCCTGCACATTGCCCCGGTAGCGCCCCGGACCTGAACTTCGGTTCCGCCCCCTGCAGCATCGCCGGGCGACAACACCGACAGCTGCAAGAGGCGTTGCTCGAGAGGCTGGGCACTTCGGGGGTGCAAGTTAAAGGGGATGTTGGCGCGGTAAGTATAAAAATTGTTGCAATGCATTATTTCAATTTTTCCCACTTTTCTTCGGCCGCGATCGATCAACCCGGCACTCGGCTGGAGTGCATGGGGCTGATCAGGCCGGATCGTGGCTGCCGTCGGGGACCAGCTAACTGGTCCCAATGCAGTGCCTGCAGCGATGGCCTTTCCCTTTAAGGGAGGGAAGGAGCCTCGGATCTCGGCAGTGCTGCACGGGACATTGTGCAGCACTGCACCACTACCGCCCCGCCTGCGTCCTTTAGCACTCCAGGAAGGAAGTGGAGTGCTTGATTTAGCGCTCCAACACTCTACTCTATGATCTTGCATTATTTCCTCATGTGTCCACTTTACCTCCCATGATTAACAGATGAAAATTGCCTCCAGCCCTAACATTTTTCTGTCTACCTGTAGGTCCACTCTTAAATTTCAAACCAGTTGTAAAGCTTTCTTCCCATTAACGTTGGAACGGCTGTCACTCATTTAAAACAAATAAGCCTGGGTTTAACCTAGGAACAGTGCCCAATTTCCGTCAGTATTCAAAGGAACATTTTCTGCTGTCATCATCACCTTGAATGCACTTAAACCTAATTGGCCTAGAAATTGGATCACACAGCACCAGCTTTTTGGGCAGAAACTGGTGCTAAAGGGTCCATGTGACATCTGGCATGCGTGGTAGGAGAATTCCACATGCCAAATTGGTTAGGATGCCCCAGAGTTGCCCAGGACACGTGCCTGAAACCAGTGTTAGGCCCATTTCCTATGCAAATCTAGGGCATAACGCTGGTTTCAGGCCCCTTTCTCAAACTGGGATCACAACTGACTGCAGCCGCTTTTAGTTTTCTTGGCCTTAACGTAGTCAAACCAGCGGAAAGGGACTGCTGGAGGCTACCCCAAAATGGCAAGTTAAAGAAAAAAGTACATACTTGAATGTGGAGCCTGGAGGAGCCGAAATGCTCCACATTGAAACTGCTCAACCCCCTCCTAATCTCCTCCCCTTTCCTGGTCTCAATGTGGGCCTGGTGCCAATGCCCCTGCCAGATGACTTTTGTCCTCTCCATCATCGGTGTACTGCCTCCTGGGATGTAATTGTCCGCCTCTCCCCAGTTCTAGAGAAGGCACAATGGGTTTCCCATTGGGAACATCCATGTTTCATTATTTTTTGTAGAACTAGGAGGAGCTACAGAGGGAGGCAGGTTGGCCAGCAGTACTGGAGGCACATGGCACCCACCCACCAGTAGCCACACTGGCAGAGCTGCAATTACCCGCACTTGTCTCAGCACTAATGCTTGCAGAGGCTGCACTTCATAAAAGAAGCCGTCAATGAGCTGTGCCACATTTTGAGTCCACCTCCACCATGGGCACCACACTGCCGCTGCCTGTAAAGGTCATAACCTCCCTGAACTTCATACAATGGCATCATTCCAGGCTGCAACAGGAAACATCGCCATCAGAAGCCAATCAGTTCTTTAAGATGCATTAAGTAACAAATGCATTGTTTTCTACCGCAAGCCATTTGCCATGAACGACCAGTGACAGCACAATAGGACACTGCAATTATACAGGGTGGTAGGATTTTCCAAGCTTCAAGGAGTCACAGAGGGAAGCTGCATTGTCAGAAAAATACCTATAAATAAAACCCTAAGGTTACTGTTATCATGTCGGTTCCCCAGATTTAGTGATAGACAAGTGGGCCCTGAAAGGAACTAGTGAACTGAAGAAAGATCAAAGTGACATAATCACTAGTAATTCAAAACAGAATTTTCCTTCCTAGCCTTTACATAACTACAACTGAATATTAAAGTGGGCAGGGATAATGTAGTCTTGAATATTTCATGATGTAAAAGTATTTTCCTGCAATTGTAAATATTTAATGAAAGGGTGGAAATTTTTAGCATTAAATACAATCTTAAAATAGAGTTGAATTGAGCTTTATCTCCCTTTATGAATGAGCTTTGAAACTTGATCTTGAATTGGAATTAGGATTGTCCAGATTTTGCTTTCAAATTTGCCCAGTTCTGATCAATTTGTATTTCAGGCTCCGCCTTCCTCCAGGTTAGGTAAGTGGTTGTATCATTTTAAGAAATCAAAATCGGAGGATTATGGAGCTGCAGTGTGTTGTGGCTGCTGTCCCATGATGCAGATGTCATGTGCCTCCTTGCACTCAGTTCTGAGCATCATTGGTGGAGGCCTGGTAATGAGTTACACATCCTCTCACCGCGTGGTGGTGTGTGACCCAAAGTGACTGGGAAGAAAATAGGAGGATTTCATAAGCCCACAAAAAAAAATACGATAATTGGCAAGGCTGAATAGCATTTGTTCGAAATTAATACTTTAATTTTTTTTCTTTTATATCTTTGTTTTTATTTATTTTCTGTGCTATCGATGTATTTTATTCTAATCTGAAAAACCATCCGAACTGCTCAAATCTATTGCCAATGGATTTTATACATTAATTATTGATTGTACAGGAAGCCAATGTAGCCTGTAAAGATGAATGGTAATTTGAGTGCACGACATTGTTTTATCACAGTTAAATCAAATTTAAGAAGGAATTCATCTCTTTGCTGGGACAGGATTTTAATGCAGGGCTGGCAGAGGTGTTGAGGGTTTGAAAGGAACTTGGCTGTGTTGGGTTTCTGCCCCTTCAATGCAGGCAAGTTCCATTCAGGGGGTTTAGGCATTCCCCATTTGCCCCATTGTCCTGCCTAAGTTTGGGGGCATGTCTGCTGGAACACCCAGACTCCCTTGGGCATAAGACTCAGCTGTGCTCATGCCCACAGAATGCAACATTCGTTCTGGGCCGCAAATGGGTCCCAGCAGGAAGAAATCAAATGGAGGGCCTGCTAGCGTGGGAGCAAAACTATTAAATATAAGGACAGCTGAAATCTTCAGCCTGACCAGTCTGTGGCTCCCCCTCTCAGAGTAGCAGTTGTTACTTGAAGTAGTAACTACATTTGCTGGGAGTGTACTTTAGATATCCACTGCTTTTGGGAAAAGAAGTCTCCAAAGTTCTAGTCCTACTTGAAACCTTTTAAATGTTGTACTCATGTCCATTAGCCTGCAATTACAATTTATTATCCATGCCTCTCATCACTTCAAAATCTGGTCCTCTTTTAGTCCTCTTTGATCCAGTGAAAACAAGTTTACTTCTTGCGTATTTTTGCTTAACCGAGAGCCGTCAGTCATTGCAGTGTAAGACTTTGCGTTGCAAGTGAGAATTCATGATCGTGCAACAAATCAACAATTTCCACCTGCAGCATAGGCCGCAATCTTTGCCTTGGAGTCGGGTCGGGTGCATGCGGGCCGTGTGGCGGGTCGGGAACCCAAAGATTTGAACAGTGGGTTCTGCACTGCGCGTTTAACTCAATGGCACCAATTAAAAGAGTCATGCGCGTTTCCCGGCCCAATTAAATGGAGCGGGTCTGATGGCATCACTGATGACTCGCTTTCAGCGCGGATATTTAAAGCAGCTTTGCACACATCTCATTTGAAGGTTGATGTAGGAGTGTAGAAGGTGGCTTCAACAGCTCTAAATTACGGAATAAGACTGACAAATATGTGGGTCATGGAGACAAGACAAAAGGCAGCGCCAAGATTCACAGATGCCTCCCTGAAAGTGCTGGTGCAGGCAGTAAGGTCCTCTTCCCTAGGGATGGACGTAAACAACCACCCAAAGAGACAAAAAAGGCATGGCTAGAGATCGCAGAAGAGATCAGCAGCAGGGATGTGGTGAGGAGGACGTGGATCCAGTGCCGCAAGAGATTCAATGATCTCATGAGGTCAGGAAAAGTGAGTGCAATGCCACACTCATCTATATCCTGATGTGCATGTCACCTCAGCCTCATCACTCTGCCTTCCCAAGCCTACTCCTGCACATCACTCCTCACACAAACCTACATTGTAGGAACACCCATCCCTCTCTGTCAATGTACATACTCACATCCCCATCTGACTAACCACCACTGAAACTCACCCTCATCCTAATGCAATCATAGCAAGTAACACCACAAGGAGGCCATTTGGCAATGTCACGGCACTCCCTCATAGTCACCCTCTACAGATGTAGCCCATCCATTCATTACACTCATTCCATCACTCTCACTCAAAGTTCTCTTCTTTCCCAACAGGGAGAGGCAGAGAACTGGAGGTGGCCCTCCAGTCTTCAGTAATTTGACATCAGCAGAGGAGCACACCCTCGAAATCTCTGGAGTTGCAGACCTGCTGGCGGTGGGAGACGGAGAGAGGGGGACCTCCCAACAACCTGGTGACAAAATTAAATCTCATACAGCCACATGGCATACAACAGTCACTCATATGGTGACTGACGTCAGCAGCCACTGAAATGTCACCATGTGCATAATGGTAACATTACCCATTCTTATCATAACACTTCTAATTCATCTCTTTACTCTCTCACAGGTCCATCAAGTGCACCCCCCACCCCCCGCCCCGCACTGTCCAGCTGGAGGAGAAAGATGACTCCTCAGAGGAAACTCCATTCTCTGAGGGTGCACCGTCAGCAGACCCATGCGCAGCCAGCACCAGCGCAGATACGCAAACCTCGGTGGGTCCTTTGTGAGATAGAGTAGTGTTGTCACCTGGTGTCTCACACATCACAAGAGCAAGGGCAGGTGGTGTTGACAGGGACGGCAGTGGAGATTCCTTGCCGGAGGGCGGAAGGACGCTCCAAGCTCTGCTGAGCTGCATGCAGACGCTGAGCCTCGGGGGCCATCGAGAAAGAGGGTGATCTTGGAGGGGCAGCAACAATTGCATCTGACAGCTTTTGCAGCCGCAATGTGTGCAAATGTACAGAGAATGGAGGAGTCCATCTCCAACATGAGCACCACCATCTCGCAGGCGATGGCGACGATGTGCTATTCCATGTGCTATTCCATGGAAAGGATGGCCACCTGTATGGAACATAAGAACATAAGAAATAGGAGCAGGAGTAGGCCATTTGGCCCCTCGCACCTGCTCCACCATTCAATGAGATCATGGCTGATCTGATCTTGGGTTCAGCTCCATTTCCCTGCCCGCTTCCCATAACTCCCTTATTGTTCAAAAGTCTGTCTATCTCCACCTTAAATATATTCAATGACCCAGCCTCCACAGCTCTCTGAGGCAGAGAATTCCACAGATTTACGACCCTCTGAGAGAAGAAATTCCTCCGCACCTCAGTTTTAAATGGGAAACCCCTTATTCTGAAACTATGCCCCCTAGTTCTAGATTCCCCCATGAGGGGAAACATCTTCTCTGCATCCACCTTGTTGAGCCCCCTCAGTATCTTATATGTTTCAATAAGATCACCTCTCATTTTTCTAAACTCCAATGAATATAGGCCCAACCTGCTCAACCTTTCTTCATAAGTCAACCCCTTCATCTCAGGAATCAACCTAGTGAACCTTCTCTGAACTGCCTCCAATGCAAGTATATCCCTCCTTAAATAAGGAGACTAAAACTGTACGCAGTACTCCAGGTGTGGTCTCAGCAATACCCTGCACAGTTGTAGCAGGACTTCCCTGCTTTTATACTCCGACCCCCTTGCAATAAAGGCCAACATTCCATTTGCCTTCCTGATTACTTGCTGTACCTGCATGCTAACTTTTTGTGTTTCATGCACAAGGACATGGAGCAGCAGATGCGCCAGTCCAACGAGAACATGCTTGCTGTGAACAACAGATGGCAGACGCTCATTGACCTCATCTTGAGGAGGGATATTAATGTAGACTTGGGCCTTCATCGCCCCACTCATGTGCAGCAGGGTGCTCTCCAGCTCCTTGTTAGCAGGGAAGTGCAGGTGGCCCATGAGAGGGATGAGGGTGAGAGGGGACATGGAAGTGGGGGCTCTTCTCAAAGTGCTCCCACTGCTCCCCCATTGCCTCCCCGCTCAGTCAGAGCCCCACAAGCTGCCTCGGATCCCGATGATTGAGTCTGCCTCTGCACAGGTGCAGGAGGAGCCATCTTTGGCGGGGCCCTCACAGGCTCCAAAACCCAGAGGACGTCCACCAAAAATATCAAAGCAGTCGCAGCAGGGAAGTGAGCAGCCTGCTGAAGCCACAGGGGATGCACCTTGTAGAAGCACGCGGAAAAGAAAAAAAGACACAATCCTAGATGCACAAGGGTATGCACATGGGTGTATGAAAAAATGTTAATGTTAAGTTTCAGTTATTTTTATGATGCACTTACATTTATTTATTTGCACAACTTTCCCGTCTTGTCCATTTTTGCCTGCTACCTGGGAAGTGGCTTAATCACTTGGAGTGAATGGTGAGACCTAACTTAACCTCAAGCTATGGGGGTTTGGTGACAGGAATGGCTTGGTCATTGTAGGGCTGCTTTGTGGTGTTGTTGGGGGGGCAGGGGGTGGGGGGTGGGGGGGGGGGTGGAGGGAAGTTAATCAAGCATCTGCAAGCCATATGGGACCACTGGAGCAAGTTAAGTAAATCTGGCTATTTTGAGGCCATCCAGGGCCTACCGGGCAGCAATGTGTGCCACTGTTGGTGCCATCGCCACCTTCGGTTCATCCTCTCCTGGTCTTCCCCCTATTCCTCCTCCTCCTCCTCCTCTGATGAGGCTCTGCGCCTTGCTCCTTCTGCAGCTGCAATCCTCACTGCTGCGCTATGTTGTGCAGCGTGCTGCAGATGATGATGATTCTGGAGATCCTGGCTGGTGCGTTCTGAAGGGCTCCTCCAGATCTGTCATGCCGATTGCTTGCTGTATGACACATTTTGTGGACATGTGGCTCTCATTATAACGCTCCTTGGCCTCAGTACTTGGTCTCCTCAAGGGTGTCATCAGCCACGTCTTCAGTGGATAGTCCTTGTCTCCAAGCAACTAGCCAGTAAGTCTGTTTGGAGGTGTGAAGAGCTGAGGGAGGGTGGACTGGCGCAGGATGAAAGTGTCATGACAGCTACCAGAGAATTTGGTGCACATATGCATGATGATCTTTTTATGGTTGCAGATGAGCTGCACATTGAGGGAGTGGATGCCCTTACGGTTCAAAAACACTCCTGGGTGATGTGGGGGTGCCTTGATGGCCACATGTGTGCAGTCGATGACACCCTGCACCTGTGGGAAGTCAGCCAGAGCGGCAAAGCTGAGCTCCTGCTCAGTAACACTGGCTTCAGCAGTTGCAAAGTTTACACAAGTGGTTGTCTTGTCAAACATGGCATCGGTCACCTGGGTGATGCATCTGTGGGCGGCCGACTGCGAGATCCTGCAAATCTCTGCTGCAGATCCCTGGAAGAAGCCTGAGGCAAAGAAGTTGAGGGTGGTGGTGACTTTGACAGCCACTGGTAAGGCGTGTCCACCAGGTCCTCTGGGCAGCAGGTCTTGTTCCAGCAAGCTACAAATGTCTGCAACGACCTGGTGCGATAGCCTGAGCCTCCCGAACTCCTGAAGCACTGCCGCTCAGTCATGTCCAGGAAGCTCATGCTCTGCCTGTATACCCTGTGTTGGGGGTATCGCCTCCAGCACGGTGCAGCCCTGTGCTGACCCACTCTCTCCTGTCGAGCATCAGGTCGTTGAGGAGAAGGCTGCTGGTTTTGTGGCTGCTGCTGGTGTGGTTGGTGTTGTTGGTGCTGGGGCTCATCTTGGTCCGATTCTGAGGTCCAAGGTGAGACAGCATAAGCGGCACCCATGCTGATCTAATAGATGGCAGGTAAAATGGAGATCAGCGGCCCAATCCCTCAATGTTCTGATAGTGACTAGCAATGTGGTGAGAGTGGCTTCCGAGGTTGCGGAAATGACCTGCAGACTCCTGACAGCTAAATCTCTGCACAAAATGGAGTCAGCAAGAGTCTTTCCATAAGGCAAGGAAGCAGATGTAATGTGGGAATATTTGTGTTTTTTCCAGCTGTCACTTAATGGACTTGCACAATGATCACTGAGCTTCCGCCTCCCCTTCACAGGCGAGGTTTCCGAGGTGCGTGAATCCCGTGCTCAAGAAGTTAAAGCCAAAACCTGATGTTAAAAAGCCTCTTAAGCGTCTCTCAACAAGCATTTAAGTAGTTCAATGAGGTTGCCCGTCTCTTCCGAGCGTGTCCATGGCGCGCTGGAAACGTGCCTGACTTAAATGTGGAAGTCGGCGGGATGGCGGTGGGTTGGGGGTTTCTGCCTATGCTCCTGTGTCAGACTGGCAATAGCTCCAACATGGCTCTCAACATGGCTTCTCAGTTTGGATCTCTAAGAGGCCTCCTCCTCCTTTGGACCATCCAGTTTTCATTCTGTTTTGTTTTCTCTACTGAAAGGTAGGTGAGAGGATATGAAGGGAGAAAAATACTAAGAAAGGAGAAAAAGGTTCACAAGCTTACCCTGATTGAGCTGTTGTTGTCATCTATTAATGTGTCTGAGATTTCCAGCTGTCCTTCTTCCACTACTTTCTGTAATACCATCCCGAAAGTCCCAATTAGTCTG
This sequence comes from Squalus acanthias, assembly GCA_030390025.1. Taxonomy (NCBI): domain Eukaryota; kingdom Metazoa; phylum Chordata; class Chondrichthyes; order Squaliformes; family Squalidae; genus Squalus; species Squalus acanthias. Next base: position 60,114,902 of record CM059433.1, on the reverse strand, counting down.
CAAGTAACAAAAGAATAGAACATCAGCTCCAGCATTTCCTGAATCTGTTGGAAATGGTACCAACTGATAAACCCACATTATATCACACAATCATCATATCGTTTTAAAACACAAAACCAATTTATAGTCAGTTCTACATGCACTACATAACAGCACTGTATGGAGAAAGCATATATTAGTGATCATTTCACTAACAGATTAAAATACGTATGCAGACTTGAATCAGCATCAACAAACCATTTGGTCAGTCCCAAAGATTGTTTAATAGACAGTTGCATTTCAAGCTGCAATGCTCAACAATGTATTACATAGCAACATAGTCATGTTTTGGGCAGGAGAAAACCATTGGTCCATCTAGTTTATCCTTTCAAACCTCCTATTGGTTTCCATACTGTGATTCTGGAACTAATAGTCTATGGCCTAGAAATTCATTTCCGTAGCGCCCCATGCTTGGGCAAATTGGGCAAATGAGCAGTGCGTGTATACTTCTGGTGTGGGCCGCGCTGGACGCCATCTTGGGGAGGGTGGCAGGACAGCCGTTAGGAGTGTGTGCTAGAAGTATAATAATTCGGCAGATTGTGACATCAATCAGTGTGCAACGCCGATTTGATGCCAGCGCTGCCATTTTCATCATCATCGCTGGAGCTAACGCCCTGTGTTAACCTCGCACAGCTGAACATGCTTTCAGCAGCAGGAAGGACGCCCCACCAGCGCTATTTAAAGGGATCATCAACTACTTTCAGGTAACTTGCTTTTTGATTTCTACTGGATCTGTGTAAGTTTGTGGAACTGTTTGGAGCTTTCTAGAGTTCTTTAAAGTTGGTGAGGTGACAGGGAGTGATGCTGCAAGTGGAGAAGGCCTTGCTTCTGACTTCAAGGGTTCTGGTTAGACCACTTGCTCCCAGTCATGGGTGCTCTAGTTGTCATCCCTCTTGGCCTGCAGCATGACACCGAGATGGAGCAGAGGCAGCAAAGAAGAGGACAAGCTGCTCGCAGAGGGAGGAGGAGGAGGGGAGAAGGGCTCTCAGCAGGAGGCCTTACCCACCTAGGGCCTTCCGAGAGCAATTCTCTTACCTCATCCTGAGCCAGGAGCGGTGTGTGAGGCGTCGCACTTTACGAAGGAGGTGCTCACAGAACACTGCCACCTCTTTCAACCAGACCTGCAGCCTCACACCAGGGCAAGGACAGCGCTGCCAGTGGCTGTGAAGGTGACCGTGGCCCTGAATTTCTTCGTGTCGGGATCCTTCCAGGCTGGAGCAGGCGACATCTGTAACATCTCCCAGTTCACTATCCACTGCTGCATAAAAGAGGTGACAGAAGTTCTTTATGCCAGGAGGGGACTTCATTGTCTTCTCTGACCAGAGAGAAGCAGACGGAGCGTGCACATGGCTTTGCCAGGATAGCAGACTTCCCCATGGTGCATGGCACCATCGGCTGCACGCACTTGGCTTTGCTGAGTTGTACCGCAACCTCAAAGGGTATCACTTGCTGAATGTACAGTTGGTGTGTGACCATGCTCAGCGCATCATGATAGTGAATGCCCAGTATTCTGGCAGCAGTCATGAGGCTTTTATTTTGCGCCAGTTCACTGTTCCCTCAGTCTTTGAGCCACCAAGACAAACCAGAGGGTGGCTACTGGGAGACAAGGGCTATCCCTTGACCACCCAGCTCATGACTCGGCTCCGCAACCCAACCACATGTGGGCAGGCAGCATGCTTACAACGCGAGCCATCCTGCCACATAAAACATCATAGAGCAGACCATTGGCGTCCTTAAACAATGCCTCCGCTGCCTGGACCGTTCTGGAGGAGCCCTACAGTACTCACTGTACTGCATGTGTCCCAATTCCTTGTGGGCTGCTGTATCCACCATAACCTGGCCATCATGAGGGCACAGCCCTTGCCACTAGGATGCGGAAGAGGAGGAGGCGGAAGCAGAAGAAACGAGGCAACCCAGACAGCCCCTTTCTGGCCGGGATATCCAGGATTGAATCATCTGGCTGCGGTTCGATTAAATGCAACCCCATTTTCCCATTCAACACTCGTCCCACACCTTACCTTCCCTCTATTATTGACCATCACAGCGTCATCTTGGCCACAATGCTCCAATAACAGCCATCACAAAGGAAACTTTCCAATCAAACTTTATCCAGATATGCATCCAATATTACATCAAAAATTTAACTAATCACCCTTGTGCATTCCCTTAGTGACTATCTTCTGTGTGCCTTTTTCTATCCTAGTGCTCCTACGCAGTGCTACCCCAGTGGCTGCAGCATGGCCGGTGGAAGATTGCTGACTTTCAGTGGAGGGAGACTGCAGATGGCCTTGCAGGACGACCTCGAGGAGCTCTGGGCCCGTCTTCAGACTGCACCACCTCGGCATGGGTGGCAGCAATCTGGGCTGGCTGGCTGACAGGCAACAGCAAGGGCACTGGCGGAGTGACAGTGGTGGGAGGACGAATGCTGCCATCCCGAGAGAGGACAACAGGGTCGGCCTCCACAAATCCACTGCCACTCCCCAGGGGCAGCAGCTCAGCAATCCTAGTAATCTGCTGGAGTACAGACTACTGGACTGCTGTGACACCCTGCAAGCCCCTTTCAACACTGTCATCCACAGCCATGATGGCAGCTGTCTCAGCACCATTAGCTACTGTTCCTACTTTGGCATCATCTGGAAAACTTAGATACCTTGAACAATATTCCACCTTCTAAGTCATTTATAAAAACAATAGAAAAACAGCAACCCCAATACTGACCCCTGTGGGCTGCCACAGGCAACCAACTTCCACTGTGCCAAGTCCCCACACATCACCACCCTTTGCTGTCTACCTTTCAGTCATGCCTCAACCCAGCCTAACATTTGCCATTCATCCCATGGACATACACCTTGTGAATCTGTCTGTTATGTGGCTCAGTGTCAGATGCCTTGCTGAAATCTAGGTAAATGACATCCAGTGCCGCACCCTCATGCACAACATCTGTAACCTCCTCAAAGAATAGTAAATTGTCAGACATGACCTTCTTGTTCTGAATCCATGCTGAATCTCTCTAATCAGACACTGTCCTTCTGGATGATCTCTTTTGCTATCCCTCATCAACATCTTAAACACTTTCACCAGGTAAGCCTCAGAGGTCGGCCATTTGTGGGTTTAAATCTTGCCCTTTATTTGCTGCTTTAAAATCCATTGCGATGTTTCCCAATTGAATGAGCTTTGAAAACTTTCTAAACCTTTTTATTATGTCTTCCCTTGTAAAGATAATGGTGTGATACCCTCTCCCTTATATTCCTCTCTCAAATCAGGTGTCTCTCCATCTTTTCATATGGTAAAAACAGTCACAAAATAATTGTCATTTCCCCATCCTCACACTCCACCTCCCACTGCCACAGGTAAATGATCCAACATCCCTCTACACCCTTTTCTTGCTCTTGGTATAGTTAAACAATGGGTTGTTATTGTCCTTTATATATTCCGCTATATTTCTCTCATTTCTTTCTAGTGACTCATCAGTTTCTTACCCTTCTTCTGCTCGACTTTGTAGTTCTCCCTAAGCTGTTCCTTCCAAGTACATTTTAGACTTTTCTCTGTCGTGTCTTTCTCCCTAATGCCTTCCACCACTTTTCTTTCACCTATGCTGGTTTTACTTTCTTTCTTTGGCCCTCGACTCACTTTTGGGACAAACTGCCTCGGCAATGTAAAAAAAAAACTGCTTAAAATGCTCCCATTTTCTTTTCACCTCCTTCCCTTTAAATAATTCTTTCTGTTTTTGATACAGCATTTCATCCCCTCGCCATCTGCTCTCCTGAAATCCAATTTCTTAGAATCCTACAGCACAGAAGGAGGCCATTTGGCCCATTGAGCCTGTACCAGCTCTTTGAAAGAGCAGTCCAGTTAGTCCCACTCCCTTGCTCTATCCCCACAGTCCTGCACATTTTTCCTTTTCGAGTATATCTCCAATTCTCTATGATTCTTATTGGTTTTCCCACCTTTTTATAAAAAGATTCTTGTGTTATTTCAATAAATTCTCTCAAGCATATAGATTGTCTCCACTGTAGGTCCCAGCCTAAGTCAGGAAGACTAAAATCTTTAATGTTTATTTTACTCTTCAACACTTGAAAAAATAACTTAAACTTAAAAAACCCAGCTTCATTCCTTTTAGGTTTAGTTTGTTGCATGTATTTATCTTTGCTGGACATGTCAGTTAACCATGTGGACAAGTTGAGGATTATCAGGTGCAATCTAGTCACAGCCACACGATTGACAAATTCTATAAAATATTTCTATATCTCAGTAAGTAAAAGATGAGGTTTTATATTTATAGTTATTTTAGAAAGTGCTTTACAGTTAAATGCATTGTAGTTTTATCCCAGGTCTAAGTGCAGATGCTTTTGGATATAACCTAATTCTGTAGGCTTCATCTTTTCAACAAATGTACAATGAAATCCAAACAACCTTTTCACCTTGTCAAGCTGTGAATTGAAAATATTTCCCTTAACTATCCTAATTCTTCAATTTAAGTTTAAATAAAGCGACAGATAATTAAAATTCCTTGTTCTACTCTCCTTATCCATTCAATCAATATTTAGAACTCCAGTGACAATATTCTGCTTTATTTGTTCTTTTGTTCTCTTTACAATGTTTGCAAGTCTAATTTATTTCATCTATAATTGTAAAATCTAAATTTTCATTTGCTTTTTGAAGTGGATGCACAAATTGTGTTTCAAGCACAGGGGGTGGGGGGCGGGGGAAGTTTCAACTCTCAGTCAGGTACTGTTTACTTGTGATTTGAATCTGTCTATTTTGTAACTTGACTTTCAATTGTACTACCCAGTTAGTCTGTAGCTTACATAGCCTCGGTGTGGGCTACTTATGTTATGGTAACTAAGCTTCGTCCATTGCCTTGGTGTTGTTGGTGATTCTGGTGTGCCTGGTGCTGCTGGTGTTGGGGGTCATCGTGGTCTGATTCTGAGGACCAAGGTGAGACAGTATAAACGGCACCCATGTTGATGGAATAGATAGCAGGTGAAGTACAGATGACAGAAGCATTCTGTCAATGGTGAGAGATTTCTTCCAATGAGGTGAGACTGAATGGAGACTTTGCTGGAAAGACTTGCAGCCTGCAGAATCTGTGCTGGAAATGGACTGAACAACAGCTTCTGTCTGAGGAAAGTGATCATCTGTCAGGTGGGAGCTTTCACTGTACATTTGATGGTGTCAAGTAATCAGCTGGAGCAATGGCCACTGAACTCCCGCTTCAGGTTGACAGACGTGGTTCCCAAGCTGTGTGAATCCCGTGGCCATACAGGGAAATTTAAAATATAGGGGGAAAAAGGCTCTTAAGTGCCTGTAAACTCCCTGATAATGATTTTAATTGGGTCGCCTGCTGCTGCTGGTCGGGTCGGCTGTGCGAGCCTGGGGGAAAGGCGCATGGGAGCGAGATGACAACGGGTTCCCGACCCGCTGTCAAAAATAACAACTTTAACACCCGACCCGCCACCGATCGCGCCCGCTACCACCCCGGAAAATTACGGCCTTTGTGAATAGTTGAAAGAAGATATTGTCAAAGTAGGGATATCTTAAAGGATAAATTAAGTATTTGTGAAATGTTATGGATAGAAGAACTGAAGTTTCATTTCTTTTATGTTGAGGTGGAAATTGCATGGTGCTTTCCCTATATAGATTGGTAGGGTGCCAATATCTCTTTCACAAATGAATTTTACTAGTTGCATACCATCACTATTATTAGTACACATATCAGTATGCTGAATTAGGTTCCAAAGTCATATTATTCATTTAGAAATATCCTGTTGGAAAGAGGGATCTGGTTTAATCGTTCCCTGACGCACCTATGACATTAAGTGACATCACTGGATATACAGCATTTCTAATTCGCAACAGAGAACTCTGAAATCCACATTTAAAAGATTTAAGAGTGTTCTCACTGACCAGATTCACAATCTACATATTTCATTTTGGTGCCATTTATTCAATTTATGCTCAGAGATGATGGAAGATCAAAGTTGTACGAGATTGGGTACATTAATGAAATAGCCTTGAGTAGACTAAAATTAACATATACACAGCCTCTCAATTCTTTTCCCTTTGAGTTATGAACAATTATGGTGTTTTTAAATGCATCTATTTTATATGAATGATAAACTTAATGCTAAACCAGCAAAAAGTTCTAAAAAGACAGCCAGTAAAGTAGAATTAAATAAATATATGAACTCATAAAATGGTTCTTCAGAATAAACCTAAAAAAACCCTTAATTTGGTATTTTTCATTTGGATACAGAAATTCAATCGTAGGCCAGAAGTTTGAAGTTTAGACCCGCAGGGAGCTAGGGGTGGGGGGTGCGGTAGAGCACGGGACACCGCACACTGTGGAGTTTTAACTCCACAGCATGCATGTGATGTCATCGGCAGGTTCACTGGCCGGAAGTTAGCCTGATTGACAGGCTGGCTTCCAGTCGGATCGAGAACGCTGGACAGAGGGCTGCAGGACCAGGTAGGTGTGAGTCCCAATTCGGGAGGGGAGTGTTTGATCCCCGATGCCGGGGGGGTTTCCGATCCCGGGGGTTGTCCGATGCCTGACCCCGGGGGGGTTCCGATCTAGGGGGGGGTGTTCCCCGACCTTGGGGTGGGGGCTGGTGCTGGGGGAGCTTGGGGGGCCGGGAGGAAGCACTCCTGCTCCTCCCGACCCACAAGAATTGTTCCCTGAGGCTGCAGCTGCCAGGAATCCCAAGGCCCGGAATCCCCGGCCGGCCACAGTTAAACCTGCACAGCAGGTTAAATCCGAGGCTTCCAGCCTCATTAACATATTTAAAGTGCCACCCCGCCTGCTGGGAGCGGATTGGCTGCTCGCCCCCGGTCCCGCCTCCGTTAAACCTGGAAGTGAGCGAGTTGGAGGCGGGTTGGGGTCGGGATTCACATTTTTTATACTTGAAACTCCCATCCGACCCCAACCCATCTGTTTTTTGGGGTTAAAATTCCCCCCGTAGTTTTTAAATGATGATTTGTGCGCACGTGCAAAGAAATGTTTTATTCATAGCCATTTATTTTTCTGTCGGTTTATTTTCATTACACCAGTTTAAACCTAAAATGGAGGCATGCCTTCACTGACCCAAGATGGCCTTTTTGAATGTCCCTGACTGCTGGCCTGCCTTATCCATGTTGCTGATGTTCCTGTTTTTATACTTTACCCGTCACTATTTCTGCCACTTCAATTCTCTCTTTACTACACCTCTGAGTCTTTCAAATCACCTTAATCAGTCTCTGTCTGTCAGCCTACATCTTCGATCCCTTGACCTAGTTTGAGTGTAGTGTTACTTTACTGCTGCACTTGCTATCATACCTGTACTAATCCAGACCTGCCGGTTTCCATGTGGTAATATTGATTTTTTGAAAGGTAAAAGTGATTATTTCAATTGTCTCAGTTCTTTTAAATTTCAACCTGATAACCACATTAAGTGTTGCAGCAGTCAAATAAGTTTTGTTGTGATTAACAGAAAAAGAAAGCAAGATTATGTCAGGCTACAAATCGACTTGCTCCTTGCACTTGTGGGTTATGCAACCACTCAGTTTATTTTTCAGTACACCATTCCTGATAATTCATTGGCTGTGTCATGTCATGTCAGTGAGAATAACTGGCCTTTTTTTAAAAGCAAACATGAGGCACTCACAATCCAGTACTTAATATTTTCAGTGGCTAAACATAACGGTCTATCTCTCCCACTAGTCATCGGCTAGTAAACTGATCGTTCTGATGCTTGGTCATGTAACATAGAAACATAGAAGATAGGAGCAGGAGTAGGCCATTCGGCCCCTCGAGCCTGCTCCGCCATTCGATGAGATCATGGCTGATCATCCAAACTCAATACTCTGTACCTGCCTTCTCCCCATATCCCTTGATACCTTTAGCTTTATGAAATATATCTAACTCATTCTTGAATATATTTAATGACTTGGCCTCAACTAACTTCTGTGGTAGAGAATTCCACAGGTTCACCACTCTCTGGGTAGGAGATATTTTACTGAACCTGTGAATATTGGAAATCAATTGCAAAACACTGCGGATGCTGGAAATCTGAAATAACAACAGCAAATGCTGGAAACACTCAGCAGGTCAGGCAGCACCTGTGGAGATTCTGTTTCTCTCTCCACGGATGCTGCCTGACCTGCTGAGTGTTTCCAGCATTTGCTGTTGTTATTGGAAATCAATGTTTGACTAGGCAACTATTCATGAAATTTTAGTTGCAGCAATATGAAATGAAATGATAAGGGATTCAGGTTTTAGTCCAAGAAACGATTGGAAATACATTGTGGTGAAATGGCCTGTGGCAGAGGATGCTATACCAAGGAATTCCAATCCGCTCCACAAGTATTCATTTAATTTTTTTTTACTGCGCAATACATTAGAAATGAGTCTCTCAAAATTAAAAGCAATCTATCTCTTTCCCCTGCATTGTTTGGAAGTTTTATAATTAACCTCATTCTAGCTTTCTTGGTAATCCATAAACCAGATTTAAAAGAAATCATAGGTAGAGAAAAAAACTGATTAGAAAAATGACCTGTGAGGATTTGAAATAAACAAAACAATTGTATAATGTTATATTCATTCATGGTATCCCGAGGTTATCCGTTTTTTTTTAGAAATCACAGCGCCTTAGCCCAGCAGTTATGGTGGTAAAGTAAAGGATTCCAAATTGGAGGGTTGTGCATTCAAAGCTAACTTGATCAGTTGTTAAAAAAAGAAAGAAAGACTTGCATTTATATAGCACCTTTCACGACCACCAGACGTCTCAAAGCGCTTTACAACCAATGAAGTACTTTTGGAGTGTAGTCACTGTTGTAATGTAGGAAACGCAGCAACCAATTGTGCACAGCAAGCTCCCACAAACAGCAATGTGATAATGACCAGATAATCTGTTTTTGTTATGTTGATTAAAGGATAAATATTGGCTAGGACACCAGGGATAACTCCCTGCTCTTTTTCAAAATAGTCCCATGGGATCTTTTACATCCACCTGAGAGAGCAGACGGGACCTCAGTTTAACGTCTCATCCGAAAGACGGCACCTCTGACAGTACAGCACTCCCTCAGCACTGCACTGGAGTGTCAGCCTAGAATTTATGTGCTCAAGTGGGACTTGAACCCACAACCTTCATGGTTCAGGGGCAGGGTGTGCTACCCACTGAGCCACAGCTGACACTGCAACAAATGATCACCATTGACAGTCTTCCCTAGTTTTGTCTGACCTGCGGCGTGGATAGGTCCCGGCATGGAAGTTGAGTGTTAACCTTGAGGAAAGGGGGAGGTGACAGCACAAGAAAAGATGAAGAAATACACGTCAGGTTGGCTGATCACAGAATGACGCTGATGCCAGGTGTGGAGAAGTCTGACTCAGGTACTGATAGCCTCCCAACTGAAAGAAGGAGGGGGATAAAAAATGAATATCTACACAGTTTAAAAAAAATCTCACTTAAATGTTAGATTTGTAATAATCATCACGCCAGCTATTATATTCTATTTTGTTTTTTCAACTTGTTTTAAATTGACAGCCTTTTTAATGAAATAAAACGTTTGGTGAACTGGATATTGCAATTTAGAGTTAACATGCTGTTGCTGGCAGAAATAAGAATTTCTCCTCTCATTAGCAGTGAATGTTTAATAATAAACATGGATAATGCTGTGTTCTTGTTGTGCTGCAAGGAAATAGCCTATTGTTTAAAGGATATGTATGTCAGCACACCTACAGGAGCATTGAGAGCTCGATCTGGCAATGTTTGTTCTTGCATCTACATCCTGGATAAAGGCTGTGAAAAACATCAATAGTAAGCCTCTAATCAATCATGTAGGATGTAGTGGAAAATACAGGGGTTGATTTGAACTCCTCCACCCCTGCGGAAACCAGGCGGGGGCAGTTAAAATGGAGCGGGGCACTTATCCATTCCGCTCCTGCAAGGTTTTGACCGACTGCAATTTAAAATTTGGTCTGTTGCTGTTGTGTTTTTTGTAACATTTGGGGTATATTTTCCTTCATCATTAGGGCTAGTAAAAAAAAAGGCATTGTGAATATAAAACAGGGAAGTCTCATTTATGTTCATACAAACTTTTTCACTTATATTAATAACAGCAGGAAAAAAGGTACCTTGCTTGAATAATGAATGATAACATCACCATCTGCTAGAGTGGTCACAGAGCCTGAATGTATAAGAGGTGAGAATGAACATCACTAGGTGCACCCATTAATCTAGGCTGCTTTAGGAATCTTAGCATTTCAACCATATACATCAATTGAGCTCCCTCGTGTCATCCAATTTTATGATTCCTCTATGCAAATTCCCCCCAATTATAGGTCCAGCATTCATTCCAAACACATTTTTCTAAATGGACAGAAATAGAAATGCAGGGTGACCATAATTAAGTGAAGCGATTAGAATTTAAAAGTTTTTTCTTTAAAGAGATGAGGATAGATTTTCCTCTACAAGTGCTCAGGGGTGCCCGGCAGGCATAGTGAGGAACACTGTGCCTGTGGAGGGCAGCTATCCTTGTTTTTCACCCTTTGGTCATTTGCATGCCTTGGGGGGAAACTCTAGGTGCAGGCCCAAGCCATGACTAGGCCTTGAACTTAAAAATTCGGCAGGAAATCTGAACTGCGCTGAGATTTGGGGCTTCAAATCAGCAGCCAGAAGGCTCCATGTGCCTCTAAATACCTCTGAGGGGTGGGGGGGGGGAATTAAAATTTTAAAGAACCCTTACCTTCCTGTCTCAACCTGACCCTGTAAACACCCACAGACATCTGGTTGGCGGGAGTCCGGAGCTAAGTCACAGCTCCGGGGTTCTAATGGGCATCCCGTGATAGGGTGTCCAATGAGCAGAATCAGTAGAAGATAAGGTGGGAGGCTGGGAACACCCCGTTCCACCTCAGCAAAACAATGCTGAACCTCCACCTACTACAGGTGCAAGCCCAGTAATGCAAATAGTGGGTGGAGACCTCAAATTACAGGCCTCCACCCCTTTTTCTTCTACCCTGGGGGGAACATCGATTCTCTAGGTTTGGGGGGAGGAGCGGGGCAGTTAGGAACATCTACCCTGTGGTCTCAACATCAACAACCCTTTAAAAATATTGTTTGTGCACATTCAGCTGAAACTGGAGAACAGAACACTTCTACTTTAGTGCCCCCCGGAGGCGCTAACGGCAGGCACAAAGGAGCCGAATTTCGCCCCCATTGCATATAACTTTAAAAAATTTACTAAGGAACTCACTACTATTCCCAATCTAACTATAAAATGGTTCAATATATTTTTTAAGTCTTTTTCAGTTATTTAAAATCAGGAGGTGCCAGAGGACTGGAGAACAGCTAATGTAGTACCATTGTTCAAGAAGGGTAGTAGGGATAAACCAGGGAATTACAAACCAGTGAGCCTAACATCAGTGGTAGGGAAATTATTGGAAAAAATTCTGAGGGACAGAATTAGTCTCCACTTGGAGAGGCAGGGATTAATCAAGGATAGTCAGCATGGCTTTGTCAGGGGGAGATCATGTCTGACCAATTTGATTGAATTTTTCGAGGGGGTGACTAGGTGTGTGGATGAGGGTAGTGCAGTTGATGTAGTCTACATGGACTTCAGTAAGGCTTTTGACAAAGTCCCACATGGGAGACTGGTCAAGAAGGTAAGAGCCCATGGGATCCAGGGCAATTTGGCACATTGGATCCAAAATTGGCTTAGTGGCAGGAGGCAGAGGGTGATGGTCGAAGGTTGTTTTTGTGACTGGAAGCCTGTGTCCAGTGGTGTACCGCAGGGATCGGTGCTGGGTCCTTTGCTGTTTGTAGTGTACATTAATGATTTAGATATGAATGTAGGAGGTATGATCAGTAAGTTCGCAGATGACACGAAAATTGGTGGAGTGGTAAATAGCGAGGAGGGAAGCCTCAGGCTTCAGGATGATATAGACGGGATGGTTAGATGGGCAGAACAGTGGCAAATAGAATTTAACCCTGTAAAGTGTGAGGTGATGTATTTTGGGAGGACAAACAAGGCAAGGGAATACACAATGAATGGTAGGATCCTAGGAAGGACATAAATCCCTGAAGGCAGCAGGACAGGTAGATAAGGTGGTTAAAAAGGCATATGGGATACTTGCCTTCATTAGCCGAGGCACAGAATATAAGAGCAGGGAGGTTATGATGGAGCTGTACAAAACGCTCGTTAGGCCACAGCTGGAATACTGTGTGCAGTTCTGGTCGCCACACTATAGGAAGGATGTGATTGCATTGGAGAGGGTGCAGAGGAGATTCACCAGGATGTTACCTGGGCTGGAGCGCTTCAGCTATGAAGAGAGACTGGAGAGGCTGGGGTTGTTTTCCTTAGAGTAGAGAAGGCTGAGGGGGGACCTGATTGAGGTGTACAAAATTATGAGGGGCATAGATAGGGTAGATAGAAAGGAACTTTTCCCCTTAGTAGAGGGGTCAATAACCAGGGGGCATAGTTTCAAGGTAAGGGGCAGGAGGTTTAGAGGGGATTTGAGGAAAAACTTTTTCACCCAGAGGGTGGTTGAAATCTGGAACTCACTGCCTGAAAGGGTGGTAGAGGCAGGAACCCTCACAACATTCAAGAAGCATTTAGATGAGCACTTGAAACGCCATAGCATACAAGGCTACGGACCAAGTGCTGGAAAATGGGATTAGAATAGACAGGGCTTAGCGGCCGGCGCGGACACGATGGGCCGAAGGGCCTCTTTCTGTGCTGTATAACTCTATGACTATGACTCTAGGTTACTCACAGGTGGTGGACTAGAAACCTTGATTAAAATGCTTATTTTTTGAATAAACCCATTTTCAGCTGTATTAATAAAACTGCACCAGGGTACCACTCTATATATTTTTTTAAACAAAATTATTTTTAGAAAAATTACGATTGCACTGGTTCATGGCAGATTTTGCGTTCAGCGATATGTAAATGGATTTCAGTGGAAGAAAAAAACACTTCTCAAAACTAGTGCAATTTTGGGCGCAATCTGTGCCCGGATCGCCGATTGCGGCCAAAGCAGAAACTCTACCCCATTAGACAATCATCAAAGGATTTGGATTTGAAAGAGTAATTCATATCTTCACAGTTCCCTCAGCCTTTACTATCACTGGTGGCAGAGGAGAAATTGTTCCATTAAATGTTACTGTCGTGCCTCAGACATATCTACCTCAGTGGCTCCTTTGGACTTTTATAGTTGTTTAATGCAAAGAAATTTAGACTTTACTAGGTAATAATGGCCCATAATTTGTGACCCCTACGGGTGCGTACGAGGTGCGCACGTGCCCGTAGGGGCCGCGCAAGTTCCGGGTTGAGACATGCGCTGCGCATGCGGTAAAACTCGGAACTTGCGATCTTGTCAAGACAGATCGCACGCATCCCCAGGAGAAGGTCCTCCGCGGGCGGAGAGTTGGGCTATTTGTCCAACTTCTGCCCAGCGAATGCCCGTGAAATTCTTACGCCTGGTAAAATCAGGCATAAGGCCTGCTTTTACAAGCTTAAGAATTTAAAAAAACATAAAAATATTTTTATTTCATTCATTTAAACATTAAAACACATGTACAATGAGGTAAGTTTATTTTTAGACCATTTAAAATATGTAAACTTATTTTTCAAAAAATTATATTGTATTTTAATTCATTTCAATTGTGTAATTTTTATTTATTTATTTGTTATGTTAAATCTATTTTTAATGTCATCCCCATTCATGCTTATGGAGGTTCCGTACAAATGGAACCTCCATAAGTATGAATGGGGATCCGCCTTCTTCGATTGGTTGGGCCAGCCCACGTGATCCCAGGGCATGTGCCCCTGGGATATGTGGGCCTCTACGCAGGCCTAAGCATAGAGGCCCAGGAGCGCAAGTGTCCGAACCTCTGGAACCATCAGGTAAGTTTGTAGATTTTTTGCTGGTTGGTGGCATCTGTCCGCGGGAAGCCTCCGACCGCAAATTCAGCCCCAATGTCTTAGTTTTTAAAAAGCAAACATAAATCATATGTTGATTTATAAATACACACGGAATGTCTATTCTGCTGTAACATGCAGTAAAATAAGTGGTTCTAACTGCAATTCTAATCATATGGTACAATAGTACTTTACATTGACACCCAGCGTGGAGAAGACAAAACCGGAGGTGGAGACCTCAGAATTACAATCTCAACATGAATGAAAATACAAGTTCAACTAATAGGAGTAAAGGTACAAAAATATCTCAAAAGTTTAATAGCTCCAATGTCACAGTTTAGTCATACATATTACTATCCAAATGTTGTGGGGAATAAAACATGCAGCAGTAGAAGGCAGCCAAGCAAGTTTTTGTTTAAAGAAGTCACATCATCAATCATTGTATCTAGTGAGTGTGATGCCTTTGGTTGTTTTATAAATGCCTTTATATTAACTTTTTAATGAATTCTAATTATTTATATTTTTAAGGTTGGCCACTTAGGATGTACTGTGTGGTACAGTAGGTGAGCAGTGTTCTTGCTTCAAGTCTAGCCCAGGGTGATGCAATGTGAGTCTTTCTCTGACCGTTGGAAGAAGCTACTGCAGTTAATATGCTACCAAGCTATGCACTTGAAAGGCATCGCTAAAGTTTCAATTCAAGTTACTACGATCCTACATGTGTTAAGTTTAGGTGCCTCAAAACAGTTCCTGGTGTGTGTGAACCCACAGCCCAAAACCGCCCATAATTCAGCACAAATTCAGCACACCAGAATGAAGTGGAGTGGACTGGCTGGAGGAGGGCGTCTTGCTTTCATCTGCTTGGAGTCAGTTTGGTCCTTCACGTTTGATTTACACTCACAGTTGACCACCAGCATATACTGTTCTCAATATAGCAACCTAAAAGATTCACCATGCCTCAGTGCTGTTACAGTCACAATTTGTATTGCATTCAAAGACTATTTCATAGAGTTATAGAATCATCGAATCATACAGCACAGAAGGTGGCCATTTGGCCCATCATGACAGTGCCGGCTCGTTGAGCTACCCAATTATTCCCACTCCCCCGCTTTTTCCCCATAGCCGTGCAATTATTTCCTTTTCAAGTATATATCCAATTGCGTTTTGAAAGTTGCTATTGAATCTGCGTCCACCACCCTTTCAGGCAGTGCACTCCAGATCATAACCACTCGCTGAATAAAGAAATCTCCTCATCTCCCCCCTGCTTCTTTTACCAATTGCCTTATGTTGCGCTTTTTGTGATGAATCTTCTCAAAAGCATAAAATAATAGAAGTAAGCATAAGGGTTAATCAGACTTCAGATTAGTCAATGAGAGCCATCTGAAATAATTATGGTTTCGATCCAAAGTCCAGAAACACATTTTTGTGTGATTACTTAGACACAATTCTCCATCTCCCTGCACAAAAGAAAAATTGGATCGATTGCCAGTCACGAGAATTCAAAGAATCTCTAAAACACCAGTCCATCAAGAAACTTATTTCCTGTTTTGTGCCTCTGGAACTCTGCTGTTAAACACTTTCATGAATCATTTGTCACTGCCTTGGATATCTCCGAATCCTTTGACAGGGTTTGGCATTATGTCCTTCTAAACAAGCTTCCATCATATGGCCTCCCACGAAACCCTTTTTCATGGCTATCTAGTTTCCTCTCAAATTGCTCTATTTGGACTGTAGTTGATGGCTCATCCTCTGACTCTTTCAATTAAATCAGGAGTTCCCCAAGGCTATGACATCTCTCCCACTCTGTTCCTTCTTCATATCAATCACATTCTCTGCTTATTATCCTATCTCCCCTCATGCCATCTCCGAGTTCATCTCCATGAGACCCACCCCTGCACTCTCAACCCTATTCCCACTAAACTGTTGAGCACCCAACTTCCCTTCCTGGCCCCCATGTTAGCTGATATTGTTAATGGTTGCATCTCCTCAGGTACTGGCCCCCTCCCTTCAAATCTGCCATCATCAAACCCCCTCCTCAAAAAACCCACCCTTGACCCCTCTGTCCTTGCAAACTACTGTCCTATCTCCAACCTCCCTTTCCTCTCCAAAGTCACCTCCCAAAGTGATTCATCCATGGCTAACAAAAAAAGTTAAGGATAGTATTAGATTAAAAGAAGAATGTTGCGAAGATAATAGGAAGCCTGAGGATTGGGAGAGCTTTAGAAACCAGCAAAGACTGATAAAAAAATTAATAAAAAGGGAGAAAATAGAATACGAGAGTAATTTTGTAACAAATATAAAAACAGATTGTAAGAGCTTCTACAAGAATGTTAACAGGAAGAGAATAGCAAAAGTAAGCATTGGTCCCTTAGAGACTGAGTCAGGAAAATTATAATGGGGAATAAGGAAATGGCAGAGACTTTAAACAAATATTTTATATCTGTCTTCACTGTAAAATACACAAAAGCATGTCAAAAATAGTGGGGAACCGAGGGGTTAATGAGAGTGAGGAACTTAAAGTAATTAGTATCAGCAGAGAAAAAATACTTGACTTGAGAAACTAATAGGACTAAAAGCTGACAAATCCCCTGAACCTGATGGCCTACATCCTAGGGTTCTAAAAGAGATGGCTGAAGAGATATTGGATGCATTGGTTGTGATCTTCCAAAGTTCCCTAGATTCTAGAATGGTTCCAGTGGATTGGAAGGTAGAAAATGTAACTCTGCTATTCAAGAAAGGAAGGAGAGAGAAAACAGGGAACTACAGGCCAGTTAGCCTGATATCAGTCATCGAGAAAATTCTGGAATCTATTATTAAGGAAATGGTAACAGGGCACTTAGAAAATTATAATATGATTAGGCAGAGTCAACTTGGTTTTTTGAAAGGGAAATCATGTTTGACAGATTTATTAGAGTTTTTTGAGGATGTAACTAGCAGGGTAGATAAAGGGGAACCAGTGGATGTAGTATATTTGGATTTCCAAAAGGCATTCGATAAGGTGCCACATAAAAGGTAGTTACGCAAGATAAGGGCTCATAGGGTTGGGGGCAATATACTAGCATGGAGGAGGATTGGTTAATGGACAGAAAACAGAGAATAGGGATAAATGGGTCATTTTCAGGTTGGCAGGCTGTAACTAGTAGGGTGCCACAAGGATCAGTACTTGGGCCTCAGCTATTTACAATCTATATTAATAATTTAGATGAAGGGACCGAGAGTAATGTATTCAAGTTTGCTGACGATACAAAGCTAGGTGGGAAAGTAAGTTCTGAGGAGGACACAAAGAGCCTGCAAAGGGATATAAACAGGTTAAGTGAGTGGGCAATAAAATGGCAGATGAAGTATAATGTGGGGAAATGTGAGTTTATTCACTTTGGTAGGAAGAATAGCAAAACATAATGCGCTAGAAATTACTACTATGTGGAGAGAGGTGGCACACCACATCACGGACAGCACTGTGGTCCCCAGGTCCACACCCAGTGCAGGAATAACTTTAACAAGCTCACATGGGTGGGCAGGGTGAGTGAAGGCGTCACACACTGCTCAATGCACCACACCCCCAGCACTCACCCAACAACAATCTCTACCTACCAACACTTACACCCACATCTCACACCTTGTACACAATGACAGCTATTTCAACTATGGCAGACACAAGGGTTATTAGTTATTAGAATGCATGTAATATGTGTGATATGTGTATGCATAAATGTATTAATAGAGTTTGGAATATTTTGTGGTCTCTCTCAGTTCACCTTTGTGCCCAGGAGGACACTGTGGTATGGCATGACATAGGGATGGTATGATGAGGACGTGGTGAGCAATGGGGATCTGGGGTATCATTCATTCAAATTGGAATCTGATGAGCCGGTCACGGACCGCCCATCCAGAAGCCCAATTTTCCAGCTGCCTCCTCCCTCCCTCCCGTTCCTCGTCTTCTTCCTCCTCATCTTCTTCTTCCTCATCTTCTTCCTCCTCCCTCTGCGCACATATTCCCGTCTTCCTCGTTGCCTCCGCTCCCTCCGCTATAGACCCTGGAGGGTGAGGTAGACTGCCAGTACAGCACCCATGATTTTCAACAAGTGTTGTAGGTTGAATCTTTTAAGAATAAATTTTGAACTTTTCTACTTGCCACAACACTCCTGATATGAAAGAACCTTCAAATCGCTAAATAAATCTGTTGCAGTATCGGGAACTAACACAGGCACTGAAACTTCACTAACCTGTCAGGTGCAAGTGATTGGGGCTGATACCTTTACATAATGTCCCTGGAGCCAGCTTCCCGGTGCTGCACACCAGCTCTCCCTGCCATTGTTAACTCCAGGCGGTGAGGTAAGTGGCGAGATGCAATTTGGCAGATCGGGCATTCAGTGAGCGTTGCACACTCACTGACATCATGATCTCACTGGTGTTGAAGTCCCCGGCGATCGCTGTTACCATCAGCGCTACAGGGGGTCCCAATTTGGCGTGCAGCGCTGGATTCGACATGAGCTGTCATTACAGTGTTCAACGCCGCATACTGGCCCTAACGGGCGGCACTAAAGGAATGAATTTTTCCCCCAACATTTTTTAAATGGTGAAAAACTATTAAATGTTGGTGTTCAGAAAGATTTAGGTGTCCTCGTACAGGAAGCACAGAGAGTTAGCATGCAGGTACAGCAAGCAATTAGGAAGGCAAATGACATTTTGGCCTTTATTGAAAGGGGGTTGGAGTACAAGAGTAAGGAAGTATTGCTGCAATTGTACAGGGACTTGGTGAGACCACACCCTGGAGTACTGTGCACAGTTTTGGTCTCCTTATCTGAGGAAGGAGATACTCGCCTTAGACGCAGTGCAACAAAGTTTCACTATATTGATTCCTGGGATGAGAGGGTTGTCTTATGAGGAGAGATTGAGTAGATTGGACCTATACTCTCTGGAGTTTAGAAGAATGAGAGGTGATCTCATTGAAACATATAAGATTCTGAAGGGGATTAACAGGGTAGATGCTGAGAGGTTGTTTCCCCTGGCTGGAGAGCCATAGATCATAGAATCATAGAATCATAGGAAATTACAGCATGGAAGGAGGCCATTTTGGCCCATCGTGTCCGCGCCGGCCAACAAAGAGTTATCCAGCCTAATCCCACTTCCCAGCTCTTGGTCCGTAGCCCTGCAGGTTACAGCATCCCAAGTGCACATCCAAGTACTTTTTAAATGTGGTTAGGGTTCCTGCCTTTACCACCCTTTCAGGCAATGAGTTCCAGACCCCACAACCCTCTGGGTGAAGAAATTTCCCCTCAAATCCCCTCTAAACCTTCCACCAATTACTTTAAATCTGTGCCCCCTGGTTTTTGACCCCTCTGCTAAGGGAAATAGGTCCTTTCTATCCACTTTATCTATGCCCCTCATAATTTTATACACCTCAATAAGGTCTCCCCCCAGCCTCCTCTGTTCCAAGGAAAACAGACCCAGCCTATCCAGTCTTTCCTCATAGCTAAGATTCTCTACTCCCGGCAACATCCTTGTAAATCTCCTCTGTACCCTCTCTAGTGCAATCACATCTTTCCTGTAATGTGGTGACCAGAACTGCACGCAGTACTCTAGCTGAGGCCTAACTAGTGTTTTATACAGTTGAAGCATAACCCCCCCTGCTCTTGTATTCTATGCCACAGCTAATAAAGGCAAGCATTCCGTATGCCTTCTTAACCACCTTATCTACCTGGCCTGCTACCTTCAGGGATCTGTGGACATGCACTCCAAGGTTCCTTTGTTCCTCTACACTACTCAGTGTCCTACCATTTAATATGTATTCCCTTTCCTTGTTAGCCCGCCCCAAATGCATTACCTCACACTTCTCCGGATTGAATTCCATTTGCCACAGTTCTGCCCACCTGACCAATTTATTGATATCTTCCTGCAGCCTACAGCTTCCTTCTTCAGTATCAACCACACAGCTGATTTTAGTATCATCTGCAAACTTCTTAAAAATACCCCCTATATTCAAGTCAAGATCGTTGATATATACCACAAAAAGTAAGGGACCTAGTACTGAGCCCTGCGGAACCCCACTGGATTCAACCTTCCAGTCACAAAAACACCCATCAACCATTACCCTCTGCTTCCTGTCTCCGAGCCAGTTTTGAATCCAACTTGACACTTTGCCCTGAATCCCATGGGCTTTTAATTTCATGACCAGTCTACCATGTCGAACCTTATCAAAAGTCCAGAACTAGGGGTCATAGACTCAGGATAAGGGGTCGGCCATTTAAGACTGAGATGAGGAGGAATTTCTTCACTCAGAGGATTGTGAATCTTTGGAATTCTCTACTCCAAAGGGTTGTAGATGCTAAATTGTTGAGTATATTCAAGGCTGAGATAGATAGATTTTTGGACTCTAGGGGAATCAAGGGATATGGGGATCGGTCGAGAAAGTGGAGTTGAGGTTGAAGATCAGTCATGATCTTATTGAATGGAGGAGCAGGCTCGAGGGGCCGTATGGCCTACTCCTGCTCCTAATTCTTATGTTCTTATGTTCTTAAATCCAAGCCCACCTTTCCCGGAACTCCAAGTTTGAACCCCTCCAATCAGGTTACCACCCCTGCCACAGCACTGAAACAGCCCTTATCAAAGTCACAAATGACATCCTGTGTGACTGTGACTGTGGTAATCTATCTCTCCTCATCCTTCTCGACCTGTCTGCAGCCTTTTACACGGTTTACCACACCATCCTCCTCCAACGCCTCTCCTCCATCATCCAGCTGGATGGGACTGCACTCGCCTGGTTTCATTCTTATCTGTCCACTGTAAAATTCGCAATTATCGCGATCGAAATAACGAGATAAAGCAGATTCGTTTCATCAGTTTTATTTCAACGAAATGCTGTCATGATTAAACAGGACACAGAAGCCTGTAAAATGGCTGCCGCGCCTCGTGGCAGAAGCTTCCAGAATTTTCAGTGGGCAGACAAGATGGCGTTCGAATAAACATTTCAGTATAAGATTGGTTAATACGCAGCAAACACTGATAAAGACAGGATGCAACCTGTCTGCATTCGACACAATAGCAAAGATATAAGTGCTGGAATCATTTTCCATGCACAAGTAAGGACCATTGTACTGGGCAATTGAAGGCCCATCCAGATACATCAATACGCAAATTCCCCCACGGCTCTACAATGAGAGAGCCATTCTCGGGTGATTAAGTCAGTATTCGAGGAGGCCCCAAAACCAGTCAGGGAGACTCCTAGCCGGTTCGACAATGGGGAAAACATTAACGGATAGTTGGCCAGTTTAAGGTGCTACCGAAACCCATTAAAGGAAAGAATCGCCCCATGCTGGGAGTTTTGTGCACCAGTATTACACAAAGGACAAACATCAAGATTTGAGCGGGAGATAAGGGAACACAGCACTATAACTATAGTGAACAAATGTCCATCGGTCTCTTGACTGTTTTATCTCGCTGATGACTGCTGAACTTTGATTCTCCTATTCTGATCCTCGGGTATCGCTCTGCTGGACGAGCAGCCTTCTGTTTTTCTCTGGACTCTGTTGACTATGTTGGGTGGAGCTCGAACGGAACGAGCCGCCTCGACGAAGGCCAGTGACCGGGTGCACCATCCCGAGAGTCGGTAAACGGTGTCTGGACCCAAAGGCCCGAAGAGACGAGATGAGACGAGACGAGAAGAAGAGGAGAAGAATCCACGTACCGCCACGGTCAGTAAACCCCGACCGCGCCCGAAAATACAAGAAAGAACTGCAGCGAAACGAGCCGAGTGCCTTACTTTAAAATTCTCCGAAGTATCACGAGTGGTGAGCATGTTTCCCGATCCTACAAATCTAGACGTAGTGTAGGTATTGATAGGGGAGGGTGGTTTTATTAAGGATAAATATAATGTGTTCCCCTTTTTACAATGTGCCGTGCGTTCTTCATTACCATAGACCAAGCTTTATGAATGTATGTATACTTGTACTCTCGTTAATTTGTGCCTATGACATGTACTTCATGATTTTGGACGTTATGCAATAAAGATTTCCATTTCGTACTATTCAACCTGGTCTATTTGAGTTTTTCTCTGCATTACTGCTCTCGCACCTAAGTCCAGTGTTAGAACCGTAAGGGCGAGTGGGTCGAACCACTCACAGGTGCTTATTGCAACTCTGGAGTCCCCCAAGGATCTATCCTCGGCCCCTTCCTATTTCTCATCTATATGCTGACCTCGGCGACATCATCTGAAAACACATCAGGTTCCACATGTATGCTGAGGACACGCAGCTCTCCCTCACCACCACCTCTCTCGACCCCTCCACTGTCTCTGATTTACCATGCTGTCTGTCTGACTGGATGAGCAGAAATTTCCTCCAACTAAATATTGGGAAGACCGAAGCCATTGTCTTCAGTCCCCACCGCTGTGTTCCCTAGTCACTGACTCCATCCCTCTCCCTGGCCACTGTCTGAGGCTGAACCAGACTGTTTGCAATCTTGGTGTCCTATTTGACCCCGAAATGAGCTTCCGGTCACATATCCGCTCCATCACAGGGTGGCACAGCTGAGCAGACTTTTCTGTTGCACCTCTACAGTTATGGGGCACTCACCCTGGGGCAATTCAAGTGACCTGTGATTTGGGATTGGATCATGGCGAGGCCAAAGTGGTGGATGGAAGTCTTGCTCTCAAGTACTTCCACCACCCTAAACGTGTTTGTGGAAATTCTCAATTCTCTACTTTTTGATGGGGTTATGAAAATCTTCAATTCTTTAAAGGTGCAGTTTCTTCATGTCTTTCAAGCCCCACCAACACCGATCAACTCTTGCTTATGATTGTTCCACCTTTATTTGTTCATCTATTCACATTCTTAGTTTCTCTATCTCCATTGACCTCAATTTTCTTGCTTTGCTAAAAATACTTGCAAGAATCTTGGTGTTTTTTGTGATGAACAATTTTTCTGTAAAGCCCAAATGTGTCTGTGACTTGAATACTGCTCCCATACCTGGGGAATCTCTAACACCTTTCTCCACTCTAGCCTTCAATCTCTTGTGCTCTGTTGCAACCTCGCTCATCTCTCCCAATATTATAGCTGTCGAGCTGTGCTCTCTGCTCCTCTGAACTTGTCTCTCTTTTTTTCTTCCTGGGCTGCAAATAAGCCATTCCACATTAGGTATTGCCTAGTTCCAACCTACATAAAAATTCTATTGCGAGACATTGCTTTTTTAAACTTCATTGCTGTATTGAACTGTTTACTACATTATAGCAGCTCATAATGGCAAATTTCCGGTAAATTTGCTCAGTGCTGCTTTGGCAAACCGATACTGGATTGGGGTAAAGTTAATTATTTCTACTTTCATTTGTGGTGATAAAAAAAATGTCATTGATTGAAGAAATCATTAAGAAGATTTCCATAGTGCAGGCATTACCTTTCAAAAACATTCAGTCCTTTGGTCTTATGACATTCTTTGGAAATCACACATCAGTTCTCCATCATTGTAGTATAGGTGAGAATTTGCTTGAATGGTCAGTTTTAATGGGTTCATGAACTTAGTGTATGAATCAATCATCCAATGGTAGTAACTGACAGATTCAACTGTATAAATAATCTTCTCACTGATGTTCTCCTAGTGCTTACCAGAAACTTGACCAATGATTGTGGTAAGGACAAGTTAGAAAGTCCATGCAAACAGTAACTTGGGGCTAGGTTTCACAGTTGACAATTTTTTTTGTTCCACACCCTGTTTATTCTGTTTAAATACAGCTCTAACGAGAACAGGAATCCAGCCATATGTGAGAAGGAAAACGCTTAAGAAAAATACTAAGTTTTCAGTATTTTGTTAAGGCATGCTGATAATTGACCTTATGTCTGCAATTGCTTAAACAAAAAAGCGGAGTAAACGGTGTCTCAGTTTAATGTCTGAAAGAAACCACCTCCAACAGTGCAGCACTCCTTCAGTAATGCACTAAAGTGTCAGCCTAGATTACAAGCTCAAATCTCTGGAGCGAGGCTTGAATCCATGACCTTCTGGCCCAGAGGCAAGAGCTATTACCACTAAGCCAAGACTGACAAGGAATGGGGAAAGAGTGCTCTTTAAACTGGAGGAAGGAAGAATAGTTTATTTTAACTCAGGGAGGGTGGAGAGGGTGCCAGCTTAAATGGATGGGGAGGAATGTGTCAGCTTGAACTTGCGAAGAGCACCTGTTTAAATTGGGGGAGAGGAAGAAAAATAGCTTGGAAGAAATTTCTTTACACAGAGAATGATTAAAATATGGAATTCTCTGACAAAACCAGTTGTTGAAATGGAGTCCATAAATTCCTCAATAGTTGCTTGACAAAGAGGAATATAAAGGGATATGGAGAACAAACAAGAGTGTGATTAGATCTGATGGCTCATGAAGAAAAATACCAGTACACACTTGTTGGCCCTAAGGGCTTGTTCCTGTACTGAAACACTATGGATTCACCTTTGGGTAATAACTGAATGCGTGAAGCAGGATTAGATTCTGAAAGCTATGACGGTGTCTCAGATGATGCATGGAGCCCTGAGGCAAACAAACTAATGGATTCAAAAAAGACCTCAGCTAATTGTTATGCGGTGTAACGGTAGAGAGTTTTTCTTTTTGGCTTTCAGTGTGCCTTTTTTATTTTGTCTTCTTATGCCTCTCAGACACGATCTCTTGTCTTATCTGCTTTGCTTTCTCTCTGCTTCTCCCTCTTTGACTCATTTTTAATTTCTCATCTCTGATCGCTTTCCTGCCATACTTTCTTTACTTGCTTAGTTTTCCCTTTGCTTCTCTTTGTCCATCCATCCATTAATTCTCACTTCCCCCACCCCCCAACATTTTTGTCTCTTTTCCCTTGCATCTCAATTAATGTGCAAAGGGCAGAAAAATTGCTACGACAGACACTGATCTTCATGGAAGCAGGAAGGCCAGAAAAAACCTTACTGAATTTGTGCACATATAAATGTGGCAAAAACACTGGGAGGGAGGGTCAGATAAAAGACCCCAGCTCCGGGAATGGAGCAGAAGCTGAATGAAGCACACTTCAATGAATATAAAAGGCCCAAATAGCTCACTTGTGCCTGTCGTATTGAAGAGTCACATGTTGCTCATGCTCAGCATTGATCCACTGAATTCAATAATCCCTTCTATTTATTCTGTGACAACAATTAATCATTTCATCCGCTGCTGAAACGCTCATCCATGCCTTTGTTACCTCTAGACTTGACTATTCCAATGAACTCCTGGCTGGCCTCCCACATTCCACCCTATGTAAACTTGAGGTCATCCAAAACTCAGCTGCCCGTGTCCTAACTTGCACCAAGTCCCGTTCACCCATCACCCCTGTGCTCGCTGACCTAAATTGGCACCCGGTTAAGCAACGTCTCGATTTCAAAATTCTCATCCTTGTTTTCAAACCCCTCCATGGTCTCGCCCCTCCCTATCTCTGTAACCTCCTTCAGCCCCACAACCCCCCGAGATATTATTATATTATTGCGGTTATTGGATAAGCACATGGAGCACGCCAGAGTGATAGGGAGTGGGATAGCTTGATCTTGGTTTCGGACAATGCTCGGCACAACATCGAGGGCCGAAGGGCCTGTACTGTGCTGTACTGTTCTATATCTGTGCTCCTGTAATTCTGGCCTCTTGAGCATCCCTGATTATAATCGCTCAACCATTAGTGGCCGTGCCGTCAGCTACCAAGGCCCTAAGCTCTGGAATTCCCTTCCTAAACCCCTCTGCCTCTCTACCTCTCTTTCCTCCTTTAAGACGCTTCTTAAAACCTACCTCTTTCATCTGCCCTAATTTCTTATGTGGCTCGGTGTCAAGTTTTTGTCTTATAATACTCTTGTGAAGCGCCTTGGGACGTTTTGCTACATTAAAGGCGCTATGTAAATACAAGTTGTTGTTGTTGTTTCACTGCTCACTGGGCTGATAAATCACACTGAAGAAACAAAAATAGTAATAGACACAGTAATTACCCGTGAAAATTGGTATAGCATACCACAATTAATTTTAAAGCACAGAGCATTCTCCACCTCGGAATAAACCAGATTTTCTCAGAAGTTAACATGAGTTTCAGACATTTTTGTTTACTTGTTCAAGATCCTCATAACTTACTCCTTCTACAGCAATGAGTCTTTCTCACTCGTGAAACAGCTCCGGTAACACAGGGCAACTAGTTTCATGTCCTCTCCATGTTTTAATATTGTAAGATCCTTCGGTTAAAAGGGTGGATCTTTACATTCGCAGGGTCATTCTCATCAGTTTCATACAGGTGTGCAGGAACCAGAAAAATCAGGCAGGGTTCAGCCCTGGAAATTCCTACCATCCTCACCCCAAACTCAGTGAGGTCCCAGTGGGAGGCCCGATCAAGGCTGGGAACTCACTGAGAATATTAAATTGGGCCAAAGCTATAAGATCTTGCAGGGTCAGCTGTGGGTACAAAATCTGATGTGCAGCATTCCAGCTTAAAAAGAAATCAGCAACAGAAAATATACCCACAGCATAATTCTGCAGGATTCAATTTGAGGAAGTGTCTGCTCTTTGGGATATTTTGAAGCAGAGTTGCATTTTCAGCACAGAAACATTGAGAAAAGTAAACGTTTTGTTCACGTGGCTCTCTGATACAGCTGGCAGCTCCAAAGTGTGTGAATTATTGAAATATCAGTGTATCATGTTTTGGCCAATGAGCAGATACAGAAAGACTGCATAAAATATTCAGCATCTGTCTCTGCACCAATTTACTCTCAAGTGCTTTATAATTCACAAGCTCTCAGTTTTCAGCAAAGTTTACCTTTCTGGGGTCACCAATGACCTCACAATGGATTCTGAAGATCTCACATTACATTTCATTAAAAGCAGTTGTATTTGATATTACAATGTACACACCAGCCTCGCATATGTATATTTGGAGTCATGTATTGATGAATGCAATGCCATTAAGTCTTTTTAAAATAACCTTTTGATCGTTATGTGCAAGGAGTGTCAATTCTACCAGTACCATAAATAAAGTGATTTCTCTCTACTTGCTGGTCATCTTTCATAACTACTTTAAATTACTAACAGGATACCACGAGGTGATGTCTTAATGCTGGTATAATCTATATTATTAGCTAGTACCGGTAGTCTATGTCTCTCAATACCGCTGCTGCTTGAGGCTGATCTTGCTGAAAATTTGTGGTATATTTTCACAGTATTAAATGTTGATGTTTTTAACATGTGCATTTTGTTTTAATATGCACTTATAAAGTTGGCATGATTTGCAGGACTTCTATATTATATTTTTATGTAACCATACATATACAGGCTAGATGGGTTTTAGAAATAGCTGGTTGGAATAGGAAGTTGGCTCTCCCTATTAATATTTCAATTTGGAGCCTGGATCCCAGCAGTTTGCAAGGCACAGGCAGGAGCTTGATCTATAGATTAACCAGAATGCACAGGTTTATCCTATGAGCAAATTAAATCACACATGATTAAAGCAGTAACAGATATGCAAGGGCTGGATGAAGTGTGAACATCTGCTCAAGTTATTCTATTCATAGGATGCTCCACTGTGTCTTTGATCTTGATTGACTGACAGCTCTTTATTCATGTGCCTTTTGACTGGAATACATATGGCAGCCTTTTTTTTCAATATCTTTTGTTCTGTTTAGTTTGGAATTGGGGTTGGATTTTTCTCTGGCAAGCCACCTGATTTTGGGAATGCAGCAGGGAAGAAAAAGTGCCAAAGAGGCCTATTGCTGAATCCCCTCTTTTAAATCAGGCCTCAGAAATTTTTCTCCCATCCGTTGGTCATCCCACTGCATTTAAGTGAATGGTGAGGGGGGCGGGGCATGAGAAACCAGCTAATTTACCTATGTTTCTGCTGATCTATAGAAAGACCAGTACAGGGGTGTAATGAGTATGAAAGACAAACTGAAGTATTTGTAACCACCTTCAGCCAAAAGGGCCAAGTGGACATTCATACTCAGCCTCCACTGAAGGTCCCCAGCATCACAGATGTCAATAACCAGCCAACTCAGTTCACTATGCATGACATTAGGAAATGGCTGAGTACAGTGGACACATGTATGGGCCCTGACAAATCTGGCTGTAGTGCTGAATACATACCATAACTAACCAATCCAAGCTATTCCACTAGGGTTATGACACTGACATCTACCCAACTATGTAGAAGATAAAGCCTATCCATAATAAAACAGGATAAATCTGACCTGGCAAAATGATGTAAGGAGTCAATCGATAGTGTCATCTAGTGACACCTAATAACCTGCTCACTGAAGCTTAGTTTGGGTTCTGCCAGAACCACTCAGTTCCTGACCTCAGCACAGCTTTGATCCAGACATGGATGTAAAAGTTGAATGTCAGAGGAGATGTATGAATAGCTGCCCTCAACATCAAGTCAACATTTGACTGAGTATGGCACGAAGGAGTCCCAACAAAACAGAGGAGTTATGCACACCACAGGAAGATGGTTATGGTTGCCAGCAGCCAGTCATCACAGCCTCAGAATATTGCTGTCAGAGTTCCTCGGGGCAGCATCCTTGTTCAGCAACTGCTTCATCAATAACTCTTCTTCATAATTTCAGGAGTTGGCTGTTCACTGATGATTTTACA